>CM022298.1:548119130-549319130 GCA_011799875.1 Thinopyrum elongatum | reverse complement strand
AACGTGTGGGCATATTTGCTTCGTGCCACACATACGGGATGGGGATAAGTAGTACTTCTTGGGCGTGTGGCACGAAGTAGCTGCGCCCACACGTGTGGGCAGTTCTAATGTTCATCCACACATGACCCGTGTGGGCTGCTTCCTGCTTACGCCACACACGGTATGCGAGCGGATATCTAATATGCCACACGTGTGGGCGTTATCGGCGTCCTTAATTTATGTTTTTAAGTTTTAGTTTAATTAAGAACTATGTCGAACTTGGCTACTGTGGACGTTTTTAATGTTTATATTAATGTTTTTGTATTATTTAAAATGTTTATTTGTTTTTTTTTATAAAATTACAAGTCTAAATAAATGGACAGTTTGAAATACGGTAGGTCGATTGAGCGCACTGACGACCGTACGACCGTAAACGGACGAATGTGTCCGTTTTCTGTTCCAAACGAACGAAATCCGAATAAAAGGACTTTGGGGTCGTGCTTTGGAGTTGCCCACTGATGGACACCGTGCGGGATGGCGATCCCGCACGTCCTCTTGGTTCCGACTCTCCATAGAAAAAACTACTCGCCCCGTTTGTCCCGACTGACGCGTAGGCCCGCCCCAGGAAAACCCCCGCCCGCTCCGTTGGGTCTCACGTGCGTTTACCAGGCCACCGCCACGACACGCAGGAGTCAGGAGTGCGACCGCCCGAACCGAACTGGCCCGGGTCGGAGGCCGCGGCGGCCGGACCGGCCGATGGATTCGAAAGCACGTGCACGCGCGGGGGTAGGCGACCGTTACTCGCACGTGGCGCCCGGCCGGGCGGGCGGCCCTGTCCGTCCTCCGACCCAACTCCATCCACCCAGCGGCGGCCCACTAGCCGTTGGCCGTTGGCCCCCTTCCTTGGCACGCCTTCCCCCCTCCCCCCGATTCAAATCCAACCCCCTCCGCGGCGGAGGCAGACAAACCCCCTCCTTTCTCGTACGTGACACTCTAGTTTCTCCCCCAAACCCAAACCCCAGCCCCGGAGCGGAACAAAAAGAAAACAAATCGCTCAAATCCCAAATCTTTCCTTCCCGATCTCTCTATCTATCCCTCCCCCCTCCCCCCCGTCTTCGAATCCCCACGCGGTCGGTCAGAGAGAGTGAGGGGAGGGGAGACGGACGTTGCCATTGTTTGTACCCGCTCCTCCTCCTGTTTTTAACGCCGCCGCCGCTCCCTCTTCGCATCCATCCCCGTCTGCATGGGCCTGCTGCTGCCGTCGTAGCCCCGGATCGGACGAGGAAGAAGGCCGCCGCCGCCTGCTGCTCCCGTTCCCCGTGGTGCGTGCCGTCCCGATTCGCGGCCGCGTTTGAATCGCGCCTTCCGTTCCTGGATCCTGATGCCGCCGCGTGGTCTTTCTCTTTGTTCAGGTGCCCGGCGGCGACGGCGATGGAGAGGGCGGAGGAGAACCGGAGGCCGGTGGTGGGGAAGCCCGTGCCCAGCGTCCGAGGTTCGGGTTCTTGATTCAGATATACGCCTGCGCCGTCGCGATCCCCCCCTTCTTTTTCTGATCTCTTGATCTGTCCTTGTGATCGGTGCAGAGATGGGGAATCGGAGGCCGCTCAGGGAACTCAACAACCTCGCGGGGGCTCACCCGTACCCCTGCGCCATCGCCAAGAAACCGATGCTAGAGTAATCTCCTCGCCCGATCTAGTAAAAAAATGTTTTTTTTGTACTCTCCCATGTTTCTTGGATCGAGATGTAATCCCGGCGTGTCCTACCTTTCTTCACTTTTCAGGAAGAGTGGGAGGGATGAGCTGAAGCCAGCATTGGCGAGCCATCGTCCTATGACAAGGTTAGAACGCTCCATGTTCTTGTGCTCTCACGTTTCTTGGGGCCTTGGTTTGACGCCACTCTGCTAATTCAGGAAACTCGCCCTCTTATTGGAGAAGGGAGAACGACCTGAACATCTGGCCACCGCAGTTGATGCAGCAAAACCCATAGTTGATCCCCAGGATGAGCCCATCCCCAATGACACCGCTGACACTGATGAAGAGATCGAGTCAGTCGACGATGATACTGACATGGTATATATATGCTCTGCGATGATTAGCACTGTTTAGTTTATCAGTAGGGGGTGGATCCTGCTCACTTCTGTGTTTTGGTACTGCAGGATGAGGAAGAACAGGAGGATATTGTGGATGATGTATCCCTCATGGATATTGACAGTGCCGACTCGGGGAATCCGCTGGCCACAACTGAGTACGTCGAAGAGATTTACAGGTTCTACAGAGAAAATGAGGTGATCTATTGTCCATCAGTGTCACATAATGTGTATCTCCATTTTGTGAAAATAATAAAACAAAACCAATGCTGCATTTTCTATGACTGACATTATGCTTAAATGAATTAAGGTAGGCCGATGCAAACAAAATAAATGAATTTGACCAGGATCCTGTAATAGGTAGGCCCATGCAAAGAAAATTAATGAATTTGACCAGAATCCTGTAATCAGTACACATTACAATATTTTACTGTAGTATGATTTAATGAAATGCATTAACAAAAAAGATGCCTGTCTTCAAATAAAAGTATTGGCATTCTAAGTGCCGTGAGCAATTAATGTTAATATAAACTTTTGAATTTTTTTTGTTTGAGTGACTGTGTAATGATAGTAAGAGGGACAACCGGCCAATAAAAGTTTTGAGGTTCGTAGATTTCAAGTGAAAATCGGAATAGTTGGTCCGAAGACAGGTTTTTGTTATGATTCTGGAAGGTTCATCTTGGGTCACAACTCACAACCATTGTTTTTAAGGCGGTAAGGCGACCTAAGGCGCTGGGTGGGGGGGCGCCTTATCGCTTAGGCGACGCCTAAGCGCCTAAGGCGGGCATATTTGTAAGGTGCTGGGGGGGCGCCTTATCGCCTAAGCGTCCAAGGCGGGACGCCTTAAAAACAATGCTCACAACTAATGCAATTGTGTGTGACAACAATTTTGCTTTATCGCTTAGGCGACGCCTAAGCGCCTAAGGCGGGCATATTTGTAAGGCGCTGGGGGGGCGCCTTATCGCCTAAGCGTCCAAGGCGGGACGCCTTAAAAACAATGCTCACAACTAATGCAATTGTGTGTGACGACAATTTTGCTTTATCGCTTAGGCGACGCCTAAGCGCCTAAGGCGGGCATATTTGTAAGGCGCTGGGGGGGCGCCTTATCGCCTAAGCGTCCAAGGCGGGACGCCTTAAAAACAATGCTCACAACTAATGCAATTGTGTGTGACGACAATTTTGCTTTCTTATTATCATGCCTGAGATCAAATACATTACCTTTGAACCACTGAAATCAACCATATACACGGTGGGGGGGCGCCTTATCGCTTAGGCGACGCCTAAGCGCCTAAGGCGGGCATATTTGTAAGGCGCTGGGGGGGCGCCTTATCGCCTAAGCGTCCAAGGCGGGACGCCTTAAAAACAATGCTCACAACTAATGCAATTGTGTGTGACGACAATTTTGCTTTCTTATTATCATGCCTGAGATCAAATACATTACCTTTGAACCACTGAAATCAACCATATACACTCACAGTAAACTGTGATATTCTTGATGCAAACCATAATCAACATGGAAAACAGTTTTGTTTATGACAGCTGATAGCAATTTGTGCTCATTGGCATGACTGAAAAGCAAGTGCTAGAATACTCTAGCCTCCTTAACTTTTTAGTATTACCTAAAACCAATATAGGATCATGATAAGTTGTGATCATAATCAACATGGAAAACATTTTGTTATGACAGCTGATAGCAATTTGTGCCCATTGGGATGACTGAAAAGCAAGTGCTACAATACTCTTTCTCCTGTTGTGTCTACCCTGAAGGTTTTGGCCACTTTTCAGTATTACCTAATACCATTATGGTTTATGCAGAAAATGAGCTGTGTGCGTCCTGATTACATGTCCAGTCAAGAAGACATAAATGAAAAGATGAGAGCTATTCTGATAGATTGGCTCATTGAGGTAGAAACGCTTGCAAACCCTGAGCCTTCTCTATCCTATAGATTGTGCTTATTTGGAACAACTGTGTTTGGGACTCATTATATTTTTCTTGTCACTTGATAGGTTCATTACAAGTTTGAGTTGATGGATGAGACGCTCTTTCTTACCGTGAACATAATAGACAGATACTTGGAAAAACAAGTGGTGCCAAGGAAGAAGTTGCAGTTAGTTGGAGTGACAGCTATGCTTCTTGCCTGCAAATATGAGGAAGTTTCAGTTCCAGTTGTTGAAGATCTAGTGCTCATTTCTGACCGGGCTTACACTAAAGGAGAGATTCTTGAAATGGTAATATCATTCAATACAGTATGCACATCATGCTCGTTGCTTCTAGTCCTTGCGTATCTATATAAAATTCCTTCATGCTTTCCAACCACAGATGTTAGACTGCAAACAAATCACAATCCTTTCTAGTTACCTCGTCAGTACACCATCATAGAAGTGATAAATTTTAATCTTCTGAATGTTTTCTTCAGCTTCTACTGTATTATGTTTGATTCAGCTTCTACTGTATTTCACAGTGGCCTATTGGCTTTTATCTGTTCCGTACTGATACGAGTGAACCTTCTGTTTGAGCAGGAAAAGTCGGTCCTAAACACTCTGGAGTTCAACATGTCTGTACCAACACCATATGTTTTTATGAGAAGGTTCTTGAAGGCAGCTGATTCAGACAAGCAGGTGAACTATCGTAACCTTCTGAGTTCTGATTAGTCTTCCGTACTTAAACAGCAAAAGTTACAGCAAACATTTTGCATCTGCGGCTGACACAATGCCATATGCATGTTGTAAATCACAGCTACAGCTAGTTTCCTTCTTCATGCTTGAGCTGTGCCTGGTTGAATACCAAATGCTCAAGTACTGCCCTTCGCTGCTGGCTGCCGCTGCAGTTTACACTGCACAGTGTGCTATCAATAGCTGCTGGCAGTGGACAAAGATCTGCGAGACACATAGCAGATACACTAGAGACCAGCTCATGTAAGTTTGCCTTCTATCATGACTAGCTGCATCTACAAACATGTGTGCCATTAGGAGGGATGTATGCTGACTTATCTGCCCCTTTGTTTGCTTTTTTTCAGCGAGTGCTCCAACATGATGGTACAATTCCACCAGAAGGCCGCAGGGGGCAAGCTTACAGGCGTCCACAGGAAATACAGTACATTCAAGTTCGGGTGTGTGGCGAAAGTGGAGCCTGCGCACTTCTTGCTGGGGGGATGAAACTTCCGGTACAATCTAGAGCAATCTATCCTTCTTGATAGATCTTAAGTCTTCATCTGAGAACATGCAGAAACATCGTGCTGATGTTGCACAAAAGTGCAGCGGTAATAATCTTAGTATGATCATGTTCGTGGACGACGCTCCGAGTACTCAGTCTTTAAGTTGCGTTGTGGCTAATGATGATTTAGCCTTGGTTAAAGAGTGTCGTGGAACCTTGTAAGAGCGCCTGCATGAAATGAAGTAGCAAACCTATCTTTTTTATCTGTCGATGTTTCACTTGCTGTTTGAATTGTTGGATTGATGAAATATACAATGGTTTCCTTCACAATTTGTCATTGGTGATGTTTGTGGTGTTTCTTTATTGATGGTAAAATCTTAGAAGTATGGTGTTTTCGTCCCAAATATATATTTTATAGCTAAGCTACCTATATTTGTGGCCAAGAGGGGTTAAAAACATGAAGAAAAAAAACTACAGTTTCAGTCAAGGTTTGTGATCCATCTAAATGGAAATGTAATAGACTGCCTACTATGTCAAAATGTGCTTTGGTACTTGGTGGGACGGGTTAAATTAAATGCCCCAATGACATTTTAAATAGGAGCTGAAACAAAGAGGGTTGCTATAATTTCATACCACATATGAGGCCCCATTACTGAATTATATTTTCGATGATTAAATCCATCAGTTACTTGAGAGCACTAAAATAGAATAATTGTGGCTGTTACTAGTATTTATGGGTTATTCAAGTTAGAATAATCCACATCATCATCCTCATTCCTTCCACTAATTTATGCTCTCACTTAGTCAACATGGCACTAACAATGGTGTAACTAATTGTGGACAAGTGCATGAAACAGACAATTTCGTGTAATCTAGGTTGAGATCACAACAAAAAACCGGAAAGTAGCGCAACTAATTCTTTTTTTTTTACAGTGAAAGATTGATTTGAAGTATCAGCACACGGGTGCCAGAAAACCGCGTGTGATGCAAAGAACATCATCGGCTCATCGCCATGGTTACTCGACTTGGACCCAAAAATTGTCATGTCCTATTTGTCATGTCACCTTTTACCCCGCAATGAAAGTTGATGTTCCAGGGTTTCCACCTAAAATTCCCAATCTTGAGGAAACAAGAATGTCTCTTTTATGAGTAGGATCTGATATGAAGCCCATGGCAGGACAGTGCTAGAAACTAGAATACTTGAATAAAAACTGTTCTATGTAAAAGGTTCATAACCTAGTCTAATTGATGTTTGTCAACAGTCCGAATACTGGTTAACATCAGGAGAGTGAAACAACCCACCAGATCGCAGCATAAGAGCAGCGTATGTAACGCTTTAAAAAAAATCAGAAAGTGAATTGAGTAATTAGACAGGCCAGCAAGGCACATCACAATGGATATGTCCTAGTTCTGTCACACTCATTGACTTTTGTCAAGGCCAAGAACCAGAGGAACCAACAAAAGAATAGGTGGCCACACTCACTGATTCTTGTAAAATACTACCTCCGTTCATAAATATAAGACGTGTTTGCAATTCATTGAACTGCAAAAACGTCTTCTATTTAGGAACAAAGGTAGTAATAGCTAAGCTAAGCGACAACATCAATTCAAAGAACTGGAGGTCCATCTCTTTTGCGAATTTCATCACCCGAAATCATATATCAGCCCACTAATGATCTAGTAGCTAACCCACAAATGTTCCCAGATTAAAGTAAAATTTGCCCGGGCATTTAGAAAACAGAAACTTCAGAATCACTAAACAAGTGTGTGATCATTATACATTCTGAGTTACATGGCTGCATATGAATAATGACCATTATAAGTAACCTTACTTTATTAAGAAGTAAAAGGACTGCATCATGGATAGCCGTTTTGGCTGTGGGGTGTATGTGCTCCCTGATGAACAGTTAATTTAAAATAAATAAATAATAAATTTAAAATTCTATTTTTTAGATGTTCTTACTAGTGTAACAAGCGCGCTTGACAATTTTCATGTGAAACATGATAGCAGTGCTCCGTCGATGAAAGAAACAAAAGTAAGTGTAACATTTGGCGATCGACTTTTTTTTTGTGCACATGTCAAAATGCTTAAGCTTTTCATCTAGAAGTTTGCAGGTAGCATTTGTATGTGACAATGAACACATCTATTTTTTTTACATTTGGAAAAATCATTTTTTGTGCGCCGGAGCATATACTCCCAAGAGCCGAATTGAATTTCTGCTGCATCACCTACTATAAAATAAACACCGAACATAAGTGTTTCATCTTCTTTACATAGGAACCAACTGTGTCTCACCTTCTGCGAGGGCTTCCTCGAACTCAAGACCTTCCAAGATGGTGAAAAAATATTTTAAACATTTTTCAAGTATATGATTAACATTTTTTCATATATATGTTTTGGTGTCTACTTTTTCATTCACATAGTACTTTTTTTTTGCAGGGGCACATAGTACATTTTCTGTGTACATCTAAGACATTTTCTCTATATGTTTAACATTTTTCAAATACATGATTAACATTTTTTTCAAATACTTGTTTTGAACTTTTACCAAGTACGTCTTAAACATTGTTTTTGATACATATCATTTTTAACTGTATGGACATCATTTTACATTGGATTAACCTTTCTAAAAAATATCATGAACATTTTGTCTGAAACGTGTGAATATTTTTTTAACTGTAACACACATTTTATTGAATGGTACAAAATTTATTGTTTGAATTACATGAACATTTTTACATTGTATATATTTTTAAATTTCATGTACTATTTTTGAAATGCGTGAACATTTTTGCAATGCCACATACATTTCTTGAATGATACAAACATTTTTTTCAAAGTTGAGCCAACACATTTTTACACAGAATTTACATATTTTTTCAAATGTTCAGTGGACACTTTAAAAAAGTAACTAATTTTTTTATAGATGTATTCAGTATTTTTCATATATAAACAAAAGTAAAAAAGAAAACAAAACACGCACGCGACGTTAGTGCGGCATCAGCATGGTAAAACCACATGTCTATTGGGCCGGCCCACTACTGACTCGCTACAGGAGATGTTGTCTTCTGTCTCGCATAAAGCAAGAGGTTAGAGAGTTTTCTGTCCTCGTAGATCCGATTATTCGGATATGATGAGTTTATGTTGTTGTGTCAATTTTTTTTTGTTGGTTTGATTCTTTGTGAAGATGAAATCTTTCATCGACACCATGATGAAGATATAGTGATTCGACGACCTGCACTTCTAGGGGATCATCCCCGGCCCAAATACGTTCATCGATCAAGGCTTCCTATCTTTTTGAATGGGCGACTCAAGGCACTTTCAAAAATCATTATTAGTAATGTTCATGCGGGTGAAAGAGTGACAGCATCGTTGCTCCAGTCCAATTGCATCCTCTTTACCGAAGTCTTTGAAGTATTTTATTCGAGCAGAGATTGATACCGCGAAGAAGGTGTTTTCAAAAGATTTCATTGTAATTTTTAGTCATAAAAGTTACTTTGTATTTTCTTGGATCTTAGGTCCAAATCAATGTACCTATAATTGTTATGAGTATGAATAAAGTTAGAAGTGTTTCCAAAAAAAGATGTAGACTCGCCAAGCATTTCGTATTCCGCGCTTAAGGCGGCAGGCTATGGTGTTTCTGGATTGGGTCTTGTTCATTTTTTGGGATTTTTGTTTTTTAATTTTTATTTTCGTTTTTAGTTTATTTTTAAAAATGAATTCTTAAAATTCCTGGACTTCATTTATTTTTGTGATCTTTTTTTAAAAAAAACGTGCATTTTTTCACAATATGTTTTTCCAAATTTTATGAATTTTTTCCAGGTTCGAACTTGTTTTTCTAAATTTGGTGAACTTTTTTAAAATTTACAAACATTTTCAAATTTATGAAGTAATATTTTCAAAATTTTAATATTTTTGAATTTGTGAATTTTTTCCATTCTTTAAACTTTTCGGGAATTTGAAACTTTGTTTAAATTTTTTAAACTTTTTCAATATTTTGAAACCTTTAGTTTTGATGGTCAACGGTCAACTAGCCTATCGGTCAACCAGTCAACCGGTTAACTAAAAAAAGGTGACGAAACAATATCAAAAGATAGACCGGGGTACGAGCGGCTTCAGTTGCTATGGGTGTTTTCAGTAGGGTGCATGGATGGTGTATAGGCTCAAAAGTTCCCTACTCAACTCATTTTTGACTGTTTGGTGGAATGCACGAGCTCTATCCAGCTATGCTCACTTGATGCAAAGAGGGGCCCGTAGCCTGCATGAATGAAGAGAGAACACCTAATCAGGCGTTCACTCGTCAGCATAATTCGTTCCAGCTCACGAATAAATCTAAGCGCGACCCACCGTTTCCAAGTTGACGCACGAACCACCCCCCCCCCCCCCCCCCCCCCCCCCCCCCCTCCCAAAAAAAATTCCCCATCATGGTGATGCTTTATTGGTATTTTTTCGGGAAAAAACCATATATTATATATTAATTAATTAAAAAGGTTATTACAATCGTTCATTACAAAATTTGTCACACAGGGCGGAATACTATTAAGAGGAATCCCATCAGATCTACTAATAAAGCTCAACTTCACAACTTCGTGAGCCACCCCATTGGCTAGCCGTTTGATTTTTGCATTTTAAAATTCTTGATCATCCTTGGTAACAAGTATTTTTATTCAAGCGACGGTGGTTAACTAAAGGAATACTTATAGTCTTCCCACTACTTGATAAAAGTATCTTATGACTATCAGTAGAAATGATCTTTCCCTCGCGTAAACCTTTTATCGAGATATCTTCCAGATTCTTAGGGTCCTTGCTCAGGATCTCGCCCCAAGGCTTCTTTCTTCAGATCAACGAGAGAAGACCTGTCAAGCTTCTCATTTGCAAGGAAAGAACGAACAAAAGCACAACCAGTCTCCAGAATAATGGACTGGTGAAGATTAATACCGATATAAAAGCCTGCCAGGCATACGCGCAGCTCAGCTTCATCCACGCTGGAACACTGACCCAGAAAGTCCCACGAAGAAATAATAACTTCACCAGATGAGTTCCTAGCAACCACCCCCACACTGGTGGCATAAATACTCTCCACATAACTGACATCGACATTGATCTTGGTATAATCATCTGGGGAAGGTTTCCACAACACATGATCTTGTAATGGTGCGGAAGCTGTTATAGCACCTTCCATTTTTTTCCTTTACCTTTGTTACTAGGAACAACCTCAATAGTATCATGACAGGACGTAAAAGAAGACCAATAATTGTCCACAAAAATTGCAGAAGCAACAATGGATTCCTTCCCCTTTCCAAAAAATAAATTATTTCTCAGGTGCCAAGCTCGCCAGAAAAGAAACAAAATTTGCTCTCGTTGTTGCAAGCTCAAATGATCCAATAAAGTAAAAAGCCAATCTGGTCTCGAGAATTTGAACAACTCTTCACCAGGAATATTCCACGACTCTCTCAAAGCCAATTGCAAAGCACGAGCCTTTGAACAAGTAATGAGAGCATGAAAAGTGCTTTCATCTTCTACTCCACAAATAGAGTACATACCTGAAGCAATCTGATGGTGTTTAACTCTATTAGTTTGGACCGCCAAGCTATCGGATGCGGCACACCATGCAAAAATCCTTATCTTCTGAGGAATATTAGCCTTCCAAAATTAGATTCCAAAGCCTTCTTTCTCCATTTGGCTCGCCACTAGATTGGCCCACTTTATCTTGACTATCCTTCAACTTAAGCGCTAAATTATTGGCAGAACTTTTTATCAAGTGTTGAAATATTCTTTTTTTATATTTATATGTAGTCGAAATGTTGGTTGAATGTTGTGTTGGCGTCAAAAGCTCCACTGATGCAGGCTATCTCCGATACAAGCTATGAACCACAATGTCAGTCCAACATGTATAATGAGATTCAGACTATCAAATAAAGTCTCAGCTAAGCATATTTTAGTATATACTCCCTCCGTAAAAAAATATAAGAGCGTTTAGATCACTTCTTTATGGAGGGAGTATATGGCTACTAAATAACTGCAATAGCATGTAGCATGTCTCAAGGGAAACAGACATGCTAGAAATAAAGCGGCGCCTGAAGCGCTGTATAACGTCTCGAGTCGCCCCGACCGATTTGCTTGTGGATGCTCGGCCCTTTTTCTGTGTGGGTCGCCCAACAGGCCCAACAGGTCTGGCCTGGTCGCCATGGACCGTGAGTCTAAGACAGCCGGTTAAATCTTGTCCGCCACGTCAGCGCCTTGAAGAAGACGCCGGGCCATAGGACAGGGGGAACAGACCGCCGGCGCCGTCACGACTCGCGCGCGACTCCCCCCCCGCCACCTCTTCCTTCGCGGGAAATCACGCGTTGAGCGTCCCCCGCCCCGCCGTGACGCCCAAATTGCCTCCATCCGCCGCCCGCCCGATCAATCGATCCTGGCGCCGCCCGGGTGCTTCGCTTCGCTAGGTCAGCTTTCGTTTAAATCCTCTGCGCAAGCAAGATGTGCCGTGGAGTCGAATTCGTCCGGCTCAGCCCCGTAGTCGCGCGCGTAGAGGCTCCCCTCCACCTCCTTCCGGTGTTTCTAGGACGGGGAGGTTAAGCGGTCTGAATCGCGTACTCTTTTAGGCGTCGTTGTTGTTGGTAGTACTTGGGTAGGTTGGCTTCGCCCTCTTTCATTGCCCCAGGTTTTGCGTGTGGTGGCGTAGTTGCTCTCGCTTGTACTAGCTGTTTGCGTCTATGTTCTATTGAAACGAACTCAGTACGTTTTTTTTTACTTTTTTCCAGATTGGAGCTGTCGGAAATTATGTTGTTTTGTGGATAATCGATAGATCGTTTGGTATCAGTGACAGGCTCAGAACTAACAAACTTGTTTCTGCTCTGCAGATAGTAACCATCAAGTGAGGATTCTGGGAGTTTGATCTAATTAGTACTGGAATTTGATTTGCCAATCGGGTATTGTAGACATTTGCCATTGCAACCTGTGCCTTGTGCATCTGGAGGTTCCCGATGATGCAGGGAAGGTGATGCTGATTGATCTTGAGCGCTTGTGATAGTGCACAGGTTTCGAACAATTGTCGTCTTCCACCATGAGGGTCAAGCTTGAGCTCCTCGCGCCCTTGATGGCGCAATACAAAACACCCGCATGGGCCACATTGGTCGCTGGGTTCTTTGTGCTGCTTGCCCTTTCCCTCTCCATGTACCTCATATTTGAGCATCTATCAGCATACAACAACCCAGAGGTTTGTGCTTTTCTGTCACCACGCCTTGGCATGAATTTTCAACCTAGTTCTGTTATCTAGGCATATTTTTTTACTGGTTTGTGTTTGTTCTACCTCTGCAGGAACAGAAATTTGTTCTGGGTGTTATTTTGATGGTTCCTTGCTATGCAATTGAGTCGGTAAAACCTCTAAGCGATTTCTATATGAGCTAAATAATTCCAGCGATATGTTTAATGATCCTGTTCTCCTTTTGGAACAGTATGTTTCTTTGATAGATCCAAATATCACTGTTTACTGTGGCATCTTGCGTGAGGGTTACAAAGCATTAGCTATGTACTGCTTTGGAAGATATATCACTGCATGTTTAGGTAAGTTCTGTCTAGTGACATTGTCATAACCCCTACTTTGTTACCTGCCGCAGCTAGCTTTGGTTCTGGAATTGCATAGTATAGAGCTGGAGGATGTTTAAAGGTTTACCCTTTCTACTTTTAAGTGCTGATGCTAAGCTGTTTCTTTACTTCACATTTAAAAAATTACTCTCGGATAAACGATGCTTTTGGACAATGCAACCTTGTGGAATGGATGCTGCATGGATTTACCACTGCCTTGTATATCTGAGAAGTGAGAACTAGAAGGGGTGGGTTTCTCAATCGATGTATTCTTATTATAGATTTATAGTTAATAAAACCAGACTGGAATTTCCCGCAGTGAAATGGAGTCAAAGGTACAAGCGGCTCCATTCCTCCAAAGACCAAAGTTGGTCTGGATTTTTTTTTTCTAACCGAGCAGTTTATGCAAAAACCGGTGAACTGGATGGTTATGAGTTATAACATGACGGCTTTGCTTACAGAGTAGATTCCGCTTGTACACTGCTTTACTTGGGGTAAATTGGAAAGTTAGTGAGAGGTAAGGTCCTAGGGAAGCAGACTAATATCACAACATAGATTGTACTTGTTTCAATGCGGCAGTAGTGACTATTGGTCAGCTTTCTGGGATTGGACACCCAGCAACAGCGAGAACCATAGATTGTTGTACTCCTAGGCTCCTAGCAAGTAGCAACAGCGGAGCACACAACATCTGCTGTGCATCATGGGCCTCGCGGTTGCTGGGATCTTGAAGAAACGGTGCTTTTCTGGGATATGCTTCTGATTCACGATGGCCAAAGAGCTTGAAGAAACAGCGGCAGCACGGGAACGGCCTCGTGATGCCATAAAAAAGAACATTGGTATTTTGGCCTCTGGCATCTTTGCAGCAATTCACTTGATCCTACAATAGCTTGCCAAGCCCAGTGCATATCCGTTCCAGAACTTTGTAAGGCAGACTGGCCTTTGATGAGTAATAAAAACACCCTATTCCCCCTCAAAAATATGCCCAGTGCATATCCATCACTATCCGTCTTATTAATGATGGGTGTGTGCATTTACCTTTGCTTTGATACTTATATTTGTGTTTAATAGGATAATCTGTCCAATTCCATTACTCTTCCTTTTTTCCTGAAACAAATGTTACTTTCTACTCCCTCTGTACCAAAATACTTGTAGTTAGGGGAAACTAGTACAAGTTCCCCCAACTACAAGTATTTTGGTACAGAGGAAGTAGTTTCACATGTATAAATGTTCAATTATTTAATTGATGTGTAAAAACTATTTAATAAAAATTAACTACATAATTTAAACGAGTATGAATACTGAGAACACTGTCAAATGTTAATTGGTGGTTCGACCAGTAGCTGCCACATCGATTCACTATCGGGTCTGGCTTCGGCTCTGGCTCCAATAGCTACTGTAAGTAGCAGTTCCCTGGAAATGATGTAAACATGTAATGTAGTCTTATCGATTACACCATATGCTAAACTACTTACGAGTTAATGCCTTACAAGACTTAAAAGTAGCATTAACATAGGAGTCATAGTTTAAAACTTTTAAGGCCCGGTAACGAAATACCGGGGAGCACACAAAATTTACACTCAATCCAAACAGGGCCCTGGTCAGGCTTATTAATGGCTAGTGCCCTGCCATTATTGTTTGATTTCACTTGTAAAGTTTTGTATCGTCTGTTTGCTGTTGTGACTTGGCAATGTAGCGTTTGGTGCACCTTGTGTATTCCCTCTTCTGTATTTCTCTTTCTTTACTGTGTGTGTTTATATGTAGGTGGGGAAGAAAAAACGATAGCCTTTTTGAAGAGGGAAGGCGGCTCAGATTCCGGGCAACCCCTTTTGCATCATGCCTCCGAGAAAGGAATCATACACCATCATTTTCCCGTGAATTATATTTTGAAACCCTGGCGAATGGGGACGCGATTTTACCAGATTATCAAATTTGGAATCTTCCAATATGTATGTCCACTGCCCTGTATTGCAATTTGTTAATTCTGAAATGTTGAGAATAACTTAGTTGAAGTGTTTTGCTTATGTAGGTGATTATAAAGACACTTACAGCTAGCTTATCTCTTTTTCTAGAAGCTTTTGGTGTATATTGTGAAGGTGAATTCAATTTACGATGTGGGTAAGATAATTCTCTCTTTTTTGCTTGTTTAATCTCACAGGGGAATAGGCACTGTCCACACTTTGAGTTGTTTATGCAGAAGAGTTCAATGTGTAGATAAAATATAAAATGCAGCTTTTTCATGTCATCTTTATTACGATGAATTAAACAGATTAGAACATGCTCCAGTTTTGCTCTGCAATCATCAGAAAATCTATCCAGATCTCACTCTTTCCCTCGAAGCCTAAGTTGAGATTGCTGAATCAATTAATTGCTTTTCGGTATGCTTATATGTTGCTTCATTTATCTTATAACTCCTACATATCTTTTTGATGCAGATACCCTTATTTTGCTGCAATCCTGAATTTCAGTCAATTTTGGGCCCTATACTGTTTAGTAGAATGGTACACAGCTACCAAGGACGAATTGGCATATATAAAACCTCTGGCTAAGTTTCTTTCGTTCAAGTCAATAGTATTCTTGACTTGGTGGCAAGGGGTAGTGATTGCAATAATGTATTCTTTGGGCCTGCTTAGAAGTCCTTTAGCCCAGAGCTTGCAGTTAAAATCAAGTATTCAAGATTTCATTATTTGCATAGAGGTATTTATCTTTCCAAGTTGGTCTGTTTCTTAAGTTTCCTTAGCTTTGGTTTTAAGAAATACTCTCCATCATGTTTCTGTGATTACCTGTAATATCTGATAGCATCGTGTCTTCCTCCAGCGCAGATGGGCATTGCGTCAGCTGTTCACCTCTATGTGTCCCCTGCTAAACCCTATGAGCTCTTAGTTAACCAGTCACCTGGAAACATTTCAGTCCTTGGAGATTACGCATCCTCTGACCCTATAGATCCTGAAGAAGTCAAGGAGAGTAACCGGCCGAGCAAAATGAAGCTTCCACAGTTCGAACCGGATGAGAGAAGTGCAACAAACATAAAGGAGAGTGTTCGCGACTTTGTGGTTGGCAGTGGGGAATATGTGAGTTCTAGACTTCGTATTAACATTTTTTTACTGACAACACACTTCATCTTATCATGTCTCAGATTAGTTATGAATTACAAATAAGTGGTTAGCATGTGCTCACAGTATGGTTCTCTGTTCTCATGCTTCTGTTTTATTTTTCTTCCACTCACTTTCAGGTGATCCAGGATTTTAAGTTCACTGTTAACCAAGCAGTGCGACCGGTGGAGAAGCGGTTTGATAAACGGTTGAAAAAGAAAGACAAGTATAAGAACACCCAGGATGACAACTGGGTGAGTGCAGCATCACCAGAGAGGCCAGTTCGTGGCATTGATGATCCGCTATTAAGCGGGAGCACAAGTGACAGTGGGGTCTTGAAGGGCAAAAAACACCGTAGAGTTGTCAGCACAGTTGCTACCGCGGATAGTTGGGGAGGTGGTGATAAGACACCTGATGGCTATGAGATAAGGGGCCGCCGTTGGGCAGTGAAGAATTGACGATTTAACTATGTGCAGGATTGATATATTTTCAAACCATAACACGTGAAACCAGGAAGCGGCCTTCTGTTACAGAAATTACTGGCAACCTTCTTCAGCGCTGGCCAATTTTGTTGCCTATGCAAGTTCACGATGTGCTGTGTTGTAGTAGCTGCAACTCCTGAATACTGATACGGTAGTCTCTGTGCATAGCCTATTATTTCTTCTTTGGGAATCGATTATTACAACGTCAATTGGTGTTGCTCAGAATTGAGAAGAATCTTGTTCCATACAAATGGAAGCCCATCTACAACTGCCCCTTGTTTACCGATGTACCTAATCCCAGGGGCGGAGCCAGAAAATTTAGCCATTGGGTTCGCTCACCGACTTACTGTAAGGAATTGTGATGAATTAATTAACTATAAAATCCAGTTTTAGACCATCAAACGACAATAGTATATCACTCAAAGACAACATAACAGAAAGAAATATAATACCAATTATAGGGAACGTACCAGCTGGATAATTATAAAACCACTTTACATATTGTAAAATGGAGTAGTGCCAAAATAACTTCATAGCATGAAGTACCATTTCTCGTCCTCCTGGAAACATCTGAAAAAATAGCAAATTTAAAATAAGCACCATCAAGCAAAAAGCAAAAAGCATGTAAAATCATCACATTTATAGTGTCCCCTTTCAGATTTTCATCATCTAAAGAATATTTTTTTTGGATTAGTTTGGATTGCTTACCACATATGTCATCTAAAGAATATTAAATACATAATCATTACTAATGGTAGAAAACATATCTTTCTTCACATAGCAAATTAGACAATCAATTATAAACTGATAGCCCATTTCATTACAGAATTCTTTTTTTACAACATTCAAAGCTGAAAATAATCTTACCACTGATATCATGGCAACTGGCAATATCACATCACACTAGCTTTAGAAATTGATAGACCAGAGTATAGAGAATTTCGCATTAAATCTTCGTGGAGCATCCCCAATGATCCTCAACGGATAACTAAAATCAGGTGATGACACGAAAGGTCCCCTGGTTAAATATCTTCAACTAATTTCATTTTACTTCTTAGTGAGATCATCTAAATTATTTTCTCTGTGATTGGAAGGCTCTGAGGGATTGCTTGCGCTTTACCAATATCTAACGGGTGGCTCTGAACCATTATCTAAATGTGGCGATTGGTTTATTTTTGAGAAATAAAAGTCCATAGACTAGATTAAAGTTTCTGAAAAAAGCAATAAAATGGATGTATCTAGCATATGGTTAGATACATCTGTTTGAGCGACACTTAATATGGGACGAAGGGAGTATATTATACTACTATAGGTTAGATTGGACATGCACAAGACGAATTTGGGAAGAAGATGTAGTGATGTGACCACGTACCTTGAATTTGGACTGTAGTTGCTTGCCCTAGACGGCTTGCCGTGCGGCGGCGATCGGCAGATGGGTGAAGGGAGCGGCGGAACGGAAGAGACGAGAGTCTGCCGATAGGACGAGAGTCTGCCGATAGGCAGTAACCGATCGCGTCAATTCTGGAGGCGTGCGGCGTGGTGCGTTATGTGCGTACATTGCATTCCGTCCATTATGGATGGAATCGAGTAAATCTTGCGATGGGTTCAGCTTTAATACGTTAGAATGGGCTAATCATGTTAAGAAGATTAATGGGCACGGAGACAATTAGCATGCGAGCTTCTGGGCCTTTCGATGAGGTCAGCTTTGATTTTTTAATGGGTTCAAACCACTAAATACCTGTACGTATAGACGTGGCAGTCAAAAGTCGTTGGGTTCAGCTGAACCCAATGACTATACGCTGGCTCCGCCCCTGCCTAATCTTGTGATATTATTGTCTGGACGTCATACTTCGTTACTGTAAAGAGCTGGTGGAAATGACAATAAAGGAAATGTTGATTAAGTGTTCTATATATTGCATGCTTTTGTTGGCATGAACTGTTTATGCCATGCAATTTGCGTGTGAAATATTTTTTCTGTAAAATAAATTGATGTATCTATTTACCCTTTTTATGCCTATTTTAATTAGTAAGTACTTAAAAAAAGGCACATACGGCTGAAATTGTCCTTTTGCTCCTGTTTCTCATAGTGTATGCAGGTAACACTTTGGGTTGGTTCTTTTGCGGAGTGTTTTATCATCACACGACCTATCTAATATTGTGTAGGTATTTGATGTGACCATCTCCATGGTATCTTAATAGGAGTGAAGCAAAGGCGAGAAGCCTCGTCTTTGCCGCAAAAAAAGTTGAAGGCTTGCTAGGGTACTTTTTCAAGAGAACGCTGCTACACAGCCGACACATTCTGGACGATTTCGAGACGATGCAACACATCAATCCTCCCATCCTCCAAAGTTCAGCTGGAAAATGTCGTCCGCACAGTAATTTCATTTTCAATTTTCAAGATAAAAAGGTTGAAGCTGGCTGTGTTCGGTACTGACCTACTGGGCCTCTCTCGCGTGATTTTCATGGGCTAAAAATGGCCCAGCAGAGGAGTGCGGGCTTATGGCGGCCGAGCACCAGGCAGGCCGGAATCATGGTCGTTCGAATGGGCTTTGGGATTGAAATCAGTCACGCTGTTGGCAGGCCGCTGTCAGCCTAGGCCCGCATATACGGTCCGGGATACAGCTAGTTGCAGCGTAGGCGTACATGTTTGGCCCAGCGGCTTGCCCATCGTTGTTCGTTCGAATCGGCACATGAAAGAGAATGTCATCCTCCTCCCCCTGATGTTATCCTGAACCCCGTGGGAGAAGCGGCAGCCACAGAACAGCCCTGCCTCTTGGCCCCATTCGCTCTCTCCGCCGGACGACGGCGGCGCCGGTGCTGTGCCGCGAGATGTCCAACAATGGTGTTGACTGCAACGTGTATGTGTATTCCGCCGCGCCCCTTTTTCCTTCCGCCCCCCTCCTTTTCTTCAGGTAATGGCCTGCTTAATCCCCATGGCGGATTTGGATAGAGTTGACTGAGGAGCTCGATTTTTTACAGGATCCCTGGCGTTTAGTGCTTCTCTCTAACCTGTGGAGTCGCAGGACTCCATGAATGTCGTCAATGGCCAGATGGGCAACGGCGGCGCGACCCAACATCCACGTATAGATCCGCGTCTCTTTCCATTGATCTGAGTTCGTTTTGCTGTGTCAAACCCTTTTCTGCAGGATGCGTGTTCATGCGGCGGAGCTGATTGGTGCTGTCCTACCGGTGGAGTCGCAGGATTCCATGGCATCGCAGATGACTAGATGGGCCGCGGTGGCGAGGGTATAGAGATGTATGGGAACACCGGCTTTGCGGCGTGCTCAGAAACTATAAGCGGCTGGACAAGGAGGTAATTGTGGATTAAAAACTCTCTCATCTAGCATAGGAAATGGTTTAATTTTCGGGATAATGCTAGACTGCCATGGTTTTTTAGTCAAAGACGCTTCTTGTTCAAACCAGAAGCATCCGAATTTGCAAAACAGATAAGCCTTTTTGTGCCTTGAATTGCGAAGCTAACTGAGATTTCCTGGTTGTTTTTGTATAGCATACCTTTTTTTGGTCCTGAATTCTGAACCTTACTGAATTTTTTGGTTGTGTGTTATGAGTGTAGTATACATTTTTTGGCCCGATTTCTTAACCATATCTGGGTATTGATTTTCCACAATCAGTGATGCACTCATGGTCATGCGTATTTGTTTGTCTACATTACTTAATAGATTTAGTTATTTTTATCTGTATGCACCCATCACTTAGTTAACTGAAATTTGTTGGCAGTGGTGCATTATGTTCTTTAACTGCTATACTGAAGCAGCGGATCGAAACATTTAAAAACAATCAGCTCGTAAGTAGTAGTAATTAACTAGGACTTGGTGGTTATTTTATTATTATAGTATACATTTTTGGGCCTGAATTATGAATGTGACTGAAATATCCTTGTTTTGTGTTATTATTAGTAGAATAGTTTCCCCCCCCTTAATTCTTAACCTAACTGAAATTTATTTGCTAGGGTGAGGTTTGGAAACACACCTGTCGAGCATGAGTGGGGTTTCACTCTGATTTGGTATTGAACATTTCCTTTTCTTTTTTTGCAGAGTGGAGTTTCATTGAGAGCTAACCCGCCAATCGAGAGGCATGCCAGTAATGTTTACATCCGGGTGATTTTTGATCAATTTAGTGAAGCTCTGTACAAAGCTGGTGCATATGTGCTGGACGAACTAGAACTGAATATATGTTAGCATTTGGATTTTACTGTGTCCAATTGCTAGTAATGTACAGATTTGCTGCAGGTTAATTAGTTGGTCTATAGTACGCGGTGGTAACTTGGTTATCTGCCGCTGACTAATTATCTGAACATTGTTATGGTGTTGGCAGACTATCCGAAATTCTGATTTACGATGTGTGGCTTTGAGTGTTGCTAGCTTTTGTTGGAGATGGAATACCAAAGATCACTCTGAAAAGTTTGTTTCTTACAAAACCTTTAGGCCCTGAGTTGAATTTTGTTTTTGTTGGCATAATAGATGAAAATGTAGCCTTGGCTTCATATTTTGGAAGTTGAAGTATAGATTATATTACCTGCGTGGCTGATGCTTGTTGTGACTACCATTTTCAGTATGCCTTACTCGCTAATGCAGATGTGCTAGGCGTTTTATTTATTTTTAATTTAAATTTACAGTGCTAAATAAATCCGCTAGTTATCTTGCGAATTGTTTTATACTATGTGATTGTTTAACTAGACCAAACGGGTGGTACAGATTAACTGACTAAGCGTCCATTGGAGAGACTAATCTCATCGTCGCACTGGATGGCACCTTACTACTAGAATCAGAACTTGTGGGGTGGGATGGACTGCTCCGTCTGCGTCAGTCTCGAGCGTGAACTGATAGTACAGCTGAGGAGGGCGCGTCAGTTTTGGTCGTCTTTTTTTTTTTTTTTAGGAACCGGCAGGAGCACTGCTTTTTCATATAAGAAGGAGAATAAGGTTTATGTACAAGAGTGTTCCGGTTTTTTGGAGAGAAACCGGACAAAAACCCCTAGAAAAGCCCACAGGCTGGCACTAATCAACCAATACCGGCTGCCACCTGTGCCCGGCCAAAGGCCAAAGTCCTTTGCTTGATGTCGTCGAAGGCAATAGCTGCTACCTCTAGGTGCGTGAGGCGAGTTCCATTGAAGATGCGTCGGTTTCGCTCCTTCCAGATGTTTCAGATGGTGTAAAGGAAGCGGCTGCTCCGCCTTCTTTTTTGAGAGAGAATTTTGATCGTTGTTAACACAGTGCACGCATGCCCATTGTTCATCTCTTTTTCGGCTGCTCTGCTCACGGGCATGTCAAAACTATAGGAGTGGCAATGCACGCATGCCCATTGTTCATCTCTTTTCCGGCTGCTCTGCTCACGGGCATGTCAAAACTATAGGAGTGGCAAAATTTCGTGTTTTGACCCTTTTTGCTAACAAATTCAGGATCTGACCCCTGTTTGAAAAAAATTCAGGATCTGACCCTTTTCCTACCGCCAGACCCTTTGGCGGTAGGGTATAACAGCCTACCGCCAAAGGGCTTGACGGTAGGGTTCCTGCCTACCGCCAAGGGGTCTGGCGGTAGGATATTATACCCTACCGTCAAGGGTCTGGCGGTAGGCCCTGGGCACGCTCTGTGTTGGAAACTTAGAACTTTTTAGCGGTACCCTACCGCTAAGGGGCATGACGGTAGGCTGTTATACCCTACCGCCAAGGTGTCTGGCGGTAAGAAAAGGGTCAGATCCCGAAATTTTTTCAAACAGGGGTCAGATCCTGAATTTGTTAGAAAAAATGATCAAAACACGAAATTTTGCCCACGCGTGCTCGACACATTCGTCGGCTAGCTGTACGAGGTGAAAGCTGATGGAAGCGCTGCTCCCAAGAACTTTTCTCGTCGAGCCTGCCGCGCCACGCCGGGCAGTTGAGTGACAAGAATGCCAAACGTGCAATGAGCATGACCCTGCCGTTGGGTAGTGTTAAGTATCTCAACTAGCGCTTGTTAAAAAGACTGTTTACCCTATGACAATCCTCATTAGCGAGCTCAAGTATCTCGGCTGGGTGGATTTTATAGCGTGTCAAACTGACAAAAAATATCAACAGAACAGCCATAAAAAATTTCACACGGCAGGGGTAGATGGCGACAACTGTGATTGAGGTGACGACGTAGTAAATTCCCATACGTGACATGACTGTAAAAAAGAGAACCAGGATGCGCGGCGGAAAGCTGATGCACAGCAGCGGGCATCACGCATAAAACCTGAACTGGCTAATGATATTTATATGGTTAATAGCGGCCGTCACATGTAAAACATGAACTCGCTAATGCTAGTTACATCCGTGACAGCGTGGCACTATCGCGTCGTTGAGGTTGACTTAATACAATCACATGTTCCAAAAATGTTAAACTTCTTTAGATCACAAGCATCACATGACTTGCATCATGGTAATGTACTGTAAGCAAGGGGGACATCTTACTACAACAATCAATGGTCAAATCCATGGTCAAACCTGACAATTATAACAGTCAATGTAATTGGGACTGCTTAGAGAACTGATAACAAGCGAACCAACTTGCGTGTTAGCTGGTCGTCGGTGTGCTACGTCCGCGATTGAACAAACTTGTGGTGGTGACTCTGCAACGTTGCTCCAGTACTGACATGCACGTCGTACATGCCTCCGCCACACCATGTCGAACATGTATAGATAGTCGCAGTGCTGTTCGTACATGTCAGCTTCGCGTCAGAGCCCTATAGACTTTTGCATGTGCGTGGGGCCTGGTTGCTCCAATACAGGCCAAAAATAAATAGAACACGTGAGGGATACGCTGCCAGCGGGAATCCACATAGCGTCCTGACGACCTCGATACCGGCCTGCCTGGTACGCGCCGCCGTTCGCATTTTCCGCCAGCAGAGCGGCTTTTTCCTTACTATATGCGCCCTCTGATTGCCTAAAAAACACAGTATTATTTGCTCTCACGGCGAATCCAGTTACAGTGGATTACACATATGTCGACAAGTACATACCTTCAGAAATATAGTATTAATTCAACGAGAGTACAGGTTTTTAGAATAAAATATCCCCCACACATCCAACTATGCTGAAATTCCAAAGTTAAACTATCCTTTTGGTCGAATTCATAGATTTTGGGGGTAGACCTCCAACTCCCAAATCCCAATGCGCACACGGGACCCACGGATGGATGCATCCAGCTCCAGGCAAAACCCCAACCCTGCGGCGTCCCCCAGCCTGACAGATCGCACGAGGGAGCAGCCGAGCCAACCTCGGCAGTCGCAGCAGTAATCAGGTGGTGGCCACATTCTCGCCCCCCGACACAGGGGCCCAGCTCCGGTGGCTCGGCCTGATTCGATTCGTGTAGGCCACCCGATCCCTGCGGGCTGCGATCGCACCCCCGCGGCCCGTACTCAGCGCAACCGGGGCCACCCGTCAGTCAGTCCGCTGTCCTGGCAACGTGGACACGAGGGCAGCTAGCTAGTAGTAAAACATTTTCCCCTGTCGTTTCAGCGGCATCATCTGAACCCGATGATCTCCAAAGTCCAAACACGCCCCAGCAGATTCAAAATCAACGTCGCCATCCATCGGGCAGTAGTACTGCTACCAGTAGACTAGTAAGATTACACGTGCAACACACGTCTATACTAAATCTCATTATATCAAACATTTATATTTTTTTAAATGTGATCTGTGCTATTCTCAAAATTAAATAAATGAAAATGCGATCTGTGTGATGAATAAGAGTTATTTGAAATTATAAGTACATCATTCCGCAAAATATTCTTGAGATAATAATTTAAGTATTTAAAGTGCATTCTTTGACCATTTACACCAAAACGAAAAGCTAATTTGAGCATTGGGCAAAAGGTTGTCTTCCAATATCAAACAAGGTGTCCAATCCGACAAAAACAAAAATTCAGAAACTAAGATAACAACATAAATTAGCTGGCATAAACATCTCATCACCTGTTCTCTTTCTCCGCATCGGCATCCTTTATCCGATCACCCAACTAGTGCCGGTTTATCCATTTGACACGGAGCTTGCCGCATGCCTGGTACACTTTCTTCTAATCTATAACCTTCACCACCAAGTGCTTCTCCCCACCAACAGTGCTAGTAAGCTTGCACGTGCAATGCACGTCTCGACCAATACTATTATCATGCAACCACAAATAAAGGGAGCTTAAATATGGAGGAAATGGAACATATGCACTGCACATAAATGCCAACCATGTTATGTTTTTTTCAGTATAAATTCAAACTTGATTGTGAGGTGTCATCTATTCCAAGTCGTTAATGCATAAAAATACATTGGAAAGGGAATATAAAACCAAGTAATAAATTTTGCTATTGCTGCACTCCAAAAAAAAATCTATTGTACAACACTATGTTGTCTCAATTGAAATATCTTCACCAACATTATGTTCTCTGCATCCTCTTCATCCAGATTCAGTATTAAAAAGAAATTTAAATTGCTCATTTGCCGACACTCAACATAGAGAACAATACTACTTTTGCAGTAAATCACTAAAGAAAAAAGGCACTCACAAGCATGTCTCATATTGTTGTATATAATAGTACTTTTAGACGGTGTAAGAAAACGTCAACAATAAAAAGTAACCAAGATTACATTCATTATATTATATGGTACCATACTTCCCAAGGTAATTTCATTAGTTAACAAGCTGAAACTATAGATACTGATTGAAATAAGATGTGCCTAGTACAGCAACCCAAGTATCTATTTAGCCATATTGACAAGAATCAACAAAAAAGAATTACTAAAACCTGAAAAATAAGTGAAATGTTATTCCAGTATATTTAAATCACATACAAGTTCTACATGAATATTTGTACTGATTCCACCACCTGGATGAAAAGTTTTTAGAGGACTTCACCAATGTTTAAACCAGAAAATACTTGATGTGCCACTGATACTCTTTACCTAGTAGTGAAACCTTAGTAAAGAGAAGATGTTTCATCTGGAGCAACACAAATTGTTGTTCTGAGGTATTGCACAAAATGAGGAATAACGAAGGACAAAGCAGCAGCTTGAAATACACTAACATG
This sequence comes from Thinopyrum elongatum, assembly GCA_011799875.1. Lineage (NCBI taxonomy): Eukaryota > Viridiplantae > Streptophyta > Magnoliopsida > Poales > Poaceae > Thinopyrum > Thinopyrum elongatum. Next base: position 549,293,698 of record CM022298.1, on the reverse strand, counting down.
CAAAATCAATATTAAATGAATTATGATTAAATTGCATGGATCAGTCATTTTTCCATATGTATCTTCTAAACAGACGTGTACCCCACACAGAATATCAAAAGAACATCTTAACAGTTGCGGTCTGCGGTAATATAAATTCGATCCCACACTTCTTTCTGACAAAAAGGAAAGCCTATTATTTATCTAAAGCAATACGCATGTCTCCTTTCTACAACCAATTCTAGCAAATAGATAGCCAAGTTAGCTGAATGTAAAGAACAAACATGGGAAGACATATATGAAAACCGAGTTCATGAAATAAGCCTGAACACCCAAATGGCACATACAAGTTCAGTACACAGTACTTGTAAGTTGTAACAGAATGTAGCCCATGCGATATGAACACAGTGGTTTCAAGTTAAGTCAAATGTGTCAAATGTACCCCTCATGGATACGTTATAAGTTGTAGTGTAACAATGAAGATTGAACTAACAAATCTGGATTAGAACCTAAGTTCATGTAGGCATCACAACAACACCACCTCAACAACAATTGGAAACCAGTGCAGATAAAATTGAGCGGGCCAAGTTTAGACAAATCCCGGCGACTCACCCTCTGCTCTCTTTAGAGCGTTCCCAGGCTTGATGAAGGCCGACATGGTATACGCGAGGGCTCTCCTGGGGCGATCTAAACCTGCAATTCCAGTAACAAATAACATCAACCGCTGGATTAGCCCGCAGATTCACGGCACATCGCCGACGAAACACGCATCGAACAGCGACATCCAAAAAAAATCCCGAGTAAAAATCATCGAAAAACATCACAAACAAACACTATCGGGTCATATAGGTTGTGATGGAACAATGGATAGGAAGTGACGATACCTGTAGGTGACCGGAGAAAGAGGGGCGGGGGCGAAGCAGACGATCTGAAGGCGGGGAGGTGCTGACAGTGAGTGCGCGGGAGGAGGCTTGGCGAGAGCAGGGCGAGCGTCGTGAGGTGGGCGCGCGGCCGCGGGAAGGTCTGCCGCTGACGGGAGGCGTGCTGGAGCAGGCTTGGCAGGAGCCGGGCGAGCGGTCACCGGCAGGAGCGGCGGGAGAGGCGCGACTGTGCAGTTGCGTGGCGACGGGAGATGAGGTGCTAATTTTTCGTTACCAGATAGGATGCGTCCGTGATAGTTTTCTAATTGATCGGATGCTAGTTCGATGGAAGGATTCTGGGACGATGGAGTACGGTCAGTCATTGGAAATTGCCAAATCCACACCATATAGTATTAGATTAATGATGACTGTTAGATTGAGATTTGTGAGACTAATCGTGTGGTGCTGAGTGAGTCACGCGATGTTGTGGGGCTAATTACAGGGTGCACGTAAGAAAATTCTTGTTGGATTATTTAATAGTAGTGGAGATCTCCACCCACTTCCCATATCATTTTGGGCATACCGTGATCTCCTCCCCCGAGCACAATCATACCGCCCGGACGCCTGTAGGTGCCGTTCCAAGCAAAGTGCAGCCGGGAGGGATAAAACTAGTACTACCACCCGCGAGGCAGCCACCAACTTGCGCACTCTGCGAGCGTGCTACGTCTGTCGATCCCTATGCCTGCCGTGTGGTGCCAACCCCAACCCGGGCGGGCGCAGGCTCCCACCCCATGCCATGTGCTCCTCCTGTACTACTACTGAAACTTCATTCACCGTTTCCTTCCCCGTCGCTCTCTTCCCGATCCGCAGCCAATTTGTTGGATCACTCACCGCCTTTTGCTCCTCTGATTCCCTTTGGTCGCGGCGGTCAGTGGGATGAAAATGGTACGCGTAGTACGCCAGTTACGCAGCACGGCGAGGCGATGTATATGAGCTGAGCTGGGAGTTGGGAGGACACCTGCGCGCGCGGCTCGATCAAGTGCACTGCAGAAGCTGCTCGTACGTGCGCGAGTCAGTGATGCATGGAGTGGTTCAGAGTGTGTGATTAACCTGTAATTAATAGGTGCCGCTAAATGGAGCGACAGGGCTGCTCTAGTCTCGTTCTTATCTACTGCTGCAGCCAGCCTGCAGATCGATCGGTCGGTCGATCCGTTTTGGAGTGGTTGGTGACTTGCTTTCGGCCGGGGCTACAGATAATCATGTTAATGGGGTTGGGATGCAGCTTTGTGCTGTAGTGGCGCCCACCTGGGATGATATATTGGTTTTTTTTAGAATGAGAAGTAGTAGAAAACAGGGAAAAAGAAGGGCCGTGCCTTAAAGCTAGCACCCAATCCAGGCTTTCTATGTTTAGTTGAACATATCCATACTCCTTTCTGTCTTTGATTTGAATAAGTGTACTCTCTCTCCTTGGCGTTTTAGCTCATCCAGGGTAGACCGTCGCACATGATCACCGGCGTTTTTGCACATTCAGAGTAGGATGAAGTTGCTGCGTACGAAAGTAGTCTTTTCGGCCGTCCAAAAGTGACTCCGAGGTCTTTCGTTTGCCTTATCTTCCGTACGGCGTCGATATTATCGGAAAACCTTTCCTTATTTTTGCGCAGTTGCTTGCGCAATGATATCTCTGAAAACCTGGCCGGAGAGAGCTCGCCATAGCTGACCTGCTGCGCAGCGGTGTGCGTGCGTTGGCGCGTCGCGGATTCTTGGTCCATGGAGACACGGGTGTACCAAGGGGCTATTTGGATGGGAGCCATCGCCTGCCCTGCCAATATATTGGCGTTGACCGAGGCGTCGCTGCTTGTTTGGATGCCAACCAAAATTTTGGCACGCCAGCAGGCTTCAGCCGTTCTTCTCTACTTTTTACGCCAAATCACGGGCGGAACAAGGGCGCCAATTATTTCGCGTGGCCCTGACGCCAACAATTTGACAGGGCGGGGCAGGGCAGAAACCAAACAGCCTCCAAATCCTTTTCAGCCGTCCAAAAGTGACCAGCCTCGGGGCCTGAACGCGGTGAAGTTTTCCATCTCTGGGACGTGTCGGTCCAGCACGTACGCACGTGTACTGCCTCGGCTTTACCCCATTCACACGCCTGCTCGACCGCCCGCCGGGCGAATGGATGGTTCCAAGCTCCTTCCAGTGTCAATGCAATCAAAATAAATTTTCAGTCAAGCGCCACCTTCCTTCTGAGTTTGGATTCATCATGACTCATGAGCACGTGACACCACATTGTCAAGCGAGGCAGAATAATTCTGCGTGCTCTCCGGTAGTAGTTAATTAAGTGCAAATGGGGCACAGCCACGTTGTCATCAGCGATCCCAAGTGGTTGGCACTTCACTTTCTCCTCACATCACTAGGTTGATTTTGCCTTGGTCGTCTCCCTCCGCGTGCATGATATTTCAGCTAGCTCTCCTTCACATCGTTACATTTTTTCTGTGAAGGCCTCCAAATGAATTAGTGCAGACTTTTGGCCTCCCTCCCTGTTACTTCAATTCGTGATCTTGTTTCGGACTAATCTGTAAATTTGGACGGTGTAGAATGAAGCTATGCCCCCAACTCTTTTCTAGAAAGCCCTAAGGGCATCGACAATGCTAGACTCTTATGCAGGCGCTTACAGTGAAAAAAATAAATAGCAGAAAATTGAAAAAGAGCTAGGCACTTTATCCTCCAACGCAAGGCTCTAATCACAGGCTCTAATATACGGAGCCCGGCGTCCATTTCTTTACTCGCGCGGCAGGAAAATAGCCAAGCGCTTGATGCCTTTGTTTGCATCGATGCGGCATCAGGCGCTGGGAATAGTCTGGGAATAGGCGTGGTAACTGCCCATTAACATGGAAATTAATCCTGGCACCTCTCCCTTAGCGTCTATGTTGGACATGCCCTAAGGGCATCTACACTGCAAGGCGCCTAATTAGACGCTTAGGCCGTAATAAAAAATGTTTTTCTTCCTAGCGTCTGGCCTAGCGCCCCTGTTTCCGACGCTAAGTGCCAAGTACGGGCGCTATTGACATGAAAAAAGAACGAGCAATTGGGCTAGCGCCCGACGACTGGTGCGGCATCGATGCTAGCCTATTTCCAGGAATCGGACGGGATCTGAGGAAAACTACCAGGATTCTGACCCTAGCGCCCGGCCTTAGCGCCTGCGTTGGAGATGCCCTAAGCCCCGCTTTAGTTAGCGCCCTGGTTTGTTTAGTCGTAGATAGAAACCTGAAATCATGGGAATCAGCGGCGAAGCTACGTGTTAGCTGTGGGGTCAACTGACCCCACAACATTTCTGAAAATAAGTCTAAAAACACTGTTCGGTTACTGTTCACCATAAAGAATTTTTTTCAAAAAATACCATTGACCCCACAGATACTTTAGGCTGGCCTCGCCGCTGATGGGAATAGCTAGCCCCCGGAGCATCTTCTGTCTGCTGAAACGAATAACCAACCGCTTTGTTGGTACTGTTCTGCAACCAAAGTTGTATGCTACAGATTTCCTGGTTGCTTCATCTAGAAGAAGAAGAAAAAACAAAGGAAAAGAGCGAGTCAGTGGTAGAACATGCAGGACGGCACACGTAACTCTAATTGAAACAGTCTGTGATTATTTGCAGATTTAATCCACTGCAGTTTTAGGCCATGTACAATGGTGGCATATGGATACGGATGCTTCATGACAAAAAATAGTTTGAAGCATCTACATTTATTTTTTCTCTCCAATGCAAGCTATCACTGGTGGGTCTCATTAAGAAATAGAAAATAAAGACTCTAATACACATGCATCTCTATTTTTCACTCCAACATTTTCAGCTTTTGACACGGGACTACATTTTTTCTCTCCAAACACCCGCCTCCTGCACAGGATTCCGCTTCCCTATCCGAACTTACTTTATCTGTTATCCGATCCTACATGGCATGTGAGGCGTCATCCTGAGGCCATGCATTGTATGCATCTACACGACACATACCATTGATATATCAGCAAAGGCTAAAGAGGCTTTTGTCAAGTCAATTATTGGTCTGTATAGTGTACCGAAGGGGAGACACAAACGAAAACCTCATGAGCTCATGGACTGGGACCAGTGATGGGTGATGGGGACTTTTCTTCTAATTCACCCATCAACACATGATTTTTTATTTATTTTTTTGCTGTGTCCAGTTTGTTATTAGGGGTACGTAGCCCCACCCACCATATGCACCACCTCCACCCCACTTGGGTGCAACAAACATTTTCTTCTGTGCAAGACAGCATCCACCTCGCATGCGGGTCGTCTAAAGTACTCCCTCCGTCCGGAAATACTTATCGGAGAAATGAATAAAAACGGATGCATCTACAACTAAAATATGTTTAGATACATCCATTTCTCTGACAAGTATTTCCAGACGGAGGGAGTAACTTTTACTTATCCAGGGTTTATTCTCACTTGGAGTTAGAATAAGGCCTGAAAAGCATTTCGAGTCTTCGTTCCCCTTTCCCCTCTCTACAGTAGAGAGCGGCGAAACCGGAGGCGACCAGTTTTCCGCCCGCGTCCGCCGGCGAAGCCGCGGGTTCCTCCCCTCTCCGACGGCCGCTCCGGCGGCGGGAGGGTGGGGGAACCCCGGATCTTCGTTCCCGGCGTCTACAAAGGTGTAGGATAGGTGTGCGTTGCGTCGGTGCTCTGGAGGAGGAGGTGGCGACGCTTTTGCTTTCTTGGTCGGAGCCCTTTCTTCCTCTCGGTGTTGTCCTCTGTGACGGCGCTGTGGGGCTTGCGGCAGTAGTTTCCTGCCGTCCCGGAGGGGCGGCGAGGCTAGGGCTTGCCCGCTGGTCGCGTGTGATGGTGAGCTACGTCTGCTTGGGTGTGGTTGCCAAGGCGGCGGTGGCAACCATGCTAGGAGCTTTTGCCTCCTCTGCCTTGTCCCTGCTAAGGCGGCGCGCTGTCCGGCGTCGTTGGAAGGCGGATGGATCTCCTGTACAGGACTGCTGTCTCTCGGAGCTGTCCCCGTTCTTCGGTTCTATGCGAGCTGCAGCGTCGGCTTTGGCCGACGAGTTCGGCTCGACAGCCTGCTCTGGTCGGGGCGTGCCCCCCGCCGACAAGCTTTCCTCGATGCCAAGACCTCGCCATCAGGCGAGCGGCACATGCGGCGACTCTAACGGGATTGACTTCGGTCCCCAATCGATCAGTGCAGGCGACTCAGCGGCGATCCTCATGCTCTTCGTCCTTCTCTGGTGCTCCGGTGAGGCGATGGCGAGCTCTCGGATTGCGGTGGAATTGGTGCTCCTAGGATATCCTAGGGACCCAGGCGTGTTTTTTGTTCTTTCTAGGGTGTTTTCTGTAAAAAGGGACAGCTGTCCCATATGGTAGCTTCCAGTTTGTACCTGCTGTTTTCCTTACTTAATATATACCAGGTATGTATAAAAAAAAAGAATAAGGCCTGAAAGAGAGGGAGCGGTTGATGCAAGACAGCTGGAATATCTTTCCTGGCCACCTGAGCCTAGGAGCAGAGCAATGTATGAGTTGACCATATAATATTAAAAAAAATCTGTGGTTAATTTTGCTTGCAAAATTGCATTTCAGTACAATAATTGCCCGGCAGTTTGTATTGTTATGGGCTTGTGGTCTCCCATTTTACTTGCGTTGGGTAGGAAAGGTAGATCCGTTGAGGTGTATTCTTCTGGAGCAAGCTGCAGCCTGCGGCACAACTGCTTGCAACACTGAAAACCTGCAGCGAATCTCAACAACTTGCTTTTTTTTTTTTTGCATGTGCTCTCTTTGCATAGAACACTTTTTAGCGAGTAAATTGCCACTAAGTATACTGGTATAGTATACAGTACAGAGCAATAGAGCATCTCCAACACGGACCCTTAAATCATCCGCGATGGAGCCGCGTCGAGCTCGGGTGAGAAGGTGATCCGTCATTCTTTTCTTCAGTGGCTGCTGTGATGGTGCCGGAGGCAGGTGACGGGCGTTGGTGTCAAGCTCAGAGATGTTCTGCCATCTTTTCAGTTTTGTCATGTCGGTCCATACGTGACTTGTACTTTGTTCTTTATGATACTAGTAAGTATGCACGTGCAACGCACGTATCATATAGTTATGAAATAGAGAGAAAATTGGATCGCAGGAAGGGGAGCGGTGGCATAAGTGTCGAGGGAGGAGGATTGATTATTGCGGCGGCCATGTCTGCAGGTTTCCTTGGTATTTTCAAGCTACTTTTAGTGACTCTTTTGATTATGTTGGACTATTGTAGAAAAGATTATTGGAAACTTTTTTTTGCGTAAAATCAGTAATCAAAAATTGAAAAACATGTCCGTGCTGGATGGAAGAGGTAAAAGAAATTTCCAAGGTAAGACCTGAAGCTTCCTTGAACTGAATGTTGGTTATGCAAGCAATCGAAGTTAGGATCTAGCGTGTCAGTTATGCACTCTGAAGAATGTAAATCTTTGATCTTGTCTATCAAGTCAAGGATACATGATCCAACTATTGACATACTTTATAAAATCTGTCAGAACACTATCTATAATAAATATAGCGAAAGCAAGCACATGTAAGCACAATGTCTGAAAATGTCAAACTGTGTACAAGTCAATTTTACACTAAAAGCAGAAATAGATTTTATGAACTGTAAATGACAGAATCTACCAACAAAGCTTAAAGGCATGGACTGGCAATATATATTTGTGAACCGAACATGACATAATCTGGCAATATAACCTCACGCCACAGTTTGAAAATAAATATGATGGTACATGACATTAACACTAAAAGTGATGTTAAAGAAATTTCAAGCCATCTGACAAAAATAGAATATCACATTAACCAACAGTCTACCCTGTTTTTCACTCTAATTTAAAGGAAATAAACATGTTTTTTACATGACAGGGAAGACAAATGACACATTCTCCTTTTCAGTGGCAAAACAATCTCACTCCTGAAGATAAGTGTTGGAAACATGCACATCTTCTTATTTGACACCTGAACAAGCGATTGGATTGCTTCCAGTATTACAGGGACCAAAGGTCATGAAACATCAATGTGAATCCCATATCACATCAATTTGGATTTTCCCTTTCATATCTGCATTGTGTAAAGTTGGATCAGATTGCAGTATTTATATGTAATTTAGCGAGAGTTCTACCAAGCCATTAACTATAGAATCCATATTTATTTCTTAGGTAAACATTGATATTATTTAGGAGTGAAAGACATACCTAACTCCATAAATTATTTTTGGAATATAAATCTATTAATATCAGTAGCAAGTTAGGAAAGTCATGTATGTTGGACAACAATATACATACCCTGAAAGTTGGATGTTTCCTCGTGGGGCTCAAGTATTCCGTAGGGATTTTCAGTCCGGTGCTTGTCTCCTGACGAATATTTGGTAAGAATGCATTATTGAAGATAGTACTTTCTGGAAAACATCCATCTATTAAATACTAAGATATTTACCCGCAAGAGCTTCACGTGGATCGGTAGCACTGGACATATTGACAGGTCTTTTTTGTCTGTTAATTTGCTGCATCTGGTACATATTATTTGTGTGCAGCCAATCAGAATCTTCGCTCGTATTGATATTCACATTTGTCTGCGAGGTACATCCATGGGCAGGCTCCCCTACGCGTACAACACAGATGCTCTTTAATCACTATATTGTTACAATCTGTGAAATAATATTATGTGACATGTACCTGGGGACATATCAGAGTTGAAGTTCGATGCTACAACATTGCTCCTCATTTTGTTGTAGTCGCGTTTCTTTTGCAAGAGAGAAGACATTTGTTCGGGACTCATTGAATTGTATCGGACTCTCTCACACAACCTTTTTTTCTTCTGCTGCACTTTGCTTGAGAGACGATGGAACTAAAAGGCTCCTAGTTGATCTTTGATCTGATCAGAAAATTGAACATAAGAATACAAATTATGGACTAAAAGAAGAATATTGTTATGAGCACGCATAGAAGTCTTTACCTGCGCTGCCACATCTAGTTTCAAAGCCTGTATGGAAGGTTTGTACATAATTATCACTTTGAATTGCACTCGGGGTGGAGTTGGTATTGATACATATAGTGTCAGGAATGATCGGAGAACAATGAAGTGTGACATCTTTGAAACATGTTGCATTAACATCTGTAGGTGGCAAAATCTCTAGCATTATTCAATTTTTAGTACATGTTTGATAACACAAGAATAGTAATGTGTGCACCTTGCGTCAAACCTGACTGCTGCAAGCTTGCATTTATAACGTCTGATAAAGTGCATTGGATGCGTGCTATAGGTTGAGATTTTTGGTTGGCAACAAGTGGTCTCACCACCGATTTTGCTGAATATACATTTAATTTGAACAAGAAGAATTATATATATTTATAGCTATACAACAATATAGAGTTGCAGGTGATACCAGGTGTTACAAGCGCTGCAACCGAGTCATTGTTTTCCGAGTTAGCCTTGTCTCGTTTTCTTTGACGTGCCTGTCGCTGCTTCAGTAGGTATTCGGCTCTCTTTTCTTCACTCATTCGAGCATACCAACCTTGACCCCTTGGCTTTTTCTGGGCCGGTAGAGTAACATCCGAAATTTCAGCAGTATTTATGTGCGGCGTGCCTCCATTATCACTCTGACCTGTCACAACAACTTCACACACAACACATGAGAACAGAACTGAATAATAGAAAACATCACAAAGTACTACTCCCTCCGGTCCATAATAAGTGTCACAGTTTTAAACTATATTTGATAAAGAAAAACGTGTGTGAATGAACTAACCTTTTTCATTCCTATTTGAGCCATCTGTAAGAGGAATCATTTCGACAAATCCATCATTTGCAGCTATAAATTAGACAATGATGTACCTTAGTTTAAAACTGCGACACTTACTTTGGACCGGAGGGAATATTTGATAAAGAAAAACATGTGTGAATGAACTAATCTTTTCCATTCCTATTTGAGCCATCTATAAGAGGAATCATTTCGATAATTCCATCATTCACAGCTACAAATTAGACAATGATGTCAGTTTTGAGGTTTTGTCAGACATAGAGAATAATCTCAACCATGGGTCAGCAAAGTGCACAAACATGGACCTTTTGCAAACGTGTTTGTTACATCAGTAAACGGAGCACGTTCGCTCCGAACCAATCCGCTAGATGGTGTAGATGACTTAGTTGCATCTTTTTTTGCCTGGCGTGCTATTCGTAGTTTCTCTAGGTATTCCGCTTTATTCTCACAGCACAGACGAGCATACCACCCTCCACCATTGCTCCGATTATTCTCCAAACCAGTACATGATTCCGAATTCTGCAACAAATGGATTTTGAATCTTGATTAGCAAACAGAGAATAGCTATCACCGAAGAGCACTGAAGATGGCAACATATAGGACGTTAGTTGGCTTTGAGCCCACTCAGATTCAGATTTGAATAATGCTCTCATGGATGGCTTTTGCAAAGTTAAAAAAATTGATAGTGCACAAAAAAATATTACTGATTTTCTGAGATGGAGAACATAAAGTAGCACTTCTGAATTGAAAAATCTAATGTACTGTTCGCAGACATTATGTCAGTTTGTTAGGTAGATGTAACTCGGCCCCAAAGTTTGTAGAAAGCAAAGCAGCACACTACTACCTTTTTAATTAATCTTTTCGAACTGTTATTAGTAATCACGTGCTTCCAGTTAGCACACTCCGAAACCTTTAATAATCAGTACAACACATTCCGAAAGATCTAACAATTTGAGGGAGCTAACAATGACAGTGACAGTTTGAGTTGAATTTATTTGATCAGTACATGCACCTTTGAATTATGTTGATCGGTCCCAGTGGATTTGATCCCCGACTGCATATCAGACGTAACACGTCCACTTGCTCGCTCGCTCGTGGACGTAGCCGCTCAGGGCTATTGAAACATCTGGTAAAAGATCAATATAAAAAATATGGTGGATTCAGAACGCTAAACCAATTCACAAAGGAGCGGGAGCACACATACGCAAAGCTTCGCTCAAACAAGCAGAGAGGCGGGTTATTAGATAAATAGTAGTAGAGATAGGTACGTGTACAACACAGCTAGGGGTTGGAGCAAGGAGGTCGACGACGGCGCGAGGAGGGCTGCCTGAGAAATTCGGGTCGAGAGGTTTGAGCGAGGACCGGGCGGCCCAAGGTGGAGGTCTCCAGGTTGGAGCGAGATCACGGTAATTATTGCGTAATTATTAGATCATGGTAATTATTGCTAATTGATTATGATTAAAATAGGCCCAGGTTGGTAAGTTTTGCGTAATTATGATGGCGTAGATCATGGTAATTATTGGTAATTGATTTTGGTAAATGATGTGATACAACATTGAGGCAATCCGGTCCATCGAGAGATGGCGGATGTATGGCTGAGATGTAATGTTTCTGCCACAACTCGATTGTTTAATAGTAGTAGAGATGAATGAGACACGTATTACCATGCAAAAAAATAATCGTCCGCATACGTGATGGGTTCGTGGTTTGGTGTGCTGGGTCCGTGGTTCATGGATGACAGGTACGGTTTTCTTCTCTGACTTCTTAGTCGTGCGGGTGCCAAATCGGGAGTTCGACGGCGTGTCTGGGATGTTGCCTCAGTTTGATTCGTTCAACGGTAATGGTTTCGCCTTTGGTGAGCCATCTTGGAGGTCCGCAAAGCTACATATCAGCGATGGAGCCGTGTCGAGCTCGTGTGATGAGGTGATCCGTCATTTTCTCCTTTCATGGCTCTTGTGGTGGGGCCAGAGCCAGGTGACGGACATTGGTGCTAAGTTCAGAGGATTCTTCGATTTTAATTGTGTTTTTTTCTTCTTGGCTGGTATTTCTTTGTACAATAGCTAGCGTTCTATCGTCTTTTTAGTTTTGTCAGGTCGGTGTATACGTGACTTGTGCAATGTTCTTCATGATATAAATGAGACAAATATTAACATGCAAATAAAAAAATGACCGCATACGTCCGGACTGGAGACGTCCTTTTTCCCGCAAACCAGAAGCCTACCGAGACGGGGAGGACTTTGCGGGAATCCGGACCGCTGTCACACACGCGTCCGACAACCATGGCTCACCCGATACCCTCTCCCTTGTCTGCGCGCTTTCTCGCCAGAAGTGGTTGCACGTATTCACGTCGCTCTAGAGCGGCAGCTCTGCATTGGCGCTGGCCCAGGGCGGACGTGACCTCTCACTAGCGCATGTATTGAAGCAACTTGCCTACCGAGAGTGTTGTCCGCGTCGCGTCCTTGGTGTCCGCGCATGTTCAATGTTAGAGGGGCATTACTGGACGGGATGAGACATACATTTACCGCATTCAAATGGGATTCCCGCCGTCCGTCTACCGCCATTAAATAGGCTTGTCGGTCGAGAATCAACTCTGGCGCCTGTGCATTGACACACCCGGGCGCTTTGTGTCGCCGGCATCCGCTATTTAAATGCGGCCACTCCCGACTCAAACCACATCACAGTAAGTCCGCTCCTGGTCCACCTCCCGTGTGCACCACATCCGCCATGACCGCGAGCGGGAACATGTTGTGGGAGAGCCTGTCGACGGAGCAGAAGATCGAGGTGGCCGCCCTTGCGAACGCCCGGCAGAGCCGCCGTGCCAAGCGGATAGAGGACGACATACCGGCCGGTCCTCAGAGGTCTCCGACGACGACCCCACGATAGAGACGGGCTCCAAGGACGACTCGACACCATGTCGCCGGTCCATGCTGGCTTCACCATGGACCAAACGCAGACGCACTTCAACATCCCATGGTGGAGGAGCAACCAACGCCAACCCTATGTCGATGTTTTGGTAGGCCTAAGAGGAGCAGCGGTACAATCTCTTCCTCCTAGAGTAGCACCGGTTGGCGGAAAGCCAGATTTACGGCGAGCTCGCGAGCGAGGAAGCCGTGGCGGCCATGGCCACTACGAACTCCAACTTCGCCGCCAAGCAACGGGTGCTTTACGAGGCCGCACGCGCTCACGCAGCCGTTCGCAACTCAGTCGCGACGCAGGCCGACGCACAGGCAGTGCGGGCGGCGTAGGCGATTGTGGACGAGAACGTCATCAGCTGCATGTCCTACACGTCGCCAACAAACTTTCGTGGCCGCCTGTGGGATGACGAGCGTGCTGCCCCGTCCATGTCCATTGTGGACCTCACGTTCACCAGCGAAGACATGTCACGGTTTTCGATAAGGAAAAGTAATGCATGAGAGGCGGCCGGGCCTCGAGTCCCAACTGGGCCGGTCCATCTCCCATATTTTACTCTTCCTCGTCGGTGATTGCAACTTCACTTCAGGGTCTCATCGCTACCGCTCATGGAGACGACGAGATGGACCCGACGAACGCCGGAAGGGAACCCAAGGACGTGAAGGATGGGCGCCACTGTAGGCTAGGTTTAGGTCCGGTCGCTTTGTTTAATGCAAAATCATTCGGTTCGCATGAATTTCGTTTGATTTATTGAAATTCGATATTAAATGTATGGGGTGAGGTCGAATGGCCGGCTCACATATCAGTGTACACGCACCGGTCCGTGAACGGATACAGTGTCCGGTTTAGGGGTCGAAGATGCCCTAAACACTCCCAAACTGTCTTGATTCCATTTTCTTTTATTTTGGTTTTTTTATCAGATTTTATTTTATTTTTGGTTATGGTACACGGAGTATCTGCTCATGTCGGACTTTTCTTTTTCTTTATTGCGCATATATGTTCACGTCGAAACTTGATCGCAGTCTTTTCTGAGCACAGCACACCCTCTGCATGACAGATTAGCAAGGCTCGGCACTCGGCATACGGCCGGAAAGGCGGCCCCGCTGGGACGGGATCGGTCGTGGTCGGTTGCTTGCTTGGTAGAGTAGCAGCATCGTCGAAAGCAGTACAGCCAAACGAAATCACGTGGACTGCTCCTGCAAGTGCGACGTCTCCCCCGCACCATCATCCATCCATCAATCCCTTTTCGACGCGACACGAATTAATCAAAATAAGTATCTCAACTTCTGTACAACTTTATACTAAAGTTAATACAAAGTTGAGATACTTATTTTGAGACGGAAGGAGTACTTAATTAACAAAAGGGAAACTGGCTACGTGCACGTTGGTTGCATCACGTCGCGCGGCGCTCCCGTTGGTCCGGCGGTCTGTTGGAGAAACAAAAGGAAAGGCAAGGGAAGAATCACGGCACGTGCGGCCTTTTGAATCGAAACGTAAACGAAGCGGGGGCTGTCACGTAGTACAAAGATGCGCCACCTTATTATTACTGCTATATAGCAGCAAATTGCAATGAATTAGGAGTAGCACCAGACGGGTGGACTGCGCATTCAATGAGGCCTGTAATTATTGAGATCCACAGGGGAGCCGTCCTCGCTGGAGGGTACTACCCCCGTATACACAACGGTTTAACCTCTGTAATCTGGCCATTATGTGGCCGTTTCTGCGGATGGCACCCTGAGCTTGCCTGCAATTACTGGTTTACTAATCGCCTAGCCACTGGACACCGTTAGCATGCTCCTCGCTAGCGCTAGGAGACACGCATGTACAGTGACGCAGAACAAGCCAGATCGGCTCTCCTCTCACACGATTTTTTTTTTTGCAGAACAAACAATTTTTTGTTGTTGCTGAATCTGCTTTAAAGTAGATTACTAGTCTATAAAATAATCGGAACGGCCAAACGGAATTAAAAGCGGTTAGTGTGCTGAGATTCGCTCTGATCCTGCATTTTTCACCCACCCGCTATATTATCTATTTACTTGCAGCCCCTTTACTTTCGCGAGATACATGATTGATCTCCCTCCCTGTAGCCGCCCCGCTAGTAGGAGGGGCCGTCGCTTCTCCTGCCGTCTCATCGTTTTCTTTTCGCCAAATGTTGGTGCTGCCACCCAACTAACAAAACAAAAGCCTCGACTCCCGTCCGCCTCCGGCCCCGGCCGCTTCCTTCCCATCTCTGCCGCCACCACTCCAAAACCCACACGCTCCCAAGCGCACGCTCGATCACAAAGCCCAGGAGGACCGGAGCGACAAGAGCACAAGGCGTGCGCGCGTCGTACGCGCGTGCTTCAGAGGACGAGGAGGAGCGCCGCATGGGGTCGAGGCGGCGGCGCGGGCAGCACCACGGCCGCTGGGTGGTGCCCTCGGTGGCGCCGGCCGCGGCGGCGTTCACGGCGGCCGGGCTGCTGCTCGTCGTCGTCGCGTTCCACTGCTTCCTCTCGCCGCCGCTCGGGGGTGGCGGCGGCGGCGGCGTCCGGCGCCCCAACCCGCCGTTCCTGGTACGCTTTCCCCTCCTAACAAAAGCCGCGACTTTGCGGCGACGGGGGTCGCCGCCGGTCCATGCAATGCTCTCCGATTTTCGCTCGCTTCCTGCCTTAACGCGGATTCTCTCTGCTGTTTTTCCTCCCCCCCTTTTGTTTCGCGGAGCAGTTGAACAAACCGGCCGAGTTGCGCAGGAATCTAGTCGGCACCGTAGATTTTACCGTTCCGGTGAGTGGATAACCCCGCGCTTTGCTCCACCGTTTCTTGCGCTTAAACCCGGTGAAATCGAGCGGCCGATTCGCCTGATTAATTGGTTCCGGGTTGCCTTTCAGAGTGGCGGGAGCAGGCTGGGGGAAGAGCTCTGGGTCTCGAAGACGGCGCACCACTTCGTCGGCTGCAGCGCCGCCACCAAGGAGTTCGCCGGTACGCGCGCGCGTTGCTTGCACCAATTTCGTTCTCCTTTCGTATACGGCTTGTTTTGCTTCACAAGATTAGCATTGCCACTGTTGGTGCTGACAGTAAAGTTCCCCTTCAGCAGGCGCCAAGGCCGTCACCGAGTCGGATCGCTATCTGATGATCGCCACCAGCGGGGGCCTGAACCAGCAGCGAACAGGGGTAAGTAAGAGCGAACGTGCTGTCATACTGGTTGCTGGCTTGCCCCATCGAACTATTGTCTTCTTGTTTGGTCCAGCAATGTGAATATATGGCAATCAAATTACCTCGTAATTTCATAGCCTACCTGAATTACTGTGTTAGTGGTCTAGTGTCACTCTAGGTTTCGCAATGATGAGACTCTTGGCCATGTGCTACTAATACAATAATGTCAGTTTTCTTCAGTTGTAAGCATCTACTATATAGCCCTGGTCAATTCAATTTACTCCAACAACTTGTTGACGCCTTTGGCTGCATCCTTGCATTTCCGTCTTTTCTTGGTATGCTCCAACTACTTTTGGAAGCCCTGCATGACTGCGCCTGTGTATTTATTCCTTTCTTGTTAGTATTATCTGGCATATGCAACTACCCTATACAGTAGGAAACGTATACCTGAATCCCTATTTGCCAATTCTGATCTTGAGTAATCTGAACAACTTCCAGTTCGAGATCATAGTGTGTGTTTCTTTACCTATTGGTATGAGTTATCAATCTGAACAACTTTCAGTTCGAGATCATAGCGTGTGTTTGTTGACCAATGAGTATGAGTTATCACTGTGAACGGGTATCCAGATAATCAATTATCTCTGTTTCTGCTCAGACTCGTGTCCTCTTGCTATATTAAGTGATGAAATTCTAATGTTCCAGCATCATTAGTTTTGTCATGATAATTCCCCCGTTTTAAGATAATAAGTGATGAAATCCAATAAATGACACGAAAACTCTTCTGGTTTTCTGATTTTCAGATCATAGATGCTGTTGTTGCAGCGCGCATTCTGAATGCAACACTTGTCATTCCAAAGCTCGATCAGGCATCTTTCTGGAAGGACGCTAGGTGACAATCTTTACACTCTGTTGGTTGTTCTGGCAAAGTACCATGTGCTAATTCGGTCTTCTGTATCGCAGTGATTTTGCGGAGATATTTGATGCTGACTCATTCATATCCTCGCTCGCAAATGATGTAAAGATCATACGACAAGTGCCTGACAGAAATGGGAAAATACCTTCTCCATATAAAATGCGTGTACCTAGGAAATGTACTCCAAAATGCTACGAGAATCGAGTACTGCCTGTCCTTTTAAAGAAACATGTAAGCATTACAGATTGTCAACATGCCACTTTTCGTATGTTCAGAACTTCAGGCTGAAAATGCTCAATTCTGACATGTTTTTTTCATTTCTACCCATGCAGGTCGTTCAACTAACAAAATTTGACTACCGGGTTTCCAACAGGTTGGAGACTGATCTTCAAAAGCTGAGGTGTAGAGTCAATTATCATGCACTAAAGTTCACAGATCCAATTCTCGAAATGGGCCGATTGCTTGTCCAAAGAATGAGAGCCAGCAGTGGACGCTTCATTGCTCTTCACCTAAGGTAATATTTCTTTCAAATAAAGTTTTGTGTTGGCTACGCAGTACAAGCGAATTTTCTTCACCCTCATAACCTATGACAGATTTGAGCCTGATATGCTCGCCTTCTCGGGATGCTACTTTGGGGGTGGTGAAATCGAGAGAAGGGAACTAGGTGCAATACGTAAGAGATGGGACGCACTGCATGTAAGTGACCATTCTTCATTCATGGTTATTAAATGGCCCTTTCAGTTTTTTACAGTTACACTTGAATTTATTTGCAGGAAAGCAACCCTGACAGAGAACGCCGGCATGGCAAATGCCCTCTAACACCAGAAGAAGTTGGCTTCATGCTCAGGGCATTGGGTTTTGGGAAGGACGTCCACCTATATGTTGCGTCGGGGGATGTATACGGAGGAGAGGAGACATTAGCACCTCTGAAAGCGCTCTTCCCAAACTTCCACTCGAAGGAGACTCTATCAAGCAAGGAGGAGCTGGCACCTTTCTTGCCATTCTCGTCTCGCATGGCTGCCCTTGATTATGTCGTGTGTGATGACAGCGATGTTTTTGTGACAAATAACAATGGCAACATGGCAAGAATGTTGGCTGGTCGAAGGTAATCTCTTTTGTGCAGTTCTACAATAATTTGAATAGCAGTAGATTTTTTAAAATACCAATTGTTGCCTGCATATTCAAAAACCCTCTAAATGTAAGTAGATTGATTGAAAAAAATGCTGATTTCAGGAGATACTTCGGGCACAAGAGGACCATACGCCCCAATTCTAAGAAGCTCTCCTCTCTCTTCCTTGATCGAACCAGCATGAGCTGGGACACATTTGCATCGAAAGTTCAGATGTACCAGAAGGGGTTCATGGGTGAGCCAAATGAGATTAAACCTGGAAAAGGTGAATTTCACGAGCACCCTATGGACTGCATTTGTGCAAGGACAAAGAGAAGAACTGGGCCTAGTAAGCCGTACCTAAGCAATCGTGCTCGTGAAGCTGCCGGGAATCATACCAGTGATGCGGAGTTCGACTGGAGCGATTTGGACTATGGAGAGAATACACCCTTGGGAGGGGATTCATCAAATGAGACTGATCCAGATTACGGCCGTATTGCTGGACCAGCCATTCCTGAATTGGAGGACATACTCTCGGACTAGTCACTCAAAATTGATAGCTATTATAATATTTTTTGTCACTTAGAAGGGAAAGGCGATGAAGTTTTTGGTGTACAGAAGCTACTGCAGAATTTATCTTCTCCTGTTTTTTTGCATGGAGAAATCAGGAAGAGCTTCTTACAGAAAAACAGAGGTAAATACGGAATACTTAACTTGAGTAAATGATACTGTATATTGCCTTTATACACTTGATACTTCAAAGATGAAACTTATGGACCTGCATGATCTCCACGTTTGATCTGGTAATACAAATTGTATTTTAATAGTAGTCTAAAAAATATTTAACACGAAATGGGCATTTGATATGCGGTTAAATTTCATTAAAAATACACGTTGAGCCTAACCGGAAACATGATTTCCGTTTGTGTATTTGTAACTTGACTTCAACAATCTAATGCTCCACATGTTTTTGTCAATGCAGAAGCAGGCCTTAAGTATGAGCAAGACAAATTGTACAGCATTTGACTGGTCTGCATCGAATGCTGATTGGCAAATTAGAAGAACTTTTTTGTTTGGTTTTCCATTAATATATTTTAGATTGAACTGTAAATAGACGCTAGCCCCTTTTCCTTTATAGTTTGGTGTAATGTGATAGTGAGTTTGGTTTTTACTCTTCATTTTTTCCTTGACAAAATTTTCGGTCTGCCGTGGAATCTATACATAACTTAGAACATGAAGAGGAGCAAGAAAGAAGGGAAATTTTACCCAGTGCGTCTGTACGTGTCAGCATTATTGGCTAGTTTGGAGCTGCTCTTTTTGGGAAATCAACATTTTTATCGCGCGCTCAGCTCTTATTTTTTGTTTAATTGTTATATTTCAGTCTGGTAAATGCTTATTAGTAGTAGGCTAATGTTAAAATGTTTATTTTTTGTTTAATTGTTATATTTCAGTCTGGTAAATGCTTATTAGTAGTAGGCTAATGTTAAAATGTAGTGCCAAAATATCGTGATGGTAAAAAGTTTCTCTTGAATTGAAAACTGTAGGAGAAACCCCAGCACTGAAACTTTATTAAAACAATGCCATTTGTTTGATATTGTAAAAAATCTTGGCGTTTCTCTACATGCAGATGTTCTGTCCCTATGTAGCAGTGCTCGTTTTGCTTGGGTCGCCACTCGGCCGTCGCCGGCTCGTCCCTGCTAGCTGCCGCCTGGTCATGGGGATGGGTCGCCGGCTCCTCGGTACAACTCGGCGTTGCTACTCACTGGCTGCGACCGGCGGCCCGGCATCTCAACCTCCGCTTCTTCGGCTCCCCTCGCAGTGGTGCCCTGGCTCGTTGCTGTGTCCGTGTGTCCCTGCGCCCGCAAATGATAAACGTCCTATATTATGGGACGGAGGGAGTAGATCGCTCTTTTTTTGAACGGAATAATTTTTTTGAACTCTCAAAAAACTTATGAATTCGTGAACATTTTTGAGTACATGAATAATTTTTGAATTCACGAGCAACTTTTGATTCCTTTCTGAACATTTTTTTAAATAAATGAACATATTTAGAATTTGTGGACATTTTTCAGATCCATGAACATTTTTTAAATTTGTGAACATCTTTTCGAATTCTTGAACGTACTTTTAGTTCATGATTTCTTTTTCAAAATTGCAATTTTTTTCTCATATTCGTACAACTTTTTTTGCATTCACGAACTTTTTGGAGTTTTTATTCAGTGGGAAAAAGGAGAAAAAATGAAAGGAAAAAACCCACAGATCCACGCTAAGCTACAGAACATAGTGATCACAGCTGATGGGCCGGCCCACGCTATGCCGGCGACCTGAGTTATCAGCGCGGGGACATGAGAGATGCGAGGCGCACACATCGCTTCAAGCGATACATCGCAATTCGCAACCCCCCATGCGCGTGTGCCTTAGGCTAGACCTGTTCATGGGCAAGTGGGCAACCCAACCCGAAAGCTCGACATCTAGGCACAAATCAACTTTTCCTCAGGAACCTTGGCCTGAAAGCCTGGACAAAGCCCAAAAT
The DNA here is from genome assembly GCA_011799875.1 of Thinopyrum elongatum. Lineage (NCBI taxonomy): Eukaryota > Viridiplantae > Streptophyta > Magnoliopsida > Poales > Poaceae > Thinopyrum > Thinopyrum elongatum. The sequence continues at coordinate 549,273,477 of CM022298.1, read as the reverse complement.
AGCCAAAACAAAATCATTTACTAAAAAAATAAGGAGTACTACAATTTTTTATACCCTGAAAATAATTATTCTCAATAAGAAACACATTGCTTATCTGTTTCGGGGTTGAGCTTGGGATTTCCACTTCGGGGTTTGTTAAGCCTGGCTCAAAATCCGGCCCTAGGTACCCTAGCATTAGTGTATTGGCCCGCTAAATGCCCTTGGATGCGAAGCAAGGAAGGCAATGGCTGGCTGAATGGGAGCGACAGAGCAACTGAGCGAGGTGAGGCTGGATGTGAAGTGAGCTCTGACGCTAATGCCCCCATCGCTATGGGCCAGCCCGACAATGATAGGCTCGCTCGCTCGGTAACGACGTGACGACACATTGCTCGCTCGGAAGAGAAAACGGTTGACCAGTTGACGGTGAATAAAATATGAATCTAAAGTTCACGAGTTTGAAAACATTCATGAATTTGAAGAAAGTTCTCGTGTTCGACAAATTAGAAAAAGAAGTTCATGTATTTGAGAGAAAAAAGTTCAAGAATTTAAAGAAAAGTTCACTTTTTTTTAAAGTTCATGAATTAGGGAAAGAGTTCATTAATTTTAAAAAAGTTTGAGCATTTAAAAAAGGAAAAAGTAAAAAAAAATGAAGAAAAAGGAAAATGAAAACCCCAAATAAAAACCGGTCTAGAATACCAAAAAATGGAAAAACCATCCGAAAGCTTCTAGAAGTTTCCCAAAACTGGTCCAGGAATCTTTTCTGAGCTTCCCGCTCGTGCCTTAGATGGGCTAGCCCATTTTGAATCTATCAAAGAGGAGGGGTATGGGTTGTGTACGGTTAAGCCTAGAACCAATGCTAAATAAGCGCCAAGCAGAAAATTGCAGATGTGAACGCAACTGATATGAATCGCCATTCGATCGCTCCTGCGAGCTCGGGCATGCTTCGACCATTAAGCGCTGAACGTTTTCGGGGAACAGTTCTCAAAAGGTTCTGGGTGCTTCTTCTCTGGTATTTTTCTTTGTTTTTTCCTTTCATGGTTTGTATTATAGTTTATTTTATTTGTTTCTTTCTTTTGATTTTCTTCTTCAAAATTCACAAACTTTGTTTTGAATTTCGCTCACATTTTATGAATTTGTGAACATTTTTCAAACCCACAAACATTGAATTTCACAAAGATTTTTTAAACCAAATCCGTTATATATTTTGTGTTTGATAACATTTTTACTTTTCAAACATTTTTAATACGTGCAATTTTTTACAATTCATGATTTTTTTGAATTCACATACAATTTTAAAATTTTGTGAATACTTGAAAAATATTCGTGAATAATATTTAATTCCTGAATATTTTTAAATTAAAATAAAAAGCTATCGAAACAAAAAAACCCTGCTAGAATATAATCAAAACATCAAAATATGAAAGAAAACAATAAAAGAGAGAGAGAAAAACATGAGAAAGTGCCTATTCATGCGTGCGTGCGCTTCACCCGCTTTTTTTCTTTGTGTGGTGCTAGTGGCTTGCTGGGAGGGTGTTGCGCGCCTATTATTTTGGTGCTAGGCCAACCCCATCAATGGGTGATGTAGGGGACGCGAGCCGCGCTATTGCTTAAAGCGATATATAGCACCTCCCGGATGTGAATAAGGATGGAAGTGACGGAGTGAAGCAACATTGGATGCGAGCGGGGAAGTGGTGGACTCGTCGCATGTACAAATTTTTTTCTCTGTGCGCTGGGCGGGTCACGACACGCTTTACCATTGGCAGTGTTGAGCCTGGGTGCTTAGAGGACGACAACCACTAGCGTTGTTGTGTGGCGTTGAGGTGTTGCGAGAGGGAAAGTCTCCAATGCCGCAGAAACAGGTGCCACTCGCTGTGCGCCTGCAATCCAATCACTCGAGGGGTGCTTCAAGTGAGGGATGGAAGTTGTAACCATGGAGACCTCACCGGTGCTTCGAGGGCGGCACTTGTTGTTGCGACCGACTAGCGACGGCTATTTTTCATCAACGCCAACACTATTTTTTTCAAACAGTGTTGGCGTCGGCATAATTAGCATGTCAACTATACATGGTTAGGACTGGTGTTATTTTTTTTAACACGTCATAAATATTTTGTCCCATATGTACTCATCGTTTGAAAGATAGTGGTGGCGTAGGAATTCGATGCACGTCGTTGTTAATTAATTAGTGTTGGCGAGTCAACTTATGTTACGCCAGAAATAAAATTTTCATTTTATCAAGTGTTTTAAGTATTTAATGATTATACTAGTCAAAAAATAATGAACGTTTTATATTATTTTTTTGTCATCATTATTATTAGTAATTTTTTTTATCATTTTGGGTCTTTTATTTCTTTACTACAAGTTCTAATTTTGAGTCTTTTATTATTTAAAGACTTTTATTAATCTTTGTCTTTTTTTATTTGGGCTGTTATTATCTATGGCGTTGTGTTTTAGGCCCACGCCAGCACTGACCCACCTAAGTCAATTCCCCACCTTATTAAAAGACCTAGTCGCCGTCCTCATTTCATCCACTACACTCCCCCTCAACTTGCCGATGCCGCCACGTCCGGACCTCGCCGCCCCGTCGCCGCACCGCCAACAGCAAGGTTCGATTCTCTCCTTCCCCTCCCATCACATCTCCTTCCTCTCCACTCACACCTCCTCCGTCTGCGGATACACCACAAGGAATTCATGGGGATTGCTTTGTGTAGAAATTTTAGTATCATGGATTGCTTTGTGTGATGTAGAATTCAAAGTTAGTTCCATGGATTGCTTTGTGTAGAAATTTTAGTGATAATCCATCTAGAATATTAATGATTCAAGTTCAACTTGATTTGGTAGTGTAGGCTGAAATGTTTGGAATAAATAAGATGAACTCCTATAAATTAGATTGACGGTGTAGAATTTGTTTATTTGTGTCTCCCTTCGTGGATTTTATTAATTTGTGTATACAATTACTAGTGTAGAATTACATTTAGCTATGTAGTATCTGATTATGTTTAGTAGAAATTAATTTACTAGTGTAGAAACCGATTGTACTTAGTGTTGATTTAGTAGTCTAGAATCCGATTATACTTAGTTTTCAATATGTTTTGTGTAGAATGACGCAACCACCACCCTGTCGAGTGTGCAAGTCAAGATGCGCAACCAGCCTTGCAACTTGCACGTTGTTCGGCATCTGCTTTCAGCCGTGTTTTGTTCCTGCAGCGGTAGCAAATTATATGAACCTTCTAAGAGTTAATTCTTTTGTTTGTTGCTATTGCCACTAATGCATTATGTGTAGTAATGTTGTGATATGCTTAGTGTAGAATTTGATTATATGCTTAGTGTAGTAATGTGATATGCTTAGGGTAGTAATGTGATGATATGCTTATAGTGTAGTAATGTGATATTCTTAGTATAGTAATGTGATGATATGCTTAGTGTAGTAATGTGATATGCTTAGTAATGTGATGATATGCTTAGTGTAGTAATGTGATATGCCTAGTGTAGTAATGTGATATGCTTATAGTGTAGTAATGTGATGAAATGCTTAGTGTAAAATTTGATGATATGCTCAGTGTAGTAATGTGATGATATGCTTATAGTGTAGTAATGTGACTGATACGTCCATTTTGCATCATGTTTTCCTACTGTTATTTATAGTGTTTTCATTCAATATAACACTTTGAGGAGTAATTCTAATGCCTTTTCTCTCATAATATGTAAGGTTTATACAAAGAGGGAGATTGCCGGCAGCTGGAATTCTGGACCTGAAAAAGCTACATCAGAGATACCTATTCTGCACATCTCCAAATGAGCTGAAATTTTACGGAGATTTATTTTAAAATATATAAAAAATACTGGAGAAAAGAAATACCAGAGAGGGCCACCCAGGTGCCCACTAGGCACCAGGGTGCGCCTACCCCCCTTGGCGCGCCCTGGTGGGTAGTGGGGCCCCTAGCTAGCCTCCGGTGCCCATCTTCTGGTATATAAGCCTATTTGACCTAGAAAAAAATAAAGGGAGAACTTTTGGGACGGAGCGCCGCCGCCTCGAGGCAGAACCTGGGCAGGAGCACTTTTGCTCTCCGGCGGAGCGATTCCGCCGGGGATACTTCCCTCTGAGAGGGGGAAATCAAAGCTATCGTCATCACCAACAACCCTCTAACCTTGTGTCGGTGCAATGAACAGACGTGCTAACGATCGTACATCCAACACCAACATGTAATGCAAGGCCGAGCCAGAGAAGCCGCTCGTCGTGAGATCAAGGAGAGCATTAAGAAGAACAAGGCAACAGGATATCACTTTGGGAAGGCCTCCCTTGCCGGGCAGGAGAGCCTGGCCAGGTCGAGACCGCCCCGAAGGCGAGTCAGAATCGCCCCGGCAAGCCTGCCAGGGCTGCCAAGACCAAACCGCCGCCAAGACACCACCGCTCCACCGCACCACGACGCCAGTCACTTATCGATGCGGTGTCAAGCCCCCCAGGCGATTAAGTGGCATTCACTAAGCACGTGGCAGCTTGCTGGAAGACATATCACACCCATTTGACACCCGTCCAGAGGCGTGTCAAGACGATAAGCAGAAGATGGCTAAGCGGCGATATAAGCTTGCTGGGGATGCACCCCCGCACGCCCCCTTAAGGTAGCATTTATGGCATTTTGTGCTAAGTGCCAGAGTTAGGTATGATATAACTGTTGGCTATCTAATCATAAGATAATGTCTGTTTTGCCACTGTGGTTACCCCTTGAGCTATAAAAGGGAGGCCCAAGACAACCTAAAGAGGGATTCGGACCCTCACACACTTGTACTCGCGTAGCAGCTCTCCCTGAGGCAACCTTGCCGGGTTTGAGCGCTGCGTGTCGTCGTGTTCCTCCATTCAATCCCCCAAAAGCAGGAGTAGGGTTTTACGCTTCTCAGCGGCCCGAACTTGGGTAAAAACCACCAGAGTCTCATCGTCGTGCTGCCTCATGGCCTCCACTCTTTGTGCAATGTGATCTCCCCCCTACCAAACCACAAAAGGGGCCCGTGGCCCCATAGGTGATCGTGTCCACCCACAACATCTTTGGCACACCAGGTAGGGGAGAGTCGCTTGCACGAACCCGAAGTTGTGAATAGCGCATCGATCTTCATCATCATCTTCTCCGTCCATGGCGCCCAAGAAGAAACCAGGTGCGACCGCACACCCCTCCACTTCGAAGGCCCCCTCGCACGCAGCTGCGGACGCCGTACGCGCCACGGCGGCGTTGGATGAGGCGGGTACCACGGGTGACACGACCGGTGCAGGTGGTGCCGTCGTTCTGTCCCCCGTGGCCGAAGCTGGAGCAGGAGACGCCGGGGGTGGGTGGCATCGGCAACATCCTGGCAAGCTTGGCCCAAAAGCCACAGGTGGAGGGAACGCCCAGTCTCTATCTCCCTGCCGCACTGGCGGGCGCAGTCGCGACAACGATGCCCGCTCAGACGCAATCCTCTAGTTGCGCCCACCAGGGGCGCGGCTACAAGACGCTCACCTTGCCCAGGGCAAGACGGGCAGGAAGGAGCACCGAACGGGGCTGTTGACCCCCATACACGGCCCACTCTTTGCCAGACCACCTTGGCGATCGGTTCATGACGGCAAGAACGCGGCGACGCTCCTGCTGGTTCAACCAGGAGTCGAGCGACGTCGTGGTCTACCTCGTTAGCCATGCCAAGCATAGCCTCGGAAGCAATGGCGCGGGCCCAGCTCCTATTGAATTTCCCACCAGCGGCTGACAAGATGGATGAGTGGAGAGCCACTATCCAGAGCTTGATCGGCTTTGCTGAAGCTGGTAAATCGCAGCATGCCGAGCCGTCGCGATGCCCGCGAATGACGACGGCGGCCCGGGCTGACGGCCGTGTCGAGGGGACTACACCAACAGTACAGTCTCCTCTGCGACAGCAAGCCCGGAGGCAGCCTCAACAAACTCAATGTGTGGACGAGCCTGACGAGACGTCGATGGCTTTGTCTGGCCTGCAAACCCATCGAGATCAGCGGCAGGTTCTGGACGACCGACGGAAGGAAGACACGCGCGTCACCATAGAGCAACGCCAGGAGGCACACCGCCAATCTAACAGACGCAATGGCCCAGACGTTGACGAACCCGCACCTAGTGTCGGCGGGTACTTGCCTTACGAGGTTGGGTGCCCTACCTTCACTTGTGAGCTGCGGCAGGTCCGCTGGCCATCTGTCCGAGCCTTCAAGCCTGAACTGCCAGAGAAATATGACAGAAAGTTAAACCCGGCAGAGTTTTTGGGCATCTACACGATTGCCGTTCAAGCCACCGAGGGCAGAGATGAAAAGGTGTTCACCAACTATTTTCCTTTGGCGCTCAAGCCAAATGTGAGATCATGGCTGATGCACCTGCCGGAAAACTCCATTTCATCATGGGATGACTTGTGCAATGAATTTATTGGCGCCTTCACGGGTGGCCACCAAGAGCCTGGACAGCCCAGTGACTTGCAAGTCCTTCCGCAGAAAGAAGGGGAGAGTTTGCGAAAATATATACAGAGGTTCAGTCGAGTGCACCGTAACATCCCAGAGATACACCCAGCTGCCGTGATTGCCGCGTTCCATTTGAACGTGCGCAACAGGAGAGCTTCCCGAAGAGCATTAAGAAGCTGAAAAAGTAGCCCGACGGTCAAATATGTACCAGTTTGTCAACGACACACTGTACAGAAAAAGGCCAAACGGTGTGAAATTGAAGTGCATTTGCAGGGAAGATGGGCTGAAGCTGTTGGTAGAGATACACAAGGGTGTGTGTGGCTCTCACATTGGATCGAGAGCCCTGGTCGGAAAAGCTTTCCGGCAGGGTTTCTATTGGCCCACAGCCCTCCAGGATGCAACTGAGCTAGTCACCAAGTGTGAAGCGTGCCAGTTCCATTCCAAAAACATTCATCAACCAGCTCAAGCTCTCCAGACGATCCCTTTATCCTGGCCATTCTCGGTCTGGGGGCTCGATATCTTGGGCCCCTTCCCCCGTGCTGCTGAGGGCTTTGAATTCTTGTACGTAGCAATCGACAAGTTTACAAAGTGGCCTGAGGTGGAGCCAGTGAGGAAGGTGACCGCACAATCAGCTGTCAAGTTCTTGAAAGGATTGGTGTGCCGCTTTGGAGTACCCAACAGAGTGATTACCGATAACGGCACCCAGTTCACGAGCCGCACCTTTATGCAGTACATCCAAAGCCTTGGAAGCAAGGTCTCCTTCGCCTCTGTTGCCCATTCACGGAGCAATGGGCAAGCTGAGAGGATGAATGCTGAAGTGTTGCGCGGGCTCAAGACGAGAACTTTTGATAAGTTGCAAAAATGCGGCAAACGTTGGATTGATGAGCTACCGGTGGTTCTTTGGTCCCTCAGGATGACACCAAATCGAGCTACCGGCTAGACTCCCTTCTCCCTAGTATATGGGCGGAAGCAGTGCTCCCCACGGAACTCATATACGGGTCACCTTGAGTACTTGCCTATGATGAAGTAGAGCAAAAGCAGCTACGACATGACGATGCCATGCTCCTCGAGGAAGATCGTCTCCGGGCCGCTGTGCGTGCTGCACACTACCAGCAAGCCCTGCGCTGCTATCATAGCCGCAGGGTTCATGCCCGGAGCCTTGAGGAAGGCGACCTTGTCCTTAGGCGCGTTCAGTCCGCCAAGGGTACCAACAAGTTGACACCAAAGTGGGAAGGCCTTTATCGGGTAGTACAAGTCACCAGACCTGGCGCAGTCCGTCTGGAGACCGAAGATGGCATGCAAATGCAAAACTCATGGAATATTGAGCATCTTGGTAAATTCTACCCGTAAGGCATGGCTGCCGGGTTCAGCCCCCAGCAACCACCTTTTGTACAAGCCTTGCCGATGGGCATGTAACCCTTTGTACAAAGCCAGGCGCAGACCCTGTGCAAAGATAATACAACGAAGCGCTGGCATCTAAACTTGCATCCATGTTTTCTTAAGTATGATTTTGCCATGATAACCAATCCATTTAAGGTGGATCGTATGCTGCTGTTTTCTCCCCTGTACTGTCAATAGGGCCCCTGCCGCGGATGAACTCCCCGAAGGGAAGAAGTGACAGCAGCCTAGCATAACGGTCCCCGGCAGCTCCTTCTTGTCAGAGCGATAAGAAGGGCAGCAAACACAGATAAGTTTTCCTCCCCATCCACAAGTACGTCCCTGTATGAAAGTCTTGTGCGTAGAAAAACCTTTTCGCCCTCAATATCTGTGCTCCCATCCTTTGATTCAAAGTTTTACTTCAGTTAGGATGGTTGAAGCGGCATTTGGAGGGGGATTGGCGAGGGGCTAGTTTCCTTCCACGCTCCCAACCCGTCAGGTTGGGTCCAGCGGCAGCAACGGAAGGGACCGGCAAGGTGTCTCGCCGGGGAACCTTGTTTACTTGAAAGTATTAAAGGGCTGTCCCTCAGCATGGACATGATACATGCACAAGTACCCGGCAGGCATTTCCTTTTGTCATTAATACGCGGATAAACAAGTACAAACTATACAGAGTACAAACGTGGATCGAAGATTACATAATTTAAGCTAAATTGGCAGATGACTACGTCTTCTAATCTGAAAAAAGATAAGTGCCCCGTAATGCCTTTCTTGTCCCTCTCCTCCTAGGAACTACAGTGGGAGGTGAAGAGGGCAAAAGGGGCGCCTGGGCAGAAGCCCAGCCTGACCCCGTCAGGGCCTGCGGGACGCAGCCTGACAAGATCGGGAGGGCGAGAGCAAAGCTGGAAGGACGGAAGTAGCGGCCAGGCGATGCCCTGGTCACCACCGCCAGGACTAGAGGAACGCGATAGGAGGGACACAGGCAGGGAAGACGAAGCTAGAGTCCACAAGGAAGCCTGCCGGGGTCCAGCTGGAGGAGGCGGAGGCATCCACACCCAACACCCCGGCAAATCGCTCTGCCGGGGAGAAGGCCAGGTGCAGATGATGGTGCCGCCGGCGCCTAGCTGACGGTGACAGTGCGTCCGGCGCTCAGCTGGATTCCGAGCCGTCGTCCTCTCGCTCGGCGTCGTCGTCTTCGCCGTCAATATCCTCTTCATTGCTGTCGCTCGAGGAGGAGCTTTCGTCGTCGGTCGAGCTCTCCGCGCAGCACCCTAAGCGAGCACCCTAGCGCCCGAAGACCTTGATGGAGAGCAGGCCGGCCTCCATTAATTTAAAATGGAGAATGTGCCCCTCCGCCAAGCTATGGGCATGAGCAAAGGTTTTCCAGCCACGCCGGAGAAGCGTGACATGAGGTGCGGGGAACTCCGCGTCCACCCGCATGTTGCCATTACAACAACCCCTCATGTATAGCTTCAACCTATGTGGCTGTTCAACCTCCATTACCCTTGCAAAAGGAGTAGGAAGCTGAAGACGGCTGCGCGGGGCTCGCGCAACCTAATGAGAAATTCCAGCGCCGTGTCTCCAACATGGCCCTCTAGTAGAGCCGAAGCGACTGGAGGAGGAGTGGCCGGGCCATCGCCGCGTCCCCCTCGGCCCCGAGCACCACGCCGGCCACGGCCACGTCCTGCGGCTCCACCTTGTGCACTAGATCCTGCCCCTGCGTCCCCAGCAAGAGCAGGGATACGGTGCCGAGAGGAAGCCCTTATCACTGCTGCTGGAGCTCGACCACGCCCTCTTCCCCTCACCATGGTGGAAGAAGATTATAAGAGGAAGGAAAAGAGAATGTGTGGGTGAGCCCCTCCCGTCACCTCCGCACCTCCTTTTATAGCGGAGTGTGGCCGGGGGCTGGCTCCTCACCATCCAGGAGGCAACCGCCCCGCTTCGCCTATTTGGTTCGTCTGCGCCGCTGACAAGCGTCCAGATTTGGCGACCGCCCTCATGCGCCAATCCAGGGGGCCTAGCCTTCTGCCATGGCACTCATTCCCGTGCCCTACGCATCCGTTACCTACCCTGCACCATGCGTGCAGCGTACGTGGCGGAAACAGCAGGCATGGTGGAGAAAGTAAAATGGCAGTTACCTCCTCCTCCCCTGGGGTCGTGCATGAGTGCTTCAATTAACTTCCCCTGAACTTGGGCATCCCCTGGCCCCGTGCGTGGGCAACCTCACGGTGTTTGACATCGCACGACTCACGAGGAAATCGGGAGTTAACTCAATTCTAGGTTAATGAAGAAGCAAGAAAGATATCAAGGAAGACGTGGATCCCCGCTGCGGCATGGTCAAAGTGTCCTCCTATGTATTTGTTGGGACCTACCCCAATGATGCCCGACGACACATATGGGCTAGGCCCGAGGGCTCCTGTCGGTGCAACGAACATCTACGTTCGTTTACCAGACTCATACACATGCGTGCTAACGATCGTACATCCAACACCAACATGTAATGCAAGGCCGAGCCAGAGAAGCCACTCTTCGTGAGATCAAGGAGAGCATTAAGAAGAACAAGGCAACATGATATCACTTTGGGAAGGCCTCCCTTGCCGGGCAGGAGAGCCTGGCCAGGTCGAGACCGCCCTGAAGGCGAGTCAGAATTGCCCCGGCAAGCCTACCGGGGCTGCCAAGACCAAACCGCTGCCAAGACACCACCGCTCCATCGCACCACGACGCCAGTCACTTATCGATGCGGTGTCAAGCCCCCCAGGAGATTAAGTGGCATTCACTAAGCACGTGGCAACTTGCTGGAAGACAGATCACACCCATTTGATACCCGTCCAAAGGCGTGTCAAGACGATAAGCAGAAGATGGCTAAGCGGCGATATAAGCTTGCCGGGGATGCACCCCCGCACGCCACCTAAGGTAGCATTTATGGCATTTTGTCCTAAGTGCCAGAGTTAGGTATGATAGCACTGCTGGCTATCTAATCTCAAGATAATGTCTGTTTTGCCACTGTGGTTACCCCTTGAGCTAGTAAAGGGAGGCCCAAGGCAACCTAGAGAGGGATTTGGACCCTCACACACTTGTACTCGCATAGTAGCTCTCCTCGAGGCAACCTTACCGGGTTTGAGCGTTGCGTGTCGTTGTGTTCCTCCATTCAATCCACCAAAATCAGGAGTAGGGTTTTACGCTTCTCAGCGGCCCGAACTTGGGTAAAAACCACCAGAGTCTCATCGTCGTGCTGCCTCATGGCCTCCGCTCTTTGTGCAACGTGATCTCCCCCCTGCCGAACCACAAAAGGGGCCCGTGGCCCCATAGGTGATCGTGTCCACCCACGACACCTTGGGAGGACCAATCTTCATCAACATCTTCACAAGCGCCATCTCATCTCAAAACCCTAGTTCATCTCTTGTGTTCAATCTTTGTATCAAAACCTTAGATTGGTACCTGTGGGTGACTAGTAGTGTTGATTACATCTTGTAGTTGATGCTAGTTGGTTTATTTGGTGGAAGATTATATGTTCAGATCCATTATGCTATTTATTATCCCTCTGATCTTGAGCATGAATATGATTTGTGAGTAGTTGCTTTTGTTCTTGAGGACATGGGAGAAGTCTTGTCACAAGTAATCATGTGAATTTGGTATTCGTTCGATATTTTGATGATGTGTATGTTGTGATTCCCTTAGTGGTGTTATATGAACGTCGACTACATGACACTTCACCATCTTTGGGTCTAAGGGGATGCATTGTGTAGTAGTTATTAGATGATGCATTGCTAGAGTGACAGAAGCTTAAACCCTAATTTATGCGCTATTCCGTAAGGGGCTGATTTGGATCCATACGTTTAATACTATGGTTAGATTTTATCTTAATTCTTCTTTCATAGTTGCGGATGCTTGCGAGAGGGGTTAATCATAAGTGGGAGGCTTGTTCAAGTAAGAATAGCACCCAAGCACCGATCCACCCACATATCAAATTATCAAAGTAGCGGACGCGAATCAAACAAACATGATGAAAGTGACTAGATGAAATTCCCGTGTGTCCTCAAGAACGTTTTACTTATTATCAGAGACCGTTCCGTCCTGTCCTTTACTACAAAAAGGATTGGGCTACCTTGATGCACTTTTGTTACCATTACTATTACTTGCTCGTTGCAAATTATCTTGCTATCAAACTATCTGTTACCGACAATTTCAGTGCCTGCAAAAAATACCTTGCTGAAAACCGCTTGTCATTTCCTTCTGTTCCTTGTTGGGTTCGACACTCTTACTTATTGAAAGGACTACGATTGATCCCCTATACTTGTGGGTCATCAAGACTCTTTTTTGGCGCCGTTGCCGGGGAGTGAAGCGCTTTTGGTGAGTAGAATTTGGTAAGGAAAAATTTATATTACGTGCTGAAATTTACTGTTACTTGTTACTATGGAAAACCATCCTTTGAGGGGTTTGTTCGGGGTATCTTCACCTCGACCGGAACAACAAAGAGATGCTCCTCAAACTATTGCACCTACTAAAAATATTGGTTATGAGATTCCTTCGGGTATGATAGAGAAACTGCTAGCTAATCCTTATGCAGGAGATGGAACACTACATCCTGATATGCACCTAATCTATGTAGACAAAGTTTGTGGATTATTTAAGCTTCCTGGTTTACCCGGAGATGAAGTTAAGAAGAAGGTTTTCCCTTTATATTTGGGGGGAAAAGCATTGCCATGATATAGACTATGTGATGATATTGGAGCTTGGGACTGGAATCGATTGAAATTGGAATTTCATCAAAAGTTTTATCCTATGCATCTAGTTCATCGTGATCAGAATTATATATACAATTTTTGGCCTCATGAAGGAGAAAGTATTGCTCAAGCTTGGGGGAGGCTTAAATACATGATGTATACATGCCCCAATCATGAGCTCTCGAAGGAAATTATCTTACAGAATTTTTATGCTCGGCTTTCTCTTGATAATCAAACCATGCTCGATTCTTCTTCGACTGGCTCTTTGATGAAGAAAACTATTGAATTCAGATGGAACCTTCTTGAAAGAATTAAATGCAACTCCGAAGATTGGGAACTCGACAAAGGTAATGAGTCAGGTATAACACTTAAGTTCGATTGTGTTAAATCTTTTATGGATACCGATGCTTTTCACAAGTTTAGCACTAAATATGGACTTGACTCTGAGATAGTAGCCTCTTTTTGTGAATCATTTGCTACTCATGTTGATCTCCCTAAGGAGAAATGGTTTAAATTTCATCCACCTGTTAAAGAAAAGATTGAGGAGCCGGTTATAGTTAAAGACGAAACTATCATTTACAATGTTGATCCAGTTGTGCCTGCTGCTTCTATTGAAAAACCACCTTTCCCTATAAGGATAAAGGAACATGCTAAGGTTTCAACCGTGGTTAACAAAAGTAATATTAGAGCACCTAGACCCGCCGAACAAATTAAAGTAGAACCTAGTATTGCTATGGTTAAAGATCTCTTGGTTGGTAATATTGATGGGCATGTTATTTACTTCTGTGGTGAAGCTGCTAGCTGTCGGGGTACACAAACAGGGGTGTATGTTTCCCCCTGACTTGTGCACGGACAGCAAATCGCCGGCCCGGCAACTTGCAACATCCAAGTCCAGACCAAGCAAGGAGTACAGCTCTTCGAGGAATCAAAGGGCAAATCAAGAGGACCAAGACAAGCTAAATGAGCAAGACATCACTAAGGAGAAACCTCCCTTGCCGGGCAGGTGAGCCTGGCGAGGACGAGGTGGCCCCGAAGACAAGCCTCAAGACTGTCCCGGCAGGCCTGCCGGGCATGACCAAGGCAAATTACCCCGCCAAGGCTCCACCGCTCCACCTCACAGCGACGCAAGTCATCGATCAGTGCGGTGTCAAGCCCCCAAGTGACTAAGTGGCTAATATTTGGCACGTGGCAGCCACTTCCTATGGAAATCACCTCCAAATGACACCCGTCCAGTGACGTGGCAAGCAAACAGACGAGGAGGTGGCCAATTAGCCTGGCAAGGCTTGCCGGGCACGCCACGATGTGACACTAAGCGACGCATTTAATGCGCCCTGCTCTGACTGCAGAGTTAGGTATGATAGCACTGTTCGCTATCTAATCAGTACACAATGACTAATTTGCCACTGTGGTGACCCCTTGATCTATAAAAGGAGGGCCATGGCAACCATAGAAAGGATTCAGACTCCTGTACACTCATACACGCGTAGCTGCCCTCGCCCCGAGGCAACCCTGCCGGGCAAGAGCGCTGCGTTTCCACCACAATCCACCATCAATCCACCAAAGCAGGAGTAGGGTTTTACGCCTCGCGGCGGCCCGAACCTGGGTAAAACTGCCCGTGTGATATCTGCCATGCTGCGCTATGTTCCTCCGCTCTTTGTGCAATGTGCTCATCCCACCTGCCGAACCACAAGGGGCTGATGGCCCCATAGGTGGCCGTGGTTTCCCATGACATCTTTGGCGCACCAGGTAGAGGGAAGCGCTTGTGCAAACCCGAGAAGCGTACGCATCACATCATCTTCGTCATCGACGGCTTCATCATCTGTGACGCCCAAGCTAAGGCGGGGGAATGGTGAGAATAGGGAGAGGAAGCGGTATCGCTCCCCCCGCCCCCTGGTCGACTTCCACCGCCTCCCTTCGCCGCGGGCGCTGCAGCGGCGAGAGCCAGTAATGACAACGGCGAGCCAACCCCAACGGATCGGGCAGCATGGTCACCATGCATACCCCGTCCAGGGGAAAGGAACAAAGTGTACGGGTATAAGGTTTCTCTCTCCACCACTCCCACTTATTGACAATCGAGCCACTCTGGGTTTTAGCACTGTCAATGTCGATGAGCACTGCGCGAAACTCGGTTCAGCATTTACCATGCTTAGGGAAATCCTGAGTGGAGCGCTGGTGCGAATCCATTGATCGGCGCCCCGGCAAGTGTGCCCAGCAAGGCAGTCCGTGTTAGCGTGACTTTTCATGCCAGCCGCCACCAGGTTGTCTAAAGTGTGTGGAGAGGAGGAGAGAGAGCTTGGTCGTGCCTTACACCGCGTCCTGCCGCCTACAAGATACAAGTGATCATTTATCGGTCCCTGCCGGGAATCGGAGAACAACACGCATGACAGCTATCCTTCCCGAAGCATGCGAATGCGACGAGCAGCCGCGGCTAAAAGGGGTAGAAGGAAGCGAAGAAATAAGCTAAGTTTACGCAATCCTTGCTCAGTCATGACCTTAGGATTTCGCATTTGTTTATCCCTTGGATACCAAGGTGTTTGTATGAGGAAATCTGTCGTCTGGACGACACCTTATCAGTTTTTGTCTACACCCTTGCTCTGTTCCGAGCCTGCTCGCAGAATGGGTAGCAATGTCAAAACTGTCAAGGAAAAACCTGCCGGGACGTATCTTCGCCAAGATAACTGCTAAGGGCCCGACCCTTGCGATAATCACGGCAGTACGATACCGGCAGGTAGCTGAAATGCGCACAGAGACTAATCATACAAGCACCAATGGGTGAACTCTAACGGGATAAACATGCAATCAGAATTAAGTAAAAACATTAGTTCCACACAAACATACGTGATACGGTGTCTAAACACAAGACATACATCATGTTTTGTTACAGGACAGCGCAGCGGCAAGGATAATTCAAGGCCGGGCCTGGCAACCTCGTGGAGCAGTAGGGATGCCAAGGACCCTGTCGGCGAGAGGGGCGGCCTTCTGTTCGGTGGCAGAAACGTCTGCGCCCTCCGGCGGCTTCTTGAAGCCATCGGCAAGGTTGAGGTCCGGGTGGTGGCAGGCGATGTTACTCAGAACCATGAAGAGGGCATTGCAGGCAAGCTTCTGAGATTCAGTCGCGAAGCGGCCGGACCTTCCCTCTTCATGTGCCTTCATCTTCTCGATTAGCTCGTTGAAGAAGACCCCTAGCTTGATGTTGGGGACCTCGTGCTTGCTAGCTGAGTAGACTGGCCCTTCCATGCCCATCGCTACAGTCTGAGCAGCGAGACGCTCGGCAATGTCGATCAAGCTCTTGATCCAGAGGTCGACCTGCTCGGAATGACTCGCCAGCTTATCCTCTGCATCCTTCCGAAGATGCCTTGCGGTATCCATGTCCTTTGTCAGCTGCTGCTCACGGGCCCCGCTGGACTCTACCGAGCTCTCCAAGGTGCCTATCCTGGCCTTCAGATCTTCAATGGTGCCGTTGGCAGTCTCGAGGCCTTGGCTCTTGGAGGAGAGCTGCGATTGCACCTCCTTCAAAAGGATCTCTGCTTTCCGTGCCTCTTCCTTGAGGGCCTCGGCCTCCTTGACACTCCCGGCAAGCTCCTCGGTCAGTTTGGCCACCTGCTGGTCGAGATCAACCTTGGCAGAAGAGGCAGCGGCAAGATCGTCGGTGAGCCTCTTCAGTTGGGTAGCAGAATTGGCAGAGAGGGCATCCAGGGCGGCCTTGTGCCCGTCCTCCAGCTCCTTAGTGCACTGCCGCACGAGGGCCTCCAGATTATCATCCTTGGCGCGGAGGGTAGCCTCAAGCCTCTCCTCTCGGAGAGAAATATCCTGCTCCCTGGCGTCTAGAAGTACCTTGCAGTCCGCCAAGCGAGCTTCCTGGGCAATGACATCCTCCCGCGCCATCGAGATGGTCTCTTGTTGCCTCATGAGGACCTGGAACTGCTTGCCGTGCCATTCACGCAGCCCAATGCCTTTGTCCCTCAGCTTCTGGTCAACCTTGTTGGCGGACTCGCGCTGCTCCTTGAGCGTGTGCCATTTCTGGGTGTGCCGAGCTTGCATCTCCTTATTGCCCGCCGCCATGGACTCCAGGAAAGAAATATCCATGGCAACAGTAGCGGAATCGTCTGTCTCCTCGACCCCCTGTTACAGCGACGCGAGGAAGCATTGGAGCTCGCCGTCGAGTTTCGCACTCGTCACCGCTGACAAGCCAGGAGCTCCGAGACTAGGCTGCGCAAGTACCAACGCCAGTTGACTCGAAGTTGGCGGCGGGGCCCCTGCCGAAGTGCCAAATAAGGGAAGAGGGTCCATGGTTTGAAGGGGGATTTTCCCTTCGACCACAACCTCGACCCTGACATGCCGCCAACGTTTTCTTCTGATCCCGCCAGGAGTACCTGGACACTCCCAGCAGTGCGTTCCTGCCCCTCAGTAGCAGCAATCTTGGCGGCTTCTTCTGCAGTGTCCTTCCCTATGCTGGCCACCTCATCCAGCAGATCTGGCTCTTCACTCAAAAGGGCTATAAGTAGAATCAACAGTCAATGACAAGAATGCAGAATTTTTAACAAGGCAAGAACCTGGGGCAGGATGATAAGGGCAGCACGACACGGAAGGAATAAATGGATTACCTAGGGATGCCTGCCACGGAGGAGCTTCAGTTTCCCCGGCAACTCTGGTTGCCGGGCCAAGATCTCCATCCCCTCCCTGGGAAACCACGGCGCCGCCCGAGGTGGATCCTTCTGTGGAAACCTTGGGCGGGGATCCCTTGGCTCGATTGGTGAGTGGAGTGGGTCCCTCCTGGAAAGACTCGCCCGGAGTAGTCCCCTCCCCTCCTCTGACTGCAGAGGTGGGGAATTCTCCGCCATCACCTCTAGAGGGAGGAGCCAGCTCTGCACTCTCAGGCCAGGGGCTGGGCTGGGGGCTTGGTGCCGGGTCATCGCGCTGCTCCCTGCCGGGCCCGCGCCTTCTACAGTCTTTGGCAGCCCCACGCGCCTGAGCTGCTTGGTCTGGTGGATGAGGGTCTCGCCTTCTTCTTCCTCCTCCCTGACAAAGGTGGCAAGTAAAGATCAGTTAGCAGGCAAAGATGATATGCGAAAATGGCGAAGAAGAAAGGAAATTGCTCTTTCTTACTCTTCGTCAATGAGCATGGAGCCCAACTCAAACTCCATGGGTGGCGAGGGCGACCTGCTCCTCTTCTGGGGCGGTGGAACGAAGCTCCCTAGCAACTTCAAGCCTTGCTGAGGTGCAGGGGGCTTCGTCAAAGAAGAGCTCTATGAAGAACTCGAGCTGGAGTCACCTCCAGCGGCTGCCGGTCGCTTGGCGGGAGAAGCCTTAGCCCAGAGA
Source organism: Thinopyrum elongatum (assembly GCA_011799875.1). Lineage (NCBI taxonomy): Eukaryota > Viridiplantae > Streptophyta > Magnoliopsida > Poales > Poaceae > Thinopyrum > Thinopyrum elongatum. The sequence continues at coordinate 549,255,645 of CM022298.1, read as the reverse complement.
GCCGTGGGGACTGCCGGCGCACTGCATCGGGGACGCTGCTCCTGGAGGTGGTCTTCTTCACCTTCTTGGCGGCAGGCACGGGATCAGGAGCTGCTGCTCCCCGACTAGCCGCTTGCCTACGAGGGCGCTGTTCCAGGTCTGGCTTGGGGGCTTGAGGGCCTTCCGCGAGCCACTCCTCCTCAGGTTGCTCCGCCTCCTCAACTCCCTCTTCCTCCAGAGCCTCCGTTGCCGCGGCATATAGAGCCTCATTCCTGGCAGGCTCATCCTCGGCAGCCCCTTTCGTGGTTTGCGCCTCGCTCCTGCCGTGGAAAGGGCCTTTGCCTTTAGCCTCCTCCTTCCCCTTCGTTGCTTTCCCGGCCTTCGCCGTCACAGCAGCATGGAGTGCTCTGTCCTCCTCGAGCCGCCTCTTGATGTACGCCTCCTCCGCCTTGGAGGTGCGCTTGTACATGTTGGCCTCCACCCTTGTAGCCTTTTCCACCAAGGTGGAGGACCATGCAAGCTCTTCGTCGAGCTCGGGCAGCTGCCAATCGCCCGAGACTCCCTGTGCATTGCAGTCTGGCATCCATTTCAGGATTTGGTCCCTGGCGGAGTTGATGTTCAGAGGGATGACATTTGCTGGCAACTTGAACGGTCCTAGGCTGCCGAACAGTTGTTCGCACAACCAAGCATGGCCGTAGACTGACAAATTGTTGGCCAGGCCAGGAAGCAGCCTCATCCTATCTGCGGCATCCCCATACCGCCAGGCAAACCTATCCCTCTTCTGCAATGGCGCAATGTGGCAAAGGAGGAAGTCGGCCCCCACGTGCCCGATGGTTAGCCCCGCAGCCTTTAGGCAGGTGATCCTATTTATTGCTGAGCGGAGCCTATCGTCAGTAAGGCCGGTTTCCCTCCAATTGTTGCCGCGCTCTAGGCACTCTGTCCGCGCCTGGCAGAAATCTCGGGCCTTCTCGTCCTGGATCCAGCACCAATCTCCCCTCTACTCCTCCCATTTGCCGCGCTGTTGACCAGGGAGGTAATCCCAGTTCTCCCTTGGCACTCGTGGCGTCCAACTTATGTTCCCAGAACGGTGGTGTTTGTTCTCCACCCGCGGGACAAAATAGTGCCTGAACAAATCAATGTTGGGGGCGACTGCGACGAAGTTCTCGCATAGATGAGCAAAAATCACCATGCACGCCATTGCATTTGGCGTGAAGTCTAGAAGATGGAATCCATAGATCACCATCATTGCCTCAAGAAAATCTGAGAAAGGAGGACAGAGGCCGCAGATGAAGTATGCGCAGAAAAATCGATATGAATCTGGCGGATCCCTTTTTCCCTCCGCCAGAACCTTGGGAGCACCATGCCCTTTTGGGACCTCCCACCCCCATAGATATCCGTACCTTGCTTTCAACACTTTGCTGTCCATGTTCGACGGGAAGAAGACGACGTCTGCCCTTCACTTCCTATCTAGCTCTGTCGCCCTCTTGCTCCCCTCGGCGGCCGCCTTCTTCGCGGCAGTCATCCGTTTCCCCTTGGAAGCGGCGGTTTTCTTCCCCATCTCTTCGAACTACAACGGAGATGGGAAGAGAATTGGGCGAGGATTGGCGGTGGGCAGGGTGGAACGGGAGAACTGTCGCTTGGCTTGCGGAAGAAGATGATGGATGGGCAAGGAAGATGATGAATGAGCAGAGCCCTTCCGCGTTTTTCTCTCTTATGGGAAAGGACGTGGGGGAGGGCGTGACTCTTCAGAAAGTTACCATTTTACATTAACTACTGCAGTCCCACAACCCCACGACCCGCGATATTTAGGCAAAGTGGACGTTGGATTGACTGGTCATCATGACAAAACTGCTGCACACGCAGCACCCTCTCGCCACGTGTCCATGCACTGTTTGGGGTCTAACCCAACGTGCCCGGTGACATGTATGGCTCAGGCCCGGGGGCTTCTATCGGGGTACACAAATAGGGGTGTATGTTTTCCCCTGACTTGTGCACGGACAGCAAATCGCCGGCCCGGCAACTTGCAATATCCAAGTCTAGACCAAGCAAGTAGTACAGCTCTTCGAGGAATCAAAGGGCAAATCAAGAGGACCAAGACAAGCTAAATGAGCAAGACACCACTAAGGAGAAACCTCCCTTGCCTGGCAGGTGAGCCTGGCGAGGACGAGATGGCCCCGAAGACAAGCCTCAAGACCGTCCCGGCAGGCCTGCCGGGCGTGACCAAGGCAAATTACCCCGCCAAGGCTCCACCGCTCCACCTCACAGCGACGCAAGTCATCGATCGGTGCGGTGTCAAGCCCCCAAGTGACTAAGTGGCTGATATTTGGCACGTGGCAGCCACTTCCTATGGAAATCACCTCCAAATGACACCCATCCAGCGACGTGGCAAGAAAACTGACGAGGAGGTGGCCGATTAGCCCGGCAAGGCTTGCTGGGCATGTCATGATGTGACACTAAGCGGCGCATTTAATGCGCCCTGCTCTGACAGCAGTGTTAGGTATGATAGCACTGTTCGCTATCTAATCATTACACAATGACTGATTTGCCACTGTGGTGACCCCTTGATCTATAAAAGGAGGGCCATGGCAACCATAGAAAGGATTCGGACCCCTGTACACTCATACGCGCGTAGCTGCCCTCGCCCCGAGGCAACCCTGTCGGGCAAGAGCGCTACGTTTCCACCACAATCCACCATCAATCCACCAAAGCAGGAGTAGGGTTTTACGCCTCGCGGCGGCCTGAACCTGGGTAAAACTGCCCGTGTGATCTCTGTCGTGCTGCGCTACGTTCTTCCGCTCTTTGTGCAATGTGCTCATCCCCCCTGTCGAACCACAAGGGGCTGATGGCCCCATAGGTGGCCGTGGTTTCCCACGACAAATTGCCAAACCAGATACTAAAGATAAGAATAAACCCATTGTTGGCATGCCTGTTGTCTCAGTTAAAATAGGAGATCATTGTTATCATGGGTTATGTGATTTGGGTGCTAGTGTTAGTTCTATCCCTTTTACTCTATACCAAGAAATTATGAATGATAATGCACCTGCTGAAATAGAAGATATTGATGTTACTATTAAGCTTGCTAATTGAGATACTATCACACCACTTGGGATTGTTAGAGATGTTGAAGTCTTGTGTGGGAAAATAAAATACCCTACTCATTTCCTAGTCCTTGGCTCTCCACAAGATGATTTTTGTCCGATAATATTTGGTAGACCTTTATTGAACACTGTTAATGATAAGATAGATTGCAATAAAGAAACTGTTAGTGTTAATTTTGGTGATGTGTCTCATGAGTTTAATTTCTCTAAGTTTCGTAGGCAGCCTCATATAAAGAATTGCCTAGTAAGGATGAAATAATTGGTCTTACTTCCATTGCCGTACCACCTACAGATTCGTTAGAGCAATATTTGCTAGACCATGAAAATGATATGCATTTGCATGAAAAAAATGAAATAGACAAGATGGTCTTTGATCAACAACCTATTCTTAAACACAATTTGCCTGTTGAAACTCTAAGAGGCCCTCCTCCACCTAAGGGTGATCCTGTGTTTGAATTGAAACAATTACCTAATACTTTGAAATACACTTATCTTGATGAAAAGAAGATATATCCTGTTATTATTAGTGCTAACCTTATAGAGCATGAAGAAAAGAGATTATTAAAAACTCTAAGGAAGCACCGTGCTGCTATTGGATATACTCTTGATGATCTTAAGGGCATTAGTCCCACTCTCTGTCAGCACAAGATTAATATGGAACCCGATGCTAAACCAGTTGTTGATCATCGGTGACGATTAAATCCTAAGATGAAGGAAGTGATAAGAACTGAAATATTAAAGCTTCTGGAAGCAGGTATAATATATCCTATAGTTGATAGTAGATGCGTAAGTCCTATTCATTGTGTCCCTAAGAAAGGAGGCATTACTGTTGTTCCTAATGATAAAAATGAACTTATCCCACAAAGAATCATGACTGGTTATAGAATGGTAATTGATTTCAGAAAATTAAACAAAGCCACTAGAAAAGATCATTACCCTTTGCCTTTTATTGATCAAATGTTAGAATTTTCTAAGCACACACACTTTTTCTTTCTTGATGGATATTCTGGTTTCTCTCAAATACCTGTATCGCAACCCGATCAAGAGAAAACCACCTTTACATGTCCTTTTGAAACTTATGCTTATAGACGTATGCCTTTTGGTTTATGCAATGCACCTGCTACCTTTCGAAGATGTATGACTGCTATATTCTTTGACTTTTATGAAAAGATTGTTGAGGTTTTCATGGATGATTTTTCTGTTTTTGGAACTTCTTTTGATGATTGCTTAAGCAACCTTGATCGAGTTTTGCAGAGATGTGAACAAACTAATCTTGTTTTGAATTGGGAGAAGTGCCATTTTATGGTGAATGAAGGTATTGTCTTGGGGCATAAAATTTTCGAACGAGGTATTGAGGTGGATAAAGCTAAAGTTGATGCAATTGAGAAAATGCCATGTCCTAAAGATGTTAAAGGTATAAGAAGTTTTCTCGGTCATGCTGGCTTCTATAGATGGTTTATTAAAGACTTCTCTAAAATTTCTAGGCCTCTTACTAATCTCTTGCAAAAAGATGTTCCATTTGTCTTCGATGATGATTGCATAGATGCCTTTGAAACACTTAAGAAAGCCTTGACCTCTGCACCTATTGTTCAACCACCTGATTGGAACTTGCCTTTTGAAATTATGTGTGATGCTAGTGATTATGTTGTTGGTGTTGTTCTAGGACAAAGAGTTGATAATAAATTAAATATTATCTATTATGCTAGTAAGACTCTAGATAGTGCTCAAAGAAATTATGCTACTACTGAGAAAGAATTTTTAGCAGTTGTGTTTGCTTGTGATAAATTCAGATCTTACATAGTCGATTCTAAAGTGATTGTTCACGCCGATCATGCTGCTATTAAATACCTTATGGAAAAGAAAGATGCTAAACCTAGACTCATTAGGTGGGTTCTTTTGCTACAAGAATTTGATTTGCATATCACTGATAGGAAAGGAGCTGATAATCCCGTAGCTGATAACTTGTCTAGGTTAGAAAATATTCTTGATGACCCACTACCTATTGATGATAGCTTGCCCGATGAACAACTAGCCATCATAAATGCTTCTTGTAATACTCCTTGGTATGCAGACTATGCTAATTATATTGTTGCTAAATTTATACCACCTAGTTTTACATAGCAACAAAAGAAAAAAATCTTCTTTGATTTAAGACATTACTTTTGGGATGACCCATGATACGTCTCCAACGTATCTATAATTTTTTATTGTTCCATGCTGTTATATTATCATTCTTGGATGTTTTACAATCATTTTATAGCAACTTTATATCATTTTTTGGGACTAACCTATTGACATAGTGCTTAGTGCCAGTTGCTGTTTTTGCTTGTTTTTTACTTCGCAGGAAATCAATACCAAACGGAGTCCAAACACAGCGAAACTTTTTGGTGATTTTTTCTGGACCAGAAGACACAAGTTGGGCCAAGAAAGTACCTGAGGGGGGCTCCGAGGGGAGCACAACCCACCAGGGCGCGCCTGGGGGCCCAGGCGCGCCCAAGTGGGTTGTGCCCACCTTGGCTACCTCCCGCACCGCCTCTTTACTCTATAAATACCGCAATATTCCAGAAACCCTAGGGGAGTCGATGAAAATCAAATCCAGCCGCCGCAAGTTCCAGAAACCACAGATCCAATCTAGACACCATCACGGAGGGGTTCATCATCCTCATTCGTGCCTCTCCAATGATGCGTGAGTAGTTCATTGTAGACCTACGGGTCCATAGTTAGTAGCTAGATGGCTTCCACTCTCTCTTTTGATTCTCAATACAATGGTCTCTTGGAGATCTATTTGATGTAACTCTTTTTGCGGTGTGTTTGTTGGGATCCGATGAACTTTGAGTTTATGATCAGATCTATGTTTTTATCCATGAAAGTTATTTGAGTCTTTTGATCTCTTATATGCATGATTGCTTATAGCCTCGTATTTCTTCTTCGAATCTTTGGTTTAGTTAGGACAACTAGATCGATTTTTCTTGCCATGGGAAGAGGTGCTTTGTGATGGGTTCAATCTTACGGTGCTTGATCCCAGTGACAGAAGGGGAACTGACACGTATGTATCGTTGCTATTAAGGATAACAAGATGGGGTCTATTTCTACACAAATAGATCTTGTCTACATCATTTCATCGTTCTTATTGCATTACTCCGTTTTTCCATGAACTTAATACACTAGATGCATGCTGGATAGCGGTCAATGTGTGGAGTAATAGTAGTAGATGCAGGCAGGAGTCGGTCTACTAATCTTGGACGTGATGCCTATATAATGATCATTGCCTGGATATCGTCATAATTATTCGAAGTTCTATCAATTACCCAACAGTAATTTGTTTACCCACTGTATGCTATTTTTCTCGAGAGAAGCCACTAGTGAAATCTACGCCCCCCGGGTCTATTTTCTCATCATATATTTTCAGATCTATTTTGCTATTTGACTTTTTATTTATTTGCCACTTTTATTTTTAGATCTATATTATCAAAAACCTAAAAATATCTCACTGAATTTTATTTGCTTTTATTTGCATCTATCAATCTATTACAACTTTCTCATGTCCGTTTGCCAATTTCTAGCGCCGTTACCCAAAAGGGATTGACAACCCCTTTAACACGTCGGGTTGCAAGTATTTGTTCTTTGTGTGCAGGTGCTGTTTACGTAGTGTTGCTTGGTTCTCCTACTGGTTCGATAACCTTGGTCTCATCACTGAGGGAAATACCTACCGTTGCTGTGCTGCATCATCCCTTCCTCTTTGGAGAAATACCGACGTAGTTCAAGCCAACATCAACCCACATCTTTATAAAGAATGAGTAGATGGTATTATTAGACGTTGTATACCTGAGCATGAACAGGAACAAATCCTATGAAAATGTCACTCCGAAGCCTATGGAGGACACCATGCGAGAGATAGAACTGCACATAAGGTATTACAATCTGGTTTTTATTGGCCTACTCTTTTCAAGGATGCTCGTAAGTTTGTTTTATCTTGTGATGAATGTCAATGAATTGGTAATATTGGTAGATGTCAGGAAATGCCTATGAATTATTCACTTGTTATTGAACCATTTGATGTTTGGGGCTTTGATTATATGGGACATTTTCCTTCCTCTAATGGGTATACACATATTTTGGTTGCTGTTGATTATGTCACTAAGTGGGTAGAAGCTATTTCAACTAGTAGTGCTGATCATAACACCTCCATTAAAATGCTTAAAGAAGTTATTTTCCCAAAGTTATTTTCCCGAGGTTTGGGGTCCTAGATATTTAATGACTGATGGTGGTTCATATTTTATTCATGGTGCTTTTCGTAAACTGCTTGCTAAATATGATGTCAACCATAGAATTGCATGCCCTTATCACCCTCAATCTAGTGGTCAAGTTGAGTTGAGCAATAGAGAAATAAAGTTAATATTGCAAAAGACTGTCAACAGATCTCAAAAGAATTGGTCTAAGAAACTTGATGATGCACTTTGGGCTTATAGAACAGCTTATAAAAATCCTATGCGTATGTCTCCATATAAAATGGTATACGGAAAAGCTTGTCATTTTCCTCTTGAGTTAGAACATAAAGCATATTGGGCAATTAAAGAACTCAATTATGACTTCAAACTTGCCGGTGAAAAGAGGTTATTTGATATTAGCTCATTAGATGAATGGAGAACCCAAGCCTATGAAAATGCTAAATTGTTTAAAGAAAAAGTTAAAAGATGGCATGACAAAAGAATCCAAAAGCGGGAATTCAAAGTGGGTGAGTATGTTCTATTGTACAATTCCCGTTTTAGATTTTTTGCAGAAAAACTTCTCTCCAAGTGGGAAGGACCATATATCATTGAAGAAGTTTATCGCTCTGGAGCTATTAAGATCAATAATGCCGAAGGCACTAATCCGAAGGTGGTCAATGGACAAAGAATTAAGCACTATATCTCAGGTACACCTATTAATGTTGAAACTAACATTATTCAAACCATGACACCGGAGGAGTACAAAAAAGAGACCTTCCAGAACACTCCAGAACCCTGAAAAGGAAGAGGTACGTGATACGGTAAGTAAACCGACTCCAAAAATTCCGCAAAATATTTTCTGTCAGTTTTGGAATACTAGAAAAAAACACCTAAGAAGGCAACCCAGGTGCCCACTAGGCACCAGGGCGCGCCTGCCCCTCCTGGCGCGCCCTGGTGGGTAGTGGGCCCCTCGGGAACCTTCCCGACTCCGTTTTCCTTCGGATTACTTGTTTTGCAAGATAAAAAAAATCTTTATGTATACTCCCGGATGTTTTGACCACCGTGTCGCGGAGAAATCTTCTGTTCTTGTTTCGTGCTGTTTTCTGTCAGATCTATCAAGCCAGGCATCATGGCTTCTCCTTCCTCCAACAACGTAGAAGATGATGCTTGGCTGCTGAAGATGGAACTAAGGAGAGAGGAAACAACGGATGCCACCAGGGAGGACAAGGCCAAGGAAGTTGCAGGGGATCAAGCTCAAGATGGGAGGCAAGCCATGCTCACGGAGGAAATTGAGAAAGAGAAAGATATCCTTCAACCCTACTATGATGAACTCACCCCCACTGAAATTGAATCCCTAAGGGCCTTTGAAATGGTTTGTGTTCAGAATACATATCTCACTCGTGAAGTTATTTTGTTGGAAGAGCAAAACATCGCCCTTCGGAGCATCAATCGTAGATTGGAGTACCTGCTGAGGCTGAAGTGCAAAGCCACCAGTTCTTCATCCACTACTGCAGGATGTTGCTAATGTGACACTATGATTAGAGACCCTTTGACGAAACTATGTGCGATGCATTAATCGCAAATGGGGGATGTAAAAAACCCGTAAAAAAAGATGCAAAACGTTTGCGATGGTGGAGGCATCAAACACGGTTCAGATTTTAGTTACGTGTGCGATGCGGGGCATACGGTTCAGTTCAATGAACTATTTGTGATGAGGCAGAACAGCAGAAACGAGCAGCCAGATGAAGGCGTGTGCGATATACGACATACAGTTCACTCTGATAAACTGTTTGTGATGGCGGAACAACAGAAACGGGCAGCCAGATAAAGGTGTGTGCGATATACAACATACAGTTCACTCGGATGAATTGTTTGTGATTAGGCAACACAAAAGAAACGGTTAGCCAGATCAAGGTGTGTGTGATATACGGCATACGATACAGTCTTCTTTACTATGAATAGTGTGCTCTGTTGGGCACACAAGTATATGGATCATAGCCTTGGGCGAGCAATGTGCCCGCACGCGTCGTGCTAGCTCGATGTTCCTTCTATGCTAAGTTTCCATTAATTGATGGTGTTTTATGAACACGCCACCATTTCCCGCCATTTCCTCACCGGTTTCCCGCCGCCACCCGGTGATATTGCGCATAAACCTAGGCGGCGCGTGACCCACGGAGGCAACAAGCGCAGCCTGTAGCACATCCACCTTTTCCAAGCATGCCAACCCACCAAAGCGCCGCCTCTGCCATCAACCTCCTCGATGAGGAAAACAAGAAGGCGCCATGGCCCGTCGAGCCCAAGGCGCTCCCCGGCAACGCGATGGACGATGCCGTGATGCGCGTCATCGCCAGGGTTGAGCAGACCCTTGGCGCATGGCTCTTCAGCACCACGGATCAAGATAGGCATGACAGCGCCGAGAGGCTGCAGCTCGCCGCACGACATGATCGATGGTGCGCCGCAGAGCAAGCTAGGCGCGTCCGAGCCAATAGGCTGCAGCTCGCCGCACAGCGAGACCGTTGGAGCGCCGCAGAGCAAGAGGCGCGGTGCGCCGCACAGCAAGAGTGGATCCATCGGCGCTTGCCTGCTGTCGACAGGGCGTCGCAGCTGGGTACACATCCCGTCAGTACCCCCATTCCTCACCAGGAGTGGGCAGAGGCCGTCTGCACCGTACTTGCACCAGAGGCCGGCCGCGCCATACTTGCACCGTACGCCCGCCGCGCCGTTCGCATGGGTCGCGCCGTTCGCCTTGTCCGCGGCCCGCTTGATGCCAATGCGTTGGTCGCTAGGCTCGACCGCCTCCTTGGCCCAGGTGTCCACCTGGGCGCAGTAGAGGAACATGGCCGTCACATCCTTGAGCTGGTGATCTCCGATGAAATAGCCAACTTGGAGCTCGAGATCGTGCTCCAGATGTACTGCGAGCGTGTCAACCACCTGGACAAACGCCTGCACGAGTTCAGGCAGAGCCAAGAGCTACCGTTGGCAAGGGCTGCTGGTCATGGTCTCATGGACGCATTTTATTTTGTTCAGTCATTTCGACGTGCATCGCTATGTATTCACAGCAATCATAATATTGCTCTGTTTATTGCTCTGTTTCAATGTGTGTACTCGGTTTTCCGTTCTTATATGTTCTGTTTCAATGTGTGTGTATACGCTTTCCATTCTATATATGTGGATGATAACAGCTAGATACAAATTAGTATACGAAAACAGATAGAAAATGGAATTCATAATATATATTAATTGTTCATTAGTTCATCACAGAATATATATAATATCATCACATATACGTGATGATACTTAACTACTGGGTACAATGCATAAATTGAAAACAAACAATACTAAAACTAATAATCCCTCCTAGGGGCAGTATTCCGGCAGCCCCTCGCCAGCAGCTCCCTGGTGCGCGGTGTCTTCCCAGCGTGGAGGCAGTACTCCGCCTCCTCCGCCTCGCAGCGCTTGACGTACCGATCTGCCTCTTGCTGGCGGACGAGCGTGAACGATCTTGCCATTTCGTTGGGCGCCCACCGGAGCTCCTCGTCGATGGCACGCTGGAGCTTATCGGCCCACCTCCACACAGCGATGAGGCGCCTAGCGCCTTTGACCTTCCTCGCGAAGTACCCGTCTTCGTACACCTCCTCCGCACGACGACGAGCCCACCCCCAAAGCTCCACCGCCTCCTTTTTCCAGGAGGCATCACAGGCTTCACATGCCGCTTGGTACATGGCTTCCTCCTCCGCCATCTCCTTCTTGAATGCCACTTGCCTGGCTTTCTCAGCCGGCGGCAGGGACTTCCACAGACAAAGATTGTACTGGCCCCAAAACCACTCCAAAGTTGGGGGGTCCGGCGCAACTTCGTCCGGCGGCGCGTAGGCCTCGTCGCTCCTCTTTGACTGAGCGTCCTCGGGGGGAGGCGCCTCCTCGTTGGTGCATGGGAAGATCGGCGGCGCCATGGCAGAGATTTGAGAGAGAGAGAGAGAGAGAGGGCGAGCGAGGGGAGGATGTAGATGATAATGCAGGCGGGACGACGTGAGGAAGGTAGTATTTATTGGCAGCCGGAATCTAGATCGACGGGAACAGTACACACGCCGGTCGCCGGAATTTCGAGTACTGTAGTTTGAATTACACACGATTCTCGCAGCAAAATCCGTGTGTGAACTTAATAGATGACAGTTTCCAATACAGAACCGTGTCTGATTAATAACCCGTGCCACTCACCTTCCAAACCTCGAGGCGTGAAATAGAGTGCCAATCGTGTGGGGCCTGGTTGTCTTGCCAGATCTTTACATTTTATTTTTTGAACACCAGATATTTACATCGTCTGATCATTTTTTAATTTTTTGGAATTTAAATGCCATGGCACTCCATGCATGTCTCCAAGCCGTTATGGTTAGCCGCTGCATGTAGACGTAGTTCAAATTTGGATTATGGTCATTAAATGGCTAGAAAATCACTTAAATGTATTAAAAAGGTCAAATGACCCCTGAAATTTTCCAAATTTTGACATGACAGTTGTATTACTGCATGTTAACTGTAGAATTTTTTTGAATCTCATAAGAGGAAGCTATCGTCGATTCGTCATCAAACATGCATTGTTCCCTCTCGGAATCACGAGCCTTCTAGTGAGTTGCCCCGGTTTGTGCAGGGTGTGTGTCCAAACTTTCATCAAACAGGCCAATTTTTTTACCACATCATCTTGGTGGCATGACATTACGTCAAGCAAGGTTTCATGTGTTTCTGATCATTTTTTAATTTTTTGGAATTTAAATGGCATGGCACTCCATGCATGTGTCTAGGCCGTGACACCAATATGTTTGAAAATTCCTTCCAATTTACTGCACATGGAATTAACTCGCACACAAGTACACAAAATATTATTTTCAAACTGTTATGGTTAGCCGTTGCATGTAGATGTAGTTCAAATTTGAATTACGGTCATTAAATGGCTAGAAAATCACTTAAATGTATTTAAAAGGTCAAATAACCCATAGAATTTTCCAAATTTTCACATGACAGTTCTATTAGTGCACGTTAACTGTAGAATTTTTTGAAGCCCATAAGAGGAAGCTATCTCCCATTCGTCATCAAACATGCATTGTTCCCTCTCAGAACGACGAGCCTTCTACTGAGTTGCTCCGTTTGTGAGGGGTGTGTGTCCAAACTTTCGTCAAACAGGCTAATTTTTTTACCACATCATCTTGTTGGCATGACATTAAGTCAAACAAGGTTTCATGTATTTCTGATCATTTTTTATTTTTTTAGAATTTAAATGCCATGGCACTCCATGCATGTGTCTAGGCCGTGACACCAATATGTTTGAAAATTCCTTCCAATTTACTGCACATGGAATTAACTCGCACACAAGTACACAAATATGATTTTTCAAACCATCATGGTTAGCCATTGCATGTAGATGTAGTTCAAATTTGAATTACGGTCATTAAATGGCTAGAAAATCACTTAAATGTCTTTAAAAGGTCAAATGACCCCTGGAATTTTCCAAATTTTCACATGACAGTTGTATTAGTGCACGTCAACTGTAGAAAAAAATTGAAGGCCGTAAGAGGAAGCTATTTCCCGTTCGTCATCAAACATGCATTGTTCCCTATCGGAACCACGAGCCTTCTAGTGAGTTGCTCCGGTTTGTGAGGGGTGTGTGTCCAAACTTTTGTCAAACATGCCAATTTTTTTACCACGTCATCTTGGTGGCATGACATTACATCAAGTAAGCTTTCATGTGTTTCTGATCTTTTTTTAATTTATTGGAATTTAAATGCCATGGCACTCCATGCTTTGTGTCATAGCTGTGAGACCAATATGTTTGAAAATTCCTTCCAATTTACTGCACATGGAATTAACGCGCACACAAGTACAGAAATATGATTTTTCAAACCATTGTGGTTAGCCGTTGCATGTAGATGTAGTTCAAATTTGAATTACGGTCATTAAATGGCTAGAAAATCACTTGAATGTCTTTAAAAGGTCAAATGACCCCTGGAATTTTCCAAATTTTCAAATGACAGTTGTATTAGTGCACGTTAACTGTAGAAAATTTTTGAAGGCCGTAAGAGGAAGCTATCGCCCGTTCGTCATCAAACATGCATTGTTCCCTCCCGGAACCACGAGCCTTCTAGTGAGTTGCTTCGGTTTGTGAGGGGTGTGTGTCCATACTTTCGTCAAACATGCCAATTTTTTTACCACGTCATCTTGGTGGCATGACATTACATCAAGCAAGGTTTCATGTGTTTTTGATCTTTTTTTAACTTTTTGGAATTTAAATGCCATGGCACTCCATGCTTTGTGTCATAGCCGTGAGACCAATATGTTTGAAAATTCCTTCCAATTTACTGCACATGGAATTAACTCGCACACAAGTACACAAATATGATTTTTCAAACCGTTGTGGTTAGCCGTTGCATGTAGATGTAGTTCAAATTTGAATTACGGTCATTAAATGGCTAGAAAATCACTTAAATGTCTTTAAAAGGTTAAATGACCCCTGGAATTTTCCAAAATTTCAAATGACAGTTGTATTAGTGCACGTTAACTGTAGAAATTTTTTGAAGGCCGTAAGAGGAAGCTATCGCCCGTTCGTCATCAAACATGCATTGTTCCATCTCGGAACCACGAGCCTTCTAGTGAGTTGCTCCGGTTTGTGAGGGGTGTGTGTCCAAACTTTCGTCAAACATGCCAATTTTTTTACCACATCATCTTGGTGGCATGACATTACATCAAGCAAGGTTTCATGTGTTTCTGATCTATTTTTTTAAATTTTTGGAATTTAAATGCCATGGCACTCCATGCTTTGTGTCATAGCCGTGAGACCAATATGTTTGAAAATTCCTTCGAATTTACTGCACATGGAATTAACTCGCACACAAGTACACAAATATGATTTTTCAAACCGTTATGGTTAGCCGTTGCATGTAGATGTAGTTCAAATTTGAATTACGGTCATTAAATGGCTAGAAAATTACTTAAATGTCTTAAAAGGTCAAATGACCCCTAGAATTTTCCAATTTTTCAAATGACAGTTGTATTAGTACTACAAATTTTCTCGTACATTTAAAACACCATCCGTTGCCACTTTACTCCAAATCCGTCTTTCACAACTAATAAAAAATATCAACAACATCACCCACAGTTGTTTTGCAGGAACCGTTTGCGATGAAAATTCATGGGTCTATTTAAGTCTTCCTCCTTAAGCTTCGCCGGCTCGTCTGCTCCAGTGCCGGCAACCTCCGAATCCACGAATCCCGATCCCGATCCCCATTCCCGCAACCCCTTCTTGCAAAAGATGACGCCGTGGAAACACTTCGTGAGGGCCCGTATAGTGGCCGCATCCTCCCCGAGCGCCGCTGCCTGCGCCAAGAGCGCGGCTGCCTACGCCGAGAGTGCCGCCGCATCCGCATTGAGTGCGGCCGCATCCGCCGGGAGGGCGTCTGCGACAGCGACATGGCAGCTGCAGCAGCTGCTGCGACGGCGGCGGCAAACGCCGAGAGCGCTCGAGCTACCGTCCGTGCCGCCGATGTCGCCCTGGCCCGGGTCGAGGCCATCCACGCCAAGATCGAGGACGCACACGCCAAGATATTCTAGTCCACCTCGGAATCCAGCATGCAACCCATGTCCGAAAAGGTGGCGGTGGCCATGGAGCACCTGCTTCCTCATGAGATCACTGAGCGGGTGCTGGAGATGCAGGAGGCGGCAGAGATCGAGGAGCGCCGGGAGGAGGAGTTGCGCGTGGCCAAGGTCGAGGTAGAGAAGAGTCTATACGTCGAGGAATCGGCGGTGGAGTACCAACGCGAGCTCTGGCGCAGCCACTACTACGATTACTACAACCTTGAGGGCGGCGCCGAGGATGAGGACAAGGACAAGGACGCGGTCAACTTCAGCAGGGGTGACGCGGAGTCCACCAACGGCGGCATGTCGCCAGGATAAGTCATCGACGTCTCATCTCACACCGGCGATGCATAGGCCGGCGCGGCGGCGGCTTTGTTAAAATTATGCGTACTTAGGCTTTGAGTTTAATGCTGGTCTTTTGTTAAAGCAATGTTTAGGTCAACTGGTTCTGTTTAATTACTAGAATTGCTCGATTCAGTAAGTGTGGTCTGTGTGCTGTACGCTCTTTTGTGTGCCCAAATTAGCAAGCGATGTTAAATTATGCAATGACGTGGATGAGGACAGTACCCAGGGAAATTTCCACCAAAATTTGAATTATCAAACTCATCCCATGCGCATAAAGCAGAAGAATCATTTGCGATGCACACAATCGTTCAAAGTGAATGGTGTCGGGCGGCACCGCACGCAAAGTTTCCCTCCACATTTCAAATTTTTTGGCCTACCGCCGAAATATCTACCCCCCTTCCCCACCCCCTTTTCTCCCTGATCACAAGTCACATTTCCCCTGTTTCCTCCTTCCTTCCTTCCGAAGCTATAGCCGCTTCCTCGCTTGCTTTCTCACTCTTGCCGTCTTGCATCCTACCGCCGGGGTCGCCATGGTCTTCTTCAATGACCTCTCCAGCGGTTCCTCCTCCGACGATGAATTTTTCAGCACGCGGGTACGCCTCTCTTCTCTCTCTCGGGTTATGACTTGGAATGAAGGATTTTAATCCGGCGGTCGATTTGAGTCATTTCTTCCTCTTGTAGCTCCCTAGGACCATCAGTTGCAATGAATGGAGCGGGGTGGCTGAAGATCTGCCTGCCCGTTGTCACCATCAATCTCCATGCGTGAAGCTAGTTGCGTTTGAATCTGTGGACAGTGGGAGAAAGTTTCTGGCATGTGCAGAGAAGGTTAGCCCCACTTTCGTTGTTACAAATCATTTGTTAGATGTGATTCAGACACTGTCACTGTGCTATGTTATTGTGGATGTTAAGACAGTGTCACAGTTTGTACCTAGTATCTAAAAATGTTGCCATCTCATCAGCGGTGCCATTAGAAAAATATTTGGCACCGCTTCAGCAGTTTGTGCATCCAACTTTGGTCCACACATTCGAGCAGCCAAGCGGTAAAATACTAAATCTTTCTGGCACGAAGGAACTGGGCATCGGAGCAACTAGGTGCTCCGAAGTCCGGGTCCCTGATTTTTTTTCCGCTGCATCGGCTCGCCAGTGCAGGGCACCGGTGCCAAATGTAGCAACAATTGTCTTTACACCGGTTTTGGCATACACAGTGGACGGCCTTAGTGCTATTAGTTCTATGTTACTAAATTTGTGAATGTACACACTTGTTAGTACCAATTTGATGACATCCAAACACTGTCGCTATGCTGTTGCAGTTATATTTAGCTTCCTCATAAAATGTTCAATTTGTTATTTATAGTACATGACTAAGAACTTGTAGCGTTGTTGTAGTTAATTATAGCTTCTGATGTTTCAGAATTTTGTTGTTGTCTCAGTAGCAATTAATTCATTTGCACATTGATATTTTTGGGAAGATATGTCATAATTAACCTGTTTCTTCAGTTTATCAAAATATGTATTTGGTGATTTTCTATGTTGCTAGAAACCCATTTCCCCTGCAATTGTTACCGATCTAGTTTTAAATATTATAGGATGAACGGAAGTGTTCTTACCTGGAGTGGGTTGATCAAGAGTGGCCACAGTCTTTGAAGATGTGCCTAGCGAAGCTCTGGAGCATGTATGAGGAAGAGAACAGAGGCAAGCTTAGAGAAAGTGTTGTCAACGCTGAAGAATATTTGAAGATGCGGGATAAAAAGAGGAAGATGGAGAATGAGCTCTGATTTTTTAAATCAGACTTTGCTAAGATGGTGTTGGCGAAGGAGGATGCACTTTCCCAGTTGGCCAGTGCAAAATAGGTTCTTACTGAACTGGAAGCAGAGGTGGATAACACGAGCCTGGATGATCTCGATTAGGGAAATGAATATATTGTTCTAATATTGTTCTTATGAAGGTGAACTAGCTATATGCTGTACTGTGCTGTTTTCAGGTTGCTATCGTACTGTGATGTTAAAATATATTTATGTGCCTGATATGAAATTAGCAAACAACTGTTCGATATGAAATGTGAATTTGCGTAATACTTGAATTATTAATTATAAACTAATAAACCTGCTAAATGGGTCATGGAACTTTGCAAACGGTTCTAGCAGTAAAAGCGCTTGTGATGGATAGCCCGATGCCATACAGTTTTCTTCATCAAATCGTGTGTGATGTAGTTGAATAAAAGCAAACAGTTAACCGAGGCAGAGTGTGTGTGATAGTTACACCTATCACACACAAGGCTATACATAAAACTGTGTGGGATGTATATACGAACGGAAACGTTTTCCCTGGATTGACTGTGTGGGATGTACATACAAACGGAAACATTTTCCCTTGATTGATTGTGTGGGATGTACATAAGAACGGAAACGTATTCCTTGGATTGACTGTGTGGAATGTACATAACAAACGGAAACATTTGTTTGGGACTGACTGTGTGGGATGTACTTACGACCGGAACCGATTGGGCCTGTATAATCGTATTTCATCGCTCGCCCATCGCACACGACCTCATTTTGCCGAGCGTGTGTGCTAGGAGGGCCTATCCCCGACGGTTTCTGGGTCATGTGGGAAGGACCCCCCTATTGCAGTCACTCACTTGGCGACGGTTCGAAACGCCATCGCGAAAAGGGGTTAAAAACCGTTTGTATAGCACCTCGCTGTACCAGTGATCACCACCATCACCAAAGAAGGAGACTTGAGTACACGGGTATGGGCACTCCTCTTGGCTTGTGCCAAGCTTGGGGAAGGCGCCCCAGTATCGTATCACCATCACCTCTATTATCTTCATCTATTTTTAGTTCGATCCTTAGTTATTTCGTGATTTAGTTGAATAAAAGTTTAGTATGATCTATTTTCGAGTGCTAGTTTCGTGATCTATCTATCTATGTAATCAAGTGAGAGTTATATAATAAAGTTTAGTTTGAGTTTTTGCTTCTTTACTTTTATGTTTCAATCAACATAAAGAAAGTAATGAAAAAGATCATATGCTAATCTCATGGAAGGTAATGACATTACATATAAGAAGGAGTATAAGTAGTAAAATTTATAGAAAGTCGACAAACATAGCATTGGTCAATGATGCAATTCATGAAAGAAATTAATAAGGGAAGAGAAGATTCACATGCAAATATACTATCTTGGACATATTTTATGATTGTGAGCCCCCATTAAATATTTTATGTCAAATTGTTAACGTTGGACAAGGAAGACAACGTAATGATTTATGTTCATTAATATTCACATATAAGTTATATTGTCATAGATCCTCCAACATGTGGTGCTTGCCCAATATGTTTGCTAGCCAAACATCCGCACCAAGTAGAGATACTACTTGTGCATCCAAAAACCCTAAACCCAATTTCAAGTTATGAGAGTCCACTATACCTACCTATGGATTGAATAAGATCCTTCAAGTAAGTTGTCATCGGTGCATAAGGCAATAAAAATTGCTTCTAAATATGTATGATATTTTAGTGTAAGGGAAAATAAGCGTTGTACGAACTTGTGATGGCAAAGTAATAAAAGCGATGGACTGCATAATAAAGGTTGCTATCATAAGGGGCAATATAACATGACGTTCTTTTGCACTAAGAGCTTATGCATCCAAAAATAAAAAGCGCATGACAACCTCTGCTTCCCTCTGCGAAGGGCCTATCTTTTACTTTTATGTATTTACTTTTTATGCAAGAGTCAATAGTATCCTCCTCTATTCCTTTTTATTTTTCTCTTTTGCAACCATCATGTGGTGGGGAAAGATCTAGGCACATATACCCAGCTGAATATGAGTGATTGATACGTCTCCGTCGTATCTATAATTTTTGATTGTTTCATGCCAATATTCTACAACTTTCATATACTTTTGGCAACTTTTGATATTATTTTTTGGGACTAACATATTGATCCAGTGCCCAGTGCCAGTTCCTGTTTGTTGCATGTTTTTTGTTTTGTAGAATACCCATATCAAATGAAGTCCAAACGCGATAAAAATTTACGGAGATTTATTTTGGAATATATTAGATTTTTGGGAAAAAGAATCAACGCGAGACGATGCCCGCGAGGCCCACAAGCCCTAGGGGCGCGCCCCCCTACCCTGGGCGTGACCAGGGGGCTTGTGGACACCCCGTAAGGCGGTTGGTGCCCTTCTTCGGCCGCACGAAAGATAATATCCGGATAAAAATTGTGTTAAAATTTCAGCCCAATCGGAGTTACGGATCTCCGGGAATTTAAGAAACGGTGAAAGGCCAGAAAACAGGAACGCAGAAACAGAAGGAAACAGAGAGAGAGAGAGATCCAATCTCGGAGGGGCTCCCGCCCCTCCGCCGCCATGGAGGCCATGGATCAGAGGGGAAACCCTCCTCCCATGTAGGTGGGAGGCCAAGGAAGAATAAGAAGGAGGGGGGCTCTCTCCCCCTCTCTCCCGGTGGCGCCGGAACGCCGTCGGGGCCATCATCGTGACGACGATCTACACCAACAACTTCGCCGCCATCATCACCAACTCTCTCCCCCTCTATGTAGCGGTGTAACACCCCTTCTCCCTGCTGTAATATCTACTTAAACATGATGCTCAACACTACGTATTATTATCCAATGATATGTGGCTATCCTATGATGTTTGAGTAGATCCGTTTTGTCCTATGGGTTGATTGATAATCATGATTGGTTTGAGTTGTATGTTTTATTATTGGTGCTATCCTATGGTGCTCTCCGTGTCGCGCAAGCATGAGGGATCCCCACTGTAGGGTTTGTAATATGTTCATGATTCGCTTATGGTGGGTGGCGTGAGTGACAGAAGCACAGACCCGAGTAAGTAGGTTGTTTGCGTATGGGAGTAAAGAGGACTTGATACCTTAATGCTATGGTTGGGTTTTATCTTAATGATCTTTAATAGTTTTGGATGCTTGCTAGAGTTCCAATCATAAGTGCATATGATCCAAGTAGAGAAAGTATGTTAGCTTATGCCTCTCCCTCATATAAAATTGCAATAATGATTACCGATCTAGTTATCGATTGCCTAGGGACAAATAACTTTCTTGTGACAAAAAGCTCTCTACTAAAACTAACTTAATTATTTATTTATCTAAATAGCCCCTAGCTTTTATTTACGTGTTCTTTATTATCTTGCAAATCTATCCTATCACACCTACAAAGTACTTCTAGTTTCATACTTGTTCTAGGTAAAGCAAGCGTAAAGTGTGCATAGAGTTGTATCGGTGGACGATGGAACTTGAGGGAATATTTGTTCTACCTTTAGATCCTCTTTGGGTTCGACCCTCTTACTTATCGAGAAAGGCTACAATTGATCCCCTATACTTGTGGGTTATTAGTGATCATGAGTTATTATTGTTGACATCACCCTTGAGGTGAATAAGTTGGGAGGCAAAATTATAAGCCCCTATCTTTCTATGTGTCTGGCTGAAACCTTTTGCTCCATATATATGGTGTGAGTGTGAGCAATCACAGAAGACTAAATGATGGTTGAGTATGTGTACTTTCCAAAAAGGCTCCGACACGAGACCCTTCCTGAAAATATGATGAATTACAATTGCATTGTTGACTGAGAACACAGTTTGTTAGTTTTCAAGAAAGTTTATCCCTTATACTTTGATGTTGTGATGAATTGTTACTTGCTCATGAGAAGTTTTATGATAAAGTTTATTGCTGTTATAATAATGATCATGATGCTACTATGTCTGTATTCTATTTTTATCGACACCTCTCTCTCTAAACATGTGGACACGATTATTGATATCAACTTTTGCTTGAGGACAAGCGAGGTCTAAGATTGGGGGAGTTGACACGTCCATTTTGCATCATGTTTTCCTACTGTTATTTATAGTGTTTTCATTCAATATAACACTTCGTGGAGTAATTCTAATGCCCTTTCTCTCATAATATGCAAGGTTTATACAAAGAGGGAGATTGCCGGCAGCTGGAATTCTGGACCTAAAAAAGCTATGTCAGAGATACCTATTCTGCACATCTCCAAATGAGCTGAAATTTTACGGAGATTTATTTTGGAATATATAAAAATACTGGAGAAAAGAAATACCAGAGGGGGTGATACGTCTCCATCGTATCTACTTTTCCAAACACTTTTGCTCTTGGTTTGGACTCTAATTTGCAAGATTTGAATGAAACTAACCCGGACTGACGCTGTTTTTAGCAGAATTGCCGTGGTGTTGTTTTTGTGCAGAAATCAAAGTTCTTGGATTGACCTGAAAATTTATGGAGAATATTTGTGGAATATAAAAAAATATGGCGGAAGAATATACCGGAGGGGGGCCACCCAGGAACCACAAACTCAGGGGGCGCGCCTAGCGAGCTTTTGGGCCCCCTGAACCTCCGACAACCCTAACTCCAATTCAATATATACCTATTCACCAAGAAAAAAATTCAGAGAGAAGGATTCATCGTGTTTTACGATACGGAGCCGCCGCCACCTCCTGTTCTTCATCGGGAGGGCTGATCTGGAGTCCGTTCGGGGCTCCGGAGGGTGGAATCCGTCGCCGTCGTCATCATCAACCTTCCTTCACTGCCAATTTCATGATGCTCACTGTCGGGGGTGAGTAATTCCTTCGTAGGCTTCCTGGACGGTGATGGGTTGGATGAGATTTATCATGTAATCAAGTTAGTTTTGTTTGGGCTTGATCCCTAGTATCCACTATGTTCTGAGATTGATGTTGCTATGACTTTGCTATGCTTAATGCTTGTAACTAGGGCCCGAGTGACATGATTTCAGATATGAACCTATTATCTTTTCATGAATATATGTGTGTTCTTGATCCTATCTTGCAAGTTATACGCACCTATTACGAGTTATGATCCGCATACCCCAAGGTGACAATAATTGGGAATCTTTCCGGTGATTACCGTAGTTTGAGGAGTTCATGTATTCACTAAGTGCTAATGCTTTGTTCCGATTCTCTATTAAAAGGAGGCCTTAATATCCCTTAGTTTCCTTATGGACCCCGCTGCCACGGGAGGGTAGGACAAAAGATGTCATGCAAGTTATTTTCCATAAGCACGTATGACTATATACGGAATACATGCCTACATTACATTGATGAATTGGAGTTAGTTCTGTGTCGCTCTAGGTTATGACTGCTACATGATGAATGCCATCCAACACAATTATCCATCGCCGATCTGATGCCTACGCTTTTCACATATTGATCTTTGCTAAGTTACTTTCGCCGTTGCTACTGTTCCAAGCACTACAAAACTGCTACTGTTACTATTGCCACTGTTACTTTTACTATCATACTAATTTGCTACTGATCACCTTGCTGTAGATATTAAGTCTTTCAGGTGTGGTTGAATTGACAACTCAACTGCTAATACTTGTGAATATTCTTTGGCTCCCCTTTTGTCGAATCAATAAATTTGGGTTGAATACTCTACCCTCAAAAACTGTTGCGATCCCCTATACTTGTGGGTTATCAAGACCTTTTTCCGGTGCCGTTGTCGGGGAGCATAGCTCTATTTGCTGAGTCACTTGGGATTTATATCTGTTGATCACTATGAAGAATCTGAAAGATACCAGAACCAAGATCGTTCCCTCTAAGACGAGGGGAGGTAAGGAACTGTCATCTAGCTCTGCACTTGATTCACCTTCTGTTTTAAGTAAGCTTGCGATACCACCATGTAGGATCGAATTTAGGTCTAGAGGAGGGGCGATTAGACTACTTGACCAAATAAAAATCTAGCCTTTTCCCAATTTTAAGTCTTAGCAACTTAGCACAAGTCAAGCAATCAACCTACACATGCAATTCTAAGAGCAGCGAAAAGTAAAACATTGCATATGAAGGTAAAGGGAAGGGTTTGGAGAAGGCAAACGCAATGTAGACACGAAGATTTTTGGCGTGGTTCCGATAGGTGGTGCTATCGTACATCCACGTTGATGGAGACTTCAACCCACGAAGGGTAACGGTTGCGCGAGTCCACAGAGGGCTCCACTCACGAAGGGTCCATGAAGAAGCAACCTTGTCTATCCCACCATGGCCATCGCCCACGAAGGACTCGCCTCACTCGGGTAGATCTTCACGAAGTAGGCGATCTCCTTGCCCTTACAAACTCCTTTGTTCAACTCCACAATCTTGTCGGAGGCTCCCAAGTGACACCTAACCAGTCTAGGAGACACCACTCTCCAAAAGGTAATAAATGGTGTGTTGATGATGAACTCCTTGCTCATGTGCTTCAAATGATAGTCTCCCCAACACTCAACTCTCTCTCACAGATTTGGATATGGTGGAAAGATGATTTGAGTGGAAAGCAACTTGGGGAAGGCTAGAGATCAAGATTCTTGTGGTAGGAATGGAATGTCTTGATCTCAACACATGAGTAGGTGGTTCTCTCTCAGAAAATGAGTAGTGGAAGTGTAGGATCGTTCTGATAGCTCTCTCTTGAATAGAGAAAGGGGTGGAGGGGTATATATAGCCTCCACACAAAATCCAACTGTTACACACATTTGACTCAACTCGGTCAGACTGAATAGAAGAACTCAGTGAGACCGATTCTATTCAAAATGTGAATGTTAGGAAACTCGGTGGGACCGATATACTCAACTCGGTGGGACCGATGTGCTAGGGTTAGGGCAAAACCTCATCTCGGTGTGACCAATTGCATGAACTCGGTGAGACCGATTTCAGCAATGAGCAAACAGAGAGTTGGTCAGGCAAACTCGGTGGGACTGATCGCTCCTTTCGGTAAGACCAAAACATTACAAAAGGGAAACAGAGAGTTTGCATTGCGAACTCGGTGGGACCGATCGCTCATTTCGGTGAGACCGAAATGTTACGAAGGGAAACAGAGAGTTTGCAATCCCATCTCGGTGAGACTGAAATCCCTATCGGTGAGACCGAACTGATTAGGGTTTCTGGCAGTGGCTATGTCAAAGGAACTCGGTGGCGCCGGATAGATCAAATCGGTGGGGCCGAGTTTGACTTTAGGTTTAGGACATATCTAGAATTGAGAAAGTGGTTGTGGGCTTTGGAGCATATCACTAAGTATTTTGAGCAAGTAGACCATTAAGCAACACCTCATCCCCTTTTAATAGTATTGGCTTTTCCTATGGACTCAATGTGATCTTGGATCACTAAAATAGAAATGTAGAGTCTTGAGCTTTTTCCAATCTTGTCCTTAGCATTTTGAGGGGTCCACATCTCTAGTTCATGTGCCATGCCAAATCATTGAACTTTCTGAAATATTTAACTTGAAAGAATATTAGTTCAATGTGCTATATGTTGTTATGAATTACCAAAACCACCCGGGGATTAGTTGCATGAATAGAGTTTGAGACGAGAAAAGCATAGATAGCTAGAGGAAGTACTTAGGCATTCTTGTCCATCCATTTGGAAAAAAGAAAAACCAATCAATCAAAGCAACAAATGGATGTCCTCGAATGGAGAAAATTATGCAACCAACATGCTCACACAATAAGACAACAAATGAAATATGTGGCAAATCATGCACAAACACTCTAGCATCTATCAAGCAATTGGCGATGACTAGGTCATCTATATATGAGTATATTGACTTAGGAGTCAAATGAGAACATTTGATCATGGGTCATACTCATCGTTTAAGCACAAGTGGGGTTACCACTTTGACATAAAGCATTGTTGTCTTCACACCATTAGAGTTGCTTTAGCTCAATTCTTAGAGTAAAGCTCCCCCTAGATGTGATATCCCCCTAAGAGGGATGAACTAACCTTGGGTTTTGTCGATGATGACTTCATGTAGATGTTGAAGATGT
The DNA here is from genome assembly GCA_011799875.1 of Thinopyrum elongatum. NCBI lineage: Eukaryota > Viridiplantae > Streptophyta > Magnoliopsida > Poales > Poaceae > Thinopyrum > Thinopyrum elongatum. Next base: position 549,230,605 of record CM022298.1, on the reverse strand, counting down.
GGATGCTCAAAGTTGATGTAGATCATTTGGAGCAATCCATTGGAGTGAGTTGCACTTTCAATACCTACATGGGTTAGTCCCACAAGGAACACACAAGGATATCCATAGACATAGAGTGAAATACACATATGATGTTGTCCATGAAAGCATTAGGTTACCTTGTCCCTTGTCTTACCAACAAGAGGGTTTGTGACTCCTTGAACTAGTGCAAGATATGGAAGTTGATTGCACTTGTCCTTGCCAAAATGAATGTGAGTGAAGTATGTTGGCGGAGTCACCCTCAAGAACTTTCTAATTCTTCTTCTTTGGGACCCACATCAACTTGACGAGGATCCTTGGAGTTGTAGTCATACTAGATGAAGTAGAACTTGATGTAGTCTTGGGAACCCACTTGACCAAGGCCTTTGGAGCTTCTTCAAATGAATCAATCTCCTCTTGAAGCTTGTCCTTGCCTTTTAGCTTGTGGTCTTGTGGTGGAAGATCATCTTGAGCTTGTGTTCCCTCGAAAGAACTGGGGTCATACTTATCTTGTTGAGGAACAAACTTTATCTTGGGGTATTGATCTTCTTCCCACTCAACTCCATTGGCATTGAACTTGCGTTCAAAACCAACACCTTGATTCTTCCGGTGCCTTCCTTGCTTGCGTACAATCTCCTCAAATTGCTTACTTCCGGCAAGGCTATTGTAAACACCTTTCTCTATAATTCCCTTCAATAAGCTATTTTCTTGCTCAAGTGTAACTTGGCTAAGAGAATCATTAGTGGAATCAAGAGAACTACTAGAAGCAACAATATTGGATTTAACATGATTATTGTTACTACTAGAAGAAGAATCTTTCTTGTTCTTGTTGCTAGATTTTACTTGTGGCATATAAGTAGACAAGAGTAAACGCTTGGCAATGTAAGAAGAACTTTTCTTACGAAGATCATCATTGATTGCTTTTAAGAACCCATGCTCTTGCTCTAGATTGAGCTTTCCAAAGCGTAGCTTCTCATGAGTCTTTAAAAGCTCTCGATGATCTTCTAAGGTAGTTTCATGAGCTAACTTAAGAGTGTTTAGTTCTTTAGTTAGACGCTCAATCTCCTTCTTATCATTGTCATTCGTTTCATCTTGATTAGCATGATTAATAGCAATTTCATCATAGTTTTCATCACTAGAGTTGTCAACAAGTAAATCATCATCACCTAGCAAATCATCTTCATCACTATTGAAATCGACATACTCGGGGTGTGATACCTTGGGGCCTTTAGCCATGAAGCATCTTCCAATCCCTTCATTTGGTGAGTCAAATATGTCGTAGGAGTTGGATGACACAAGTGCAAGACCGGCAACACCTTCATCTTGAGTATGTTCGGAGTCGGAGTGATAACTTCTCTCGGAGTAGTGTTCAGAGTCGGAACCGGATACCCATTCACCAACATGAGCTTGATGTCTTTGTCTTGTGTAGCTCTTTGATGACTTGTCCTTCCTTTCCGAATCCTTGCTTCTGCGAGAGGGTCTTCGTTCATAACGATCATCTCTACTCCTTCTCTCTCTTGGAGGTGATTCATCTCTTTTACTTCTCCTTTTAGGTGAGTCTTCTCTTCTTTTGTAGGGAGCTATACACTCATTGGAGTAGTGTCCGGGTCTTCCACAATTGTAGAAATTTCGTTCACGACTAGAAGATCTCTTGTCATAGTAGGACCTCGACTTGGAACTTCTCTCTTTGCTTCTACTCTTGTAGAACTTGTTGAAGTTCTTCACCATTAGGCTCAATTCTTCATTGAAGGCTTGTTTCTCACTTGATGTTGTAGGAGCATCACATGAAGATTTGTAAGCACCACTAGACTTGTTGTGAAGCTCTTCCTTATCCTTAAGTGACATCTCATGAGCAACAATTCTACCAACGACTTCCGTTGGCTTGAGATCTTTGTAATTTGGCATCATTTGGATCAAGGTGCACACGGTATCATATTTTCCATCCAAGGCTCTTAGGATCTTCTTGATGATGAATCTGTCGGTCATCTCTTCACTTCCTAAGCCGGCAATCTCATTTGTGATGAGAGCAAGCCTAGAATACATTTCAGCGACTCCTTCACCATCCTTCATTTTGAACTTGTCAAGTTGACTTTGAAGCACATCCAATTTGGATTCCTTGACGGACTCGGTACCTTCGTGCATATCAACCAAAGTATCCCAAATTTCCTTTGCATTCTCAAGACGGCTGATTTTGTTGAATTCTTCGGGGCACAATCCATTGAAGAGGATATCGCAAGCTTGAGCGTTGTATTGCAACATCTTCAATTCTTCCGCGGTTGCTTCATGATTCGGTTCTCTTCCATCTTCAAAGAATTCACCTTGCAAACCAACACACACAATAGCCCAAACGAAGGGGTTATGTCCAAGAATATGCATTTTCATCTTATGCTTCCAACTAGCAAAATTAGTACCATCAAAGTAAGGACCTCTACGGTGGTAATTTCCCTCGCTAGACGCCATACTCTCCTAGGTTGTGAAACCAAGGCTATGATCACCAAAGCTATGGAAATCAAGGCAATTGGAGACCAAAGATCTGATACCACTTGTAGGATCGAAAGTAGGTCTAGAGGGGGGGGGGGGTGATTAGACTACTTGACCAAATAAAAATCTAGCCTTTTCCCAATTTTAAGTCTTGGCAGATTTTAGCAACTTAGCACAAGTCAAGCAATTAACCTACACATGCAATTCTAAGAGTGTAGCAGCGGAAAGTAAAACATTGCATATGAAGGTAAAGGGAAGGGTTTGGAGAAGGCAAACACAATGTAGACACGAAGTTTTTTGGCGTGGTTCCGATAGGTGGTGCTATCGTACATCCACGTTGATGGAGACTTCAACCCACGAAGGGTAACGGTTGCGCGAGTCCACGGAGGGCTCCACCCATGAAGGATCCACGAAGAAGCAACCTTGTCTATCCCACCATGGCCATCGCCCACGAAGGACTTGCCTCACTCGGGTAGATCTTCATGAAGTAGGCGATCTCCTTGCCCTTACAAACTCCTTGGTTCAACTCCACAATCTTGTCGGAGGCTCCCAAGTGACACCTAACCAATCTAGGAGACACCACTCTCCAAAAGGTAATAAATGGTGTGTTGATGATGAACTCCTTGCTCTTTTGCTTTAAATGATAGTCTCCCCAACACTCAACTCTCTCTCACAGATTTAGATATGGTGGAAAGATGATTTGAGTGGAAAGCAACTTGGGGAAGGCTAGAGATCAAGATTCTTGTGGTAGGAATGGAATGTCTTGATCTCAACACATGAGTAGGTGGTTCTCTCTCAGAAAATGAGTAGTGGAAGTGTAGGCTCGTTCTGATAGCTCTCTCTTGAATATAGAAGGGGTGGAGGGGTATATATAGCCTCCGCACAAAATCCAACCGGTACACACATTTGACTCAACTCGGTGAGACCGAATAGAAGAACTCGGTGAGACCGATTCAATTCAAAATGCGAACATTAGGAAACTTGATGGGACCGATATACTCAACTCGGTGGGACCGATGTGCTAGGGTTAGGGCAAAACCTCATCTCAGTGTGACCGATTGCATGAACTCGGTGAGACCGATTTCAGCAATGAGCAAACAGAGAGTTGGTCAGGCAAACTCGGTGGGACCGACCGCTCCTTTCGGTAAGACCGAAACATGACGAAAGGGAAATAGAGAGTTTGCATTGCGAACTCGGTGGGACCGATCGCTCATTTCGGTGAGACCGAAATGTTATGAAGGGAAACAGAGAGTTTGCAATCCCATCTCGGTGAGACCAAAATCCCTATCGGTGAGACCGAACTGATTAGGGTTTCTGGCAGTGGCTATGTCAAAGGAACTCAGTGGCGCCAGATAGATCACTAAGTATTTTGAGCAAGTGGTTGAGGGCTTTGGAGCATATCACTAAGTATTTTGAGCAAGTAGACCATTAAGCAACACCTCATCCCCTTTTAATAGTATTGGCTTTTCCTATGGACTCAATGTGATCTTGGATCACTAAAATAGAAATGTAGAGTCTTGAGCTTTTTCCAATCTTGTCCTTAGCATTTTGAGGGGTCCACATCTCTAGTTCATGTGCCATGCCAAATCATTGAACTTTCTGAAATATTTAACTTGAAAGAATATTAGTTCAATGTGCTATATGTTGTTATGAATTACCAAAACCACCCGGGGATTAGTTGCACTTTCACACCACCTGCTATTAATCCTGATATGTCGCAAGTAATTGATGATGCTACTTTTGCCACGAATGATGCTTATGATGATGATAGTACTTTGCTTGATGATAATGTGACATTGGGTGAATTTCTTGATGAACAACTTGCTAGAGCTAAAGAAACTGAGAATGCTGAAAATGATGAGATTACTGAAACTGATTAAATTATTGAAACTAAAAACTTTGAAACACCTATTAGACCTAGCTCTCCTAGATATGAATTCCTGATATACCTGAGGGTTATGTTATGGATGGAGAGGTAGCTAGGGACTTTCTTGCTTGTAAGGATATAGACGATCTTAATAAATTACTAGTCAAGTTGAAAGAAAAATCTTTGAATGCTAGAATGAAATATGATCCTAAGTTTGCTACTTCACCTATCTTTGTTACTGATAAGGATTATGAATTCTCTATCGATCCTGAGTTAATTACTTTGGTTGAATTTGATCCTTTCCATGGTTATGAATCTGAAACTGTTGTGGCACATCTTACTAAACTGAATGATATAGCCACCTTATTTGCTCATGAGGAAAAAATGCGCTACTAATATATTCTTAAGTTGTTTCCTTTCTCACTAAAGGGTGATGCTAATATATGGTTTAACTCTCTTGCTCCTGGTTGTGTGCGTAGTCCCCAGGATATGATATATTACTTCTCAGAAAAATATTTTCCTGCTCATAAGAAACAAGCTGCTTTACAGAATTTTTTTAACTTTGTGCAAATCTAAGAAGAGAATCTCCCTCAAGCTTGGGGGAGGCTTCCCAATTACTTAATGCTTTGCCTGATCATCCTCTCAAGAAAAATGAAATACTTGATATCTTTTATAATTGACTAACCGATGCTTCTAGGGACCACCTAGATAGTTGCGCTGGTTGTGTTTTCAGGGAACAAATGGTTGAACAAGCTGAAGAACTATTGAATAATATATTAAGTAATGATAATGATTGGAGTCTTCCTGAACCACCGCCTAAGCCAACCCCAAAGAAGAGATGCATTCTATTTCTCAGTCCTGAAGATATGCAAGAGGCAAAGAAATCTATGAAAGAAAAAGGTATTAAAGCTAAAGATGTCAAGAATTTACCACCTATTGAAGAAATACATGGTCTCGATACCCCGACACAGGTAGTAGAGGTAAATTCTCTTTATAGATTTGATGAAGGTGATATTCCTTATACTAAATCTGCTAGTCAATGCTTAGATGAATTGGATAACTTTATTGTTAAACAAGATTTTTTTTAATGCATATGTTAGTAGACAATTGAAACAAAATGCTTATATGATTGAACGCTTGAGTGACTTTATGTTTAGAACTGTTAATGATGTTAGGGGTGTGAGCAAACATGCTTCCATGATAAAAACTCAAGTAGAACAAGTCCTCAAGGCACAAAATGATTTGCTTAATGAGATGAACAACAAGATGAATGATCATGCTGTTAGAGTTATGACTAGGGGTGGTAAAATGACTCAGGAACCTTTGTATCCTGAAGGTCACCCTAAAAGAATTGAGAAAGATTCTCAAAGAATTAATACTGATGCACTTAGTCCATTCAAAAGAAAAAGAAAGATGATAGGACTTTGCATGCCTCTAGTGAACTTGCTGTAGACACACCTAAGAATCCAAATGATATTTCTATCTCTGATGCTAAAACATAATCTGGTGATGAACATGAACCTAGTAACAATGATAATGATGATGCTCAACCTAATAAGGATAATGATGTGGAAATAGAACCTGCTGTTGATCTTGATAACCCACAACCTAAGAATAAAAGATATGATAAGAGAGACTTCATTGCTAGGAAACATGGTAAAGAAAGAGAACCATATGGGTTCAGAAACCCATGCCTTTTCCTCCTAAAGCTTCAAAGAATAAAGATGAAGAAGAATTTGAGCACCTTGTTGAAATGCTTAGACCTGTCTTTTTGCGCCTTCGTTTGACTGATATTCTGAAAATGTCTCCTTATGCTAAGTACATGAAAGATATTGTCACAAATAAAAGAAAGATACCGGAAGCTGAAATTTCCACCATGCTTGCAAATTATTCATTTAAGGGAGGCATACCAAGAAACTAGGAGACCCAAGAATACCAACTATACCATGCTCCATTAAAAGAAACTATGTTAAAACTGCTTTATGTGATCTAGGAGCCGGTGTTAGTGTTATGCCTTTCTCTTTGTATCGAAGACTTGATTTGAATAAGTTGACAACAACTGAAATCTCTTTGCAAATGGCTGATAAGTCAACTACTATACCATCGGTATTTGTGAGGATGTGTGATACGTCTCTAACATATCTATAATTTTTCATTGTTCCATGCTATTATATTATCCATCTTGGATGTTTTATATGCATTAATATGCTATTTTATATCATTTTTTGGGACTAACCTATTAACCTAGTGCCCAGTGCCAGTTGCTGTTTTTTCCTTGTTTTTGTCTTTACAGAAAATCAATACCAAACGGAGTCCAAACATAAAAAAACTTTATGATGATTTTTCTTGGACTAGAAGATACCTAGGAAGTTTCGGGAGGAGGCCAGAAGACCCACGAGGAGGCCACAAGCCCTAGGGGCGCACCTCGGGGGGAGGGGGGAGGGCACCCCTAGGCTTGTGGGCCCCTCGCAGATCTCCTAACCCTAATCCTGGCTCCATAAATACTCAAATATTCCCCGTAGACCAGAGGGCACACCAAAAAATACTTTTCCGCTGCTGCAAGCTTCTGTTCTCGCGAGATCCCATCTTGGGGCCTTTTTCGGCACTCCGCCGGAGGGGGATTCGATCACGGAGGGCCTCTACACCAACCTTGCTACCCTTCTGATGATGTATGAGTAGTTTACCATAGACCTACAGGTCCATAGCTAGTAGCTAGATGGCTTCTTCTCTCTCTCTCTCTCTTTGATCTTCAATACAATGTTCTCCTCGATGTTCTTGGAGTTCTACTCGATGTAATCTTCTTTTGCGGTGCGTTTGTTGAGATCCGATGAATTGTGGATTTATGATCAGATTATCTATGAATATTATTTGAGTCTTCTTTGAACTCTTTTATGCATGATTAAGATAGCTTTGTATTTCTCTCCGATCTATCGATTTGGTTTTGCCAACTAGATTGGTTTTTCTTGCAATGGGAGAGGTGCTTTGTGATGGGTTCAATCTTGCGGTGTCCTCACCCAGTGACAGTAGGGGTAGCGAGGCACGTATTTGTATTGTTGCCATTAAGGATAAAAAGATGGGGTTTTTACCATATTGATTGGATCTATCCCTCTACATCATGTCATCTTGCTTAAGGCGTTACTCTGTTCTTGTTAACTTAATTCACTAGATGCATGTTGGATAGCGGTTGATGTGTGGAGTAATAGTAGTAGATGCAGGCAGGAGTCGGTCTACTTGTCATGGACGCGATGCCTATATTCATGATCATTGCCTTGGATATCGTCATAACTTTGCGCTTTTCTATCAATTGCTCAACAGTAATTTGTTTACCCACCGTATGTTTTCTTCAAGAGAGAAGCCTCTAGTGAAACCTATGGCCCCTGGGTCTATTTTCCATCATATATTTTTAGATCTATAAAATCAAAAACCCAAAAATACCTTACTGCAATTTATTTATATTTACTTTATTTTGCCTTTTACTTATCTTTTATAACTATCTCTATTAGATCTCACTCTTGCAAGTGACCGTGAAGGGATTGACAACCCCTTTTTCGCGTTGTGTGCAAGTGTTTGTTAGTTTGTGCAGGTGCATCTATTGGGGACTTGCTTGTACCTCCTACTGGATTGATACCTTGGTTCTTAACTGAGGGAAATACTTATCTCTACTTTGCTGCATCACCCTTTCCTCTTCAAGGAAAAAATCAACGCAAGCTCAATAAGTAGCTGGAAGAATTTCTGGCGCCATTGCCGGGGAGGTTCTACATCAAGCCTACCAAGTACCTATCATAAGCTCTCATCTCTTGCACTTACATTATTTGCCATTTGCCTCTTTTTTTCCTCTCCCCCACTTCTAAAACATTTTTAGAAAAACACAAAAATATTTGCCTTTTTATTCGCCCTCTTTTTGTTCATCTTTTTGTTTGCTTTTTGTTTGCTTGTGTGCTAGATTGCTTGCTTTTCCATCATGTCTGAATCTGGGGAGGTTATCATTGAAAAAGGTACTAAATTTTTTGAGGGAAACTTTGATGATTTTGCTAATAATGACCCTCATGAAGAAGAACCTACCATCATGCACACTAAAAAACTCCGTGTGGGTAGCGGTAATATTATTGGAAAATGTGTTATTCAATATTTCTTTACTTGTGCCGATACGCTACCTATGCTAGGGGTACTAAAACTAATAGCCTTGCGGATGCAATATCTTTGCTTATAGTTGAACTTGAAAGACAATTTATTCACATGCATCCATGCATATAAAGGATTTTACTAGAATTCTCTAATATTCATAATCTCTCCGTTAAACGTGTTACCATTATATTTCTAGCTCATGAATTTAGGCACATCATGAAAGAAGCTAGTGACATATTTGCTCATTATAACATCAATAGTGGTTGCCCTCCCATAGAGGAGATCCTTTTTAATCAAGAGGAGATAATGAGATTGCAATCTCCGAACTATGTTGCTTATAATGAGAACTTAAGAAAAAGGGTTCCTACCAATGTTTTGATTGATAAGATTTCTGAACTCAATGATATTTTTTCTATAAAAAATAATGGATTAGGGTTTGTGCTAAGAGATAAACTTAGGGAGTTCAATCAAAGGAATGTTTATAATGAAGAGATAATTATCGAATACAAAGGGCCGAAGGAGGAACCTATTCCTCCCAAACTTGATCTTATAGATCCATACCCTATTAAATTTAGCCCCTTTGATTATTTTTGCTTACCACAAAGAAAGCTTGCTGCTGAAAGGAGGGAGTATGAGATGAGCATGGATGATCTCCCTCACTTCTATTACAATACCTAGATCTATGCATTATGCCTAGCTAGGGGCATAAAACGATAGCGCTTGTTGGGAGACAACCCAATTTTATTTTATGTCCTTTTGTTTTTGCTCCTGTTTTTAAATAAATACACAATATTACCTCTGTAGTAATTGTGTTTTGGTGTTTTAATTAGTTTTTGAGCCAAGCAAGACCTTTGGGATAATTTGGTATATCGTTGATTTTGTTTTGCTGAAAAACAGAAACTTCTGCGTCCAGTAATATAATTGTTAAAATTTAATGGAGCGTGGAAAAATTCAGATTTTTTTACAAAAGATTGATATAGAAATTTTATCCGTTGTACTAATTTTTCAGAAGTTTTGGAGTTACAGAAGTATGACTAATATTCTGATTTTACAGACTGTTCTATTTTTGATAGATTCTGTTTTCGATGTGTTGTTTGCTTATTTTGATGAATCTATGGGTAGTATCAGGGGGTATGAACCATGGAGAAGTTAGAATACAGTAGATATAACACCAATATAAAATTAGAATGAGTTCACAACAGTACCTAAAAGTGGAGATTTGTTTTATCATACTAACGGATCTCACGAGTTTTTTGTTGAGTTTTGTGTTGTGAAGTTTTCAAGTTTTGGGTAAAGATTTGATGGACTATGGAATAAGGAGTGGCAAGAGCCTAAGGTTGGGGATGCCCAAGGCACCCCAAGGTAATATTCAAGAACAAACAAGCATCTAAGCTTGGGGATGCCCCGGATGGCATCACCTCTTTTGTCTTCAATCCATCGGTAAATTTACTTGAGGCTATATTTTTATTCACCACATGATTTGTGTTTTGCTTGGAGCGTCTTATATTATTTGAGTCTTTGTTTTTTAGTTTACCACAATCATCCTTTCTGTACACACCTTTTGAGAGGGACACACATTAATCGTGAATTTATTAGAATTCTCTATGTGCTTCACTTATATCTTTTGAGATAGGCAGTTGCTCTAGTGCTTCACTTATATCTTTTTAGAGCACGACGATTGTTTTATTTTGTAGAAATTGATGAACTATCATGCTTCACTTATATTATTTTGAGAGTCTTAAAAATAGAATGGCAATTTGCTTAGGTTATGATTTGGTCCTAATATGATGGGTATCCACGAGGGATATAATAAAAACTTTCATAAAGAGCATTGAATATATGAGAAGTTTGATTCCTTGCATTTGTTTTGAGATATAAAGTTGGTGATATTAGAGTCATGCTAGTTGGTAATTGTGGATTAGTAGAAATAATTGTGTTAAGGTTTGTGATTCCCAAAGCATGCACGTATGGTCTATCGTTATGTGATGAAGTTGGAGCATGATTTATTTTTGATTGTCTTCCTTATGAGTGGCGGTCGGGGATGAGTGATGGTCTTTTCCTACCAATCTATCCCCCTAGGAGCATGCGTATTAGTACTTTGTTTTGATGGCTAATAAATTTTGCAATAAGTATGTGAGTTCTTTATGACTAATGTTGAGTCCATGGATTAAACGCACTCTCACCCTTCCACCATTGCTAGCCTCTCTAGTATGGCGCAACTTTAGCCGGTGCATTAAACCCACCATATACCCTTCCTCAAAACAACCACCATACCTACCTATTATGGCATTTCCATAGCCATTCCGAGATATATTGCCATGCAACCTCCACCATTCCGTTTATTATGACACATACCATCACTGTCATATTGCTTTGCATGATCATGTAGCTGGCATAGTATTTGTGGCTTGGCCACCGTTCATATTTTTTTATACATGTCATGCTAGATCATTGCACATCCCGGTATACCGCTAAAGGCATTCATATAGAGTCATATTTTGTTCTAGAATCGAGTTGTGTCGGTGTACTAAGTATTGGGCCATTAGTACCCCGTACTTGTGCATGGGCAGTTGTAGCCTCGCGGCCAGGCTTGTCGGGGAACAGTTGGAGGTTAATTCAAGCTATCGAAGAAACACCCAAGTCAAGGATCTGAGGATCAGCAGATAAGAAGAGCTGAAGACCGAAAGCCAGCCTCCCCGGCAAGATCTTGCCGGGGTGGCCTGCGAAGCCCGGCAAGATTTCGCGCCCGGCAAGATTCGGCGCCCTGCAAGATTCAGCGCCCGGCAAGATTCTGCCACTGTGCCACCACTTCGGCACAGCAACAAGCCTGACATTCTGGGTCCTTCTCTGGATGCGTGGCAACGCGCCAGTGGAGGAGAGCTTAAGCGGTGCTGATGGGATGGCTCCTTTTTCCATCCCCAAGAAATGAGGACACCTAAACGGACACCTCACGGTGCATTAAACGCATTCGTCCTAATCCGTCAGTGGTTAGGTATGATGACCCTGTAGCTACTTTACACCTCAATGTATGTACATTTTGCCACTGTGGTGACCCCTTGGAACGTATAAAAGGAGGCCCAAGGCAACTGCTACAAGGGAGGAGGATCTTCTGGCCCATTCTGCATGCGTAGCTGCTCTTTGAATGTACTGTTCATCGCAAGCGCTCCTGGAGCCTGGGCTCAAGAACACTCTTAATAAAACAAGGCAGGAGTAGGGTTTTACGCTGATTAGTGGCCCGAACCTGGGTAAAATCGCCCCACGTCGATCGTTGGTTCGGCTCTTTGTGCATACCTCTCTCCCTGCCGAATCGTAAAGGGGCCCCTTGGGATCCCATAGGTGTCGTACACCGACATCTTTGGCGCGCCAAGTAGGGGGAAGAAGGTTGCGCGAACCTGATCCAGTGATCGACGCCTTAGTTTCTTCATCATCTTCATCATTATGCCACCCAAGAAGAAGAGTGCCGTAACGACGCAACCATCTACATCCGTTTTGCCTGTGCCCTCGCGTACGGGTGACGGTGTGGATGCAGAAGGAAGAGGTTTAGAGCCTCCACGGCGTTTCGGTGATCCAAGCCAGGCGAGCGGCGTCATTCGCAGCGGCAGCGGCAACCTACACGCCGCTGGATCCAGAGATGGAACTGTGCTGCCTACGGGCGGCGCGACGAACTCCAGAGATCGGAGGACGCCTTCTAGGTCTCCCGCGCCGGCGCAAGCGTCACGGCCTTCCCAGGTCGTGTGCGATGAGCAGCGCCATGGTGCTGGTGGTTCAGGACATCCCCATGAAAGGACTTCTGCGCATCGATCCCAAGGTGCGCAGGCCCAGCATGCACGTCAAACTGCTGGTGGAAGTGGCGCGCGGTCGCGTGATCGTGACGGTGCTCCTTCTAACATTGTTAGAATTCAGAGCACCTCACGTACCTCGCACCTGTCGCCGCCGCCTACGCCAGCGGAAGCTTTGGCACGTGCGCAGCTCCTCCTTGATTTCCCTCCTACTCCGGAGAAGATGAGGAGTGCCGAGCTACTATCCAGAGCCTCATTGGCTTCACCAACAAAGATGGGCCGCAGGAGGCAGGGCCCTCACAACGGTGGTCCATCGATCCGGCGCGAGCCGATAAGGAGAAGACTGGAGGCGGTGCGACCACGGTGCACTCCCCTCCACGACACCAGCCGCGGTCGGCAACCCGGCGGACTGATGGCTGTGATGATGATTCCACGGCGTTGTCCGATCCACGGATGCGCCGTGACCAGCGTCAAGTTCTCCAGGAACGAAGCAAAGAGGACGCTCAAACTACCATTGAGCGACGACGGGAAGCACGCCATCAATCTGATAAGCGCGCAGGGCCCGCTATCGACAAGCCTGCGCCAGGGGACGCAGGCGACTTGTCTTACGAGGTAGGTTCTCCAGCGTTTACCCGTGAGCTGCGACAAGTCCAGTGGCCCAATTCCTGAACCTTCAAGCCAGAGGTCCCGGAGAAATATGACGGCAAGACTCACCCCTCGGAGTTCTTGAGCATCTACACCATTGCGGTGTAGGCTGCTAGGGGCCGAGACGACAAGATACTTGCCAACTACTTCCCGTTGGTGCTCAAGCCCAACGTCAGGTCGTGGTTGATGCATCTGCCGGAGAATTCTATTTCTTCTTGGTCAGATCTATGCCATCAGTTTGTTGGCGCCTTTGTTGGAGGCCACCAAGCTCCTGGCCAAGAGAGTGATTTGCATCTCATCCCTCAGAAGGAGGGCGAATCCCTGCGCAAGTTTATCCAGAGATTTAGCCGAGTGTAATACCACATTCCTGACGTTCACCCTGCCGCTGTTGTTAGCGTGTTTCATCAGAATGTGCGTAACCGCAAAATGCCAGAAGAGCTGGCGATGAACAAGGTCAGGAGTATTGCCGAGCTTTACGCTTTGGCCGACAAGTGCGCTCGGGCTGAAGAAGGGAGGAAACTCTCTGGTGAGGCTATTGGCGCAGGGGGCGAATCAGAAGATGAAAACGCCGCAACCCCGTCAAAGAAAGGCCGGCGGCGGAACAAGAAGCGCAGAGGCAAGGCCGTGCTTGCTGTCGAGGAATCCGGCAACCCCGGCACCGCCAAGAAGGCCAAGGTTGACGACCCCGGCAAGGAAGTTGCCGGGTGCGCCTCCTGCCAGGCCTTGGTGGCTGCCGACAAGTAGGAAAGCTCCGGCAAGCAGTATTGCAAGATCCATCGCACCAAGGGCCACGATCTCCAAAACTGCCGGCAAGTTGAGCAGCTTGTCGAGAAGCAGAGAGCTGAGTACGAGAGACGAGACAAGGAGAAGGCCCAAGACAGTGCTGAGGGGTCCAGCAAGAAGTGCGGTGGCCAAGGGGGTCGCCGCGGCAAGGCCAAGCAACAGAGGGAGAGACCCGCTCGAGGCCGTGACAAAGAAGAGGGTGATGATGATGATGAGTCCAGTGAGCAAGAATTTAAAAAAGCTACAGAGGCCATGTGTATCGACGGAGGCGCCTCGTTGCATTCTTCCCACCGTCGACTTAAACAGTGGATGCGAGAGGTTAATGCAACAGAGCCATCGTTCGATGTTCGTAAACCCCTGAAGTGGTCCAACACGCCTATCATTTTTGACGCCGAGGATCACCCTGATCGCACAACCGCGGTCGGGTGCTTGCCACTGTTGGTCTCACCGACAATCCGCAACCTCAAGGTGACGAAAATGCTAGTTGACGTTGGGGCCGGACTGAACCTAATCTCGCCGGACGTGCTCAAGAGGCTCCAAATCCCTGATGAAGATCTCGAAGAAACGGGCATGTTTCAAGGGGTCAATCCAGGAAGGACCCAGCCAAAGGGCAAGATTACGCTACCGGTGACATTTGGTAGCGAGCTCAACTACAGGACAGAGAAGGTAGTGTTTGATGTCGCCAAGATCCCTATGTCATACAATGGGATCCTTGGCCTCCCAGCGCTGGCTAAGTTCATGGCGGCATCACACTATGCGTATAATGTGCTGAAGATGCCCAGGCCGTTGAGTGTCATCACTATTCATTCCAACAAAAAGGATGCGCTCATCTGTGCCGACCAACTCTACCAGGAAGCAGTTGCAGCACCTGCCGTCAAGGCATCTGATCCTGCCACTAGAACTCCCGGGGGAAGAATAAGACCGGCAAGAATCTTGGCGCAAACTCCGGCAAGCGCACCTCCTCGGAGTGCTACGCTTCCGTTGAGGATGCACCAGAGAGTTCCACCGGCAAGAACAAGAAACCCAAGGCTGCTCCACCAGAGATCAAGAAGGTGCCCGTCAGGGAGGACGGAACAGGAGGAACTTTCACCATAAGTTCCACCCTAGATGACAAATAGGAAAGCGCGCTCATTGCCTTCCTGCGGGCGAATGTCGACGTATTTGCATGGAAACCGTCTGATATCCCCGGTGTTCCCAGGGAGGTAATTGAGCACCACCTTGCTGTCTGTCCTCATGCGCGGCCCATCAAGCAGAGGGTCAGGAAGCAAGCCTTGGAGCGGCAAGAATTCATTGCCGAAGAAATCAGGAAGCTAGAAGCGGCAGGATTGGTCAGAGGAGTGCTTCACCCAACGTGGTTGGCCAATCCGGTTGTAGTGCGCAAGGCGAATGGGAAATGGAGGCTGTGTATTGATTATACAGATATCAATAAAGCCTGTCCAAAAGATCCCTTTCCCTTGCCACACATCGACCAGATTGTGGACTCCACTGCTGGTTGTGACCTACTGTTGTTCCTTGATGCCTACTCAGGGTACCATCAGATCTTCATGGCAAAAGAAGATGAAGAAAAGACCGCATTTATCACCCCATGTGGTACGTATTGTTTTATACGAATGCCTTTCGGGTTGAAAAGTGCTGGTTCTACATTTGCGAGAGCGGTCCAAATTGGTTTTGAGCCTCAACTCCATAGAAATATGGAAGCATACATGGATGACATAGTAGTCAAAACCAAGGACAAAGCGACGCTCATACAAGATCTAGAAGAAACATTTGTGAATCTGCGCAAGATCAATTTGAAGCTCAATCCTGAGAAGTGCGTGCTTGATGTTCCTTCCGGCAAGCTTCTCGGGTTCTTTGTATCTCAACGAGGGATCGAAGCGAACCCCGACAAGATCAAAGCTATTGAGCAGATTGAAGCGCCAAGACGCGTCAAGGATGTGCGTCGTCTTGCCGGCTGTGTTGCTGCCTTAAGCAGGTTTATTTTCAAATCTGCTGAGCGCGCCCTGCCCTTTTTCAAAATTTTGATGAAGGCAGGTCCAATGAAATGGACTCCGAAAGCGGAGGCTGCGCTGCAAGATTTGAAGAGAGTACCTTTCTTCTCCGCCGACACTAGTCGCGCCTAAACCACAAGAGCCGTTGCTGCTGTACCTGGCAGCGACAAATCAAGTGGTTAGTGCTGCGTTAGTGGCGCAGAGAGAAGCTGATGAGGAGGCAACACCAATGGCAGGACCGCCAAGTGACGCGGCAGGATCTTCCCCGGCAAGGATTGGTCCCGGCAAGACAGGATCTGCGCAGTCAGAAGAACCAGTGTAAAAGAAAAAGATGGTGCAGCGCCCAGTTTATTTTGTTAGCTCCCTTTTGCAAGGAGCTAGGTCAAGATACTCTGGTGTGCAGAAGTTGCTCTTCAGCCTCCTTATGGCCTCGAGGAAGCTGCGCCATTATTTTCAAGCACATGAAATCACCGTCGTCACTCGCTTTCCGTTGCAGCGGATTTTGCGAAATCCAGAGGCAACCGGCAGGATTGTGGAGTGGGCGTTGGAATTGTCAAGCTTTGGTCTCAAGTTTGAAAGTACTTCGACAATTCAGAGCAGAGCCTTGGCAGAGTTCATTGCGGAATGGACCCCAACGCCAGACGAAGAGGTTCAAGAAATGACTCTCCCCGGCAAGGAAATTGACCAAGAATGGGTTATGTACTTTGACGGGGCTTTTTCGCTGCAAGGCGCCGGTGCTGGCGTGCTGCTTGTCGCATCCACCGGAGAGCACCTCAAGTATGTAATCCAGATGCATTTCCCACGGGAGAGTTCGACAAACAACACTGCGGAGTACGAGGGGCTGCTTGCCGGTCTCCAACAGACCTTGGTATTAAGAAGCTCGTCATCAGAGGCGATTCACAGCTTGTTGTCAGGCAAGTTAACAAGAATTATTAGAGTCCATTGATGCAAGCTTACGTGGATGAAGTGAGAAAAATGGAAGAGCGCTTTGACGGTCTGCAAATGAAGCACATTCCTCGTGCCAAAAACAGTATTGCTGACGACCTGTCAAAGCGCGCTGCCCTCAAGTTGCCTGTGGAACCAGGAACTTTTGTGCTCCATTTGACTCAACCATCTGTGGTGCCATCAATGAGACAAGAGAAGAGAAGAAAGTTGAATTCTGGACAGTACTTTCTAGCAGAGCTCCCTGGAGCCGCCGGCAAGGAACTTGCCGGGATCAGCGACAAGCCTGCCGGGGAACAACAGGCTCCGGCGGAACCTCACGCTTTCGCTGTCGAGACAAATGTTCCCTTGGTGGAAGAGATGCCTTTAGTCCTAGCTGTCGAGCCCCAAGCTCTAGCATGGGCACATCACATTGTCCATTTCCTTCAGACAGGAGAACTCCCTGAGGAACAGGAAGAAGCGGAAAAAGTAGCCCATCAGTCTGCTATGTACCAGTTCATCGATGACGTCCTGTACAGAAAGAGACCAAACGGTGTGAAATTGAAGTGCGTTCCTCGGGAGGATGGACTAGAGCTGTTGGCAGAGATACATGGAGGCATATGTGGCTCTCACATAGGATCAAGAGCACTTGTCGGGAAAGCATTCCGGCAAGGTTTCTTTTAGCCCACCGCTCTCCAGGATGCAACTGCACTAGTAACCAAGTGTGAAGCGTGCCAGTTTCATTCGAAGAAATAACATCAGCCAGCTCAAGTTCTTCAGACGATCCCTCTCTCCTGGCCATTTTTGGTCTGGGGGCTCGACATACTGGGCCCCTTCCCCCGTGCTACCGGGGGCTTTGAGTACTTGTATGTTGCAATCGACAAGTTCACAAAGTGGCCGGAGGTGGAAGCAGTGAGAAAGGTGACAACACAATCAGCCGTCAAGTTCTTCAAAGGAATAGTTTGCCGTTTCGGTGTGCCCAACAGGATCATCACCGATAACGGCACGCAATTCACAAGTCGCACCTTCATGCAGTACGTCCAAGACCTTGGCGGCAAAATTTGTTTTGCCTCTGTTGCTCACCCGAGAAGCAACGGCCAAGCAGAGAGGGCTAATGCTGAAGTACTGCGCGGTCTCAGGACCAGAACTTTTGACAAGCTGAGAAAATGCGGAAGACGCTGGATTGATGAGTTGCCGGCGGTTCTTTGGTCAATCAGAACGACACCAAATCGAGCCACCGGCCAGACGCCCTTAGCTCTGGTCTACGGAGCGGAAGCAGTTCTCCCCACGGAACTCATATACGGATCACCTCGAGTGCTCGCTTATGATGAGCTTGAGCAAGAGCAACTGCGGCAAGATGGCGCTGTGCTCCTTGAGGAGAATCGTCTTCAGGCTGCTGTGCGAGCTGCACGCTACCAGCAAGATTTGCGCCGCTACCATAGCCACAAAGTTCATGCCCGAAGTCTTGAGGAAGGCGACCTTGTTCTTCGACGGATTCAGTCCGCCAAGAATTCAAACAAGTTGACGCCAAAGTGGGAAGGCCCTTATCGGGTAGTACGAGTCACCATGCCCGGCGCTGTCCGCCTGGAGACCGAAGATGGCGTTCCAGTGAGCAACTCCTGGAATATCGAGCATCTTTGCAAGTTCTACCCATAAGGCGCGGTTGCCGGGGGCTCCCGGCAACCACCTTTTTGTACAAGTCTTGCCGGCAAGGCATGTAATCCTTTGTACAAAGCCAGGCACAGACCCTGGGCCCAGATGGATAAGTTAAAGTGTTGTGCATTTCCTTATCGATTTCCATGTTCATATATATATATGCATGCTTGTCTAAGATGTTGTATGACACTTGTTCCCGGTAAGTACTAACGAACCGCCAAGGTTCCATATCTTTATTTTCTCTTCTTTCTTTTTATCAAAAGATAGAAGGATTCCTCGCGCGCATGTTTGCCGGGGGAGAAGGAAGATATGAGTACCAGTGGGCGACGTTCAGAATTGACGCCTTACCGGAGGAAGAACAGCGACAGAAAGCTAAGTTATAAAACTTTAAGCAAGTTTCTTTTATTATGAAGTTATTTTCCTTAGACGATTTTGACTTTTGTATGGAAAACCTGCACGCGAAGGAATCCTTGTCGTAATTGGTTGCGCCCTTATTTTGTTTCGAGTCCGCTCAACAATTTAAGTGGCTGCACTGAGAACGCCAAGGTGTCTTGCCGGCCGCTGCACCTCCAGCAGGCTGCTGAAGTCCCGCACCCAGCGCTCGCGGCAGGTTGCGCGCCGGCAAGTTTTCAGTAAGCGTAGGGTGTACTCCGTACATAAAGGAATCAGACAAGGGAAATAGCATGCATATACCCAAACATACGCAAGTTATATTACATTAATAGGTTGCCGCAGTTCTAACACAAGACTTAATTGTCTTTTGGCATGGAATGGTGGCGACAAGGAAAAATGAGGCGGCTAATCCCTGTGCTGGCCCTCGATCCTCTTGATCGAATATACCTTCTCAAGGATGGGCGCGACAAGCTCCTCAAGTGCTTTGAGATCTGCATCCTTCGGCAAGTGGTCGAGCATGTTGGAGAGATCAACGCCAGGGTTCTTATGCACCACCTTGACGAGTACCTTGCGGAGGATGGCCCGGCAAAGTTTGCGGGATTCATTGGCCAGTTGGGTCGCTTGGTTGGACTGTAGCAGCTTCAAAGCGTCAATGATGCTTTCGAAGAACATGGTCAACCTGGCACTCGAAGATATCCTTTCTTCGGAGGAATACCTGAAGTTTTGCAGGCCATCCTAGCCCATGGTTGACAATTGTGTTGTGAGCCTCTCCGCGGTGTCGACAAGGCGATCAGTCCAGATTTTCACACCCTTCTCATAGTCAATTTGGGCGGCGGCAACGCTCTTAAGTAAGTTCCTCTCTTCCTGAAGATCTTTGCTTAGGGCCTTCTCACGGGCCCTGCCATCCTTGAGGGACTTTTCCAGCGTGGTCAGCTTTAGTTTCAGATCGGCAATGGCCTTGTTGGCTGAAGAGAGCTGCTTGGTCTTGTCGGACATGGCAACTTGCATCTCCGCCAGGCTGTGGAGAGTTTTCTCCCTGTCCCCTTTGAGCGTCGAGAGCTCCTTGCCGTGTTCTTCAAGATCCACTTCCAGCTTCTTCACCTTGTCGCTCAGCTCGTTCTTGGCGGCCTCTGCAGCCTCGGTAGCATCGACGGCCTCCTTCAGCTTGCCGGCATGATCTACAGTTAGAGCTGCGAGCACCTCCTTGTGCTTTTGCTCCAGCTCCTGGATCTGCTGCGCGACAAGCTTATCGACCTCCTCATCTTTGCTGCGAAGCTTGGCGGCGAGCGCCTGCTCATGTGTGACAAGATCTTCCTTGTGGGCATCAAGCGCAATGCGACGCTCTGTCAGGAGAGCATCTTCAGTGGCAGTTCTTTGTGCAGCTTCCTCTTGCGCCTTCTCCATGTCAGATTGTTTCAAGAGGAGCTCCGTCCAGCTTTGGCTCACTTGTTCCCTGCTGGCAGTCAACTCCTGAAGAGCCTCGGCGTACCAGATCTGCGTTTGCTCAACGCGCTTCTGAAGGACTGCTTCAGCTTCTTCGACAACTACCATTCTAGAATTTGCCTTCTCTTTTCGAGCCCGGTGGAGTACTTGGAGCTTGCGGAAATTTTCGCCCATGGCCTGGAGGAGCTGATCCTCTTCAGATTTGCCACTGCTGGCGCTTGGATCATCAACAATTTCGAGCCCGACAGCGGTGATGATTTCTTCATCGAAGGTTTCCCCTTCGGTCGGCGTTTCAATACTTGCCGTGCCCGGCAAGTTGATGAATAAGTTGTCACCAACCTTGAGATATTTGCTCGATGAGGGAGCTTCGGATGTCGATGGTTGGTCCTCGACGTTTGTCTCGCCGGTGGCTGGGGGCTCTGTGGCCGATGTAGCGCCTGGCGCTCCTGCGACAGGAATGCCGTTAGTGTGGTCATCAGTTTCCTCGCCGGCCATCTCGGCAGATTCCTTGGCGGCTTCCTCGGCAACAGTTTCGCTGACCTCGACAGTGGTGTCTTTGGCGGCCTCGCTAGCGGCGATCCTGTCAGCTTCGGCGGTGGCGTCTCTGGCGGTCTCCTCGATGACAACATCGATGTCCATGTGTTCCATCACAGGGAATTCTGAAGGACGAAAGAAGGAAACAAAATAAGATCAAGGTTGAAGTTCAACAAGACAAAAAGAAAGAAAGATAAAGAAAAGGATAGCAAGCGCTCTAAGGCAAACAGTTACCTGCGTCGAGTTGTTGAGAGGTGGCCTCGCCCCTCCCGGCAACGTTGGCTGCCGGGGAAATGTTGCTGGTACCCATGCGTACCGGCTCCTCCTCAACCAAGATAGGCTCGTCGGTGGTAACTCTTGCCGGGGATGCGCTTGTGGGCGGCGCGGTTGACGGAGGCGGCACGACGGGGGTGGTTTCCACCTCTCCCTGTTGCTGTTCTTCTCTTGCAAGCCCGAAGATATCAGCGGCAAGGGTAGAAACCTCAGCGCCTGCCAGCGGGAAATGAGTGGAAAACTCACGTTGGGGGCTGTGCTGGGGGCTGCGTTGAGGGCTGAGCCCTGAGCTGACGACGACAATTTCCGGCGCGCTCGTAGAGCCAGCCGGGGGCTCATCGCCCGTGGAAGTCCTCGACCTCTTCGCCGCCCTTTCCGCCAAGGTTTCTGCATCACTGCGGAGATAGGACAAAGCAAGGCTATAAGATTACTCTGAAAATTTGGGAGATAAAGGCTATGACAGGATACTTACTCTTCCTCTTCTCGTTCCGGGCTAAAGCCGGAGATGTCGAAATCGACCTCCATTGTAATGTCCGTGCGAGGGGGCAGAGGAGGGGTCCTGGGTCGCTTGGCTGTAGCAGGCGCAGGAGACTGGCGTGGTTCCGCCACCTCAGCCTCCGGTGCGGTCGTGTGAGACGCCCCTGCCGCCTCAGTAGTTGCCGCAGGTGCGGGTCTCGCACGCCACACAGGTTGCTGTCAGACTCCTTGCCGCGGCGCAGTCTTGCCGGCGGCCTTCTTGCCGGGAGCCTCACTGCTCGAAGAGGGTTGGCTTGCCGGGATGCCAGAAGCGGCCCTTTGAAGAACGCGCTTGGTCTTCTTCGGAGCTGGGGGCTCCTCCTGCGGATCTTCTTCGGCTACATCCTCGTCGGACGAGCCCTCGGCAGCCACGCTGCTCTGTTCCCCGGCAGCCTCAGCCTCCCCGGCAAGATTTTCTTCCATCACAACCTCTGCATCGCTAGTTTCCCATTCTGTGAAACCGACGCTGCCGGCCTCCGCAGCAAGATTCGCCTCTTCCACCCTAGTGGCAATATAGGCCACTTCTTCATCAGTGGTGGCGTGAATGAGGTCCGTCTCTTCCCGGATGGCCCTCTCCGCCAAGTTGTCGAAGAACTTTTGTGCTTCCTCCTCGGTTGGCTCGGCCCAAGTCGCGTCAAGGCCATGGGCGTTGAACATTGGCATGAAGGCGATGATTGACCCCGGGGCAGAGTTGTTGCACAAAGGGACTATTCTTGCCGGCAACCGATGTTTGTCATCGCGCTGGAATAGCTTGTGGCGGAGAGCGCCGAGCTGCATGGCCGTCAAATTGTTGTTCAATCCAGGGCGTAGCCTCATGATGTCCGCTGCATTTTGGTACTCCCAAGCTGGTCTTCCCCTGCTCTGTAGGGGGGAGATGCGGCGGCGAAGGAAATCGAAGCCAATCATCTCCATTGTGAGCCCGACAACTTTCAGGTGAAGGATTCTGGTGGTGGCAATCGTGAGCCTCTCGTCCTCCGCGGCGAGATCGCTCCAGTCACTACCACAAACCACCTTCTGCTGTCGAGGCGAACAGAACGGATGGGGATCTGCTTCCTTGATCCAGCACCACTCAGACCGCCATTCATCCCACTTCTCGCGGTAAACCCCATCTGGGTATATCTCTTTATTCCAAGCCCGTGGAATCCAGGTGATAGAACCTGGAATCATGCGAGTTGCGGGGTGAGCTTGCGTCTCCTTCACCCACATGCACTGATACCGGTTCTTCAAGGCCCTCGCATCGAGCATCGGAGCGAAGACGACGTACTTCTTCTGCATCTTCACCAGCTCGCTCTCCGGGACATCGGCCTTTGTCTCTTTGCTCTTGCCCTTGCCCTTGCTAGCTTTGGGCGGCATGGCGGTTGCGAAGGCGGAGGCTGAGGATAAAGTGGGTGCGGAAGCGAAGAGCGGATGAGGAAAAGTCTGGCTTTGAGCTCAAGAAGGGGGAAGATAATGGCGGAGTCCAGATTGAGAAGAAGAGGGGGTAAATAGGCTATGCCTCTGCAGTTTCCCTTTTTATGGGGAAGGAGCGAGGCCGCCTCTTTTACTCCCCAATGTAAATACACCTCTGCAGGCGCGTTGCAGTTGCAGCCTTTCAGCGCACGCTTCCCACGTCATGCACTTAGCGCGCGTAGTGGGGGGCACAGTAAGCGGGATATTTACGAGCAGTTAATCCCCTGCCACGCGTGCCCGTGCACTGTTTGGGCCTAGCCCAACAACGCCTCGCACTCGTGTGTGGCCTAGGCCCGGGGGCTCCTGTCGGTGTACTAAGTATTGGGCCATTAGTACCCCGTACTTGTGCACGGGCAGTTGTAGCCATACTCGCGGCCAGGCTTGTCGGGGAACAGTTGGAGGTTAATTCAAGCTATCGAAGAAACACCCAAGTCAAGGATCTGAGGATCAGCAGATAAGAAGAGCTGAAGACCGAAAGCCAGCCTCCCCGGCAAGATCTTGCCGGGGTGGCCTGCGAAGCCCGGCAAGATTTCGCGCCCGGCAAGATTCGGCGCCCGGCAAGATTCAGCGCCCGGCAAGATTCTGCCACTGTGCCACCACTTCGGCATAGCAACAAGCCTGACATTCTGGGTCCTTCTCTGGATGCGTGGCGACGCGCCAGTGGAGGAGAGCTTAAGCGGTGCTGATGGGATGGCTCCTTTTTCCATCCCCAAGAAATGAGGACACCTAAACGGACACCTCACGGTGCATTAAATGCATTCGTCCTAATCCGTCAGTGGTTAGGTATGATGACCCTGTAGCTACTTTACACCTCAATGTATGTACATTTTGCCACTGTGGTGACCCCTTGGAACGTATAAAAGGAGGCCCAAGGCAACTGCTACAGGGGAGGAGGATCTTCTGGCCCATTCTGCATGCGTAGCTGCTCTTTGAACGTACTGTTCATCGCAAGCGCTCCTGGAGCCTGGGCTCAAGAACACTCTTAATAAAACAAGGCAGGAGTAGGGTTTTACGCTGATTAGCGGCCTGAACCTGGTTAAAATCGCCCTGCGTCGATCGTTGGTTCTGCTCTTTGTGCATACCTCTCTCCCTGCCGAATCGTAAAGGGGTCCCTTGGGATCCCATAGGTGTCGTACGCCGACAAGTTGTAATTCTTGAGTTGTAAGTAAATAAAAGTGTGATGATCATCATTATTAGAGCATTGTCCCATGTGAGGAAAGGATGATGGAGACTATGATTCCCCAACAAGTCGGGATGAGACTCCGGATTTAAATAAAAAAAAAGAAAAAAGAAGAGGCCAAAGAACCCAAAAAGAAAAAAAAGAAAAAAAGAAGAAAAAAAGAAAAAGAAAAAAATGAGAGAAAAGAGAGAAGGGACAATGTTACTATCCTTTACCACACTTGTGCTTCAAAGTAGCACCATGATCTTCATGATAGAGAGTCTCCTATTTTATCACTTTCATATACTAGTGGGAATTTTTCATTATAGAACTTGGCTTGTATATTCCAATGATGGGCCTTCCTCAAATTGCCCTAGGTGTTCGTGAGCAAGCAAGTTGGATGCACACCCACTTAGTTTTCTTTTGAGCTTTCATACACTTATAGCTCTAGTGCATCCGTTGCATGGCAATCCCTAGTCACTCGCATCGATATCAATTGATGGACATCTCCATAGCACATTAATTTGCCTAGTTGATGTGAGACTTTCTCCTTTTTATCTTCTCCTCACAACCTCCACCATATTCTATTCCACCTATAGTGCTATATCCATGGCCCACGCTCATGTATTGCGTGAAAGTTGAAAAAGCTTTAGAACATTAAAAGTATGAAACAATTGCTTGGCTTGTCATCGAGGTTGTGCATGATAAATACTTTGTGTGATGAAGATAGAGCATGACAAGATTATATGATTTTGTAGGGATAACTTTCTTTAGCCATGATATTTTGAGAAGACATGATTGCTTTATTAGTATGCTTGAAGTATTATTGTTTTTCTGTCAATATTAAACTTTTGTCTTGAATCTTATGGATCTGAACATTCATGCCACAATAAGAAAAAATACATTGATAAATATTTTAGGTAGCATTCCACATCAAAAATTCTGTTTTTATCATTTACCTACTCGAGGACGAGCAGGAATTAAGCTTGGGGATTCTTGATACGTCTCCAACATATCTATAATTTTTTAATGTTCCAAGCTATTATATTATCCATCTTGGATGTTTTATATGCATTAATACACTATTTTATATCATTTTTTGGGACTAACCTATTAACCTAGTGCCCAGTGCCAGTTGCTGTTTTTTCCTTGTTTTTGTCTTTACAGAAAATCAATACAAAACGGAGTCCAAACAGGATAAAACTTTATGATGATTTTTCTTGGACCAGAAGACACCTAGGAAGCTTCAGGAAGAGGCCAGAAGACCCACGAGGAGGCCACAAGCCCTAGGGGTGCGCCCAGGTGGGCGCCCCAAGGCTTGTGGGCCCCTCACAGATCTCCTAGCCCTAATCCTAGCTCCATAAATACTCAAATATTCCCCGTATACCTGAGGGCACACCAAAAATACTTTTCCGCTGCCGCAAGCTTTTGTTCTCGTGAGATCCCATCTTGGGGCCTTTTCCGGCACTCCGCCAGAGGGGGATTCGATCACGGAGGGCCTCTACACCAACCTTGCTTTCCTTCCGATGATGTGTGTGTAGTTTACCACAGACCTACGGGTCCATAGCTAGTAGCTAGACGGCTTATTCTCTCTCTTTGATCTTCAATACAATGTTCTCCTTGATGTTCTTGGAGTTCTATTCAATGCAATCTTCTTTTGCGGTGCGTTTGTTGAGATCCGATGAATTGTGGATTTATGATCAGATTATCTATGAATATTATTTGAGTCTTCTCTGAACTCTTTTATGCATGATTAAGATAGCTTTGTATTTCTCTCCGATCTATCGATTTGGTTTGGCCAACTAGATTGGTTTTTCTTGCAATGGAAGAGGTGCTTTGTGATGGGTTAAATCTTGCTGTGTCCTCACCCAGTGACAGTAGGGGTAGCGAGGCACGTATTTGTATTGTTGCCATTAAGGATAAAAAGATGGGGTTTTTACTATATTGATTGGATCTATCCCTCTACATCATGTCATCTTGCTTAAGGCGTTACTCCGTTCTTGTTAACTTAATCCCTAGATGCATGCTGGATAGCGGTCGATGTGTGGAGTAATAGTAGTAGATGCAGGCAGGAGTCGGTCTACTTATCACGGACGTGATGCCTATATTCATGATCATTACCTTGGATATCGTCATGACTTTACGCTTTTCTATCAATTGCTCAACAGTAATTTGTTTACCCACCGTATGTTTTCTTTAAGAGAGAAGCCTCTAGTGAAACCTATGGCCCCCGGGTCTATTTTTCATCATATATTTTCAGATCTATAAAATCAAAAACCCAAAAATACATTGCTGCAATTTATTTATATTTACTTTATTTTGCCTTTTACTTATCTTTTATAACTATCTCTATTAGATCTCACTCTTGCAAGTGACCGTGAAGGGATTGACAACCCCTTTTTCGCGTTGTGTGCAAGTGTTTGTTAGTTTGTGCAGGTGCATCTATTGGGGACTTGCTTGTACCTCCTACTGGATTGGTACCTTGGTTCTTAACTCAGGGAAATACTCATCTCTACTTTGCTGCATCACCCTTTCCTCTTCAAGGAAAAAATCAACGCAAGCTCAAGAAGTAGCAATGTGCATGTCGTAGTTGCAAATGTTACTATCTTAACGGACTTTGTTATTCTTGATATACTTGAGTACGACAGTATGTCGATCCTCCTTGGTAGACCCTTTTTAAATACTGCAGGGGCTGTTTTTGATTGCAATAAAGGCAATGTCACTTTTCATGTCAATGGTAATGAACACACAGTACACTTTTCGAAGAAACAACCTCAAGTGAATAGTATCAATTCTATTGGGAAAATTTCAACAATTACTATTGGAGGTTTTGAATTCCCTATTCCTACTGTCAAAAAGAGATATGAAATTCTTATTGTTGGGGACATGCATATCCCCGTTGAGGTAACCTATTGTTATACGAAGATTCTCCGGTTTCATGTTATTCGGAAGAAGTTTGTTAATAAGACTTGATCAACCTTATTAATGGATTCCTTTTGACGGGCATGTGGTCGATGAATTTAGTAAACACAACTTTCTATACCCACTTTTTACTTTCTGTTGTTTAGAATTAATAAAGTAGAAATGCTATGATCATGATGTTTTCTGACTTATCCATGTAATAAAAAATGACCAGAAAATAAAAGTTCTCCAAATGCCCTGAAAATTTATATGATTTTTTCTATAATATTTTAAAAATAGTGGTACTGAACACACCCAAGGGGGGGGTGCACCTGTGAGCCACAAGCTCACAGGGCGCACCCACCCCTTGGGCGCACCTAGCAAGCTTGTGGGGCCCATGTAGGCCCCCTCACTTATTGTTGCCACCCATGCTCTTCTTCTTCCTCCAAAGAAAATCACAACTTGTTCAAACCCATGTTCTTGCTCATCTTGCTGCCATTCTCGATCTCCTTGCTCGGAACTCCGTTTCCGAAACTGTTTTGAGGGATTGTTCATCGGTATGTGACTCCTCCAATGGTCCAATTAGTTTTTATTCTAGTGGTTTATTATTTTCACATTTAGCTATTGTTGGTGACTATGTTCTTGAGCTTGCATGTCAAATTTATATGGTTCAAATTAGTTTTGGTGCATGATATGGCCTCTAGACATGTGTAGGAGTAGTTGCTATCGATTTTGTTGAGTTTGGTTCACTTCCATTTTGAGTCACTAAAAATTTCAGAAATTTTCAGAGAAAAGAAAAACCATGAGGAGGTGGTTAAGGGGCTCATCAAGTCGGAATTCAGAGGAAACTCCGAAGGAAAAGCCCAAGTACCACCTTCCGCGTGCGGCGGAGGTTCGACCGTGCGAGTGGCCGAGTGACACATTTTTTAAGGAAGCGGGAATTTATGAGGATTTCTATTATTTGGCGCATAATGCAGGCATCATTCCCTTCCTTGAAGATAAGTGTGATCAATACCTCCTACTCACTAATACCTTCGTGCAAAGTTTTCGCTTTTATCCTAGGAAGGAACCACCCATGGTAGAATTTAACTTGTATGATGTGCCTAAGGAAATGACATTATATGATTTTTGCAATGTTTGCTAAATACCTTATGAGGGCAGTCACAGTGATCCACGTCCTAGAGACATGGAAGATTTCATCTCTGAAACTACTGTGGGAAAGGAGAGAGGAGTGTCGGAAGCGAGAGTGGCTAGTTTACATTTTCCCGTGTTATGTTACTATGCATTATTTGCCGGGAGATGTTTGATCGGTCGGTGGGAGAGTGAATCTCTCAGTGCACCTGACCTTGCTATTTTGCGCCATGCTTTATATGCTGATAGAACTTTTAGTTCGGGCGCTATGGTTGCTCGGCGGTTACACACAAACCGTTCGAAGGGTATTATTTACAGTGGTGTCTATGCATCTCGCCTCGCTGCACATTTTGAGATTCCTATTACACATGAGGAGGCGGAGGAGATGCTGCTGATGACCCAGAAGTGTAGGGGATCTATCATAGTCCTTTCGATAAGTAAGAGTGTCGAACCCAATGAGGAGCAGAAGGAAATGACAAGCGGTTTTCAGCAGGTATGTTCTGCAAGCATTGAAATTATCGGTAACAGATAGTTTTGTGATAAGATAATTCATAACAGGTAACAAGTAAAAAGTGTAACAAAGGTGCAGCAAGGTGGCCCAATCCTTTGTGTATCAAAGGATAAGCCTAGACGAACTCTTATATAAAGCAAAGCGCTCCCGAGGACACATGGGAATTATTGTCAAGTTAGTTTTCATCATGCTCATTTGATTTGCGATCGTTACTTTGATAATTTGATATGTGGGTGGACCGGTGCTTGAGTGCTGTCCTTACTTGGACAAGCCTCCCACTTATGATCAACCCCTCTCGTAAGCATCCGCAACTACGAAAGAAGAATTAAGATAAATCTAACCATAGCATGAAACATGTGGATCCAAATCAGCCCCTTACGAAGCAACACACAAACTAGGGTTTAAGCTTCTGTCACTCTAGCAACCCATCATCTACTTATTACTTCCCAATGCCTTTCCCTAGGCCCAAATCATGGTGAAGTGTCATGTAGTCGATGTTCACATAACACCACTAGAGGAAAGACAACATACATCTCATCAAAATATCAAACGAATACCAAATTCACATGATTACTTATAACAAGACTTCTCCCATGTCCTCGGGAACAAACGTAACTTCTCACAAAGCATGTTCATGTTCAAGATCAGAGGGGTATTGAATATCATCAAGGATCTGAACATATGATCTTCCACCAAATAAACCAACTAGCATCAACTACAAGGAGTAATCAACACTACTAGCAACCCACAGGTACCAATCTGAGGTTTTGGGACAAAGATTGAATACAAGAGATGAACTAGGGTTTGAGAGGAGATGGTGCTGGTGAAGATGTTGATGGAGATTAACCCTCCCTCGATGAGAGGATCATTGGTGATGACGATGGTTTCGATTTCCCCCTCCGGAGGGAAGTTTCCCCAGCAGAATAGCTCCGCCAGAGCCCTAGATTGCTTCTGCCCAGGTTCCGCCTCGAGATGGCGGCGCTTTGTCCCGAAAGCTTCCTCTAGATATTTTCCAGGTCACACTACTACAGGATGCTGCTAACATGACACTACAATCAGAGACCCTTTGACGAAACTGTGTGCGATGGATTAATCGCAAACGGTGATGTAAAAAAACTGTAAAAAAAGATGCAAAACATTTGCGATGAAGGATACATCAAAGACGGTTCAAATTTTAGTTTCGTGTGCGATGCGGGGCATACGGTTGATCCATACTAACTATTTGTGATGAGACAGAACAACAGAAATGGGTAGCCATATCAAGGTGTGTGCGATATACGGCATACAGTTCGCTCCGATGAACCGTTTGCGATGATCGAGTTGAACGCAAATGATTCGACGTAACAAGATGTGTGTGATACCCGGCAAACAGGTCGGTAATCAGAATTGTGTGCGATCATTATAGACAGCCCAGGCGGTCTTTTTTTGTGAATTGTGTGCTCGTCAGGGCACACAATTCAAGAAACCAACCTGTGGGCGATAATGTAAAACATCTCTGTTTAATACGTATTACTAATCGTCTGCGATGAGATTGACAGGGGAAACAGTGATAACGAATTAATATGAGCGAACGGAAACAGAGATAGATACAGTCTGCTTAATTTAGTCCTTCTTCTCCTTCTTGTTGTTGTTGGATGACCCCGCGACATCGTCTTGGCGAGGACGCTTCTTGCCGCGGACCGTTGGCTTTTCATCGCCGCCATCATCGTCGTCGTCGTTGCTCTTGTCGTCCTCCTCCTCCTCATTCGACCATTCCTCCTCATCATCATCGTCGTCCTCTTCTTCGTCCCCCGACGGCTCCTCGTCCGTCTCGTTGTTGTCTGACGACTTCAGAGGCGGCGTCCCTTCCATGATCCGGATATAATCGAGGTTTGTGCTCGTCGCCAGACTCATGGAAGATGAGCGGGATGATTCTGATGTTGACCTATCATCGGGTGCCAGACTGCGGGCTAAACTGTCGTCCTTGCTGTCGCTCGACATGGCTGTGGTCGTATAAAAACCGCGAGAAAGCGAGATTGCAGAGTGTGTGCAAGTGCATAGCGCGGCCGGCCGGGGACGATGAAGATGGTGGACACTTAAGCGGGGTATGCAGAGAAGAGGAATGCCAATTGAAGCGGGGGTTGACATATTATCTAACCGCTGATATAATCAACCACAATTATTTGTACCCAATCGCTCCAAATTCCCGGGGTTGCGCAGTTCTCAATGTGATAATTAATTACACATGACTCCTGTTGGCTGATTTCTTTTTTCAGGACAAAAACAAGGAACAAGTTTTGGGATTATTTGGTTTTTGTAATGTGACTTATGCACCAGTATGAACGGAGTAGTACAGTTGGCAAGCAATACATTGAGCTTTTCTTATTGATGAAGCCAGTAATAATCAAACTACAAAGGAAAAGAAAAAAAGAAAAAGGAAAATATCTGCACGAATCTTCGTGTAACATCAATGGCATAGGACTTACATGTGCATTACTTAGAGCACATCTAGATGTGCTTTAGCAATACTGTCAAACAAAACCCCTAATCATCATTGCAAACAATGCATAGAACATGCCTAATGCGATAACCACAACTACACATGCTAGTTCCTTCTTGTCTCTTGCTTTCATCTGTTGCTTGTGATTGATTCTTTCTTGCTTCATCGTACTGATTGTACATTCCAGATCAGCCAGTTTCTTCTTCAGCTTTACATTATCTTCTGCGAGCTTGGTGATAACACTCCGAGCCCTGCCATGCCATTCTTCATCCAGCCAGTTAACAAAGGCACAAGCCTCATATCCCTGCCAATGTTAAATAGTATTCACGATGAGCGGTGGCATTAACTCAAGTAAAATGATGAACTTAGCACTAACCTCTAAGGGGCAACAGAGAAACCGCCTGCCAATGTCGAATCCCTCCGTGCATACACGTCTAGCAGGAGTGTGCCCGTGCACACAACTCAGCTTTTGGTACTTCTCGGTGGCGCAAAACTCGGAGTCAAACTCGTGTTGCGGGAGTCTGGAGTCATGCTCCGGATCCAGCGGCAGATCGCTTTCCTGTGGGGGGGGGGGGGGTCATTCAGGACGGATTCAGCAGGAAGCTACTTTGGACATGCTAAAAAGATCAGGATACATTGGAACCTGACAGGACGATTCGGATCCGTAGTACACCTGCCTTCTGATGACCTTAGGCAAGTGCTCGGCAGCGACCGCCGTCGTGGCGGCGCTGCCGAGAGCGGCGATACGAGCAGGAGCAGCCGCACCGAAACCATCAACACCACTCATCCGCATTCCCCCAATGTCAACCACGCGAGGGAATTTGGAGGCTATCTAGGGATTTGGGGGGAAATGGGGAAACTGTGGGGATAAGCTAACGGTCGGGAACTACTTATCGCACTATATGTTGTATACGGCACAATGTTTATACATGTCGTTTGTGTTAGGTATTACAACTTCATACACGATTTCCGCACCAAACCATGTGAGAAGACAACGTAGGTGAGACATGGTTGCCGTGACATAACCGTATGTGATGTACTACCCTGTACATATAATTGAGTTACAGTAGTACCGTGTAAACAGCCGCTCTGCGGATATCCGTCAAAAAATAAAACAGCCGCTCTGCAGATAGAGATGGCGGCGGCGGCCGAGGCAGCGGCTACCAGATAAGAGGCCAATCCTCAGTCGGTGGGCGGTGGAGACATCATAGGAGGTCAATCCTTGGTCTGCGGTGGGAGATAGGAGGAGCTCAACCATCGAGGTCGACGGCGGCGTGATTGGAGCACATCCATCACGGTCGATGGCGGTATAGTGGAGCTCGAACTTCAGGCGGTAGCTGCACTAAGCTTTGCTCCTCGACCCTGCTGTCTCAGCGTGCCGCTGCATCACGCTTCTCTATCTACTGGGTGGAGGTCGCCGCGCGGCTAATTAATTAGGGTATTCTTTTCGTGAGTGGCTTAATTAAGGTATTCAATTCCTAAGGGTAGTGCTGTAGTACTTTGCGTGTAAATTGACTGGCCATTAATTTTTGTCATTGCATGTCTGGATAACAATATGGATCTACAAAAAAAAAAGACACATCCATGACATTTTGGCCCGAACAAATTTTTTTTCTGTCATGCTTATGACACTTCTATGACGATAATTGTGACAAAACCCGGTATCATCATAGATGTGGTGGGCTCCTACTTCTATGACAAAAAATCATGACAGAAAATGGGCTTTTCGTCCTGGGCAGGCCAGAGACGCACCTGCATGACATTCTTTGGGCCGTCCATGACGTAAAAAATCATGGTAGAAGCGAGGGCGAGGAAAATTTCGGGGAGTTCCCGGTTACGATGGGTGGTCGGGGCTGAGCAATGCACGGAGGGATTGCGTGTTTCTCTCGTACACGTATGCGCGTGTGTGCGAGGCATTGGGCTCTAACTGAACCCGAGCGAGGCTTTCGCTTACTGAACCCGAGCGATTACACTAGCTACACGCGTTACTGAACCGGAGCGATCGATCCCTTGGCTGTTAACTGAACCCGATCGAGCGATTCCTTCGCTATTGCTGCTAACTGAACCCGAGCAATCGATCGCTACTGCTGCTGCTTACTGAAGCCGATTGAACCTGCTGCCTCTTGATGAACAGTGAACATGGGGGTTGGTTGAACGAGTCGAGATGTACGTGGTTGGGGTTGGATGAATAGTTCCTTGTAGGGGTTGGATGAACAGGACCCCGTGGTAGTAGTAGTAGGCTGTTGCCGCTGGATGAACAGGACCCTGAGAGGAGGCCGCCACAGCCGAGCTGGTTGGGGGTGGATGAACAGGACCCCGTGGAGGGCTGGTTGAACAGTAGCCGGTGGAGGGCTGGATGAACAGTAGCCCATTGATGAACAGTAGCTGGTGGAGGCAGGAGGAAGAAGCGGTGGATGAACAGTGCAGGTGGAGGCTGAAGGAAGTCGACGGTGGGTGAACAGTAGCCCCGTGGAGTCCTGTTTTGCGGTACGCCACACCCCTTCGATGAACAGGACCCCCGTTTCGACCGTAGCGCTCCAACACAAGTCCGTTTCCTCCGTTTTGCGGTACGCCACACCCCTCCCGATGAACAGGACCCCCGTTTCGACCGTAGCGCTCCAACACAAGTCCGTTTCCTCCGTACTGCGGTACGCCACACCCTCCCGATGAACAGGATGCGGTTTCGACCATAGCCGGTCGAACAGAAGGCCGTTTCCTCCGTACTGCGGTACGCCAGACCCCGTTTCAATGTTCCATCCAAGCTGGTTGGCTCCTATTGAACAAGACACATTCCGACCCAGTCTGTTACCTCCCGATGAACAGGACATTGTTTCTCCATTCCGACCCAGCCGGTTGGCTGCCCGATGAACAGGACGCCGTTGCTGCCGTCCGTTGCCTCTCCATGTACATGAGCCCTGACCGTACATATGTGCGAGTAGGCGTTCGAGACCCCGCCCGTATGTACGTACGTGGCCGTATTTTTTGGCATGTGGCTGTACGTATGTGTACACGGTTCAGAAGGGACTGCCTGAACTGCTACGTCGGGGGCTCTACTACTACATGTGCTGCTGCTTGCTCGGCCACGGTTCATCGTTGCGTAGAGACCGATCGACCAGTATGTACGTACACGTTCGCAACAAGAATGATAACGCTATGTACGCTTCGACCAGGTGGGTCCCGGCTGTCAGGGAGGATAAGGAGGCACTTCCTTGCGTGCGAAGTTATTGATGGTGGGTCCGAGCTGTCAGGAGAAGGATTCATTTTTTTCGCGCCTAATATGGAGGCACTTCCTTGCGTCCGAAGATATAGCTGGTGGGTCCCAGCTGTCAGGGGGAAACGTTTTTTTTTTGCAAAATACAGCTAAGCCAAAATACAGAGGCCCTTCCGGTAGGTCCCTGCTGTCAGGTGGAGGAATCATTATTTTGCGCGTAATAAGGAGGCACTTCCTTGCTGCAGCCGCGGACCCAGCTGTCAGCCTCTCCACGTACAGTCCTCTTTCGATGTAAGTCGTTCCTTGACCACGTTGACCACGCCGTGCCGAGACCACCAAGGCGGTGGACGATGGTGAGTCCTAGGAAGGGAATGACCCGGAGCCGAGGAAGACTCGGCAGTTGTTTCCCACGTGGAGGGGCATACGAGGGTTTACTGGTTGGGCTGCAGTGTGAGGCTGCCGTCGCCGGAGAATAACATCAGGTCTGGGTGAGTACAGGGATGGCCAGGCCAGCGATGGGAGTAGGGTGGGGCGGTGAGGCCTGCGCGGCAGCAGAGCCGGCCACGGGAGGCAAGAGCAGGCGGCACGACCGGTGCTGGTTTGAGCGGCTGGAGCAAGAAGACCAGAGGTTGAAGAAGCACTACGGCCGTTGGATGGACATCGTACGGTCACTGGAGCTAGAATCATTCATATTGACTAAGTTGACAAAGCCCTCCATCCGCGTCAACTTAGTAGGCCCACAAGTCAGCCTCCGACTATGGTGGGTCCCAGATAGCAGGGGGAGTATTCATTTTTTTGTGCATAATAAGAAGGCACTTCCTTGCGTGCGAAGATATAGCTGGTGGGTCTGAGCAGTCAGTGGGAGGAACATTTTTTTCGTGAAATACAGAGGCCCTTCCGGTGGGTCCCTGATGTCAGGTGGAGGAATCATTATTTTGTGCATAATAAGGAGGCACTTCCTTGCGTGCAGCCATGGAACCAGCTGTCAGCCTCTCCACGTACAGTCCTCTTCCGATGGATGTCGTTCGTTGACCACGTTGACCACGCCGCGCCGTGATCACCAGGGCGGTGGACGACGACGAGGCCTAGGAAGGGAACGACCCTGAGCCGGGGAAGACTCGACAGTTGTTGCCCACGCGATGGGGAGTACGAGCGTTTAATGGTTCGGCTGCCATCGCCGAAAAATAATAGGAGGTGTGGGTGAGTAGAGGAATGGCCTGGCTAGCGATG
The DNA here is from genome assembly GCA_011799875.1 of Thinopyrum elongatum. NCBI lineage: Eukaryota > Viridiplantae > Streptophyta > Magnoliopsida > Poales > Poaceae > Thinopyrum > Thinopyrum elongatum. Next base: position 549,195,112 of record CM022298.1, on the reverse strand, counting down.
GAGTAGGGTGGGGCGGTGCGGCCTGCGCGGCAGCACAGCCGGCCACAGGAGGAGGGAGCAGGCAGTCCCGCCGGCACTGGTTTGAGCGACTGGAGCAGGAAGAGCAGAGATTGAAGAAGCACGGCGGCCATTGGATGGACATCCAACAGTCACTGCTCTCGTGTGTTGACTAAGTTGACACGGCCTTGCGTGCGCGTCAACCTTTTTTTTAGGAAAGCGTACGCGTCAACCTATAGTAGGCGCACAAGTCAGCCTCAAATCTGTGGAAAACAACATACAACCCATCTGCCACTATTTCTAATAATTTACAGCCCATTTGCTAATTCTTAAGTATTTTTTGGAGCCCATATTCTTTTTGTTAGCATTACAGCCCATATTGTGGCCACGGTTAAAAAATTCTACAAAATTTTGCATATTTCGGTGCGGTCCGAACTGTTTTTAATCCTGAAATTTCGAGTCACGTTCAAACTAATTTAAAAATAATAAATTTATATCAATTTAAAATCCAACATAATTTTCCCCGCAAAAAACAATTAAATTCGAAATGTCGAAATCTTTAAAAAATGATATTTGAAACTAATTGCCGGTTTGCTGTGTTTATAAATTTACATCCCATTTCTTACTACTTCATTTTCTGGGCAAGCGAATACATCGCTCTTGTCTTGAAAGATTTGCAGCCCAGCAGGGCTGAGAAAGCAAGTAGACCTCCGTTGGGTATTTCTTTAAAAAAAGTAGAACTGGGCTAGCCATTTTCAGCAAGAAAAAACACAACTGGGCTCATCATGTGGTAAACATAAAATGAAACACTGGCTAGACAGGCCACAGCCCCCGCACAGCCCCGTTGTTACCCTGATTCGTCTCTAAAACTAGTATAAATAACAACTGCTTGTTCCTAAAAAAAAGTAAATAACAACTGCGCGACCTGCTGGGTCCCTGGTGTCAGCCGCTCGTTGTGTAATTCTCTCATTTATTGACTACGTTGACAATGGCATGGGCCCCAGATGTCCAACCATTAGGAGGAACCATTTTTTGGGCTTGTAATAACGAGGCACTCGCTTGCGTACTGCCATGACCCTGGTGGGTCCCTACCGTCATCCTCTCCACGTACAATCATCTCCTTGTTCCTCTCAGTTGTTGACGACGTTGACAACGCCAGACGGCGGCACACCGCGCACGGCGAGCGAACCAAGGCGGAGGAAGATGGTGAGGCCTCAGACTGAACGAACAGGAGCCGTGGAAGATGCGCCAGGCGGAGGGGAGTACGAGGGTTGACTGGTTCGGGTGCGGGTGCATGTTGGGGCTGACGTCGCCGGAGAATAACCAGACGTGTGGGGGAATAGAGGGAGGGACTGGCCAACGTTTGAGGATACGGTAGTGCGGCAGAGGCACAACCAGCCGTGGGAGGCGGGAGTAGGCGAAACCGACGGGGTGGTTTGGTTTGGGCGGCGGGAGGAAGAAGACAAGAGATAGAAGATACACGACAGATGTTGGATGTCAATCCAACGGCTGGTAGGCAGAATCGTTTGTTGACTAGTAGTTAAGTCGACACCACCTTGGATAGGCTTTTTCCTCGTGGGTCCCAAATGTCAGAATCCAAATCTGTCACGGTCATGCAGCCTTTCTTATGAAAATTTACAGCCCATTTGGTCTGCTAGTTCAAAATAAGTTTGTGGGTGCTGGTGGGGCTAATCACTTGGGTTCTGTAATGCACAGTGAGCTCAAGCAGCCGGCGAGAGTGATGTTATTTCCCTAGGTTGGGATTTGTTACAATATTTCACTCTTAATTAAACAAATAGCAAGCCATTTGCCTTGTTTCAAAGAAAATATGACAGTCACAGCCGAGTTGAAAAGGGCAACAACATCTAACTCCAGCTTACAAACTGTACAAAAGCACGAGGGTTAATTGTTCATTAGGTTTAGACAAAACCCAGATTGAAAAGGGCAACAACATCTAACTCCAGCACTGTTTTCGGCAGTCACAGTCAAATGGATCGGTCAGGTCCATAGAATGAACATCCTGGGTCGTAAAATTTACTGGATTATGACCACAAGATGTTGTAAATAGAAGCCCGGCATGTTCAGAAGCCCTTTTGTCCACCTGAAACTCCTTTTTTTGCTCTTCGACATACCCATCCGTCAAAACCATGCTGCTGATAAACTTAAGCCTGATGGACAATAGTAACCTCGCATTGAGCAGGAAGAATGTGACAAATCTAGTGTTTGCATGGTTGGCTACATATCGTTCCAGCGTTATTGTCTTCAATCGAATGTCATGAGAAGTGAGAAAATCCCGGTGCTTACGAATCCACCGATTGGTTATAACTTTCTTACCCCGTCCTGTTGCCTAAATAGACATGAAGATTGAAAATAGTTAAGGTAAAAAAAGAGTGTTGAAAGAGCAACAACTGAACGGTTAATTCTAGTATGCTATATGCGGGCTTCCAATGTGCATGAAATTATCACCTTTATATACAACTTCTCCAGACATGGAAAGCATTACAGCAAGCCAATAATCTTGTTCAGATCAAAACTATTCATTTGGATATATAACATCTTGACAGAATCCAGCACCATTGATAGGCTATCCATGGAGAAACTCTTCATTGAGCATAGAACATAATATTAGTACAAAATGTGTACTCCAAGATGATATAGAACTTATGCGTAGAAATTTAAAATGCAGCTTATGATTACAAGTGTAGATGATAATATACAGTACCTGAAGAACTATGGAGCCAAACACCATCTTGAAATGAGCACAGAGATCATGTATTACACCCAAGGTCTCCAGTTTAGGCGCAGAGACGACAGTTATTTGCGACGGTGAATAACTAGAATCAAGGATCAACCTTTGAAGTGAAGGGGCATCTTCGATGATGAGCTGCCTTTCGTCAAAAGAAATTCCAATTCTTACAAGGTTAGGCGACTTTATTTGGAGACAACAGATTCTAACTGTGAAAACAAGCACCAAGCACTCCAGGGCAGGGCAACTGGAGTGGATGATGCTGTGCAATGAGGCCTCCGATTTACGAACCCGCACATGTGAAAGTTTTTTGAGAAATGGGAGTCGAAGGTTTAGTACCAAATTGTCTGGTAGGTAGCACAGCATAAAGGTGGCGGTGTGGAGAGAGGAGGAAAACCGCGAGATGGACATCGGTGCTGAGGGCACAAGTACATAGCGTTCGGTATCTGGTAGGTGATTTCCTGGGGAATAGTAGAACTCAAGCAGCTATAGTTCTGTGAATTCAAGGGATTTCAGCCAGGCATCCACCGTGCAGGGCATGCTATGCTTGCTCAGGTAGCATGACGGGATGCAGAGGCTTTCAACGGAGCCCTGGTGGGAGGAGATGATGGCTCTGGGGAGTTCAAAATCATTAAAGAGAGATAGCTGACGATAGTCCAGATTAAGGGGCGCGGCACGCCATAGAGGGCGCCACCGAGTTGAGAGGACTTGGGTGCGGCAGCAATCCTTGGTGGGGAGAAGCGAGATGATCTCCCCAAGGATGGCGTCCGGGAGATCGCTGATGCGGTCCACCCGAGATTCTACGGGTTCCTGGGATCTGGTGGGGGCGGGCTCATCGCTTCTCCCTGCGCTGCCGGGTGCGGGATCTACAACAGGCGTCACCGCTGGCGGGAGCCTCATCTTCTTGGCGCTGGGGTCAGCCAACTCCATTTTCCTCGAGGGCGTCACGTCGAGCTCACGGATTTGAGCAGAGTAACGAATGACGAGCCTAGTTGTAGTGCGAGTGAAGAAGAAGGGGAGCTGGGGTTTTCTGTAGGAGTGAGGTGAGGAATTTGGGCGTACGAGTGGAGCGAGCTGACGTGAGGTGGGTGGGAGTGAGGAGGAAGAAGAGCACCCAGGTTTTTTTGGGGGGCGGTGTGCTGGGTAGCGCCTCTCATTAAGTAAATATATGGGCTTTTGAATTGATTTTATTATTTACTAGGGTGGATGGGCTGTTTTGTCTTGGGCCCAGAGAAACAATTACTACTAGTATAGTGGAGACACTCTACAGCTACCCAGAAAAACAATTACTACTAGTACAGTGGATACACTACCGCTTCTAGCTCCTCCGAGGTCATCGAAACGTCTCCCTCTACTAAATGCCATTTTACTTTGGTTCACCGACATGCGGGCCATGCAGCGCGCGGGCCCAAATGCCATCCACCAAATTAGAAGGCGGTATGCAGGCGGAGAGTCACCCCAGTCGTAGCACGGCAGTAACGAGCCGTCATGTCACAAAACTCCACCTCCCCGCAGTCTAAGTTTGACGGACGAAGCAACCATCATTTCACTCTTCGCTGAATCCCCTTCTCCCTCATCGTCTTCAAGAAAGCCAACACTCGCATCTGCCATTGTTCTTCTCTCCCAACGAAGGGAAGGTAAGCGGATCCATGATGTTGGTATATTTTCTTTCAGAAAAAAAGAACTTTTGCAAAGCAGTAACCGATCCTCACTCTCTTTTTTGCTTCATTGTCATTGCGATTGTGTTTTCCTTTCAGTTGTCTCCTAGTATTCGTCAGTTTCATGATGGACCAAGGAGAACCAGGCAAAGATCTGCTGATGTTGGAGCAGACACGGGAGGCTGATCCCCATGAGACAGAGAGCTCCAACAAGATGGAGGCAGCCACCGAGCCGACCCCAGATACGCTCATGGCCACTACTGAGATGGTCAATGCCCCATTTGAGGTTACAGCCCTCGTGGCCCTGCAGGAGTAGTTTTCCCCCTTCGAGGATGTGTCCCCCCCGCTGAGCTACCCAAGGTGATTTTCTTCTTTGCCGATCTCGATTGTGGTGTTTCATCTAAGTATGTGGTGATAAATAATGCAAAATTTTACTAGCTTCGATGCCATGCTACCTTCCCTGTCATGCATACTTTTGACTCTACATAGTGGTTTAAATAACTTGTGTTTCTTATATTGGAAAGTAATTCAGAATTCGTTTCTATTTCAATTAGAGCCCTGATGCAGACAAGGATTGTGTGGTTGTACATGTCACATGCTATGAGGTGGACGACCTGAATATACACACTGGGAAAACAAAGTTCTTAGGCTGTTGGATCCTGGAAGCCATTTGCACTTATACCAAAGTCAAGATGTATTCCAGCCTCACTGTTGTCAGGCGTGTTGTCCAGGGTGTACTGAAGTACAAGAAGTTCAAAGCTACTCCTTCATTTGTGAGGCATACTGTTCTTGTCAAGCTTACGCCGGAAGATGACGTGGCATGCCTCCAAAAACAAGTTTATGAGTGGCAAGGCCACAAGGTTATCTTCAGAAAGGTTCACAGGATTGAGCTACTACCGGACATCCTCGATGATGTTCATGGCAAGGTCCGTCTTGTGTCCATCCCAAATTAGATCGAGGCATGAAATAGTTGCCCCAGTTAGTGTTTAAAAGTAGTTTGGATTGTGTCTAATTATCCGAACCTTGCCTATTATCGAGCCCTCTGAGGCTAGTACTCTATTTGAATACATCTATGGGAACTACTGCTACTTTTGTGTTCCCATGAATCATGTGAGAACCATCCTAATTGTTGCCGAAACAGATGCGTCCTCACTAGTTTTTTCATGAAATATGGCATGGTAAGACATAAGTTTTCACGGTTTATCATACGAGCAGTGTGTGTTTGATGAAATAGAGTACTTGTTCGAGAACTATGCGCCGACGTATACATAGGGTACGTAAGGCTGGTTAAGTACTTGTAAACACTCTTGGTGCTACCCCACTTGTAAGCAGTTGTGCAAAACACGACACATTGGCTCAGCTCACTTCAACACTAGAAAAGTCGGCTATCGACCAACTAATAATCAATAATCTGCTGTCTGACATATGAGCAACTACGTATCTTGTTACAGTGGTTCATGCAGTTAACTGAGGCCACAATGTAAATTCCAAACGTTCACACGCTAGTCCAGCGTTCATGTGGAACATTCACATTAACTCGGCTTCATAAAATACTTGAAAAGCATAAGTTAAGCAATTTTATACATCTCAATGATTCATAGAACATAACAAACATTTACTAGTTCACAGCAAAAGACAAAGTTGTGAGAAGGTTTACAAATCAGGAAAAATCAAGCAAGGCTTCTCTGAGCAAAGGGCCTCCCTAGGCAGGCTTTAATTTCCTGGAGTTCACTCTGGTTTTTCTTGTTGCCACCATCCAGGGTTAGGTTCTCTCATTCTAGAATAACCAATTATAATTGTGTTCTCAGTTGGAATGCTGAACTGAACCATGTAGTGTACTGACCATCTGAACTTCTTGTGCAGTTCCACTAAATTTAAGCACCGCTATTTGCAAAAATAAGTAGACCACAATGCCTCTTGTCCGCGCACCTGTCCCAAAAACCTCCGTGCAGCCGTGCCAGCTAGTCCTCTATCCATCCGTGAACTGGGAGAAAGTGCATTCCTGACTAGGATGCAGTTGTTTTCGCTCGTCCCTGCACTGCAATCAGGAAGTAAAACGTACGAATCAGCTTCTTTTAGATTGCGTTGGTCATTCTACCTAGTTACTACCAATGTCGGAATACCTGGAATATGGGTGGTTAGACGATGGCAGCTAGGAATAGCCATCTCATTTTGTGCAATTCTACTAAAACTGAGGTGTGTACTTTTGATTGCACAGATAGAAACGATATGGAGACAGACATCCCTGTTTGCGCAAATATGAAATACGATTATTTAAACAGTGACATTTATTTGCAGTGGCATATGATTAATAGCAGCATCTATTGTGTTATAATTGGCACTACATTGACAGTATGAAAGTGCCATTAAGTAAGAAGTAGCATCACATCACATCAACACTGCCACTAGATTAACATGCAGAACAATAGCATTATTATTACTGTCATGAGAGTAGCACATGGTCAGTAAATGTGCAATCAAATTTGTGCAGTTCCACTGGGATGAAGCAATGTTAGCGGTGTGAGATTTAAGTGTAACTGCAAAAACACAATTCATGGGAAATAAAGGAAGACGGAAGCACTTCATAAAATGGTGGTGGCATTGCTTCAATTTATCGATGGCACTAGACCATTACTTATTAGTGACATTAGGTGGCATTGCTTCAATTTATCGACGGCACTAGACCATTACTTAATAGTGACATTAGGTGGCATTGCTTCATGCTTCATGTGATTTTACATTAACGGTAGCGATATGGGCGTAGGGACAGCAGGGGCATAAAGTGGTGAGGCAGATGTGGTTGCCGAGAGCGGCAAACATTCAGGCAGCATGTCTGCATTTGTCCCATTTTTTATCTCCTCGACGACATTTTCCTATGTGAGCACAGGAAATCTAGACCTGCTCGTTCTCATTTGCGTTGTCCCCCAACACCCCTCACTTTCTTTCCTTTTTCGACAAGAGACATGTCCACTTCCCCCCACCCTTCGCCATCCACCCTGCTTTCTTCGCCTTTTCAACTAAGAGACCGGTTGGGTAGCCAGTATCTACTACTTTCCCCTGTTTCCTATTAGAACCAAGTCCTAGATTCATGCTATAGCTTTCCCACTTTTTTCCCTGTTTGAACCAACTCTTAGATTCGACTGTATGAACTAGCTTTACCTCTAATAATAGTAAAAGTCTAGGTGGCTTTGGAACAGCCGACGGAAGTAGAAAAAGAACCACACACAGCCACGTGGGGAGTTGGGGTAGTAGAGCAAGGCAGGTTTCGAAGGAATATATACCCGAGGGTCATCAGGATGTGGCAAAGACGGCGTCGGGAGGCCGCATCTTGGCCACAATACCGTAGGGAGGAAGAAGGGGTCGGAGGCCCTCCCGAGCCGACGCTGTCTCGAAGAGAACGGCACGACCACTGATCGGGACACGCGGGCAGCTGTTGGTCTCCTCCCTCATCGTCGACGACCGCATGAACGATGCACCTACACCCCTGCCCCGGCCGAGGTGGTCTGGTCGAATTTGTGACCAGCCATGAGCAGAGAGAGAGAGAGAGTGTGGCCACCTATGTCTTGCTTAGATCTGGAGAGCATGAGAGAGTGAAAGAGAGGAACCCTAGTAAAGTAAGCGCCGAGGCTCCTGCTTATATATATAGTGGAGTGATTTTGTTGTAGCAACCGTTATTAAATTGAATACGCGCGAACCACTATTTTCATTTAAAGTTCAAGTAAAAATAAAACTCGATCAATAACGTGCCACCGCTTCCAGGTCGCACTATCAAATCACCACGTCCAGGATGCACTATGTACTGTATCATTCACGTGTGGTCCCCGACCCTCCATCAAGTTGAAAACTAGACTAGTCAAAATGTCAATTGGGATGCCTCTTTGTAAACAAATGCGCTCCTAGCTTCCAAAAAAAAGCGCTCCTATGTCTACCCGCGAGTGGGTGTGAGAGAACTAGTGCGTGCGTGCACTGCTTCTCTTCGTGAGAGTACAATATACTACGCCCAGAGAATGTTCGCCACAAGAGTAATAGTATAAGTGTGCGACGTGTGAGTTAAAATAAAAGGTGCGCGACGTCTTTTGTTTTTTAGAAGTTCTGAGGGTAGGGTGTGAAGAGCACATATGTGCGTGACGTCTCCCTAGAGATAGACGGTGGGTGCGAGAGGACTCGGGAGAGTCGTGACTCGTGAGGGTGCGTGTGTGTGTGAGAGAGAGGGGGCACGTATCAATGCAATGCATGTGTTCATAAATCATATCTGACAAACGTTTGCCACAAGCTGTTTCCTGACGAACGCCGTAAGAACCATTAGATCGGCATCCGACAGTGTCTGTTTTGCCATGGCATTTAACAGAACAGCCACTCCTCCGACACACAAATCTTCCACGTGAGTGTTAGCAACTGTCGTATGCTCCTCCCTCCATTCCAAAATGTATTGCATATAGCTTTATTGAAAATTCGAACCTCCCAAACTTTTACCGAGTTTTCGTATACCAAAGTGCACATATAGAATACCCAGTATATATCATTTCATTCATCTTCGAGCGGTAACTATAAAGATGGGGGAGGAGTGTACAAAGAAAGACCGTCGTATCACCTGCAGCAATTTCAACCATCCTTTGGTGTGGAGGAATATCATAGGAACTCTATATGATATGATTTTTATAGGATTATTTCCTTTAGAGCCAATTGGTTCATAGGAATAGATTCATATACTCCACATTTCAATGGAAAATAAACATGATATCATTTTTATAGCTTTAGAGACACTTGGTTCATATGAATGGATTCCTATACTCCCACAATTTCAAAGGAAAATAAACATTAGCCTAGATTCAATAGAAAAGTTCCTATGATGTGAACCAAATGACATCTCTTTTCCAATCCCTCCTCATAGGAATTGAGATACATGTCATCTCTAGATTCAATAGAAAAGTTCCTATGATGTGAACCAAATGACATCTCTTTTCCAATCCCTACTCATAGGAATTGAGATACATGTCATCTCTTTCCCTACAACTTCCATATATACATCTTCTATTCCTAAATTGCTAGTACAACCCACTAGCTTTTTTCGTGGACATGCAACTATGGCACATGAACACGTCATGCATGCAAGTCATAAATCACACATACTATTTTTGTAATCTATGCATGCAAGCACCACATCATCAATTCGTGCATGTTACTCATAAGTTATTTCTTGCATTAGATTTTGTATTGACATTGTATGTGTTGGTCACGTGCACACATATGTAGTTCACATTCACATTTTTGTTAGAAATGTCATTCTTTTAACTGCAATTCATTTTTCTCTTTGTATTACATTTTCATTTTAAGCATACATTCACTTCCCATTAGTTAAAGATGTTTTTGGAGGAACTTTTTATGCATTATTTTGAGTAGCAAATTTCACGCGGCCACGGGTATATCAAAATGCGGGGCCCATGCGTCATTGTCTTTCGGTTGAACCTACGTTCACAATTTTTTGTACGTATATCTCCACTGCTCCCCGAACCCAAAATGCTGCCTGATTCCCGTAAAACCGAGCGGCCCACCCGCACCTCCCAATGCTCCACCTTGTACAGGTGCTAAGGCTACCATGTAGGCAATAAATCTGATGTGGCAAGGTAATTAAGAGGAGAGAGATGAGTGTGGTGACCCTAGGAAGAAACAATGCCAAGCGCGAGAACCTAGGCAAAACACTTAAATGGAAGAAGCCCACCAATGCATGAAGAACTTTAGTTGCAAAATAATTAAATGAAGGATGCTTAGAACCAACAAGTTAAGCACCTATGCATTGGGGGCTGTAGTTGCTAAAGTTTTTAATGTGCTTAGCACCTCATGTAAGCACCAATGCATTGGAGGATAGCCTTAAGGCGTTGACTCGAACTCAATCCCTCTCTCGTTTACTATGGCATGGCCTCGCACGCCGTAGTACTCCTACAAACCCTACCCGCCGCACGCATCATCGGTTTTCTTCAAGAAGACGAGGGAGAAGCGGATTTGTAGTGGAGGCTCCTACCCTAGGGCGCCCTAGTTAGCTGCCGCACACATCGTTGGTTTTCTTTTTTATTTATATGCTCTTGCACCCTAGAGTGAAATAATGGTTGCTTCGTCCGTCCAGCTTAATGTGGGAAAGGTGGGGCTTTGTGATTTGACTCCTCATCGCTCATTTACTACTACTGCGGTGCTACGACCGGGGTGCCTAGTCCAACCACTGCTCCGAACTGTAATTTGGTGTATCGCACGTCGAACAAGATGGTGGATGAGCCACATGTCGGCCAAAGGGGTCCTGTAAGTGTGTCGCCATTTCGTGTGCGGACTAACCCTGCTGAGGCTGGTCATAGTGGGAGTAAGTAACATAGCGCATTCCAAGACAAGTTTGCTTATGTGGCATATAGTTAATGAGGAGAGAAGTGTTTGGAGTCACATGATATGTTTCTGTAACATAACGCAACCCAAAGCAAAATGAGTCTATAATGTAATAAATGCAATCATCTATGATACTACTTGTATGTTACTTTGCACTATGAAGGTAGTACTAACAAAGACTAGTGTCATATGCATGACACTAGTCTAAGTTACTCCCCACTATGACTAGCTTGAGTTGTTACGCCAACACGACAGGAGCAGCCTACCACTTAGTTTTGCTCCTTGGTGAATCCCAATTATATTTATTGATCTAAAAAGATACTAGTAGTATCCAGATTAGTAAAAATGAGGTGATTTTACCGAGCGGTGGGCGGGGGAGCATGGCCTGTGATGCGGTCCCACGTGTCATGATGTACCAAGGTGATGCGCATCCCTCTTGTGGCAGAACAATGGCAGAAGCAATACGTGGTTTTCTTGAAGGAGATGATGGAGAAGCGGATTCAGCGAAGTGTGAAATAATGGTTGCTTCGTCCGTCTGGGGGAAAGGGTGCGGCTTTGTGATTTGACATCTCATTGCTCATTACTACTACTGGGGCGCTACGACTGGGGTGCGTCCCCCTGCTGTTCTGCACTGCTATTTGTTGCATGACACATCGACCTGGTTGCTATATGTCCCACATGTCGGTGAGAGGAAGTACAACATTCATGAAAGCGAGCATCTCCACTCTTTTAGTACGACGGAGGAGTACAAGACACGGCTTGGTTTTTGCTGCTTCGCGCGATCCATCGATACAAACCCGGACTAAAAAAGGCGAGGGCGGGTCTTTTCCCGCGCGGCAGGCAGGGGAGTTTGGCCTAGTTTGTTCGAGGCAACGAGGCAGGAAGGGAAACAAGCAAATAAAGGTTGAGTGACTTAGTTTTGGGAAAATCTGATTTTACGGAGTACATAGCCTAATGTAGCTTGCTGTAGCATGGAATCCAAGGAAATTGCTATAAGTAGTACTACTCCTACCACTGTACTACTCCTACTACTAAAAGACATAGTATATTTCAAACAATGTGATAATCTCTCTAACCAAGGTAGGGCAGTATATATCTAACGGAGGGAGTAGTAAAATTTTCTCCTCGTCCTGCGAGCCACCGTGCGCGTGGGCGAGGGAGTGGGTGTAGGCGTAGTAAGCAAGCTTCTCCTCGTCCTGCGACTCTGCGAGCCAACGCACCCATGGGCGGGGGAGAGGGTGTACTAAGCAAGCTTCTCCTTGTTCTGCGAGTTGACGGGACACATCAAAAGTAGTACTACAGAGCATCTCCAGTGTATAGAGCCTTGCCTCTAAGGTAGGCCCCACATGGTTTGCCTCTTATCAAATGAAAAAACCACAATGTATAGAGACTCTAACCAGCCTCTAAGGTGGGTCCTAGCAGAAATTTAAAAAGTATTGATTAGCACCACATTTGTCCAATCAGTACTATTTCTCTTGTACTTTCTTATGCTTCCTAAGGTTGACAAGTGGGACCAGATGGATTGTTACATTGTTAGAGGCAGCCTCTAAGGTTAGACGCGATGCTAGCCAATTTTTTGTTAGAGGCAGTTCATGCAATGTATAGAGGCCTGCCTCTAAGAGGAGAGAGAGGGCTTAGAGGAAACAAAAAGCATACATTGTGGATGCCCTAAGTGCATACTTTCTGGTCTATATGACTCAATTTGAAATCCACAATGTATCCATAATAGATGCTGAGTGGTCTAATAAATTTGTTACTTCCATAGTTCGCAAAAGTACTGAGCATGTGAGATGGTGAATGGAGGGAGTACGATACCATTAGTACTACAGTTCTTTTGGAAGGGTTGTAGTAGTCCCTCCCATTCTTATGTTCACATTTCAAGCTTCAATAAAAATGTTGCATGCAAGGATTAAGAGAAACCTCAGCAATGCATGTACTCCCTCAATCCATAGGGTCTAAAATGTGTTTTGGAGGCTAACTTTGACCACATGTTAGAGCAATAATATGACATCCAACTTACACAAATCTTACCATCAAATTCGTACGTGGTCATTATACTGCTAACACATGCATGCGTTGAAATTAGTACGTACTTACATGATACAGTAGTAAACACTCACTATCCAGTAGTACTAGTACTCTAGTACACTACTACTACCATGAGGCCATCCAACTGTGTCCCTGCAGAAGACCGCGGACACCGATTATTCGTTCATATTTAAATTTATTTTCACACAGCAAAATATCCATGAAAACAACACATGGGAAAATTTCACGGTGAACTAGGGATTTGAATGTGCTGCGAGGGGTGGGGCTAGAAGGGGCTGTTTGGATCTTGCCCGGGTTAGCCAAAATATTGGCGACCCTTTTGTCCACCCGTGCCTTTGCCACCAATGAATGAGGAAGAGCTCGGGTGCTCATGCATCCTCCAGTGCACGCGTTGGAGACGAGCTCGCATGAGCTGTGCTTTTTTTGTCCCACCTCACCACCCGAGCCAGCCGCAGACCGACCGACGACTCGCAAATTATGCCATCCAACCGTAGCCGCACACATTCTGACAACAACTCAACCAACCGGACAAAATCCATGCAAACACGGCGATATTTCATAAAAACAATGATGGAATTCATATAAAATACCGGATTTTCATATAAACATGACGGATTTCATTACATTCAAATCAACTAAGCGGTGCTACTCTTGAACAGCACAGGTATAATAATACTTCCAATAATACCTAGCCTAAATGGTCGCCCGCGGATCCATTTGTCTTCCTCATGTCCGGCAGCACGATCACTGGACTGCCGGGAGCCCCGGAGGTACATGCTTCAGCGCAAAGGATGGCTCGCTTCCCCACCGCTCAACTGACATCGTTGGCTGATGCCCAAGATGGAGTCTGAAGGGGGCTTCTCCGCTTCCGTGGAGCCCATGCGGGGTCGACTAAGGTCCTCGCAACAGAAGGATCCGGCAAGACACCTACTGTGTACGCCGGCGTCGCCTCGGCGGTGGCCTTCATGGGACCCAAGCGGCGGCGGCCTCCCGTGTTCTACTTCTCCTCGATGATGGCGGCGGACGCGGAGGCGCTGGCCACCGACTCGTCGCTCTCCGCGCACCCGGCTTCTGTCTCTGCTTGCATGGCACGGCCGCAGGCATGGGAGTCTCAGCCATAGACACGGGAGACGCGGTCGCAGACACGGGAGGCGTGGTACGAGGCGGCGGCGTGGACGGCAGCGACGACGCCCATGATCCCCACTGTGCCGGCGTGGAGCAGCTCGCCGCTCCTTGTCGAGCTGGCCTGGAGTGGCGAGTTGATGAACCACGCGCCGGCTTGGGGCGGCAACTGGCTCCGTCGGGCGAGGGGAGGGAGTTGGATCAGCGAGCTGCATAGCTCGTATCCGGCGGGCTCGGCGGGCCACCCAGCTAGCTTGGATGCCGGATAACTACTCTTCGTAAGCCATTGTAAGAGTGGAGAAAATGGTGAAGGAGGAGACAAGGGAGCGGCAGAGGTGTGTGATTCTTGGCCGGCGTCTGGCCTCGTTTAAATAGGAGATTAAATAGACAACGGATGGGAGGATCTCTGCCGGTGTTGTGTTTAATGCCGGCCCGGTCATGAACGGACGTGTGTCCGGAGTGGGTTTCTCGGCTTCCACACGGGTTTCATGGAGACGTTTTAATATGGCAAGGAGGCGTGTTCAGCCGGGCGTGCAGTGAGCGGCGCCCTCGATTCTGACGTACGACACCACGCCGTTCTTCCACTGACATGTGGGCTCATTGGGTACCTGGCCTGCATGTCAGTGACCCAACGCAGGCAGCGTACGACAGAGGAGCTTTTTGGTTGGCCAGGGCGGTGAGAAGCGGGCATTTCATAAACCGATGATTGTTCATTGAGTGTGACGTCATCTAATTCATGTAGGTTGATAAGCCTATTATATAATGTAAGAGAATTTTAAAATTTTCATATATAAGTTGATAGCCCGTTTGATACGTTGTGATTCATAAAGACCGCTGCAAACATCAATGTTCTGCTTATCACAGATAAGATTGATTAATACCCGTAACAATCCATGTCCTTAACAAAGGGTGCATGCACGTATAGTTTGAGCGTGTGTCTTGCGTCGTGTGCTGTGTGCATGCAGGCGTACGAGTGTTGCGTGCGTGCATGTGTACGTTTTAGTGTTGCATGCATGTGTGCATGCGTGCGTGTGTTTGTGAGTGCATGTGTATGTGTCAGTGTTGCACGCCTGCATGCGTGCGTGTGTTTGTGCGAGTGTTGCGTGCGTGCATGTGTATGTGTGAGTATTGCATGCATGCATGCGGGCCATTGCGGGCGTGTTTGTGTGCATGTGTGATGTGTTTGTATTCACCACAGTGGCTCGTGCGTGCGTGCAATTAAAACGGCCGGCTCAGCATATCATCACAAGGCGACCTCGTCCGCTATGGTTAGGGCGCGCGGGCTGCCAACCAGAGGTCTCACGACTTCGAATCCCCACCGACCACTAATTTAATACCATTTCTGTCTTTCATATATGCGCTGATGGGTGGGCCCTACGGTAATGTGCGCTCGTGAATGTGGACCGTTTGACTGGTCAATTGATCGTCTCATCAACAAATTACAGAGTTGTATGGTGAGCCAGTGATCATATGATCACCATAAAATGTATTTTATTAACACAGTACAGACTGAAGCTACCATTTCTTTCTTTCATATACGCGCTGACAGGTGGGCCCCACGGTTACGTGCGCTGATGGTGCAAAACTAGTTGCGCCACGTGGAACGTTTAACTGGTCAATTGATCGTGTCATCAACAAATTACGGAGTTGTACGGGTGAGCCAGTGACCGTATAATCATGACATGTATTTTTTAACACAGTATAGACGCAAGCGCTCATATATACGCGCAAACACTCACCGCTATAAGCGCACACACGCACACCCTACCCCTATGAGAACCTTCGAGAGAGTGAGCCAGCATACGATCTTGAGATTTTACGAAGTCACCATAGGTGCCTCGTAGTCGAGGGGAACGTCTCCTCCCACTGAACGCACATCACCGGAAAATACTGAAATTAACCCAGGATAAATGCGAGCACCAGGACTTTAACCCTGGTGGGCTGGGGAAACCACTGTCCTCCTAACCATCCAACCACAGGTTGCTTAGCACCACAAAATGTATATGGTGACCGTGATGAGCTTATTCTGAAGTCTAGTGACCATATCGTGCTTTCGCTTCAAATACAATGACCGTAAGTGTCGTCAACAAAATACGGAGCACGCATCAAATACAATGTTCGTCAGTTTCATCAACAAAATACGGAGACGTATCGTGAGCTAGATACCGTATGATCACCACAAGAATGTATACAGTGACCGTAATGACCATATTCTGAAGTCCAAAGACCGTATAGTGCTTTCGCTTGAAATACATTGACTGTCATGCATGAATGTGTCAGGGGAATACCTTTCGAGGGCCGAGAGATAGTTTGTGTGCGTACGTGAAAGTGGTGTAGAGAGAGGAGGTGTCCGGTGGAGACAATGAGAGATATGCCCTTCGTTTCTCTTTCCCGTGACTAATATTTTAGGAGAAACTATAAACATTCACAATGCAGAACAAATATTATTGGATGCACCCTACAATTAACTTTCATGTATAACTTTGTACTATTGTATATGCTTATTTTCTTAGTGGCCGGTTGTGTGTGGGGTGTGGTGGGCACATCATTTCTAGATGTGGTGGGTCAACGTGAGGACTCATGGGTCGGTTCCATCCTCCGCCACATAGGTTGGACCAAGATGCGTTATACGAAGACCCATGTGGAGGACTCGGCGTACAAGACGAAACTACCAGAGTCGTGGAGGACCCATATGAAGACCCATGTTTTTAGTCGACTGTTATTTTCATAGGACCACACCTTGCGGTGTGCTGGAGGAGCATATGCATTTCCCAACCATCCCTGTGCTCATATTTCAAAATCCTAGAATCTAGTAATTTCGTGTGCCATGCATGTTGTAGAGCTATCATATGTCTCCCGTCATTTATTTCTCACCCACCTGCTATCTGCTACTTTTACACTGTACTACTTGTGCACACACTTCACCCATACTCACACTATTGTTTTTTTATGCATGGGTATTTCAGACTCTGACTCAGTGTTGATGAATACACAAAAGAAAAGACAGAAGTCGCTCCAGTGTAATTCGAAGATAAGCACTAAGCATTTCAGCGCTCTAAAGGGTGTAGTGTCAGCAGATGGAGACAGTAAACGTAGCTCTGCAGTCGATGATCTCAATTGCCACACACAACCATCCCAGTTGCTTGCTTTAACTTCGCGCTGTCAAATGTGGTTGCATGTTGCATATGGTGTCTAGCTTGTATTGCTTCCAATTTGGTTAAATTGCATCTGCTTACTTTACACATTATACCTTTGATAATGACATGCCTTCCTGTTTTTGATACATACTACATATGTCTATTAACCATGTTCTTACATCAAACTAATGCTCTTTTGTATCCCTCATCAATCACTTATGATGAAACAGTCACCCCAGTGGGTTACTATGAGACGCGCTACTCGTTTAAAGAGTGCAGTGTCATCCTCCCCACATGATTCTCAAGAAACAGCAAGGCTAAATGAAGATAGTCAACGCAGCTCTCTAGTTGATGACCGCAATTCCCCTACACCACCATCGCAGGTGCTTGCTCTTACTTGGCAATGTGATATGTGGTTGCATGTTCATATGGTGTCTACCTTGTAATGCTTCTAATTAGGGTAAATTGCATCTGCTTAGTTAACACATTATACCTGTGAATATGACATGCCTTCCTATTTTTGGTACATACTACGTCTTTCTATTAACCATGTTCTTACATCAAACTACTTTTCTTGTGTATCCCTCATCAGTCACTTCTGACGAGACACCTTCAAATTGACAGTGTAATATTGGTTGCATCTTGCATATCATTTCAAACATGTATTGCCTCTAATTTGTTGATATGCCACTTATAATGAGACACTTCTAACTTGGTACAATGATTTTGGTTGGATCTTTCATATGGTGTCTAGCTTGCATTGCTTCCAATTTGTTGAAATGCCTTCTGATTAGCGTTTTTCGTACATATTCCACCCTCCTACAATGTGGTTGCCTTACATAAAAGTTGTGTTCGTCAGTATCATGCATCAACGAATTTGGAAGAGCGAATTTCATTCCTTTTTCTTGTGTGTTTACTTGACAAGGCAAAATCTAAAAGGACGAACGCATAGAATGATGGTGGTCCTCTGGAGCAACCGAAACAGATGATCTCTGCAGATTCTCCTTCTACTCCTACTGCAGTGCAAGTTCCAAATCTCATCTCCCCTACTCCACAACCCCAGGTGCTTGCTCTAACATGGTAGTGTGATATCTGGTTGCATGTTGCATATGGTGCCTAGCTTGTATTGCTCCTAATTTGTTAAATTGCATCTCCTTAGCTTACACATTATACATGTGAATATGACACACCTTCCTGTTTTTGGTACATAGTACATTTGCCTATCACACCATGTTCTTACATTAAACTACTGTTCTTGTGTATCCTGCATCTATCACTTATGATGAGACAGTCACGCCCGTGGGTTAGTATGAGACGCGCTACTCTTATAAAGAGTGCAGTTTCATCCTCCCCACTTGATTCTCAAGAAACAACAAGTCTAAATGAAGATACTGAACATAGCTCTCTACTTGAAGACCGCATTTCCCCTATACCACCATCACAGGTGCTTGCTCTAACTTCGTAGTGTGATATGTGGTTGCATGTTGCATACGGTGTCTAGCTTGTAATGCTTCTAATTAGGGTAAATTGCATCTTCTTAGTTTACACATTATACCTGTGAATATGACATGCCTTCCTATTTTTGGTACATACTACATCTATCTGTTAACCATGTTCTTACATGAAACTACCTCTCTTCTGTATCCTGCATCAATCTCTTACGACGAGACACCTTTATTCGTTGCATATTGCATATTATTTCTAGCCTGTTGCCATGTATTGCTTCTAATTTGGTCAAATACATTTATGAGGCCACCCTTTTAATTTGGCAGAGTGATATTGGTATCTTTCATATGGTGTCTAGCTTGCATTGCTTCTAACTAGTTCAAACACCTTGTGCTTAGTTTACACTTTACACATCATACATGTCAATATGTCATGCTGTCGGTGTACTAGAATAGGGGTACCCTAGTACCCCGTACTTGTGCACGGGCAGTAGTAGCATCCCGTGGCCAGGCTTGCGGGAGGACAGCCAGAGAGAAGCTCAAGATTATTAAGCCATTCAAGAACAAAGTATACAAAACAAGAGTTAAGGCCCCGGCAAGAGGAGCTTGCCGGGAGGGACAGCTGAGGCCCAGCCTGAGGTTTGCTGTAGCATAGTACTTGCTGCGGCAAGGTACTTGCCCCGACAAGTCATTGGCTGCGGCAAGGTATTGGCTGCGGCAAGGTACTTGCCCCGGCAAGTTACCTTGCGCGGCAAGCTATGGGTTGCGGCAAGCTGTCAGGTGCGGCAAGGTCTTGCCGCGGCAAGCGTTACTGTACCACTGTGCTACTGTGCTGCTCCGGTGCCTCTGCCAGCGTGACGCTCTGGGTCCTTCCAAGCGTGTGTGGCAGGGCACTGTGTAGACGGCGGTACTCTGTAGCTAGCGGTGCAGGAGCATGTGGGATAGGCTTTTCCCACGTCCAAGACGTCCGGGTACATGTATGTGGACAGCAAAGGCATGGGCATTTAATGCCCTTGTCCCCTGCCGTCAGTGGTAGGTAGGACATGTCATCCTGGTAATAATGGCCTTACTGTAGCAACTTTCCACCTCTACCTTTACTGTTTGCCACCTGTTGGTGACCCCTTTGTGCATATAAAAGGAGGCCCATAGGCAACATGGAGGGGGGGAGGAACTGGGAGATGGAGAACTCCAGTATTGTACACAGCTACTCGGTACTGTAGCGCTCCTGGAGCTAGAACAATCATACAGATAATAAACCAAAAAGCAGGAGTAGGGTTTTACGCATCCGTGCGGCCCGAACCTGGGTAAATCTCTCTTGTGCACAGTCGTGTTCTTCGCTAGATTTGCTCTTCGTGCGACCGTCTCTCCCTGCCGAACGTAAAGGGGTCCTTCCCTGGGTCCCATAGGTGATCGCGGATTCGTCCCCGACATCTTTGGCGCGCCAGGTAGGGGGAGAAGAAGTTGTGTGAACCTAATCTAGCGATTTGCGCGTTAGTTTTTGGGCCATCCTCCGTCTTATGGCTCCAAAAAAGAAGACTTCAGCCATCGGTGCGTCTACGTCCAACCCGCCTGCTCCCATGCAGGAGGGTGCCGACGTGATTGCGGCTGCTGGGGGGACTGGAGAGCGAGAGCTCCTATTACCTCCACCTGTCCAAAACCGGGCCAGCAACGCCAATCTTGGCGCTGCTGGATCTGGGAACGCAGCGCTGCTCGCTGCTGCTGGCCCTGCAAGCTCCAGAAACGGTGCTGCGCGTTCTGGAACGCCTGCGCCGGTTCAGACGCCGCGGCCTTCGCAAGAAGCCCGTGACAGGCAGCGTCCTGACGCCCCAGGTGCCAGGCGCTCCCTGGATAATGAACTTGCGCATCAATCTCGAGATGCGCGGGGTCACCATACGCAACAACACGTTGGCGGGGTCGAGGTGCGGTCGCCTGGGCGTGGAGATGCTCCTTCTAACACTGTTAGGAGTAAGAGCATCCCACAGTCCTCACGCCACTCGATACCTCCCTCACGAGCAGAAGCGTTGGCGCGTGCGCAGCTGCTCCTGAACTTCCCTCCACCAGCAGATAAGCTTGACGAGTGGAGGGCAACCATTCAGAGCCTTCTCAGCTTCGCTGATGCCGACCCGGTGCGCGCGGCCGACAAGAGAACTGGTGACAATGCTGTCACCAACAAGAACGGCGAGGGGGCAACAACCGTACACTCCCCACCCAGACGGCCTCGGTCACCGACACGTCAAAACGACGCCCGTGGCGATGATTCCACGGCGTCGTCTGACCCGCGAGCTCGTCGTGACCAGCACCTCGTTCTTCAGGAACGCAGAGGAGAAGACGCTCGTACCACTATCGAGCGAAGGAGAGAAGCGCATCGTCAGTCCGACAGACGCGCAGGGCCCGCTGTTGACATGCATGCGCCAGGGGATCCTGGCGACTTGCCGTACGCGGTAAGTTGTCCAGCGTTCACCCGTGAGCTGCGGCAGGTCCAGTGGCCCAATCGCAAGGCTTTCAAGCCTGACGTGCCGGAGAAGTATGATGGCAAGACACACCCGTCGGAGTTCCTCAGCATTTACACCATTGCGGTGCAAGCTGCCGGGGGACGAGACGACAAGATTCTTGCTAATTACTTCCCGCTCGTGTTAAAGCGCAACGTCGTCTCATGGCTCATGCACTTGCCGGAGAACTCCATTTCTTCATGGGCGGACCTGTGCCATCAGTTTGTTGGTGCCTTTACTGGCGGTCATCAACCTCATGGCCAGGAGAGTGATCTTCATCTCATCCCCCAGAAGGAAGGAGAGCCCCTGCGCAAATACATTCAAAGGTTCAGCCGCGTACAGTACAACATCCCAGATGTTCACCCCGCTGCGGTTATTAGCGCGTTCCATCAGAACGTGCGTAACCGCAAGATGCGGGAGGAAATGGCGATGACCAAGGTCAGAGACATTGGCCAGCTATATGCTCTCGCCGACAAGTGTGCGCGCGCTGAAGAGGGAAGGAAACTTCCCGGTGAAGGTGTTGGCGCAGGGGGGAGCTCTGACAGCGAAGGTACCGCCCCGGCAAAGAAGGGCCGGCGGCGGAACAACAGGAAGAAAAAGGGCAAAGCTGTGCTTGCCGTCGAGCAGTCCAGCGGCAACGGTAGCGCCGACAAGGCCAAAGTCGAGGGCTCCGGCAAGGAGATTGCCGCGTGCGCCAACTGTCAGGCCTTGGCGGCTGCCGACAAGCAGGACGACTCCGACAAGCAATATTGCAAGATCCACCGCACCAAGGGACACGATCTCCAGAACTGTCGACGAGTCGAGCAGCTTGTCGAACAACAGAAAGCTGAGTATGAGAGGCGCGACAAGGAGAAGGCCCCAGAAGGTGCTGGCGGGTCCGGCAAGAAGCGCACTGCCCGAGGAGGGCGTCGCGGCAAGGCCAAGTAGCAGCAGAGAGACAGGCCTCCTCGTGGCCGCGACAAAGATGATGATGATGATGATCTAGATGATGAAGAATCCAGTGAGCACGAATTTCAGAAAGCCGCAGAAGTCTTGTGTGTTGACGGTGGTGCTTCGTTGCATTCTTCTCACCGCCAACTTAAACAGTGGACGCGTGAGATCAATGCGGCGGAACCATCTGTTGACGCCAGAAAGCTTCTGAAGTGGTCTGACACGCCTATCGTCTTTGACATTGAGGACCACCCTGACCGCACAACGGCGGTCGGGTGCTTGCCGATGTTGGTTTCACCAATGATCCGCAACCTCAAGGTCACAAAGATGTTAGTTGACGGTGGGGCCGGCTTGAATCTGATTTCGCCCGCTGTGCTCCGGAAACTTCAAATCTCTGACGGCGAGCTTGAGGAAACTGGTACTTTCCAAGGAGTCAATCCAGGGAGGAGCAAGCCGAAAGGGAAGATCACGCTGCCAGTGACATTTGGCGGCGAGCTGAACTACCGAACCGAGAAGGTCACCTTTGATGTTGCCGATATTCCATTGCCTTATAATGGGATACTTGGCCGTCCAGCGCTCGCCAAGTTCATGGCAGCCTCTCATTATGCCTACAACGTGTTGAAGATGCCAGGCCCAGTAGGTGTTATCGCAGTTCCCTGCGATAAGAAGGATGCGCTTATTTGCGCCGACAAGATCTACCAGGAAGCAGCTGCCGCAACTGCCGCCAAGGCACTTGCCGCTGAAGCTCTCGGGGGGGGGAGAACAAGAGGAAGTCCGGCAAGAGCTCCTGTGCCCACTCCGGCAAGCGCACCTCTTCGGAGTGCTGCGCTGCCGTCGAGGACGCACCAGAGAGCTCCACCGGCAAGTGCAAGAAGAACAAAGCCGCTCCGCCGGCGACAAAGAAGGTGCCCGCCAAGGAGGACGGCACTGGTGGTTCCTTCACCATCAGTGCCACACTTGACAACAAATAGGAAAGCGCGCTCGTTGCTTTCCTGCGGGCGAATGTCGACGTGTTTGCATGGCAACCGTCCGACATCCCCGGTGTTCCCAGGAAAGTAATTGAGCACCACCTTGCCATTTGTCCCCACGCGAGGCCCGTCAAACAGAAAGCCAGAAAGCAAGCTGTGGAGCGGCAAGAGTTTATTGCAGAAGAAATCAAGAAGTTGGAAGCAGCAGGCCTCGTCAGAGGAGTGCTCCATCCTACGTGGTTGGCCAATCCTGTTGTCGTGCGCAAAGCGAATGGAAAATGGAGGCTTTGTATTGATTTCACTGATGTCAATAAAGCTTGTCCCAAAGACCCATTTCCTTTGCCCCGCATAGACCAGATTGTTGACTCCACGGCAGATGTGATTTGCTTTCATTTCTTGACACATATTCAGGGTATCATCAAATCTTCATGGCTGAGGAAGATGAGGAGAAGACCGCATTTATCACACCCTGTGGCACATACTGTTTCGTACGTATGCCATTTGGTTTGAAAAATGCCGGTTCAACATTTGCAAGAGCCGTCCAGATTGCTTTTGAGCCTCAGCTGCACAGAAATGTGGAAGCCTATATGGACGATATAGTGGTCAAAAGCAAGGACAGGGCTACTTTGGTTCAAGATCTAGAAGAAACTTTTGTAAATCTGCGCAAGATCAACCTGAAGCTCAACCCCGAGAAGTGCGTGTTTGGAGTTCCCTCCGGCAAGCTTCTCGGGTTCTTTGTGTCTCAACGTGGAATTGAAGTCAATCCTGACAAGATCAAAGCCATTGAGCAAATTGAAGCACCGAAGCGCGTCAAGGATGTACGACGACTTGCCGGCTGTGTTGCTGCTCTCAGTAGGTTTATCTCCAAGTCAGCTGAGCGCGCCCTGCCATTTTTCAAAATCTTAAAAAAGGCAGGTCCATTGAAATGGACTCCGGAGGCGGAGGCAGCGCTGCAAGACTTGAAGAGATACCTCTCCTCTCCTCCAATACTTGTCGCACCTAAGCCACAAGAGAAGTTGTTGCTGTATCTAGCGGCAACCAATCAAGTGGTTAGCGCTGCGCTGGTAGCGGAGAGAGGGGTGGATGAGGAGGCAGTAACTGCGGCAAGCATGTCCAGCGACAAGCTGGGGGCTCCCCTGACAAGTTTTGCTGCCGACAAGGATTCATCTGCGCAGTCAGGCGAAGTGATACAAAAGAAGAAAATGGTGCAGCGCCCGGTCTACTTTGTGAGCTCTCTTCTGCAGGGAGCTAGGTCAAGGTATTCTGGTGTGCAGAAGCTGGTTTTCGGCCTTCTTATGGCCTCGAGAAAGCTGCGCCATTACTTTCAAGCACATGAAGTTACCGTCGTCACTCGCTTCCCGCTAAAAAGGATTTTGCAAAATCCAGAAGCGACAGGCAGGATTGTCGAGTGGGCGTTGGAGTTGTCGAGCTTTGGTCTCAAGTTTGAGAGTACATCAACCATACAGAGCCGAGTTTTGGCAGAGTTTATCGCAGAATGGACACCAACGCCAGACGAAGAAATCCCAGAGACGACTCTCCCCGGCAAGGAGACAAGCAAAGAGTGGCTTATGTACTTTGATGGTGCCTTTTCGCTGCAAGGCACCGGTGTTGGCGTACTGCTTGTCGCACCCACCGGAGAGTACCTCAAGTACGTGGTCCAAATGCACTTTCCCAAGGAACAGGCGACGAACAATACTGAAGAATATGAGGGGTTGCTTGCCGGTCTCAGGATCGCGGCAGACCTTGGGATCAAGAAGCTTATTGTCAGGGGAGATTCGCAGCTTGTCGTCAGGCAAGTGAACAAGAACTACCAATGCCCATTGATGGAAGCTTATGTAGATGAGGTGAGGAAGTTGGAGGAACGCTTTGACGGCCTACAAATGGAGCACGTCCCACGTGCTGAGAATGACATTGCCGATGGTTTGTCAAAGTGCGCCGCACTCAAATTGCCTGTGGAACCAGGCACTTTTGTGCTCCAACTAACTCAGCCATCCGTGACGCCATCAGTAGGGCAAGGCAGGAAGAGGAAGTTGGCTTCTGGCGACTACTTCCCGGCAGAGCTCCCCGAAGCCGCCGGCAAGAAGGCTGCCAAAGCCAGCGTCAAAGATGCAGAGGGGCAACTTGCTCCGACAAGGCCTCGCGCTCTTGTCGTTGAAGCGGGTGCTCCTAGGCAAGAGGCAAAGGGGCAACTTGCTCCGACAAGACTTCGGGTCCTTGTCGTTGAAGCAGGCGCTCCTGATCGAAGCGCTGAGGAGCAAGATGCTCCGACGAGGCCTTGGGCTTCCGTCATTGAAGCAACAGCTCCCGACGAGCTTGTTGAAAGACAGCACGCTCCAGCAGCGCCCCAGGCTCTTGTCGTTGAAGCGGCTGTTCCCGCCAAGCTCGTCGGGGAACGGCCGGCTCTGGTAGAGCGACAAGCTCTTGCCGTAGGGCCTGATGTCCCCGCAGTAGAAGAAATACCTTTAGTCCTCGTTGTCGAGCCACAGGCTCCAGCGTGGGCGCAGCAGATCGTCCGTTTCCTTCAGACAGGAGAACTTCCCGAAGAGCAGGAAGAAGCGGAGAAAGTAGCCCGACGGTCCAATATGTATCAATTTGTCGATGACATGCTGTGCAGAAAAAGACCAAACGGTGTGAAATTGAAGTGTATTCCCCGGGAAGAAGGACAGGAGCTGTTGGCGGAGATTCATGGAGGCATATGTGGTCACCACATAGGGTCAAGAGCCCTTGCTGGAAAGGCTTTCCGGCAAGGTTTCTTTTGGCCCACCGCCCTCCAGGATGCAACTGCACTAGTAACCAAGTGTGAAGCGTGCCAGTTTCATTCCAAGCAGATTCATCAGCCAGCTCAAGCTCTCCAGACAATCCCTCTCTCCTGGCCATTTTCGGTCTGGGGGCTCGACATCCTCGGCCCCTTTCCCCGTGCCACCGGGGGCTTCGAGTACTTGTATGTGGCCATCGACAAGTTTACGAAGTGGCCGGAAGTGGAAGCAGTGAGGAAGGTGACAGCACAATCAGCCATCAAGTTCTTCAAGGGAATTGTTTGTCGCTTTGGTGTTCCTAATAGGATCATCACCGACAACGGTACCCAGTTCACGAGCCACGCCTTCAGGCAGTATGTCGAAGACCTTGGTGCCAAGGTCTGTTTCGCTTCTGTTGCTCACCCCCGAAGCAACGGTCAAGCTGAAAGGGCAAATGCTGAAGTGCTGCGTGGGCTCAAGACGAGAACTTTCGACAGGCTGCGCAAGTGCGGCAAGAACTGGATCGAGGAGCTGCCAGTGGTTCTTTGGTCGATCAGGACGACGCCAAATCGAGCTACTGGCCAGACGCCTTTTGCTCTAGTTTATGGAGCAGAGGCAGTTCTCCCCACGGAACTCGTATACGGGTCACCTCGAGTGCTCGCTTACGATGAGCTTGAGCAAGAGCAACTGCGGCAAGATGACGCTGTGCTCCTCGAGGAGGATCGTCTTCAGGCTGCTGTGAGAGCTGCTCGCTACCAGCAAGCTTTGCGTCGCTACCATAGCCGCAAAGTTAATGCCAGAAGTCTCGAGGAAGGCGACCTTGTTGTTCGGCGCGTTCAGTCGGCCAAGAATTCAAACAAGTTGACGCCGAAGTGGGAAGGCCCTTATCGGGTGAAATGAGTCACCAGGCCCGGCGCTGTCCGCCTGGAGACCGAAGATGGCATTCCAGTGATCAATTCCTGGAACATTGAGCATCTTCGTAAGTTTTTTCCATAAGGCGCAGTTGCCGGGCCCTTCCCCGGCAACCACCTTTTGTACAAGTATTGCCGCTGTTGCATGTAATCCTTTGTACAAAGCCAGGCGCAGACCCTATGCATAAATAAAGCTTTTGTATTTCGCAGTTTTTGACGATTTCATGTTTACTTTTATTTTGCATGATTATCTGACATACTGTGCAGTACAGCCTCCCCGGTAAGAATTAACGAGCCGCCAAGCTCCTATATCTTTATTTTCTCTTCTTTCTTTTTCTCGAAGAGACAGAAGCTTCCCTCGCGCACAAGTTTGCCGGGGGAGATGGGATAATGATATGGACCAGGCGTGGACCAGGTGTCGTTCAAAGAAACTTTGCCTTGCCGGGAAGAAGACATCGACAAGCAGTGACAAGACCTTGCCGCGGAGAGATCAGCGACAAAGCTAAGTGCCAAAGTTTGAACAATCAAATTCTTTTTTATTTTCAAGGTTATTTTCCTTGAACGATACTACTCTTTGTATGGAAAACATGTGCGCGACGGAACCTAAGCGTAATCGGTCGCGCCCTTACCTTGTTTCGAGTCCGCTCAACAACCTAAGTGGCTACACTGAGCGCGACAAGGTTGCTTGCCGGCAGCGGCACCGCCAGCAGGCTGCTGAGGTCTCGTACCCAGCGCTCGCGGCAATGGTGCGCGCACCGGCCAGTTCCCTATAAGCGTAGGGCAAGTACACACAAAGAAAGAAATTGCTCAAGGGAGATGACATGCATTAACTCCAAAATATTGCAAGTTATATTACAAGATAAGTTGCCGCGACTTAAACAGATTGTTCTTTAACATGTCTAGCGGCAGCAAGGAGCATAAGAATGGGCTCTCTAATTGCGGTGCTCGCCTTCGACTCTCTGGATTTGGTCCACCCTCTCCACGATGGGCGCGACAAGGGCCTCTAGTGGCGCGGGGTCGTATCCCTTCGGCAAGCTTTTGAAGATGTTGCTGAAGTCGACGCCCGGGTTTCTGTATGCTATCTTCACCAACAACCTCCGGAGAACTCCCCGGCAAAGCCTGCGGGACTCGTCGGCCAGTTGAGCCTTGTGATTGACTTGGAGCTGTTGGAGTGCTTCTACTACTCCGTCGAAGAACTCGGCTAGCTTGACGCTAGTTTGCGTGTTCTTATCGGTGGAGTACCCGAAGTCCGGCACCTTCAGGGCAGTCAACTCCTTGTCGATGTCCTCGGCGGCGCTGGCAAGCCTGTCTGTGAAGATCCCCACGTTATCCCTGAACTTCTTGTGGGTTGCAATAGCGTCTTGAAGCAGACCCTTTTCCTTCTGGAGCTCTGTCATTAGAAGCCCTTCGCGCTTTCTGGTGGTGTCGAGCGTCTCCTTCAGCGTGGTCAGCTTCAGCTTCAGGTCTGCTCTGGAGTCGTTGGCGGCGGCAAGCAGATTGTTCTTCTTGGCTATGGTAACTTGCATCTCCGCCAAAGTGTGGGTCACCTTTGCCCTCTCACTTTCAAGCGTTGAGAGCTTGTCACCGTTTGCCTTGAGGGCGGCCTCTAGTCTTGCCACTTTCTCCTCCATTTCCTTCCTGTTCACTTCTGCAGCAGTGACAGCGTTGGTGGCCTCCACCAACTTGCTGGCGTACTCCTGGGCCAAGGCTTCGATTTCCTTCTGGTGTTTTTGTGCCTGCCCCTGGGTCCGCTCTGCGACAAGTCTTGCCACCTCCTCGTCTTTCTGCTGGAGGGTTTCGGCAAGTATCCTCTTGCGCTCGGCAAGTTCTTCTTCGTGGGCATCAAGGTCCACTTTCCTCTGGTTCAGATCACCGGCCTGAGCAGACAACTCCTTGGCGGTCTCCTCCTGTTTTTGTTCAATGTCTTGCTTCATCAGGAGGAGGGCCTGCCGTTCTTCGGCCAGCTGTGCCTGCTTGACCTCTAACGCATTAAGAGATCGCGCGCGGACGTCCGCCAAGATCTCCGCGCGCCTCAACATGTCAGCTTCGGCCTTCTCAATGAGCGCCTCCCTGGAAGCTAGCTTCTCCCGTCGGGCGCGATGAAGATTCAGCAGCTTTTGAAGCAGTTGCTCCTCTTCAGACGCGCTGCTGCTGCTGGCGCCTGGCGCATCCACAAGCTGGAGCCCGGCAGCGGCAAGGATCTCCTCGTCCACAACATCCTCCTCGGTTGGCGCTCTGGAGCCCACCGTCCAGGGGAGGCTAACGTAGACGTTCTCGCCGACCCGGATGTATTTGCTTGGCGGAGGCGAGTTGGGCGCTGCTGCCTCGTCAGTGGTTGAGGGACCCGTGGTCGGAGTAGCGCCTGGCGCTCCTGTGGCCTCAGGGCCGTCAGTACGACCACCGGCTCCCTCGCCGGCCTCCTCAGCAGCCTTCTGGGCGGCCTCAGCTTCAGCAGCCTTGGCGGCTTCATCGGTGGGCGCCTTGGCGGTATTATCCTCGGCAGCCTTGCCGGCCTCTTCGGCAGCCCTGGCAGCTTCTTCGTCGGCAAGCTTATCGGCTGCCAGCTTGTCGGCCTTGGCAGCGGCGGCCTTGGCGGCCTCGTCATCGACGGCCCCTGTGGTGTTCTCCTCGGCAAAAGAGTCAATGTTCATTGGCTCCACCGAGGAGGGCTCTGCCAACCCGAGAAGTAAAGCAAAAAGAGCTTTAGGAAGAAATTCAAGAAGACAAAAGAAAAAAAGCAGAAAGAGTTTTACGGCAAGTGGGTTTACCCGTGTTGAGCTCAAGAGCGGTGGGCTCCCCTCCCCTGTCAACGTTTGTCATTGGGGTGAGGTCGCCAGCGCTGGTGCTTGGCACTTCGGCACTTGCCGGCTCCTCTTCGTGGCTCGGCTCGCTAGTGGGAGCCCTTACCGGAGATCTTCTCCTTGGCGGTGTGGTCGAGGGGGGTGGTACTTCTGGAGCACCTTCAGATGGCTCCACTTGCTGCTCCTCTCCTACACGCCCAAAGATGTCAGTGACAAAATGCTTGTTCCTCAGCGACCGCCAGCGAAAGGTAGTTGAAATACTTACGCTGGGGGCTGCGCTGGGGGCTGCGACGAGGGCTGTGCTCCGAGCTGGTCGGGATGGTCTCAGACGCTCTCCCGGTGGTTGCCGTGGGCTCATCTTCGACGACCACCACGGTCTTGCTCGTCGAGACCTTAGCTCTCTTCCTTGTCCTCTCCGCCAAGGTTTCCTCCCTGCGGAAGCAAGACCGGAGCGCGACAAGTGAGGACAGAAATAAAACCTTACAAAGATTGAGGGTCGCGGCAAGGGAACTTACTCTTCCTCGTCGTCCTCTTCGCTGAGAGCGGAAAAATCAAAGTCCGCCTCCGTGTGAGGAGGGGGAGGAGGGGGAGCTGGACTCCTTGGCCGCTTGGCGGGGGTAGTAGCAGCGGTCTTTGATGACCCTGCTCCAGTTGCCGGGGCCGCGTGAGACGCTCCCGCAGCACCAGCCCTTGCCGCGGTCGAGCGCGTTGAACGGCGCTCCGGCGGTTGTTGAACTTCTTGCCGCTCAGCCACTTTGCGAAGCCTGCGAAGGCGTTTCCTCCTCAGAGGGGCTGGGGACTCTGACTGCGGTGGGCTTTCGGTGCCCTCCTCGGAAGAGGAGCCCTCATCCTCTGAGCTGCCTGACTCGTCGGCAGGCTGGCTTGGCCCGACATCCTTGCTGGGTGCGGCGAGCTCGCCCTTCCTGGCAAGCATCCCCTGCTCGGCAAGGCTCTCCTTTTGTGCCTCGTCGAGCTCCGCCAAAGTATAACCAAAATCGCCAGCTTCCCTGGCGAGCCTGTCCTCCTCCACTCTTCGAGCAATGAATTCTATTTCTTGCTCAGTGGTGTTGCAGACGAGCCACTCCTCCACCCGGACCTGCTTTTCGACCGTGGAGTCAAAGAATCGCCGCACGTCTTCTTCGAGCGGCACGTCCCAAGTTGGTTCAACGCTGTGCGCATTGCAGAGCGGCATCATAGCGATGATTGCACTCAATGCGGAGTTGTTGCAAAGGGGCACGATGTGCTTCGGCAGCGTGAACGCCTTGTCGCGCTTCTCTGGATCTGTCTCTTGCTTGAACAGTTCTCGCATGAAAAAGTCGTGCAGCAGAACTGTGAAGTTGTTGATCAGTCCAGGGCGCAGCCGCATGATATCGGCTGGGTTCTTCCAATCAGAGGCCGGCCTTCCTCTCTGCTGCAGAGGAGCAATGCGGCGGCGGAGGAAGTCTGCGCCAACCATCCCTATGGTGAGCCCGGCCTCCCTGAGCCGTATGATCCTGGTAGCGGCAATCTCCAGCTTTTTGTCCTGGGGATCCAGATCGCTCCAGTCTGTGCCACGCGCTGCTGGGGTCTTGCGAAGCTCACAGTATGGTGGCGGCTCGTCGTCAATGATCCAACACCATTCAGACCGGATTTCTCCCCATCTTGGGCGGAGATCCCCCTTCAGATAATGCTCCTTGGCGCCCAATCTTGAAACGAACGAGACGCCAACAGTGAGAGGCTCCCCCTTTTCAGCACGGGGAGTGAAGTAATGCCTGAACAGCGCGGTATTGGGTGCGACGCCGACGAAGTTCTCGCACAGATGCGCAAATATTGCCATGGTGGATACGGCATTCGGTGTGAGATCCAGCAGACGGAGATTGAAGGTATACATGACGTCGCTGAAGAAATCCGAGTACGGTGGGCAGAGCCCGCACCAAAAGTAGCAAGCGAAGAAGGGGTACTTGCTCACTTCGCTCTCGTCGGTGGCTGGGTGAACGCGGGTAGCCGGATGCGCCTTGGTCCTCGCGGCCCACATGCCTTGGAACTTGGCCTTCAGATCCGCCCCCGTGAGCGTCGGAGCGAAGAGCGCGTACATCTGCCTCTTCATCTGCGCCTGGGTCTCCGTCCTTGAGGACTTCCCCGTCTTCCCCTTTTCTCCTTTGGGAGGCATGGCGAAGGCGGAGCTGAGGACCGAGGGAGATGCGGATGCGCGCGGTGGCGGAGGATTGGGAAACGGTTTTGTTTTGGAGCGGAGGAAGAAGAAGGCGGAGATTTGGAGATCGAGAATGGTGAGAGGGGTGTGTGAGTGCTTCTGCAGGTCCCTCCTTTTATGGGGAAAGATGCGGAACCATCCGCCCCTTCGTCATTCGAGATAACTGCGCACGCTTCCCACGCTCCGCATTCAACGCGCGACGCGTGGGAGAGCGTGCAATTAAACAACATAGAGACGTTTCGGCTTATCCGAGCCACGCGTGCCCGTGCACTGTTTGGGCCTGGCCCAACAATGCCCGGCACCGTGTGTGGCCCAGGCCCGGGGGCTCCTGTCGGTGTACTAGAATAGGGGTACCCTAGTACCCCGTACTTGTGCACGGGCAGTAGTAGCATCCCGTGGCCAGGCTTGCGGGAGGACAGCCAGAGAGAAGCTCAAGATTATTAAGCCATTCAAGAACAAAGTATACAAAACAAGAGTTAAGGCCCCGGCAAGAGGAGCTTGCCGGGAGGGACAGCTGAGGCCCAGCCTGAGGTTTGCTGTAGCATAGTACTTGCCGCGGCAAGGTACTTGCCCCGGCAAGTCATTGGCTGCGGCAAGGTATTGGCTGCGGCAAGGTACTTGCCCCGGCAAGTTACCTTGCCCGGCAAGCTATGTGTTGCGGCAAGCTGTCAGGTGCGGCAAGGTCTTGCCGCGGCAAGCGTTACTGTACCACTGTGCTACTGTGCTGCTCCGGTGCCTCTGCGAGCGTGACGCTCTGGGTCCTTCCAAGCGTGTGTGGCAGGGCACTGTGTAGACGGCGGTATTCTGTAGCTAGCGGTGCAGGAGCAGGTGGGATAGGCTTTTCCCACGTCCAAGACGTCCGGGTACATGTATGTGGACAGCAAAGGCATGGGCATTTAATGCCCTTGTCCCCTGCCGTCAGTGGTAGGTAGGACATGTCATCCTGGTAATAATGGCCTTACTGTAGCAACTTTCCACCTCTACCTTTACTGTTTGCCACCTGTTGGTGACCCCTTTGTGCATATAAAAGGAGGCCCATAGGCAACGTGGAGGGGGGGAGGAACTGAGAGATGGAGAACTCCAGTATTGTACGCAGCTACTCGGTACTGTAGCGCTCCTGGAGCTAGAACAATCATACAGATAATAAACCAAAAAGCAGGAGTAGGGTTTTACGCATCCGTGCGGCCCGAACCTGGGTAAATCTCTCTCGTGCACAGTCGTGTTCTTCGCTAGATTTGCTCTTTGTGCGACCGTCTCTCCCTGCCGAACGTAAAGGGGTCCTTCCCTGGGTCCCATAGGTGATCGCGGATTCGTCCCCGACACATGCCATCCTGTTTTTCATACATATTCCATCCTCCTATCATGTGGCTGCCTTACATGAAAGTAGTGTTCGTCAGTATCATGCATCAATGAGTTCTGAAGAGCAAATTTTATTCCTTTTTCTTGTGGGTTTGACTTGACAAGTCAAAATAAAAAAAGAGGAAGGAAAAGAGTAAGGAAGGCGATGATGGTGGTCCTCTGCAGCAATGTAAACGGAGCATCTGTATGGATTCTCCTTGTACTACTAGTGCATTACAAGTTCCAAGTCTCCGCTCCCCTACTCCACCATCCCATGTGCTTGCTCTAACTTGGCAGTGTGATATTTGGTTGCATGTTGCATATGGTGTCTACCTTGTATTGCTTCTAATTAGTGTAAACTGCATCTGCTTAGCTTACACATGATACGTGTGAATATGACACGCCTTCCTGTTTTTGGTACATACTATATCTGTCTATCACACCATGTTCTTACATGAAACTACTCTTCTTGTGTATCCTGCATCAGTCACTTATGATGGGACACCTTTAAGTTGGCAGTGTGATATTGGTTTGCGTATTGAATATGATTTCTAGCATGTAGACAGTCAACATAGCTGTGTAGATGATGAGCACATCTCCCCTACTCCACCATCACAGGTGTTTTCTCTAACTTGGCACTATTATATGTGGTTACATGTTGTGTATGATGTCTAGCTTGTATTGCTTCTAACTTTGTTGAATTGCATCTGCTTACTTTATACATCATGCCTGTGAATATGACACGTGTTCCTGTTTCTAGAACATACTATATCTGATCACACCATGTTCTTACATCAGACTACTATTCTTGCGTATCCCGCATCAGTCACTTATGATGAGGCACCTTTAAGTCGCCACTGTGATATTGGTTGCGTCTTGCATATGATTTCTAGCATGTACTGCTTCTAATTTGTTGAAACGCCAGACAGTTTGAACTTGGCAGAGTGATATTGGTTGCATCTTTCATATGGTGTCTAGCTTGCAGTGCTTCTAATTTGTTGAAATGCCTTCTGCTTAGTTACCACATCATAGGTGTGAATATGTCACACCATCCTATTTTTCGTACATATTCCATCCTCGTATCATGTGTTTGCCTTTCATCCGAGTAGTTTTCATCAGTATTATGCATGAATGAGTTCTGAAGAGCGAATTTTATTCCTTTTTCTTATCGGTTTGACTTCACAATGCAAAATCAATACAGCTGAAGGAAATTAGTAAGGCAGTGGATGATGGTGGTCCTTCGGAGCAACTCAAACAGAGGGTCTCTACAGATTCTACTCTGCCATCCTCCCAACAAGATTTGCAAGACAACACAAGGCTGGACAGTCAACGTAGCTGTGTAGATGATGAGCACATCTCCCCGACTCCACCATCACAGGTGCTTGCTCTAACTTGGAACTGTTATATGTGGTTGCGTGTTCCGTATGATGTCTAGTTTGTATTGCTTCTAATTTTGTTGAATTGCATCTGCGTAACTTACAACTTATACCTGCAACAATCACTTGCCATAAGACACATTTAACTTGGGAGTGTGATGTAGGTTGCATCTTGCATTGTCTTCTAGCTTGTACTGCTTCTACTTTCTTGAAATAGCACTTACGACGACACTTTTTACCTGGTAGAGTGATATTGGTTGCATGTTCATATGGTGCCTAGATTTCATTTCTTCTAATTTTGTTGAAATGCCTTCTGCTTACTGTTTTTCATACATATTCCATCCTCCTATCGTACGTGTGAATATGCAATGCTGTCATTTTTTTGTATATATTCCATCCTCCTATCATGCGCTTGCCTTACATCAAAGTAGTGTTCGTCTGTATCATGCATCAACCAGTTATGGAGAGCTAATTTTATTCATCTTCTTGTGGTTTTGATTTCAGAAGGCAATATCAAAAAAGAGGAAGGAAAAGAGTAAGTTAGGGGATGTTGGTGGTCCTGCGGACCGACGCAAACGGAGACTCTCTAGATTTGCCACTGCTACTGCTAATGCAGTTGAAGTCCCAAGTCTACATGATGAGTTCATCTCCCCTACTCCACCATCGCAGGTGCTTGCTCTAAGTTGACAGTGTGATAATTGGTTTCATGTTGCATATGTTGTCTAGCCTGTATTTTTCTATTTTGATTAAATTGCACCTGCTGAGTTTATACGTTATACATGTGCATATGACATGCCTTTCTATGTCTAGAATACACCGCATCTATCTATCATACCATGCTCTTACATCAAAGTACTGCTGTTGTGTATCCCACATCAGTCACTCATGATTGGACGCTTTTAACATGGCAGTTTGATAGTGGTTGCATCTTGCATTGATTTCTAGGTTGTACTGCTTCTAATATTTTGAAATGCCACTTATGATAAGACACTTTTAACTTGGCAGAGTGATATTGGTTGCATCTTTCATATGGTGTCTAGCTTGCATTACTTCTATTTTCTTGAAAATCCTTCTGCTTAGTTTACACATCGTAGCTGTGAATATGTCACGCCGTCCTATTTTTCTTACATATTCCATCCTCATACGGTTGTCTTACATCAAAGTATTGCTTGTTTGTATCATGTATCAATGAGTTCTGAAGAGCGATTTTATTCTTTTGTGTTGTGGGTACGGCTTGACATGGCAAAGTCAAAAAAGAGCAAGGAAAAGAATATAGTAGGGAATGGTGTTACTCATCGGGTGCAACAGAAAAGGATCTGCCCTCGAGATTCTGCTGGTACTTATAGTGCAGTAGAAGGTCCAAGTCCACCGGCTAAATCTACAAACACAGTATCACCTGCTCCACCAGCTGCAGCATCCGCTTCAACTGTACCGACATCCTAACGAGTTACTCGTTCGTTTGCTCCACAACTGGCTAGTTCCCAAGCTGCCTTCACACCTAACACTACTTCCGAAGCACTGCTGACACAACAGAACTTGGCAAGATCAGATGAACCTCATGAGCATCAACACCAAGACGGTACCTGACCGAGTCAAGTTGCAGCTGCATGCTCCTTTATATGTACTCTCACAGTTTGATGTGCACTAACACTTTCCATATTCGTTGTTGAACTAGCACCACGGTGCAAGCGGAAACAGGCAACAAATTAACAAAATCTAAAGGAGGAAGAATGGAGATCCATGTTGAGGCATGTTTAAAAAGGCCACGTGATGCTACAGAGTCAGCCAAGTTAGTATCAGAGGCAGCCATTGCCGTTAGGTGGCATGCACGTATCCTCCCAACATGGATCCAGTACAGGAATGTGAAAGACGATACCCAGTTTAACACCTTCCTTGACCATTTATCCGTAAGTAATGTTATTCATCGCAATTTGTAATATTGTCTTGCTCTGTCCCATACTTTCTAGCTTCCTCCTAATAAGACTCACATTCTTTTTTCAACAGATGAGGTTCAAGTTGGATCCGAAAGATGATGCAACTAAATAAGCATGCACTCATGTTTTTCAGTCTGCTCTGTGACAGTATCGGTATCACCTTAGAAAAACTCACTTTGAAGGCAAGGCTAACAATGAAATCGCCCAAACATCTCCAGTGGAATATATTACAGATGAAGACTGGACAACCCTTGTTAAACACTGGTCTGATCCAAAGTATTAGGTAGGGTATATGTATTTGATCAGATCACATATTGAACTTGTATTTATGTATGTGCCTTACAAGTGTATCTTCTTCTA
This sequence comes from Thinopyrum elongatum, assembly GCA_011799875.1. Taxonomy (NCBI): domain Eukaryota; kingdom Viridiplantae; phylum Streptophyta; class Magnoliopsida; order Poales; family Poaceae; genus Thinopyrum; species Thinopyrum elongatum. Next base: position 549,158,556 of record CM022298.1, on the reverse strand, counting down.
GGCTAACTGTTTGAAGAACAAGACCAACCGTTCTAAAGTGAAATTCCAACAGACAACAGGATCTCGTAGCTATATTGCACACTGCGAGGCTCTTGTAAATAGCTGCTAGTTCCTTCTTTTTTCTGTGCCATATTATCGTATCTATATTGACTTGTTCCAAATACAGAGGAAAGCCCGTGTGGACCAAAAAGAACCTGAACCGACTGTAGTGCAAATCTTCAAGGATTGCCACACCAACAAGATGAAGGGCATGAGTACACAAGTTCAAGACGTTGTTGTAAGTCCTTACTCCTCCAGCCTTTGAACTGCTTGTTATTGTGACGTGTTCATTTAACTGCTTGGTTTGGAGCTAATGTCAGTTACTCTGTTCACTTTTATACATAGTTGTCTTAACGTATCATTTCACCTTACACGGTTTAAAAGAGATGAAGGATATTCTTTTGGTCTTGATCTGTAATCTAGTTGTGATGTTCATGTGCCCACACAATGATACAATAGCCTATTTGTTTTATATCTGTTTGCCCATGATATGAATGATGTCATACTATGTTCATCCTACTTTAAACCATGTCTCTTTATCCTTAGATGTCAACGAATTTGAGAAAATAGACAATACAGTAGGCATTTATCCTTAGATGTCAACGAATGTGAGGAAATAGACAATACAATAGGCATGCTACATGGACATATGTTCCGAAAGTGATTTTATTATGTAGTTGGCACTACAATACATGCTAATGTGTTACAGTAGTTCACCAAAATAAGTTACGTATAAACGTGAAACCTACTTTGTTTGTTTTTGTCTCATTAGTAACTTATCTGGTACACTAATCTACAAGTTCAAACTTTCAGCAAGCTATGGAACAAATGATTGAACAACCACAACCACCTGAAGGTGACGAGGCTACCACAGGCACAATGTCACCTCTTGCTGCAGTGCGTCAGTATCTCTCCACTAACAGTGCAAAAAGCACCTTCCTGCGTAATTCTGGGTTGGTTGTCAAGGTAACCTCGTCCAAATTGCCTACTGAACAAAATCTTGCGGCTAGACAGAGTGATATATCTGTGCTCCAGACGCAAGTCCAATCCCTAATGGAGGTCGTTTCAGAAACAAGAATAGTGGTTGACAAATGTTGTCAAGATATGAATGGTTTTGAAACCAGACTATAAGACATTTGCTTCGTTGTTCAAGAGCAATGGCAGAAAAAGGGGAAGATCATGCTGCTCCATCAGATTCTACAGCCTGAAACATTAGCACTCAGGTCAAATGATCTGTGATTCTATACATCTGATGGTGCTTTTATCTGCAAGGACTGTAAACTTTATGCCAACAGGCCTTTTGTTGTATGGTTGGAATTTATTTTGTTGTGATACAACATTTATCGTTCTGCCAAAGGTTGTAGAAATTACGACGCTATTTTTGTATAGTGTAGGTAATGTATTCGGCCGAAAGCTTCGTAGGAGCCCAACGTGCCAACATTCGTCGGGTCCATTCCAATTGGGCTAAAAACGATTATGGGCCGTAATTTGCATGTAGCCCACTAAAAATATCTGGGCCTAAATCAGCATAAGCTTTCATATTTTTGGTAGGCCTGTGCCCACAGTGGGCCTTTAACAGACCGAAACATAATTTGGGCCCACAGTAACAATAGGCCGTTAACATGTGTAAATATCTTGAGCCCATAAATAACATGGGACTTTAATAGGCCGAAAGTGAGAATGGGCCCTGATTGTGCCAAATTACCCACTGGTCATTAGCAGGCCGAAATGTATCTCAGCTCGTGGTGGCCCATTTACAATGTGGATCGTTCACAGGCCGAAATTCAGACGGGTCGTAAATGCGCCGACCTACTACACGGGCCTTTAACAGGCCGGAAGTTCGGTCGGGCTTGATTAGTATCAGTTTTATATGGGCCGTTAATAGGCCCGATGTGGCGTTGGGCCACATATGGCCCATGGATTTCGTCCGACGTTAACAGGCCGAAAATCACAACAGGCTGGAAGTGGCCCAAATCTACAATGGGCCTCTAACAGGCCGAATGTCAGACATGGCTGAATATGACCCAAATCCTTCACGGTCGTTTATGGGCCAAAAGTTTCAATGGCCAATAAATGGGCCAAAATGAAGCAGGACCTTTAACAGGCCGAAAACACACCGGGCCGTAATTCGGCCCAAATACTTAGCGGACTGTTAACAGGCCAGAAGTGACCATGGGCCACGATGATGACAAGTTTAGAACGGGCCGTTGACGGGCTGATTTGACACTAGCCATACGGGCCTTAACTGCAAATGGGCCGTCTGCAAGCAGGCCATTAATGTGCCAGCCCGCTAATTTTGACTGGGCCAGCCTTTTTAACCTAAATGGGCCGCTGTTGGGCCTTGCCATGTGTCGACGTATCATAGGCGCCTCATGTCCATTGGGCGGTTGATATCTGTCCTTTCGCGGTGCTGATACGTGGTTGCTATAGCCAATGATAATTTTACATGTGGAAAATCCTCATTGGTCCCAGTTGTTAACGGGTTATCGGATCCAAACTGGATCCCGATAGCTTAACGGTGACCCGTTATGGTGGATGCCACGTGTCGGTTACCCTTGATGAAAGCACTTCTAAGACGCGTGATTTATCGTGATGGAAGTGGACACTTCCGTGATGATAATTTTGGTAATGTCATGGAACACTTCTATGACATCACAGGTATGACTATCTTGATTCTGTCATAAAATCGTCATGGATGTACATGCATGACAGAAAACGTGACCTACTGTGACAAACATGTATCATCACGGAAGTGTATTTTTTTTGTAGTGGAGCGCCCTCAGTAATTATGAAAATAAAACCTTGTGATTTATGCACGCATCTTTGGGCATCAGTTAATCCGTGTATTAATGTTGTTGTTTTGTTTTTAATTACCATTCATGTGGTGCAGATGGAATGATCTGAATGGATGAAGAATCGGAGAAGCTCAGATTTTATCAGTGGCGTGACAGAGTTCATGAATTTGGCTAAATGTACAAAGAAGAGAATTGGTGATGCGGATTACATCCTGTGTCCATGTACTCATTGTGCCAATACAAGGTCACGTGAAGTTGTAGATGTCCAGTGGCACTTACTCTCTTGGGGATTCATGGATGGATATACATGTTGGACCAGACACGGTGAAGAGCAGGTCATGGATGAATATACCCAGGGCTGCGAGATGCCAAACCCCGGTCAGTGTCACATGGATGTTGAATCTAACATCAGGGCAGAGGCGTCAAGTTACCAATGGAACACCGGAAAGCCGAAACGCCCACTGGAAAACCAAGACGGTGACGCAGACGACGATAATCTTGATATGCCAGATTTTGCTACTATGATTGCAGATTTCAAGGGCCCAAAAAAGGATATGATTGGGTACAAGGATCTGCCAAGCATTGTTGCGGACTCCAAGAAAGAATTGTATCCAGGTTGCAAAAAGAAATATTCCAAGTTGAGTGCCACCCTGGCGCATCTCAGGTTTAAAGCAGCAAACGGTCTATCAAACAAGGGCTTCACAGAGTTGTTAGGTCTTTTGAAAGAAATTCTCCCGGAAGATAATGTGCTCCCCAGAAGCACGAACGAAGCGAAGAAAATTGTTTGCCCATTGGAACTTGAAGTACAGAAGATACACGCTTGTGTGAATGATTGTATATTGTACCGTGGTGAGTACAAAGATTTGCGTGCATGTCCGATATGCAAGCATGCACGATACAAGTGCAGGAGAGCAAAGGACAAGTACAAATTGGACAACAAGATCAAGACAGGAATCCCGTTCAAGGTTGTTTGGTACTTGCCTTTAATTCCAAGGTTGAGGCGTTTGTTTGCAAACCCTAGAGAGGCAAAGAGGTTGCGGTGGCATCATGATGAGCGAACTGCGGATAAATATATGAGGCACCCGAAAGATGGGGCTCAGTGGGAATTAATCGACAACAAGTTTAAAGACTTTGCCAAGGATCCTAGAAGTATAAGGCTCGGGGAGTGTACTGACGAGATGAATCCTTTTGGCGATATGAGCACCAAACACTGCACATGGCCGATGCTTCTGTGCATATATAACCTAGCTCCTTGGTTGTGTATGAAGAAAAATACATTATGATGTCAATGATTATCCAAGGCCCAAAGCATCCTAGAAATGACATCAACGTTTACTTCCAGCTACTGGTAGAAGAACTGCTGACAGTGTGGGTAGAAGGGCCTGCTGTAAAATGTTATGATGCTTACAAAAAGGGGATTTTTGATCTACATGCGATGCTGCTGCACACCATTCAAGATATGCTGGCATTTGGCAACACATCGGGGCAGAAAACAAAGGGAGATGTAGGGTGTGTCACATGCATGGATAGGACAGCTAGCAGATTTCTTCCCAACTCGCGCAAAACCGTGTATTTGAGTCATCGTAGGTTCTTACGGAGAAATCACCCATACCGAAAGATGAAAGCGGAATTTAATGGTACGGCAGAGCTAGGTTTGGGCCCAAGACCTTATGATGGGGAGGTGGTCCACAACATGGCTAAACAAATTAATTTTGTGCTTGGCAAGAAGCACACTTTGACTATGAAACAAACACCCAGGAATCAAGTGTTTAAGAAGAAATCAATATTCTGGAAATTACCTTACTGGGAGATTCTACGTGTACGTCACTGCATTGATGTCATGCACGTAGAGAAGAACGTATGTGAAAGCATCCTTGGTACTCTGCTCAAGATTAAAGGTAAAACAAAGGATGGTGACGGTGCACGGCTCGATATGCTTGGTGATCAATCAAAACGCAAGAGTGAAGCAGAAGATGATAACAAATTCCTCCATGCTCGCCAGAGTTACAATTTCAGTACAAAAGAAGCAACAGAGTTCTTAACCTATTTGTTGTCAGTTAGGACACCCTCTTCCTACTCCACAAATATCAGAACTCTCGTGGATGTGAGCTCAGGTAAAATGAAGTTGGGACACATGAAGTCACATGATTGCCACGTAATGTTGACACAAATCCTCCCGATGGCCATTAGGAATCTGATGGACAAAGATATAAGAAACACACGCATTGAGCTCTATGATTTCTTCAACAAACTATGGCAGAAAGTTGTAGATCCTGAAGAGTCTGATCATATGCAAGAGGATATTGCAAGAATATTGTCCACCCTAGAGATGTTTTTCCCACCGTCATTCTTTGATGTCATGGTCCATCTCACTATGCACCTTGTCGACGAGATAAAGTATTATGGTCCTGTGTTTCTTCGCAACATGTATCCTTTCGAGCGGTTCATGGGAATACTGAAGCGCTATTGTCGGAACCGAAACTATCCAGAGGCAAGCATCCTACAAGGTTATACCGCGGAGGAGGTGGTTGAGTTTTGCACCGAATACATGAAACAAAGACCTATAGGTTTGCCCCTCTCTTGCCACGAGGGAAGGCTGAAAGGCAAGCTGGTCCTTGCTGGCATGCAAAAGGTTGCATCCGGAGAATTGGCAGAGAAAGCCCATTTGACGGTACTGCTTAACAACCCAGTTCTCAATGCTTATGCCGAGGAGCACTTGGCGGAGATACCTAAAGCTTCTTACCAATGGTGCATCCATTAGATGTGGAGATGAAGGAGCACACTAAGAACTACGCCGAATGGCTGAAGAATCATTTGGCACAAGGATCCATTGATGACATTGCTACATGGTTGGCATAAAAGCCATCACCTACGGTGTTGACGTACCAAGCATATGACATAAATGGCTACACGTTCTACACTGAGGAACGTGATGAGAAGACCTCATATCAGAACAGCTTTGTTTGAATAGAATGTATGACTGTATATGAAGCTGATAAAAGGGTATACTATGGAACCATCAAAGAGATTTGAGAGATTAACTATGTGAAAGTTAAGGTGGCAAGATTCAGGTGCACATGGATCCCTCTTAGTCAGGTAAAGGTTGATGATTATAGGAAGACCTGTGTTAACAGGTTAACGATGGCATATCACGCGGACCCGTTCATTCTTGCCAGCGATGCTACCCAGATTTTCTATGCGGAAGACCCCTTGCATAAGAACTGCCATGTAGTGATGCATGGGAAGAGGAGGGTACTGGGTGCCGAGGATGTTGCCGATGAGGATGAGTATGATGAATTTGCTGAGTTGCCAGCCAAGGGATCACGCACCCCTAAAACAGAGAAGCGTAAAATCATCAGAAAACCCAAGTTCATTCGGGGTTAATGTAATGATCCCAGTTCCCCCATGTACATGGGAATTAAGCCGTAAGACTAGTTTTTATGCCTACCCTGCAACTCAATTTGTTCAATTTAGAACTGTCACGTGTACTAAATTTGTGAGTTATGCCCGGTTTTCTGTTGATGTAATAACCGTTAATATGTTGACCTTGATATGCTATCAGCTCAGGCAATGAATTTGAACTGTTTATTATTATTATTATTATACCATAGAGGTAGCACACTCAATTTATCTCACTCCAGTATGTATGCACAGAAGATATGCAATCTGGTTTGCGAATAGCACACGACTCGTTCATGAAAGCTGTGTGCCGACCAAACCACGCGTGCGATCTGAGTCGTGCGTTCTGATTGGGCAGAACCCAAATCCCACGGATCGTACGTTTGCACCGTTGAATGCTCCCAAATCGAACGGCAATCCTCATCCCTTTCGACAGCAAATGCAGTTCCGGTTGTAATTTTCTTTATATGCACAAAATACACGTTAAGTTCAAAAAATGTCTCAAATATAGCAAACGATACCTGAAATGCGCCAGAAAATCAAACCCGTGGCATAATGGTGATTGCGTATTGTGGAAATTTTTATGAGGCCAAACGATGAAGTCACCGGCCACTGGAGTTTGAATTGACACGTCTCCTTTTGGAAACCATGATCCTTCTTGTGAGATGCTCCGGTTTCCAAGGAGCGATCATCAAAACTTGTGCCAAACTTCACCAATTTTTTTCCACGGGGTCGTGAGAGCACGCCACGGGCACACACCGATTTTCATGATGTCTGGATTCCATCTAAATTTCCTGTAATTAAAATACCAACTAGGCCTACGCCGGTGGCCGCACCTCATGGCCGAAATGTTTGAAACTTCTCCCCGCTTCTCGGACAATGGATGAAACTCGCAAAGTGACGCACAAATGATTTGTACACCTTCTTTGCTAACTAACACCCACATGTAGTTGTAGTAGGGTTTTGACTTTATATGCACTAAATGCAAGGTAAGTGCAAAAAAAATGACTTAAATATAGCAGACGAGACCTGAAATGGGCTAGAAAATCAAACCAAGGGTATATTCGTGATGTTTTATGTGATTTTTTTCCGAGGCAGAATGATGTAGTCACCGACGATTGGAGTCCGAAGTGCTGCGTCTCCTTTTGGAAACTATGATCCTTCTTGTGAGATGCTCCGATTTGGAAGGTGTGAGCATCAAAACTTGTGCCAAACTTTACCACAATTTTTCCATGGAATCCTGAGAGCACGCCACGGTGACACACTGATTTTCATTATTTCCAGACTCTATATGCATTTCCTGTAATTGAGATACCAACAAGGCCTACATATCTGGCCGCACCCTACGGCCGAACTGTTTGAAGTTTTTTCCCGTTTCTCGAACAATGAATGAAAACTCGCAAAGCGACACACAAATGATCTTGCTAACACCCACGTGTAGTTGCGACTATATATATATATATGCATGGTAAATGCAAAAAATGACTCAAATATAGCAAACGAGATCTCAAATGCACCAGAAAATTGAACCATAGTGTACAATGGTGATTTCTTACCGTGGAAAAAAATTCGAGGTGAAACGATGAACTCATGTTTTCATTCAAACGAAAATATGCTGTTAGTTCATGTAAATATTTTCAAATTGCACACGGTTCACTCACGAAAGCCATGTGCCTACTAAACCATGGCCGATGCCCCCCCTACCGCGCGCGCGCGATCTTAGTCGTGCGTTCTGATTGGCCAGAACCCAAACCCCACGGATCATACGTCTGCACTGTTGGATGCTCCCTGATCGAACGACAATCCTCATCACTTTCGATAGCACATGTAGTTCCGGTTGTGATTTTATTTATGCACAAAATGCACGTTAAATTCAAAAAATGTCTTAAATATAGCAAACGGCACCTGAAATGCGCCAGAAAATCAAACCCGTGGTATAATGGTGACTGCGTACCGTGAATTTTTTTTATGAGGCCGAATGATGAAGTCACCGGCCACTGGAGTTTGAATTGACATGTCTTCTTTTGGAAACCATGATCCTTCTTGTGAGATGCTCCGGTTTCCAAGGAGCGATCATCAAAACTTGTGCCAAACTTCACCAATTTTTTTTCACGGGGTCTTGAGAGCACGCCACGGGCACATGCCGATTTTGATGATGTCCGGACTCCATCTGAATTTCCTATAATTAAAATACCAACTAGGCCTATGCCGGTGGCCGCACCTCACGGTCGAAATGTTTGAAACTTCTCCCCGCTTCTCGGACAATGGATGAAAACTCGCAAAGCGATGCACAAATGATTTGTACACCTTCTTTGCTAACTAACACCCACATGTAGTTGTAGCAGGGTTTTGACTTTATATGCACTAAATGCAAGGTAAGTGCAAAAATATGACTTAAATATAACAGACGGCACCTGAAATGGGCCAGCAAATCAAACCAAGGGTCTATCCGCGATTGTTTACCGTGAAAAAAATCCGAGGCGGATCGATGTAGTCACCAATGATTGGAGTCCGAAGTGCCGCGTCTCCTTTTGGAAACTATGATCCTTCTTGTGAGATGCTCCGATTTGGAAGGTGTGAGCATCAAAACTTGTGCCAAACTTTACCAAAAATTTTCCATGGAATCCTGAGAGCACGCCACGGTGACACACCGATTTTCGTTATTTCTGGACTCTATATGCATTTCCCGTAATTAAAATACCAACAAGGCCTACGCCTCTGGCCGCACCCTGCGGCCAAACTGTTTGAAATTTTCCCCGTTTCTCGGACGATGAATGAAAACTCGCAATGCGACACACAAATGATCTTGCTAACACCCACGTGTAGTTGCGACTCTCTCTCTCTATATATATATATATGTATATATATATATGTATGCATAGTAAATGCAAAAAATAACTCAAATATAGCAAATGAGATGTCAAATGCACCAGAAAATCGAACCATAGGGTACAATGATGATTTCTTACCGTGAAAAAAAAATCAAGGCGAAACAATGAACTCATGTTTTCATTCAAACGAAAATATGCTGTTAGTTCATGTAAATATTTTCAAATTGCACACGGTTCACTCACGAAAGCTGTGTGCCTACCAAACTGTGGCCGATGCCCCCCGTGCTGCGCGCGCGATCTGAGTCGTGCGTTCTGATTGGCCAGAACCCAAACCCCACGGATCATACGTCTGCACCGTTGGATGCTCCCAGATCGAACAGCGATCCTCATCCCTTTCATCAGCACATAAAGTTCCGGCTAGGATTTGATTTATATGCCAAAATGAACGGTATATGCCAAATATGGCTTAAATATAGCACACGAGACCTGAAATGCGCCAGCAAATCAAACCTGTGGTATAATGGTGATTGCTTACCGTGGGAAAAAAATTAGAGACGAAACGATGAACTCACGTCTTCATTTCAAAATTAGCACGTCTTCAATTCAAACGAAATTATGCTGTTTGGGCACGCGAGCACTTAGAGGCAACCATTTGCATAGGCCTTTTCGCGCGGCGAACGGGGATATTTTTTCACCCTTTTCACCTAGGCCGCCAACACCCCCCCCCCCCACAGCCCGCCCGCGCTTCACTCAATTAGTCCACCCAATCTCCATCGCCAGCTCCCCCCTCCCCCAGATCCACGGCAGAACCCTCTCCGGCACCGGCGTGCTCAACCCGGCCGTGTGCCCGGTCTTCAGCATCAACCCTACCTCCACTGCCGTTCCCAACACGCGGCTGCCCGCGCCTCGCCGTCTTCATTTGCTCGCTAGCCACCCTCGAGCATATCGATCCTGTAACCCTCGCCTCTCCGGTGGTCCTGTCGGGTTTGCATTAAGAAGCCTGTTAGTTACTGCTCTCCATCGCGGTGAGGCATATTTCTTCGCAATCCCTCTTCCTATTTCATTCCGTATGTTCCCAAATTGACTATAAAATAATGGAGAGCGTACATATGTTCATTATCTACCTTCCTAACTAGTACATATAAGCTGTATTTGTTCCAATAAGTTACTGTCGATTTACAGATCGTGGGCGCCTGAGTCACACAAACTTAACAAATTAGCCGTACATTTTCTAAATTATTGCATGACATGTTTAGACAGCTTGATACCAAGTTGTTAGCTTTATACTTATCCTCCTTTCCTGAGTTTCGCATGTGTTCTCTGTAGATGCCGAGTAGCAGCGACAACACTCATGCTTCAGGCGATGTATCTTCATTTGATTCCGGCAACCCTAGGTCTTCAGCAGATGGTGAGGGATCAAGTAATTTGGAACGGGATAGAGCTGCAGCGATTACCCTTCCCGTCAGGACACAAAGGAATGCTCCAAGGAAGCCCACACACCAGCCTAAAGGTGTATATGAAGTAACTGACATCGATTTAAAGTCTTGGGCTCCAACTAAACGAGATAAAGTACGCACGAGGTTTAGGAGTGTGTGTGGATTTGTTGGCAGGGCAAGGCTCAACATTAATCTGCCAGGGTTTTGGAAGGTTGACATAGAAACATGGCAAAGGATAGTCTGGGAGATCATGGATCACTTCAATGTTCCGGACCAATGGAGAATGCTGGTGGAACACGCTGCACTGAAGAAGGCTAGGGATGCTTGGAGAAACTGGAAGCATGTGTTGTACAAGAAGTACTTGAGTGAAGGCAAGGACCCAATCCCCGCATACCCCCAACTTACAAAGGCAGACTTTGAAGAATTCAAAAGGGTCAAGGCCACTACAGAGTTTGCTAAGAAGAGTGCCAAGCAATCGAAACTTCAGAAGAGGAACACACACCACCATCGTATGGGTGTGGCAGGATACTACGGCATGAAACCGATATGGGACCAGGAGGACAAAGAAGCAGTAGCTGCGGGTGGGAAACCAACCTTTAGTGAAATCAGGGGCGAACGCGCGAGAGACTACTTGTGGGCACGTGCAAGGAGGCGTGATGATGGAACTTATTACTTTGAAATCTCACATGACGAAAAACTGTATCATGTGATGTTAAAGGCTTCCGAGATCCCTGGAAGGTTCTACAGGAACTCAGGGCCATGTGACATTCTGTCCGATGCTCTAGAAACAAGAGAGCCCCCTGGCTGTGCAAGGGGTATAGGTGTTAATGTCCTGCACAATAGGGCTTTCACACTCAGCAAAGAAGAGAGGCTCAGCATGAAAAAAGCGAGGAGTGAAATGAAGCAGAATGAATTGTATGAAAGGTTGAGGAAGGACATGTATCCGACAGTTCGAAAGGAAATTGAGGAGTCAATGATGATGCAGAAGTCTCTAACACTGACAAATAGCCAGCAGATGGGAGGGGAGGCGGTCATGGAGGATGTTGGTTATTGCGCGACAACATTGCACAAGAGTAGCTGTGCATCAGCTGACCCCAGCGACACTGAGACTGCAGCTGCTCATGATGATGCTATATCTGATCTATCTGGAATGAAAGACAGATTGAAGGGTGTGCTTACACATTATGAAGGTACATTAAAATGTGCAACAACCTGGGTTTGCGCACCCTTCTTGGAAGAGGGCCTCTTGTTGGATAATGCGCCATTGAAGCCAGGCTATGTGAAGTGCTACGTGACTGAAGTAAAGCCTGGATTCAATGAATTTGCCCTGAAGAATGTCCTGGGGGACTTTGATGAGCATAGGACATTGGGAGAAACACTGTTACATCACATCCAGTGGCCACAAAAGGAAATAGACTTCATGGATGAGATCCATGAAGCCCCGACGAGAGCAACCAATGTCGCTCCTCAACCGGTGACGCTCTCCTTGCCACAACAGCTCTCACGTGCTTCCCCCAAGGAACCTAATACTAGTAATCCAACGGCGGATGCATCAACCTATGATCAGCCCGCCCAACTTTGTGCCATAAATGCCATGTCATCGTCCGCCCCAGAGCAGCCAGTGGCAAGGCCTACAACTGCTGAAGACGCACCACCGGTTCAGATGCCGGCCGCTGAAGCAGCGGGGGGAGACCCAGCTGCACCACATGCTCAGCAGACCAACCTGACGGACTGCTAAGCAGTCTGATGCTTTGGAACTTCCTGCTAGGTAGTCTGTAGGTCCAGAACCGACTGCTCATCAGTCCGTCGGTCCACAGCCGCGTGATCAGCATACCAATGCGTCAGCACTGCCTGCTCAGCAAACCAACGCGTTGGCACGACCTCCTCAGCACACCAACAAGTTGGCAGCACCTGCGCAGAAACCCGACATAGCTTCAACGCTTGGTCAGCAGTCCGATGCCTCTGCTCCTACAGCCCAGCAGTCCGTCACCGTAGCACCGCCAGCTCAGCAGTCCGGCATAGCTAAACCGTCTGTTGGTACCATAATGTGTAATAACAACCCATAATGCAATAAATATTAACATAAAAGCATGATGCAAAATGGACGTATCAACTCCCCCAAGCTTGGACCTCGCTTGTCCTCAAGCAAAAATCGAAATAGGTAATCATGACCACATGTTTAGAGATAGAGGTGTTGTAAAATAAAATACGGACATGAGGGCATCATGATCATCTTTAGAATAGTAACATATATTGTAATATAATTTCTTATGCTAAAGTGACAATTCGTTCACAAGGTAAAGTATGAATCAAAAACTTCGTTGAAACCAAACAAACTATGATCTTGGTCATTGAAACAATTGCAATTTATCATAACATCGGAAAGAGTCAATGTAAGAGCTTTTATTTAGCAAGTTCACATACTCAACCATCATTTAATCTTTCATAATTCCTAACACTCACGCGATACTTATGAGATCAAAGTTTCAATCAAACACATAGGAAGATAGGGGCTTATAGTTTCGCCTCCCAACCATTTACCTCAAGGGTAACGTCAACGATAATAGTTTATGAACACCTACATCTGAGTGGATATATATATCTGGATATTCCCCAACATATAGTGCTTGCCAAAAAGAAAAAGTATAAAAAGGAGAGGTGATGATCACCATGACTCTTGTGTAAAGGTAGAAGGTAAAAGTAAAAGATAGGCCCTTCGCAGAGGGAAGCAGAGGTGGTCATGCGCTTTTATGGTTGGATGCACAAAATCTTAATGCAAAAGAACGTCACTTTATATTGCCGCTTGTGATAAAGAACTTTATTATGCAGTCTGTCGCTTTTATTTCTTCCATATCATAAGTTCGTATAAAGCTTATTTTCCCCACACTAAAAGGTCATACATATTTAGAGAGCAATTTTTATTTCTTGCACCGATGACAACTTACTTGAAGGATCTTACTCAATCCATAGGTAGGTATGGTGGACTCTCATGGCAAAACTGGGTTAAGGGATTTTGGATGCACAAGTAGTATCTCTACTTGGTGCAGAAGAATTGGCTAGCATAGGATGAGAAGAAAACTCAACATGCTGGAGGATCCATGACAATATAACTTCTATTTGCATATAAGGAAACATAACCCATTATGTTGTTTTGCTTGTCCAACATGAACCTTTTAGCATATAATATTTTAATGAGTGCTCACAATCACAAAATTAAAGATGTCCAAGATAGTATATTTATATGTGAGACCTCTCTTTCTTTATTACTTCCTATTAATTGCAACAATGACCAAAACTATGTTTGTCAACTCCCAACAAATTTTATGCGACATACTTCTTGTATGTGAAGTCATCACTTCCCATAAGATTATTATATAATCTTTTATTTATTTCACCCCTATTTTTCTCAAGATCAAAGCAAGAAAGCAAAGCCCTCAACTCAAAACTAATCTTTATTATATAACTCTCGGGCTCAATTACATAGAGGGAACACAAAGCAAAACTCAAAACTAGATCATACTAAAGAACTTTATTCTACTAAACCAAGATATAACCAAAAGGACCGAACTAAGAAAAATGATAAAGGTAAAGATGTGATGGTGATACGATACCGGGGCACCTCCCGCAAGCTTGGCACAAGCCAAGGGGAGTGCACATACCCATGTACTCAAGTTTCTTTCTTTGGAGGTGGTGATGATGGAGTTGATGATGTTGTGGCCTTGTCCTCCATCTTCTAGGGCATAGGTTCACCATCATAGAAAGATGAACGAGTCTCCGGAATCCTCAAATCTGTAGCCAAACTCATCCTCTTAAATCTATACTCATACTCACAGTTCTGGTTCTGCAGGTCATAGATCTGGGCTTGGAGATGCTCGATTTTCTCATGAAGCTTGAAGATGGCCTTCCCAATCTCACTAGCGTCCAGCTTGTGGTCACGGGTAAAATCCATGATCATGGAGTGATTGGCATTGAGTCCGCGCTCCACCATCCCTTTGCACTTGAACACCTCTTGCTCCACCGCTTCGAGCCTGGACTCCACGCTTTCGGTCCTCCTTGGCCCTTGAACATCGTGGATGTGAAGCACCCCCTCGTGCATCTCGATTGTTTGAGGGTATTGCAGCACCTCCGCAAGGTATGGGTTGATGACCTTCTCTAAGAACTTGTCCTTGGGGGCGCTTGGAGACGTCATGGCGATCTAGATCTGTCAGAAAAATAGCTCAAAACAAGAATTGGGGATATTGAAGTGATACGGTGGTCAAAACCTTCGGAAGATTATATAATGAATTTTTACCGACCAAAAGAAGTATACTGCAAGAAAATGGAGTCCAGAGGGCACACGAGGTGGCCACAAGCCAGGGAGGCGTGCCCAGGGGGGTAGGGCGCACCCCCACGGCTTGTTGCCTCCTCATGCACTTTTCAGACTACTTTTTATTTTCCTAATTTTTTAAATATTCCAAAATGGAGTAAAATTGCTTTTGGGGAAGTTTTGGAGTCGGTTTACTTACCGTATCACATACCTTTTCCTTCTCGGGGGTCTGGAGTGTTCTGGTAGGTCTCCCTTATGTACTCCTCCGGTGTTATGGTATTAATAATATTGGTTTCTACATTTATGGGAGTACCTGAGATATAATGTTTGATTCTTTGTCCGTTTACCACCTTTGGGTTATTGCCCTCGGCGTTGTTGATCTTGATGGCACCGGAATGATAAACTTCTTCGATAATGTAAGGTCCTTCCCATTTAGAGAGAAGTTTTCCTCCAAAAAATCTTAAACGAGAGTTGTATAGCAAGACATGGTCACCTACATTAAATTCACGCTTTTGTATCCTTTTGTCATGCCATCTTTTAACTTTTTCTTTAAACAATTTGGCATTCTCATAGGCTTGGGTTCTCCATTCATCAAGTGAGCTAATGTCAAATAACCTCTTCTCACCGGCAAGTTTGAAATCATAGTTGAGCTTTTTAATTTCCCAATAAGCTTTATGTTGTAGTTCAAGAGGTAAGTGACATGCTTTTCCATAAACCATTTTATATGGAGACATACCCATAGATTCTTATAAGTAGCTCTATAAGCCCATAATGCATCATCAAGTTTCTTAGACCAATTCTTCCTAGATCTATTAACAGTCTTTTGCAAGATCAATTTTATTTCTCTATTACTCAATTTTACTTGACCACTAGACTGAGGATGATACAGAGATGCAATTCCATGGTTAACATCATACTTAGCAAGCAATTTACGGAAGGCACCATGAATAAACTGTGAACCACGATCAGTCATTAAATATTTAGGGACTCCAAATCTCGGGAAAATAACTTCTTTAAGCATTTTAATGATGGTGTTATGATCAACACTACTAGTTGGAACAGCTTCTACCCACTTAGTAATGTAATCAACAACAACTAAAATATGTGTATACCCATTGGAGGAAGGAAAAGGTCCCATATAATCAAATCCCCAAACATCAAATGGTTCAATAACAAGTGAATAATTCATAGGCACTTCCTGTCATATACTAATATTACCAATTCTTTGACATTCATCACAAGACAAGACAAACTTACGGGCATCCTTGAAAAGAGTAGGCCAATAAAAACTAGATTGTAATACCTTATGTGCAGTTCTATCTCCAGCATGGTGTCCACCGTAGGCCTCGGAGTGACACTTGCGTAGGATCTGTTCATGTTCATGCTCAGGTACACAACGTCTAATAACACCATCTACTCCTTCTTTATAAAGTTGTGGGTCATCCCAAAAGTAATGTCTGAAATCATAGAAATCCTTTTTCTTTTGTTGGTATGTGAAACTAGGTGGTATAAATTTAGCAACAATATAATTAGCATAGTCTGCATACCATGGAGTACTATGAGAAGCATTTATAACAGCTAACTGTTCATCACGAAAGCTATCATCAATAGGTAGTGGGTTATCAAGAATATTTTCTAACCTAGACAAGTTGTCTGCTATGGGGTTCTCAGCTCCCTTTCTATCAATAATATGTAAATCAAATTGTTGTAGCAGGAGGACCCACCTAATAAGTCTAGGTTTAGCATCTTTCTTTTCAATAAGATATTTAATAGCAGCATGATCAGTGTGAACAGTTACTTTAGAATCAACAATATAAGATCTGAACTTGTCACAAGCAAATACAACTGCTAAAAATTCTTTTTCAGTAGTAGCATAATTTCTTTGAGCGCTATCCAGAGTTTTACTAGCATAATGTATAACATTCAATTTCTTATCAACTCTTTGTCCTAGAACAGCACCAACAGCATAATCGTTAGCATCACACATAATTTCAAAGGGCAGGTTCCAATGAGGTGGTTGAACAATAGGTGCAGAGATTAAGGCTTTCTTAAGTATTTCAAATGCTTCTACACAATCATCATAGAAAACAAATGGAACATCTTTTTCCAAGAGATTAGTAAGAGGTCTAGAAATTTTAGAGAAGTCTTTAATAAATCTCCTATAGAAACCAGCATGACCAAGGAAACTTCTTATACCTTTGATATCTTTAGGACACGACATTTTTTCAATAGCATCAACTTTAGCTTTATCAACTTCAATACCTCTTTCGGAGATTTTATGCCCCAAGATAAAACCTTCATTTACCATAAAGTGGCACTTCTCCCAATTCAAGACAAGATTAGTTTCTTCACATCTCTGCAAAACTCGATCAAGGTTGCTTAAGCAATCATCAAAAGAAGTTCTGTATATGGAGAAATCATCCATGAAAACCTCAACAATCTTTTCACAAAAGTCAGAGAATATAGCAATCATACATCTTTGAAAAGTAGCAGGTGCATTGCATAAACCAAAAGGCATACGTCTATAAGCAAAGGTACCAAAAGGACATGTAAAGTAGTTTTTTCTTGATCCTCTTGTGACACAGGTATTTGGGAAAAACCAGAATATCCATCTAGAAAGCAGAAATGAGTATGTTTTGAAAGTCTTTCTAGCATTTGATCAATGAAAGTCAAATGATAATGATCTTTCCTAGTAGCTTTGTTTAATTTTCTAAAGTCAATTACCATTCTATATCATGTAACAATTCTTTGCGCAATCAATTCGTTCTTATCATTAGGAACAACAGTAATACTTCCTTTCCTGGGACACAATGAACGGGACTTACCCATCTACTATCAGCAATAGGATAAATTATACCTGCTTCCAGAAGCTTTAGTATTTCATTTCTTACCACTTCTTTCATCTTAGGATTCAACCATCGCTGGCGATCAATGACTCGTTTAGCATCAGGTTCCATATTAATTTTATGCTGACATAGAGTGGGACTAATGCCCTTAAGATCATCAAGAGTATATCCAATAGCGGCACGATGCTTCCTCAGAGTTTTCAATAATTTCTTTCTTCATGCTCTGAAATGTTAGCACTAATAATAACAGGATATATCTTCTTCTCATCGAGATAAGCATATTTCAAAGTATCAGGTAATTGTTTAAGCTCAAACACAGGATCACTCTTGGGTGGTAGAGGATCTCCAAGAGTCTCAACAGGCAAATTATGTTTCAAAACAGGCATTTGTTTAAAGAATATCTCATCTATTTCATTTCTTTCATTCATGAACGTGTCATTTTCATGGTCTAGCAAATATTGTTCTAAAGGATCAGTAGGAGGCATGGCAATAGAAGCAAGACCAATAATTTCATCTTTACTAGGAAATTCTTTATCATGGGGTTGTCTACAAAATTTGGAGAAATTAAACTCATGAGACACATCCCCAAAACTTACACTAACAGTTTTGTTCTCAGAATCTATTTTAGCGTTAACAGTGTTCAAGAAAGGTCTACCAAATATAATGGGACAAAAATCATCTTGTGGGGAACCAAGAACTAGAAAATCAGTAGGGTATTTTATTTTTCCACACAAGACTTCAACATCTCTAACAATCCCAATTGGTGAGATAGTATCTCTATTAGCAAGCTTAATAGTAACATCAATATCTTCTATCTCAGCAGGTGCAATATCATTTATAATTTCTTGATATAAAGTAAAGGGAATTGCACTCACACTAGCACCCAAATCACATAAGCGATGATAACAATGATCTCCTATCTTAACGGAGATAACATGCATGCTAACAACAAGTCTATGTTTATCTTTATCATCAGATTTATCAATTCTAGCAGCTTCATCACAGAAATAAATAACATGCCCATCAATATTATCGACCAAGAGAACTTTAACCATAGCGATACTAGGTTCAACTTTAATTTGTTCAGGGGGTGTAGGTGTTCTAGTATAACTCTTACGGACTACAACTAAAGCTTTAGCATGTTCTTTTATCCTAACAGGAAAAGGTGGTTTCTCAATATAAGCAGTAGGAATAACAGGATCAACAATGTAAGTAATGGTTTCTTCTTCAGCTTTAATGGGTTCTACTATTTTTACTTCACTGGCAGGATGATATTTAAACCAGTTCTCCTTAGGGAGATCAACATGAGTAGCAAATGATTCACAGAAAGAAGCTACGATCTCAAAGTCAAGACCATATTTAGTGCTAAATTCACGAAAAGCATCGGTATTCATAAAAGATTTAACACAATCAAACTTAAGGTTTATACCTGACTCCTTACCTTCATCGAGCTCCCAATCTTTAGAGTTGCGTTTAATTCTTTCCAAGAGATCCCATTTGAATTCAATAGTCTTCTTCATAAAAGAACCAGTACAAGAAGTATCGAGCATGGATTGATCATTACAAGAAAGCCGAGCATAAAAATTCTGAATAAGAATTTCTCTTGAGAGCTCATGATTGGGGCATGAATATAACATTGACTTAGGACTCCCCCAAGCTTGAGTGATACTTTCTCCTTCACGAGGCCAAAAATTATATATATAATTCCGATCACAATGAGCCAGATGCATAGGATAAAACTTCAGATGAAATTCCAATTTCAATCGGTTGTAATTCCAAGCTCAAATATCATCACATAGCCTATACCATGTCAATGCCTTTCCCTTCAAAGATAAAGGGAAGACCTTCTTCTTGACATCATCCTCGGGTAAACCTGCAAGCTTAAATAATCAACAAACTTCATCCACATAGATTAGATGCAAATCAGGATGTAGTGTTCCATCTCCTGCATAAGGATTAGCTAGCAGTTTCTCTATCATACCTGAAGGAATTTCATAATAAATATTTTCAGTAGGTGCAGTAGCATGAGGGGCAACTCTTTGCTCTTCCGGTCGAGGTGAAGATACCCCAAACAAACCCCTCAAAGGATGATTTTCCATAGTGACAAGTGACAGTAAATTTCAGCACGTAATATAAATGTTTCCTTACCAAATTCCACTTACCAAAGGCGCTTCACTTCCCGGCAACGGCGCCAGAAAAGAGTTTTGATGACCCACAAGTGTCGGGGATCTATCATGGTCCTTTTGATAAGTAAGAGTGTCGAACCCAATGAGGAGCAGAAGGAAATGACAAGCGGTTTTCAGCAAGGTATTTTCTGCAAGCACTGAAATTATCGGTAACAGATAGTTTTGTGATAAGATAATTCGTAACAGGTAACAAGTAACAAGTGTAAAAAAGGTGCAGCAAGGTGGCCCAATCCTTTTTGTATCAAAGGATAAGCCTGGACAAACTCTTATATAAAGCAAAGCACTCCCGAGGACACATGGGAATTATTGTCAAGTTAGTTTTCATCATGCTCATATGATTCACGTTCGTTACTTTGATAATTTGATATGTGGGTGGACCAGTGCTTGGGTGCTGTCCTTACTTGGACAAGCCTCCCACTTATGATTAATCCCTCTCGCAAGCATCCGCAACTATGAAAGAAGAATTAAGATAAATCTAACCATAGCATGAAACATGTGGATCCAAATCAGCCCCTTACGAAGCAACGCATAAACTAGGGTTTAAGCTTCTGTCACTCTAGCAACCCATCATCTACTAATTACTTCCCAATGCCTTCCCCTAGGCCCAAATCATGGTGAAGTGTCATGTAGCCTACGTTCACATAACACCACTAGAGGAAAGACAACATACATCGCATCAAAATATCGAATGAATACCAAATTCACATGATTGCTTATAACAAGACTTCTCCCATGTCCTCAGGAACAAATGTAACTAATCACAAAGCATGTTCATGTTCAAGATCAGAGGGGTATTGAATATCATTAAGGATCTGAACATATGATCTTCCACCAAATAAACCAACTAGCATCAACTACAAGGAGGAATCAACACTACTAGCAACCCACAGGTACCAATATGAGGTTTTGCGACAAAGATTGAATACAAGAGATGAACTAGGATTTGAGAGGAGATGGTGCTGGGTAAGATGTTGATGGAGATTAACCCTACCTCGATGAGAGGATCGTTGGTGATGATGATGGCTTCGATTTCCCCCTCTGGGAGGGAAGTTTCCCCGGCAGAGTAGCTCCGCCGGAGCCCTAGATTGCTTGTGCCCAAGTTCCGCCTCGAGACGGTGGTGCTTCATCTCGAAAGCTTCGTCTCAATTTTTTATAGGTCAAAACCTTTCATATAGCAGATGGTGGGCACCGGAGACCTGCTAGGGGGCCCACAAGCCCTAGGGGTGTGCCCTGGGGGGTAGGGCGCTCCCCCCACACTTGTGGCTACCTGGTGGGTCCCCTCCGGTAGTTTCTTCTCCCAAAAAATCTTATATATTCCAAAATAATTCTCCATAAATTTTCAGGACTTTTGGAGTTGTGCAGAATAGGTCTCTCAGATTTGCTTCTTTCGGTCCAAAATTCCAGCTTCCGGCATTCTCCCCCTTCATGTAGATCTTGTAAAATAAGAGAGAAAAGGCACAAGTATTGTACCATAATGTGTAATAACAGCCCGTAATGCAATAAATATTAACATAAAAGCATGATGCAAAATGGACGTATCAGCTGCTACCCACTAAATATTTAGACTATGCTAGTATGGTAGCGCATCATTTTATTGACAATGATAAGCACAAGCGACTCCTTTTCAACTTAGTATTCAGTCAGGGTACTTGCGAGATTATTACTTTGCCTGCACCTTCCTAGTTCGATCTTTATTCAGGCAGATACACTATTATGCTCGATGACATCTACGCATACTGGGGGTCTGATACAACCCCCAGTACCTAAGCCAGCACCAGCACCTGAGCCATACCAGGAGCCTGTTTATCAGTGGGAACTATTGGGGTTATGATCCTGACAATGAGTACTAGGGGTACGAATAAGGGGCAGAGACTAACTACGGCGTAGGTGTAACACTCAGTGTTTAACGAGTTCAGGCCCCTCACTCGGTGGAGGTAAAAGCCCTACGTCTCGTGCCCTGAGGCTTGCTTTGATTTTATGGATATGGTTACAAGGGTTGAACGTGCCCGGCTATAGAGAGGGGTGCGGCCTATATAGAGTGCGCTACAGCCCCATGTCTCCCACTCCGCTGGGGCAATTAATGCCGTTGAATGAGGCAGATACTAGTGTCATGAGCTTATACTACATCAGTTACAGGTACGGTAGCTATAACTCTATTTAGTGGATGACTTAGGATTCCTCGACCATTGCAGCTCCTACGACGCCTTCCTGTCGTGTACGTCCGAGTGGTTATTCGTCCGCCGAGTGACGTGTGGTTGCCCGAGTGCCGTAGAGCCGTCCGAGTGATCCTCCTGATGTATGCATCCGAATGCTGGCGTGGTCCAGGGACCTACCTATGATGGTGATGGGCCCCATGTGGGTCCCAAATGATGGGTCCTTGACCCTCCCTGTAATAGGTGACCACATCATTAGCCCCCAAATCGGTTGGGATTTCGTAGGACAAACAAATCAATCCTTCGGTTGGGTCCGAGTGTCGTAGGGACACTCGAAACAAGTTTCCGAACCTTGATTTGCTGTCCCTTGGACGAAAACACAACAGATTCTAGACTTTAGTTTTACCCAGATGACCGGGCACTGTTGATCATCGAGAAAAAACCAGGTGGCATTCATTTTGTCTCTCGGAGGAGATAGACTAGGGGCCCGAGTGAGGGCATGCCATTACAACTCGAGTGGCGACGCCGGCGCGTGGTCTGACTCTCTAGAGAGATGCCACTCCTTATCCCAGGGGAGCGCCATCGTAGGCCTCCTACAAGTCTAGGTTTACGAGTCATGCGCCTTGGAGCCTACCGAGAGGGCCAAGTGAACCCGCAAGGGGGCGTCAAGCTCGTCAGATAACGATCCTGAAGAGGACTTCAGTCAGGTGTTTAACATGGCCGAGTGCACGGGTCCCCACGGAGGGTGGTCAGTCGGACTGACATGTGTCCTTTAGGAAAGGAATCGCTGGTAATCAATCGGATTGATTCGTCCCAGAAATCTCGGGATTTGAATTCGTGTGTTCGTGCGCTGAAGCGGTAACGTCGTGCGTTAGTGGGAAAGTGGGGGGTGTGGCTCCTCGATTTGCACGCACGATCTCCACCACGTGCCATGCCTGTCCTGTGCAAATCCTTGCCGCGCGGGTCATTGATCCTAGGATTCACGGTGAGAGATCCGGCTCGAGATTTAGTCCGATGATATAAAAGATTCGAGGGCAGATTCTTGGGTCTTAGATCCCCTTTCTCTCCTCTCGACTCCTCCGTTCCTCCTCTCCATCCGAGTGTGCGGTGATGGCGAGGGACTCCACAGCCAAGGCAGAGAAGGCGAAGAAGGCGGGGAAGGCCACCTCCTCCGGCTCCGATGCGGCGGCCGGCGGCGTGGCGAGGGACTGGCTCCCGTCGCGCGTCACCGCTCAGCGGTTGGAAGAGCTGGCAGAGGAGGGGCTGATCCCGCGCGAGGGATGGCACCGTTCTGGTGCGAGGGAGGTCAAGCTGGTGCCTCAGGAGGACGAGAGCGTCCTGCTCGTCACCCACATCGAGCGAGGCTTCTCGATGCCGCCCCATCCCTTCTTCCGGGCGTTCCTCGACTATTTCGGTGCTCAACTCCATCACCTTCCCCCCAATGCCATTATCTACCTCTCGGCCTTCATCTCTCTCTGTGAGAACTTCCTGGGTTGTCACCCCCACTGGGGCCTCTTCAAATATATCTTCACATGTCGATCGATCGCTGTGAAGAAAGACTCGCCGACTAGAGAGAAAACCCATGTCACCTAGCTATGCGGGGGAATGGGCATCCAGGTACGCGGGGGCAGGCCCTTCCCAAAAAAGGGCTTTCCCGACTCCGTCAAAGGGTGGCAAGGGACCTGGTTTTACTGCAGGGACGTCCCCGGCGCCCACCATCAGTCGGGCCTCCCGCCTTACTCGTCTGAGCGAATGCGAGCTCCGCCGACCCTCACCATGGAGAAAGAGGAGAAGATGGGCGTCGACATCTTGTCCAGCGCGTTAATCGGAGTCGTGAACGCTGGGTTGAACAGCATGGACTTGCTGGAGACTTTCTTCAGTCGGCGCATCCAACCACTTTAGGCCAGGGCTCATCCCATGTGGCTGTACGAGGGGCCGGGTGACTCCACTCGGGTGCATGCTGAAGATCTCACTGAGAAGGAGGTGGGTGCCAAGATCAAGGCCATCACCTGCGCCTGAGACAACCCGCGGGGGACTCGGTTAGTGCCAGCCTTTCACAAGGACCTGCCGCCCATCAAGGTATTTGTCTTTGATTCAGTCAGCTTAATTGCATGTTGTCTTTCGTACATCTGATCCTCACGCTCGCATGTGTTTGCTTCTCAGGAATTCCAGAACCTAATTTCTAGGATTCTGGTGGTGGACCGCTCGCCTCAGGATGTGACGAGTGACACCGAGCAGCAGTACTCAGAGAGATCTGATGATGATGAGAGTGATGATGACGACGATGATATAAGCTCGGAGGAAGGCGATGAGGCGGAATCTTCTCCGTCTTATGAAGCCCCCAAAGAGCCCCGTTCTAAGGCATTGCACGACCCAAAGGGCAAGGCAGGAGAAGCTCACCATCCGACTGCCTCAGCCGGGCGACCCGGGGCTCCAAGCGTGCACGCGCAGAGGCGGAGAGCTCGGCGGAGAAGCAGCCCAAACTGCCCAAGCAAATCTCCATCATACCTCGGATGGCTGCCGTGCCGCGGATCAAGGTGGTAGTGCCTGTGGCCTCGATGTAAGTATTCTCGCCGACTCCTTATTCATTTTTGAATTGACTCGGTTGCTGACGAAGTGCTGTTTGGTCTTTGCAGCAATGACACCTCGACAACCTCAGCAGACGAGCATGCTCACAAGCCAGGCCCGAGTGATGCTGACGCGGCGGACGCCGCCACCTCCAAAGGTATGTTGTGTTGATCGACCTGGGTGGTTTAGGTCTTCTCCGATTGGAACCTAACAATTTTCTTGATTTATGCAGCTCCACCCGAGATCATCCAGCTAGACGACGAAGTGGGTGCTAACCCGCCGAATCCGGACGCTATCAGAGAAGGGGTGCCGAATGTCAACACGCCAATGACAGATGCCTCTCCTCGCCCGATGACCCGCGTCTCGCCGGCGAAGGTGGCCGCCAAGACCGCGAGGCCGAGTCCTCTGGCTCAAGGTGGCTCATCTTTGACTGCGGTGGCGTTGGCTGTAGGGTCTTCCCAAGCTCCTCCGAGTGGAACAATGATGATTCCATCCTAGAGGCTGACGTCCGCGACTCTATCTGCCCCGACTAGTTCCTTCCCCCTGTATCATGTCCCAGAAGACCAGGTGGGGGCAAGTAAGGAGGTGTTGATCCAGGTGGGTCTGCTGTGCAGCCAACTGAAGGAGGCCTACGACGCCAGCGCGGCACTAGAGACCAATGTCCGAGTAAGTACCATTGTGAGTATGATTTCCAGTCGAAGTTTCTTCTTTTCCTGTAGTATGGTTGTAGGATTTCTGCCAGTGGGTTTGCGCGGGGCACACCCACTGGGTGTGCATGATCCAGTGGGGGCACGCTGAGTGCACCCACTGTGTGTAGTCCCTGAGGCACCTGTTGACTGGTGTTAGTCGGCAGGAGTCTTTGAGTGTTGAATTTTCCTATATTCACTCGGAGTCTAGCCATTTTTTTTGGCTCATCGATGAGTCACTTTCCAGTGGGGCACGCTGAGTGCACCCACTGGGTGTAGTCCCCGAGGCTGCCGTTGATCGCTGGTGATCGGTGGTAGCCTTTAGAACTTGTCATTAGGCGTTCGGGGCGCCCTACGACACTCATGCGCTGGTGAGATAATAGGTAAAATTTTCTTCGTTACTGACCCGGGAGTCAGCCGAGTGAAGTAGGTCATCTTGTGTTGTTTTCCTCTATCTTCTTCATTGCTGACTCAGGAGTCAGCCAAGTCAGGATAGAACAGAGGGTACTTCAAGATCTGGTATTGGTCGAGCTTGTTCCACTCGGGGGGTACGACTGAGTGAGTAGTCCACTTAGTAGTCCGAGGGTACTTCAGGATCTGGTATTGGTCTAATTTGTTCCTTCCAGTGGTGCCTACCCGGATGCTTGTGAGTTACTGCTTTTGGATTCCCTTCAGGATCTTCTGACTGACTATTTTTTGTATGTTGCAGAGGACTTGTGAGATGGGGTCCCACTATGCCACAATGGAGAAGGAGGTGACCTCCCTTCGACTTGATCTGGAAGCTAAGAGACTTAAGAGTACACGACTGGAGCAGGAGAAGAAGGCCCTGGGAGGTAAGCCATTTCCTCCGACTGATGGTTACATACTACTTTTCCCCTTTGATCCAAATCATTTCGCTCCGACAGATGTTCATAGCGAGAACACCCAACTAGTAATGAGGCTCAGGACTTCTATTTCTTTAGAAACTATGAAGCAGGCTCTGGAGAACAAGGACAAGGACCTGGCGATGGCCCAGAAAGGAGCTAGGACCAAGACCAAACTTGCTGACGAGAAGCTGGCTTCAGTCGGCAAGTTGGAGGATGAGATTAAGGATCTCAAGGCCATCATCAGTGCCTCTACTCAAGAGAAGGCCAAGTTGGAAGAGAAGGTCACACAGCTGACTGACAAGAAGGATGCCGTGGAGAAACACATTGAGGACGTCTTCAAAGAATTTAGTGAGAAGCTTGCTGGTAAGTTCTTCTTCGACCGAGTGAAATCCATATGTTGCCAAATTCCTCTTGATCATCCGCTCACAGATTGTTCTTCTTGATGTAGAGCATTGTTATAATAAGGATCTGGAGCTGGCTAGGATCGAGAGGGATCTGTACCCATCTAGGTCACGCGTCACCGACAATGCTGCCCTTGCCATTCTTCGGCTTGAAGACCGCTTGGAGAATGCATTGGGCTTCATCACTCGGGCAAAAGGCGCAGCGGGTCGGATTGATGAGGAGTTACAGCCGGGTTAAGAGACTCGGAAGGACCTGGAGTCGATCCTGATGCGGCTGAACGATGTTCCTGCTCGGGTGAAGGCTTGGAAGAAATCCGCCGCCCGAAGTGGCGCTGATGTGGCGCTGTCACTCATCCGCGTTCATTGCAAGAACATGGATGAAGAGAAGCTGAAGAACCTTCGAGTGGTGAACAAGAAGAACCTCAAGTTTGAGGATTTCATGGAGACCTTCGCTGAAGCCGCCACTTGTATCGCCGACAGGATCGACCTGGAGACCTTCGTTGAACCAGCCAGCCCTCCGCCCGAAGCTTAAAAACACTTGATTGAATTTGCCCCGGAATGCTAGGTGGTTGATGTAATGAAATACTTTGCCGAGCCCTGGGCTCGTTTTGCCTTGGAGACATACGGACGGATCGAATCTTTAATTTGAAACCTTTTGCGCTTCTATTTGCTTCATGTTTTGTTTGACTTTGGGCGAAAGCTGGTTCGCGGCTAAGCCCCCGAGTGTGGATCAGATCTTCACTCGGATTGTTTTTGAACTTAGGCAAAAGCTGATTCGCAGCTAAGCCCTCGAGTGTGGAGCGGATCCTCGCTCGGATTGTTTTTTAACTTAGGCGAAAGCTGGTTTGCAGCTAAGCCCCTGAGTGTGGAGCGGATCCTCACTCGGATTGTTTTTTGACTTAGGCAAAAGATGTTTCGCAGCTAAGCCCCCGAGTGCGGAGCGGATCCTCACTCGGATTGTTTTTTAACTTAGGCGAAAGCTGGTTCGCAGCTAAGCCTCCGAGTGTGGAGCGGATCCTCACTCGGATTGTTTTTTAACTTAGGCAAAATCTGGTTCGCAGCTAAGCCTCCGAGTGAGGAGCAGATCCTCACTCGGATTTTTTTTAACTTAGGCAAAAGCTGGTTCACAGCTAAGCCTCCGAGTGCGAAGCGGATCCTCACTCGGATTGTTTTTTAACTTAGGCAAAAGCTGGTTCACAGCTAAGCCTCTGAGTGCAGAGCGGATCCTCACTCGGATTGTTATTTAACTTAGGCGAAAGCTGGTTCGCAGCTAAGCCTCCGAGTGTGGAGTGGATCCTCACTCGGATTGTTTTTAAACTTAGGCGAAAGCTAGTTCGCAGCTAAGCTTTCTCACCTCTTCAACCACTGGAGGTGTGTTAGTTTCCGAATGCGATTAATCACCTGAGTAAGACGCAACTGTAGGTCGAACTAGACGATACATGGAAAAAGTGAGACTTTTATTCATCTAAGTTCATTCAGACTAACTATTACAAGGGAGAAATTTTATTCTAGGTATAAAACTTGCGGAGCAAATCTGCATTCCAAGCTCTGGGCTCTTCTATTCCTCTGGTGAAGTCACTACTAGAAACAGAGAATTTGCCATCAGTTAGCTCTTTGCCGTCTGCTAGCGGACGGCAACGAAGGCCTTTGCCGTCTGCTTCTAAAAAACTGACGGCAAAGAACTGGCTGACGGCAAAGATCCTATTTGCCATCAGCCAACTCTTTGCCATCTGCTAGCGGACATCAAAGATTCTTTGCCGTCCGCTAGCAGACGGCAACAAGGTGGGTGGGGTCTAATGGAGGCCCAAACCCTAAAGGCCCACCAGCCCCACCTCCTTGCCGTCCGCCAGCAGACGGCAAAGAACTTGCCCACTAACGGCCACCCCTCCCTCTCTCCCTGGCCCCACCCCTCTCTCTTCCCTCTCTCTACCCGCGTGCGCACAGTCGCCCCCGCGCCCGCACCGTCGCCGCCCAGCATCGCCGCCACCCCACCACCCCGCCGCCGCACCACCCCGTCGCCCCCGCTGCACCGTCGCCCCAGGCCGCCGCCCCGGAGCCCTGCGGCCCCGTCGCCCCCGCCGCCCTGCCCCAGGTCGCCCCGCCCCCCTCCTCCACCGGCCACTTCCTCCACCGGCTGCCCCCCGAAGGTGAGCTCTCCTTTTTTTCTTCTTTTTTTCTATTTTTTTAGATTTAGTTTAGTTTTAGTTTAGTTTTAGTTTAGGTTTTTTTCCTGCTTTTTTAGGTTTAGTTTAGATTTAGTTTTAGTTTAGGTTTAGTTTAGGTTAAGAAGAAAGAAGAAAGATGAAGAAGAAAGAAGAAGAGAGAAGAGAGAAGAAGAAGAGGAGGAAGAAGAAGAAGAAGAAGAAGAAGAAGAAGAGGAGGAGGAGGAGGAAGAAGAAGAAGAGGAGGAGGAGGAATAAGAAGAAGAAGAAGAAGAAGAAGAAGAAGAAGAAGAAGAAGAAGAAGAAGAAGAAGAAGAAGAAGAAGAAGAAGAAGAAGAAGAAGAAGAAGAAGAAGAAGAAGAAGAAAAGGTTAGGGGTGCGTCGGCGCCGACGGAACTGGGTTGAGGATCGCTGGTCGCCGAGGGGTCGAGGGTCGGGGCAGAGGGTCAAGGATCGCCGGTCACCGAGGGGATATATGGTGGAGCCAGTGGGTCCCGCCGGTCCCGACGCCGTCACCCAGGCCAAGAATCCCCCGGTCCGAGTGCTGACCCGTCGACCGTGCGTCGCCATACCTAAGGGCGACCGGGGACGAGCGGGTTGGGGGGTTCCTCGGCGTCGATGGAACCCTAAATGACAGCTATTTAGGTTAGGGGGTGCCTTGGCGTCGACGAAAGCCTAAATGACATCTATATAGGTTAGGGGTGCCTCGACGTCGACGGAACCCTGAATGACATATATTTCGGTGGCATCCTATTGTAAATATTTAGTTAGGTTGATGGCAAAAACAATAATGCTATGTTACTCATCTTTCGATTTCAATGTGCAGTTGTTTCGTCGCTGCGAGGGTCTGGTGTTCGACGAGCTCCGCCCCTGCGTTCGTGGGTAAGCACAAATGACATCTCCTCCTTCCCCCTTAATTATTTGCTCTATTCCGGCCTTTGTGCCGATGACACTAGCTAGGTAACTACAGTCGCGTAACCAGTATGCATCTCCCGTCCGAAAGGGTTGCATCGATAAATATGCATTTAGTTGCATATTTATCACTGTAACTCATTCGGATTGTCCAGCGATTTCCACGGACAGCCCGAGTATGTGTAGATTGGGTACGTTCTCTCCATGCTCTACCCCATTCCGAGACAAAATTTCGTCAGCGCCTCCCTGTTGTTCTCCGGATGCACATTCTCTCGGCTTTTTGCCGAGACGTGTATCGGGAGAACAACGGGGAGGTGCTGCCGAAATTTTGTCTCGGAATGGAGTAGAACATGGAGAACGTACTCAATCTACACATACTCGGGTGGGATTAGGACCTATCTTTACCTATTAGAAGGTTGCATGGACGTAATAAAATTGACAAACTAGATTAACTGATGAATATACATGCTGAATTATATATATTTCTTGTCTATCCAGTAGCTAAGCAAGATGAGTGATCGTGCGTGGATGTACACCGGTCGCACTAGTCAGAAAGAGATTACCAATGAATGGTTAACAAAAACCAAGGGGTTTGTGAAAGCCGCATTTGCAAATGTCCTGAGGAAAAACTGGTGCCCCTGAGTCCGATGCAAGAATTGGGAAAAGAGGACACAGGATGAAATGGGCAAACACATTCAGAAGAGTGGTTTTACACCCGGTTATACGGTGTGGACATTTCATGGTGAGTCTGCCCAACGTGCCAGAGCTGAGGTGGTTCGTCGTCGCACCGACGAGTATGGTACCGGGATGGAAGACATGGTGCAAAACTTTGATGATGCTCGGGATTCAGACGAAGAGATGGAGGAATCTGCAAAGGCCTTCAATGAAATGTTGGAGTCTTCAAAACGTCCTCTTCACGAGCACACTGAGCTTTGTCAGCTGGATGCCATCTCACAAATAATGGCTTTGAAGGCTCAATTCAACTTGGGCAGAGAATGCTACGACGCGATGATGACAGTATTTGGACGCTTTCTACCCAAAGGCCATGTACTGCCTGCAAACC
The DNA here is from genome assembly GCA_011799875.1 of Thinopyrum elongatum. Taxonomy (NCBI): domain Eukaryota; kingdom Viridiplantae; phylum Streptophyta; class Magnoliopsida; order Poales; family Poaceae; genus Thinopyrum; species Thinopyrum elongatum. The sequence continues at coordinate 549,127,907 of CM022298.1, read as the reverse complement.
TGTACCAGTCAGACAAAATCCTCCATGCTCTTAAGATGCCCTATGAGAAGATACATGCCTATGAGAAAGGATGTGCCTTATTTAGTCTTGAGTATGCAGACTTGAACTATTGTCCCATTGGCAAGTCTTCCAGGTATATTGTGGTAAACAACGGTATGGGTGAGAAGACGCAGACCAAAATCCCGGTTAATGTTCTTCGGTATATGCCAATCCTACCAAGACTTCAATGTCTTTTCATGGTCGAAGAGACGGCCAGACAGATGACATGGCACAAAACAGGTAAAATAACCGAACTAGATGCAAATGGGAATCTGATGATGGTACACACATCGGATGGTGAAGCGTGGAAGAGCTTCGATGCATTACATGCGAAAAAATCGGGAGATCCAAGGCATCCTCGAGTCGCCATCAGCACGGATGGGTTCAGTGTGTTTGGTCTGACGGCAGCCCAATACAGTTGTTGGCCATATTTGTCTTTCCACTCAATCTCCCCCCGGACAGATTATGCAAAGAAAGAACATTTTCCTGACGTTGATAAATCCAGGGCCGAACTATCCGGGGAAGAATATGAATGTGTACATGCAGCCGCTTAAGGATGAATTGCAAGAAGCTTGGTATAATGGGTTAAAGACATACGATGCCTTTAACAAACAGAACTTCATAATGCGTGTCTGGTACATGTACTCGATGCATGACTTGCCGGTGTATGTGCTATTCATTGGCTGGTGTGTGCATGGAAGGTTCCCGTGCCCCACATGCAAAGCAGCTCTTGAGTTTCATTGGCTGCAGGCAGGTCGCAAGTTTTCTTGCTTCGACTCGCATAGACAGTTCCTGGATCCTTGTCATAAGTTCAAGAAAGACAAGAAGAACTTCATGAAAGGTACAGTTGTCAAAAACTCTGCACCACCTCCATTGACAGGCCAAGAGACCCTGGATCAGTGAAACACTCTTGAGCCAGATCCAGAGCATCCAGGGTATTTCAAGGGGTATAACTCGAAACACGCCTGGACTCACAAGAAATGCTTGTGGGATCTGCCTTACTTCAAAGACCTCCTTTGCCCACACAACATCGATGTGATGCACACTAAAAAGAATATTGCCGAGGCACTTTTTGGTACATTGTTCGGCATAGAGGGGAAGTCAAAGGATAATACTAAGGCTAGAGTCGATCAAGAGGCACTATGTGATAGACCGTTACAAAACATGAAAGAAAAGAAAGGAAAGCAGAACTGGACGAAGCCAGAGGCATGGTTCAATCTTGGAAGGCCAGCTATGAGGGAAATTATCTTGTGGGTGAAAATGCAGTTGATGTTCCCCGATGGGTATGCAGCGAATCTAAAGAGGGGAGCGACTCTTGAGAAATTGAAATATTTGGTCTCAAGAGTCATGATTGGCACATATGGATTGAGCGGGTAATGCCGGTGATGTTGCGTGGCTTCATCCCTGAGGATGAATGGCTAGTACTGGCAGAGCTGAGCTATTTCTTCCATGTTCTTTGTGCAAAAGAACTATTGCCTGCCGTGCTAGAAGAATGGAAGAGTTGGCGCCGGAGTTGATCTGCAAGTTAGAGAAGATCTTTCCGCCGGGCTTCTTCAATCCAATGCAACACTTGATTCTGCATCTCCCGACCGAGGCAAGATTGGGGGGGGGGCCATGCAAAATCGTTGGTGCTATGCAACTGAGAGGATGCAGAAGACGCTCCGAGCAAAATGTAAAAATAAACGTAGAATTGAAGCATCGATGGCCGATGCATTCATTACTAAGGAGGCGGCAAACTTCGTGACAGCACACTATGAAGCCAAAAATCATCATTTGCATAATCCGAAGCCCCGGTACAATGCTGGCGACCAAAAAAAAGGTGGTTCCAACCTCAGCCTATTCAAAGGGAATCTCGCACCAGCCAGTGCTTCGAAACCAATATCGTTGGATGTCGAAGAATGGCGGACCATTTCATTGTATATCTTCACCAACCTAACAGAAGTGCGGCCATACATCGAGTAAGTTCTCGCGGTACATTGTTTCACAACTTCTAATTCCTTTGAACTGCTCTTATTCCCGGATATTTTTTGATACAGTCGATATGTCGCCAAATTCTCGGATGGAGTGGTGATCCAAAAGGAATCCATCGAAGAGTATGAGCTTCTGGCAAAGCAAGGAGGCAGATTTCCCGGTTTCATCTCTTGGTTCAAACAAACGGTAATTTCCATTAGACCATTCTCATTTCTTTGTCTAATTTGCGGCTAATGCAACAATCCTTTCGTATTAAACTTGTAGGCTAATTCAGAGTCTATGGACGCCGAATTGAGACAAGTCGCTAATGGTTTTGACTTTAAAGTCCGTTCATTTGACAAATACGACATCAACGGGTATCACTTTCGTACCTACGGCAAAGAGCTATCTATGGCCGACCGAAAGTCTACAAATTGTTGTGTCTCTGCTATCGGCGATGGAGGTATCGAGTATTATGGGAGAGTTGAAGCAAGTTATGAACTTCTATTCTATGGTCAAAATGCACCGAACGTCATAGTCTTCAAATGTTACTGGTTCTAGCTGAAGGAGACTAGAAGGACTCATGAACATATAGGGCTAGTCGAAATCAAACAAAGCACCCATTTAGATGTTTCCAATGTCTATATTACGGCTCAACAGGCGACCCAAGTTTTGTATCTACCGTGGGCCTGCCAAACTGATCCAAATTTGAATGGTTGGGATGTCATTTATGAAGTGCCGCCACGTGTTAGACCACCTCCCCCCAATGAAGAGGATTATGAACCTCACATTAACCCCGACACATATGAAGGTGAATTCTTCCAAGAAACACGTCTTTCCAAAAAACACTTCAACAAACGCTCTACTTCACCCCAGAACATTGAAGTAGACAGCGACAGTGAACCCGACTTCACCCCTGAGCCGGGACAAGATGAGCCTGAACAAGAAGAGATTACTGCTGCGGATGACTTGTCAATGCTTGACCGATTACGTAAAGGTGGCCTTCCACATGTTGATGCCGCTGAACCCAATGAGCACTTCATTCATGATAGTGATGATGATGATGCATTTATTGATCTCGGAGCATTTATTGAACCCGACGATCAAGATTATTATTAGGTATTCAATTTTTTTATGTTGTACTTGATTTATATAGTTACTTGTATGATTGTATGATTTGTATAGTTACTTGTATAATTTTCTTACTTTGTATGATTGTTTATTATACATAGTGCCATGGTCTTGATATCCGTCCCCATCGGCCCTCGCCCGGATTATGATTAGGATATGGTATATTCTCTTTTATAACTATTTGTTGCATTTCGCATTTATGACAATTATGGCCATCAAGTTGACATAGAGATATTTTTATCTAGGAGGTATGTGAACCGGAAATTCCAACCGACCCTCTTGTCGAGTTAAATTTAGTTGAAAAAGAAAATGAGTATTTGAAAGAAAAAATTAAAAGAATTGAAGAAGAGAAGATGAAATTGGAGTTGTATGTTGCCGATGTCGTCGATGATCACAAGATGAAGATGAATGCAATGCGCTTGAAGATGGATGCAATGCGCTTGAAGATTAAGAAGATTAGAAAATATGCCATTGATAATGAGGCTTGGTATCATTATGCCATTGGATCAATTGTTACTTTAGTTGCGATCTTCATCGCATTTGTTGTGATGAGGGTAAGTTTTCTCTAGTGTTTTGCTTAACAAATGCATACTTAGCTTCGTACATGCTTGTTAACCCTATTATTCCACATACTTTCCTTATTTTCCCCAAAAAAGATGTACTTAGATAATTATCCTCCAAAATGACATAATTAGCTTATTTAGTTCATTTATGACATAAGTAGCTTATTCATTTCAAAAATGGCATAATAACCTTAGTTCTCTCATAGATGCCATATACTTAGCTTATTTTCCTCCTAAATGGCATAATTATCTAAGTTAGATAAAAAATGAGCTATACTTACGTAAGTTGGCTCAAAAATGGCATCATCACGTAGGTTAGCACCAAAATGACCTATACTTACCTATTTCCTCCAAATTGACATAATAAGCTATTTGGCTAAAAAATGGCATAATTACCTATGTTAGCTCTAAAATGACACAAATAAGGAATAAGAAGAAGAAAACAAGAAAGAGGAGAAAAACAAAGAATAAGAAGAAAGAGAAAGAAAAGAAAGAATAAAAGAAGAGATGAGAATGGGAGGAAAGGGCAAAAAGATAGAAGAGAAGAAGAAAGATGAGAAAAGAAGAAGAAGAAAGAAGACTATAACTTCTAGTCTTCTCTTCTTCTTCTAGTCTTCTTCTTCTTCTCTTCTTCTTCTTCTTCTTCTTCTTTTCTTTCTTCTTCTTCTTCTTTCTTCTTCTCTTCTCTCTAGTCTTCTTTCTTCTTCTTCTTCTTCTTCTTCTTCTTTCTTCTTCTTCTTCTTCTTTCTCTTCTAGTCTTCTTCTTCTTCTTCTTCTAGTCTTCTTCTTCTTCTTCTTCTAACTTTTCTCTCCCATTTTTGCAGGTTTGATTCACTTCATGGAAGCAGCATTGATGGACTGCTAGTGTTTAGTTCTTGTTTTCATTTGTATTGATGAACAATGTGAAACTATGTACGTATATATGGATGAACTCCGTGAAACTATGTATGTATTGGATCTTTTAATACCCTATGTGTTCTGTTGCATTGATGGACTGCTAGATGTTTGATACATGGGCTATGTTTGAGGTTGAAACTATATATATCATATATATCTTTTGAAAATGCAGGGATATAACAGAAAGCAGAAAAACAGTAACAATACAGGCACTTTGTCGTCTGCCACCGACGGCAAAGAGACCTTTGCCGTCTGCCGCGAACGGCAAAGAAGCCACGTGGCAGCAACCTGTGCAACCTGGGAGCTGACCCATTTGGTCAGTTTGTCATCCGTGGCAGACGGCAAAGGGCTGGGTCTGCTGACGCGTCTGCTGATGTCACAAGGCAGACGGCAAAGGGCTGGGCAGCTTTGCCGTCTGCTGGCGGATGGCAAAGGCTGCCGTTAGCCACCTAACGTGGCTAACGCATGGCTTTTGCCGTCCATGTTCTTTGCCGTCTGCCACCGACGTCAAAGGGCCTTTGCCGTCCGCTTTCAGGAAGCAGACGACAAAGAACCTGTTTACCGTCACTCTCTTTGCCGGGCAGGTTTACCGTCGGTGGCAGACGGCAAAGAACTTTGCCGTCTGCCATGGCAGACGTTAAATAAGCTAATTCCTGTAGTGAGTTATATAGTCTGTATGCTCCATTGTGCAAGACCTTGGAGATGGCGAATGGTCCCTCCTAGGGGGGTGATAGCTTGTGAGGTTTCTGTTGATCCACTCGGAGGACCAGGTCTCCTTCCTGGAAGGCACGTCCTCTGACGTGTTTATCGTGGTAGCGACATAAGTCTTGTTGGTACAATGTTGATCTTATAAGCGCTAGCTCATGTTCTTCCTCCAAAAGGTCTAAGCCATCCTGCTTTGCTTCCTCGGCTTCATCTTCCGAGTAAAGATCCACTCGAGGAGAGTTGTGGAGCAGATCACTCGGCAAGACCGCTTCTGACCCGTACACCATGAAGAATGGGGTGCGGTTCATGGATCGATTCGGGGTCGTTCGCAGGCCCCAGAGGACTGACGGTAGTTCGGTCACCCAGGCGCCTGCTGCGTGAGTCAGATCACGCATGAGGCAAGGTTTCAATCCCTGAAGTATGAGCCCATTTGCTCTCTCGGCTTGTCCATTTAACTGCGGGTGCGCCATAGAGGCGTAATCGACCCGAGTGCGCTGGGTGTAACAGAACTCACGGAACTCGTCTGAGTCGAAGTTAGACCCGTTGTCGGTGATTATGCTGTGTGGGACTCCGAACCTGAAGATGATCTCCTTGATGAACTGAATCGCGGTGGTTGAATCTAGTTTCTTTATGGGTTTGGCCTCGATCCACTTGGTGAACTTGTCTACTGCTACCAATAGGTGCGTGAAGCCACTCACCCCAGTCCAGAGAGGGTCAACCATGTCGAGTCCCCAGACGGCAAATGACCAAGTGAGGGGGATAGTCTTCAGGGCAGACATTGGCTTGTGTGACTGGTTTGCATAGAACTGGCATCCGACGCACTGGTCCACTATGTCTCGGGCGGCCTCATTAGCTCTGGGCCAATAGAATCTGGCTCTGAATGCTTTGGCGACCAAGGTCCGGGAGGATGCATGATGCCCGCATGTTCCCGAGTGAATCTCTTGCAGTATTTGTTGCCCTTCCTCTGGGGATATACATCGCTGAGTGACTCCAGTCATACTTTACTTGTACAGTTGATCTCCCATGACGGTGAAAGCTTTTGATCGGCGGATGATCAAGCGGGCTTCATCTTCGTCCTCTGGGAGCTCTTACCGGAGCAAGTATGCTAGATACGGCTCGGTCCACTCGGGAGTGATAACCAGTATCTCTTGGACCAGATCAATTACTGTGGGGATGTCTACTTCGGTCGGATTGGAAGGTCTGACTGGCTGCGGGGGCTCTTCCACAAAAGGATCTTCCTTGATCGTGGTTGAGTGCAAGTGTTCTAGGAACACATTCTTGGGTACTGGCTTCTGAGTGGAGCCCATCTTGGCCAGGTCGTCAGCCGCTTGATTCTTGAGGCGTGGCACGTGATGAAGCTCCATCCCTTCAAAGTGTTTCTCTAATTTTCTGATGGCGTTGCAATAGCCGGTCATCGATGGGCTGTGGATATCCCATTCTTTCATGACTTTACTCACCACTAGATCTAAATCGCCATAGACCATCAATCGGCGAATTCCCAAAGAAATTGCCATCCGTAGTCCATACAAGAGAGCTTCGTACTCAGCTTCATTCTTGGAGGAGTCGAAGTGGATCTGAAGTACGTAGCTGAGACGATTGCCTTTAGGAGACACCAATACCACTCCGGCACCGGAGCCACGGAGCATCTTGGACCCGTCAAAGAACATCGTCCAGTGGTCGGGAACACTCGGGACATGCTGCTCTTGTTCAATCCATTCGGCCAGGAAATCTACCAGGGCCTGTGACTTGATGGCCTTCTTGGCTTCAAACCTGATGTCTAGCGGGAGGAGCTCAATGGCCCACTTGGCCACTCAACCAGTGGCATCTCTATTGTTCATGATCTTAGATAGAGGGGCGTCACTTATCACCGTGACCGAGTGTTCTTGAAAATAATGCGCCACCTTCTTTGCACTTAGATAAATTCTGTATACTAGCTTCTCATAGTGCGGATACCTTTGCTTGGAAGGCATGAAGACTTCAGAGATGTAGTAGACCGGTCGCTTGAGCTTGAAGGCTTTGCCTTGTTCTTCCTGTTCCACGGTGAGGACCGTGCTAACAACTTGGCTCATGGCCGCGATGTATAAGAGCAAGGGCTCCTTGCTGCTCAAAGCAGCTAGCACCGGCTGGGTGGAAAGCAAGGCTTTAAGTTCCTGAAATGTAGCCTGCGCTTCGGGGTCCCACTCGAACCTGTCAGACTTCTTCATCAATCGGTAAAGTGGCATGGCTTCTTCACAGAGTCGTGAAATGAACCTACTCAGGGCCGCCAGGTAGCTTGTGAGGCGTTGCACGTCATGTAGATGTTCTGGTTGTTTCATTCGGATGATTGCTCCTATATTCTCAGGATTGGCATCGATCCCTTGTTTGGAAATGAGAAAACCGAGTAACTTGCCTGTGGGTATGCCGAATGTACACTTGGTCGGGTTGAGCTTGATACCGAAAGCTCGCAAATTCACGAAAGTCTCAGCGAGGTCAGTCAGGAGGTCGGAACCTTTCCTGGACTTAACCACAATGTCATCTATATAAGCTTCTATGTTCTGACTGATCTGCTTCTGTAAGCACTTCTGGATCATACGCTGGAATGTGGCCCCAGCATTTTTTAACCCAAATGGCATCGTGATATAGCAGAAGCACCCGAATGGGGTGATGAACGCTATTTTTATTTCATCAGGGCCGTACAGCCGGATTTGATGGTACCCGGAGTACGCATCCAGAAACGACAACCGCTCACATCCAGTAGTAGAATCTACTATCTGATCCATGCGAGGGAGAGGAAAATGATCTTTTGGGAAGGCCCGATTGATGTGCCTAAAATCTACACACATTCGAAGAGCCTTATCTTTCTTCGACACCATGACGACGTTGGATGAATTCAGCGGCTAAGAGCCGCACTATCTCCTCGCCGATTGCCTTGCGCTTCTCGGTTGAAGATCGCCGAAGATACTCCTTGACAGGCTTCATCACCGAATCGACACGGAGTCTATGCTTTGCCAGTTCCCTAGGAACACCCGGCAAGTCAGAAGGTTTCCATGCGAAGATGTCCCAGTTCTCACGGAGGAACTAGACAAGCGCGACTTCCTATTTGTTGTCCAGGGTGGTGGAGATGTTGGTCGGGGCAACATTCGGGTCCTCAGGGTGGATGTGCACCGGCTTCGTCTCTCATGCCGACTGGAAAGCAGATTCTACAGTCGGCTTTTTGGACTTTAATACTTCGCTTGGATCTCCCGCCTTCTTGTATTCGTCCAGCTCAGCCATCGCCATCTGTTCGTCAGTGATCTGGGAGCCCTTCTGGAGGCACTCTTCGGCCAACTTCCGATCGCCTGTGATGGTGATCACGCCTTTTGGCCCTGGCATCTTGAGTTTAAGATACACATAACATGGACGGGCCATGAAACGTGTGTAGGCAGGCCTACCCAGGATGGCGTGGTAAGAGCTTCTGAAGTCCACCACTTCCAAAGTCAGCCGTTCCTTTCGGAAGTTCTTCTCCTTGCCGAATACAACGTCGAGGATGATCTGGCCGAGTGATTTGGCCTTCTTCCTAGGGATTACCCCGTGGAACTGCATGTTGCTCTTGCTGAGCTGGGTCATCGGGATGCCCATCGCCTCTAAGGTGTCGGCGTAAATGATATTAAGCCCGTTGCCCTCGTCCATTAGGACTTTGCGTAGTCGGAATCCTCCCACGACTGGATCTACCACCAAGGCCTGCCACCCGGGGGTCGGCATTTAAGCCGGATGGTCTGACTGATCAAAGGTTACCGGTGTCTTGGCCCACTCGAGATATTTGGTGACAGTCGGAACTGCGATGTTGACCTCTCGGTTGATTACCTTGAGGCGACTCTTGCTTTCGACGTCAGCAAAAATCATGAGGACGTTTTCGACGTTTGGGTAACCGAAAGTACCTCTGCCTCCATCATCGTCGTCATCAACTTTTTCTCTAGAAAAATCCTACCGCATCTCTTGCTTCAGGAGTCGACACTCCCGAGTGGTGTGTTTGGGCAAGATCAAGTTGCCCTCCTCATCTTTCTTTGTGTGGATCTGGCAAGGTTGGTCGAGGATGTCGCTCTTCATGGTGACTTGCTTTTTTCCTTTCCAATCCTTCTTCTGCTTTTGGGAGTTCTTTTTGCCTTGGCTGGCCAGAGCCGCGGCCTCGGCATTCCCTCCGGCATCTGCTTTCCGCTTGTGCTTCTTGCCCTTGTTCTCCGACTGATGCACGTCGCCTGCTCGGCTCTTGCCGCTACTCAGTTGGTCTTCCTCTTCACCATTAGCATACCAGTTGGCTATCTCCATCGCCCTACTGAGAGTCGGGGTTTTAGTTCGGCCGAACTTCATGTTCAACTCCCGGTACCTAACTCCGGCCTTGAAGGTGCAGATTGCCTGGTGCTCGGTGACGTTCTCCATCGTATTGTGCAGAGTGGTCCACCGCTGGATATACTCTCGGAGAGTCTCATTCTGCTTCTACACACAGTGCTGCAACTTGGTCAAACCTCCTGCTCTCTTGTACGTGCCTATAAAGGTCTGGACAAACACCTTCGCCAGGTCATCCCAGCAAAAAATGCTACCCAGCGGGAGCTGGGTTAACCAAGCCCGAGCGGAGCCTTCTAGCATTAGCGAAAAAAGCTTCATGGCCACATTATCGTTGCCGCTGCCGATCTAGACTGCCACTCGGTAATCTTCTAGCCAAATTTCGGGCTTGGATTCGTCGGTGAACTTGCTGATCCCCGTGGCCAACCTGAAGTTGTTGGAAATCTCAGCTGCTCGTATGTAACGACTGAAGCACTCGGGACCTGATGGTACGGAACCACTCGGTACGTCGTGATCTTGGCCCTCTCTCAAGGCTCGGCCTCTGTCGACTAGGTTCTGAGCGAGAACGGATCTCGCATTGAACAGCGGGTCTCGAGTGTCCCTCGACGGACGAGTAGGACACGGTCTGCGGTCGCCGCCGCGCGTCCGTCTATCCTCGTAGGGTTGGCGCCCGTACGCCACATCCCAGGGTGGAGGCATCAGTGCACGATCATCGTCGTCATTACGCCAGGGCGACGTGACTCGATCGCGTCTCCGATCTTCATGACGATCTCTGGAGGAAGAAGTGGCTCGGCGCCTGCCCAAGCCTAGTGGGCTATGAGCCGACTGGACGGTCTCCGCACGCACGGATGCGCTATGGATCCGGTCTCTGGACTGGGACACCGCCACATTCTGTGACAGTGCTGTCTTGAGGAGCGCCTGGATATGATAAATCCCTTCTGCGGGCGAAGAGCCAGAGGGTTGAATGGAATCCGCGATCCGAGTGGCGGCTGCTAGATTTTGCAATGGAGTACTAAGGACTTGATACTTACAAGGTTGGTCACTCGAGTAGAGCCGACGCTTGTGCCGACTGGAGCTGGGTTGATGGCGCTCGCGTTCGTCTAGCTCCCTCTGAAGCCGTTCGAGGCGATCGCGCCCGGCAAAAGTAGCCAGGCAAGTTGACTCCATGGCTAGCACCTCGGGAGTCGTTCCAGTGATGGGAGTGTTCAGGAGCTGGTCGTGCCGACGACGAAGCTCGTCTCGCTGCTCCCGAGTGAGAGCCTGAGGCACATACGGCTCGTGTCCCCGGAAGCCGCCATTGGTGTTGACATGGGATGCACCCGCGTGGTCGTCTTTGGGCTCCGTGTAGCCCGGGGGCACGCGGTGCTCGGAGTTATCCGCCATAAGAATCTTGGCGGTCGACTCGATGCTCTCGGACTCGGACTCCTCTGAGGAATCGCTGAGTGATTCATTCAAGAGGTCGAGGGAAGGCTCGTCGAACTCGATAGCCGCCACTTGTTACGCTGCTGCCTGAGTGGTGACAGCGTGCTTGATCTAGTGTTGCAGCCGCGAACGCCCGGAACACTTATGAAGGTGCACAACGGTGGGATGGGCAACCACTCGGTATGGAGCCGAGGGCTGTCGGAGGAGGACTCCGTAGGAAGAGGCTCGGAAGTGCGTCACACCATGGATGAGCAACGCTTCCACATCCAGTGGGGCCTCGCGTAGCCACGCTGAGTCATCGGCGATGAAGGAGATCATCCCGAAGCGGATTTCGCCGCCAACAGACATGATGATGATGATGAAGAAATCCACCTACACCATGAAATTTTGCTAGACACCTAGCCCCACGGTGGGCGCCAACTATCGGGGTTATGATCCTGACAATAAGTACTAGGGGTACGAATAAGGGGCAGAGACTAGCTACGGCGTAGGTGTAACAGTCGGTGTTTAACGAGTTCAGGTCCCTCACTCGGTGGAGGTAAAAGCCCTATGTCTCGTGCCCTGAGGCTTGCTTTTATTTGATGGATATAGTTATAAGGGCTGAACATGCCCGACTATGGAGACGGGTGCGGCTTATATAGAGTGCGCTGCAGCCCCATGTCTCCCACGCCGTCGGGGCAATTAATGCCATTGAATGAGGCAGTTACTAGTGTAATGAGCCTATACTACAATAGTTACATGTAATGGTAGCTATAACTCTATTTAGTGGACGACTTAGGATTCCTCGACCATTGCAACTCCTATGACGCCTTCCTGTCCTGTACGTCCGAGTGGTTATTCGTCCGCCGAGTGACGTGTGGTTGCCCGAGTGCCGTAGAGCCGTCTGAGTGATCCTCCTGATGTATGCATCCGAATGCTGGCATGGTCCGGGGACCTACCTCTGATGGTGATGGGCCCCATGTGGGTCCCAAATGATGGGTCCTTGACCCTACCTGTAATAGGTGACCACATCAGGAGCCACGGGAGCTCGCCGGGCAGTGGAACCCTCAGGACCCTCCGCAGTATCCAGGAGAGGGTTACTTCGAGCCGTGGCCACAGAGCAACTTAGGACAAAATCCTAAGCTTGGGGAGTATGTATTTCTCACCGACATTACATTCATGCATCACGCATTCATTCCAATTGTCGGTGTTCATACTTTTTCATTGTATAATCCATGTTAGTTTATTTTCCTTGCTTTCTTCTTGTGTGTTTCAAAAACTTTGATAAAATCCAAAAAAAAGTCTCATTTCTTTTCTGTTTTTCTTTCCAGTTTAAATTTTGTAGTAGTATTAAAAGAAAACCCAAAAAGATTTCCCGTTCTTCTTTTGCTTGTTGGGAGCTTTCCAGTGTGAATAGTTTTTCTTGTTTTCATTTTTCCTTCGTTTCACTTTCTTCAAGAAAAAACATAAACTCCAAAAATATTTCAGCATGTTTCTTTGAAATTCTTTTCTTTTTCTTTGGGTCGTAAGGAGAAGACCACGATGAAAATGTTGAGTGGCTCTTATATGCATTATTTTTGATCTAACAAAGAGCCCATATTACCTTGTCTTCTCCTTTGAAGAAATATTTGCATATTCCCGCTTAGTCCACGTCATGTGCACTCTTATTATTGTTCACATCGTTCAGTCATGCAAGTGAAAGGCAATAATGACGAAATTTGATGAAATGATTGAGATGAAGAAAAGCTGGTATGAACTCGACCTATTTTGTTTTTGTAAATATGATTAGCTCATCGTTCTTGATTCAGCCTATTATGAGTAAACATGTTTCAATGACAAGTAGAGATCATAGTTACTCATGTCATGCTTAAATAACTAGGAGTGGATAATGGTTTATCTTGCGTGTCAACATGCATTTAAAATGCTTATGATGTAGTATGATAGGATGGTATCCTCCTCTGAATGATTCAAGTGGCTTGATGTGGCACATGTTCACGCATGTAGTTGAATCAAAACCAACATAGCCTCCACAATATTTATGTTCATGGTGATTTATATCCTACTCATGCTTGTACCCAATGCTGATTAATCTCAATGCATGTTTATGACCGTTGTCGCTCTCTAGTTGGTCGCTCCTCAATCTATTTGCTAGCCTTCACTTGTACTAAGCGGGAATACTGCTTGTGCATCCACTTCCTTAAACCCAAAGTTATTCCATATGATTCCACCATACCTACCTATATGCGGTGTTTACCTGCCGTTCCAAGTAAATTTGCATGTGCCAAACTCTAAATCTTCAAATAATAATCTGTTTTATATGCCCGAATCGCTCATGAAGCAACAGGGGGCGGTCAGTATCTTCCATGCTAGGTGTGTTATTCTCATGATGAGTGTTTATTCGCTTGTCATTCACAAGAAAGTGGCTAGTAATCGGGATGCCCAGTCCTATGATCATAATCAAAATCAAAATATAATAATGACACAAAACTCCCCCGGATTGTTGTTGGTATGGAGGGCACCCGAGGATTCGGCTAGCCATGGCTTGTGTTTGTTGGTGGAGGGGGAGTAAAACTTTAATATTCAGTTTGGGAACCGCCTATAATGTGTATAGCTTGGAAGATGGTGAAAACCCTCGGTCGTTCCGTTGACAAAGAAAGCATATCTCCCAAAATTATATTCATCTCTGTTTTAATAGCTTCAAGCTCTCGCACCTCTACAAATCCCTGTTTTCCCTGCTTTCTTCTTATTAAAGCACCAGCTAGAGAGCACTATTGTCATTTATATGCTTTGTTTTTAGTTGATGTTGAGTATGATTGTGAATGGATCTCTTTTACCATGAATTACAATGTCTAGTCAGTGCTTATACTTCAGAGGTGCTCTGCATTTATGTTTTGCGGTCTCAGAAAGGGCTAGCAAGATAATATTATATCATGATTGTTTGACAAAAAAAATGTTGTAATCCGAGACATCTTATTATTGCTCGCTAGTTAGTTATTCCATTGATGTGAGTAAATGTGAGACCTAAGTGTTATTGTGAATATGGTTAGTTCATAATCTTTGCTGAAAACCTGAACATTGGTTAGACATATTTGCAACAACAAGATCAAACAGAGTTTGTAGAAGTGTTTCTTTGTCACTTTCTGTTTGTCAACTAAATTTCTTGAGGACAAGCAATGAGTTAAGCTTGGGGGAGTTGATACATCTCCATCGTATCTACTTTTCCAAACACTTCTGCTCTTGGTTTGGACTTTAATTTGCATGATTTGAATGAAACTAACCCGGACTGACGTTGTTTTCAGCAGAATTGCCATGGTGTTGTTTTTGTGCAGAAATCAAAGTTCTCGGATTGACCTGAAAATTTACGAAGAATATTTGTGGAATATATAAAAAATATTTGGCGGAAGAATATACCAGAGAGGGGCCACCCAGGAGCCACAAGCTCAGGGGGCGCGCCCACCCCCCAGGGCGCGCCTAGCAAGCTTGTGGGACCCCTGGACCTCGGGCAACCCTAACTCCAACTCCATATATACCTATTTGCCAAGAAAAAAAATCATAGAGAAGGATTCATCATGTTTTACGATACGGAGCCGCCGCCCCCTCCTGTTCTTCATCGGGACGGCTGATCTGGAGTCCGTTCGGGGCTTCGAGGGGTGGAATCCGTCGCCGTCATCATCATCAACCTTCCTTCACTACCAATTTCATGATGCTCACCGCCGGGAGTGAGTAATTCCTTTGTAGGCTTGCTGGATGGTGATGGGTTGGATAAGATTTATCATGTAATCGAGTTAGTTTTGTTAGGGCTTGATCCCTAGTATCCACTATGTTCTGAGATTGATGTTTGATACGTCCATTTTGCATCATGCTTTTATATTGATATTTATTGCATTATGGGCTGTTATTACACATTATAGCACAATACTTATGCCTTTTCTCTCTTGTTTTACAAGGTTAACATAAAGAAGGAGAATGCCGGCAGCTGGAATTCTAGGCTGAAAAAGGAGCAAATCTGAGAGACCTATTCTGCACAACTCTAAAAGTCCTAAAACTTCACGGAGAATTATTTTGGAATATATAAAAAATATTGGGCAAAGAAAGCACCTGAGGGGACCCACCAGGCAGCCACAAGGGTGGGGGGCGCGCCCTACCCTATGGGCGTGCCTCCCTGCCTTGTGGGCCTGGCAGGCCCCCGATGCCCATCTTCTGCTATATGATGTGTTTTGACCTGGAAAAAATCATAAGGAAGCTTACAAGACGAAGCGCCGCCGTCTCGAGGCGGAACCTGGGCAGAACCAATCTAGGGCTCCGGCGGAGCTGTTCTGCCGGAGAAACTTCCCTCCGGGAGGGGGAAATCGAAGCCATCGTCATCACCAACGATCCTCTCATCAAGAGGGGGTCAATCTCCATCAACATCTTCACCAGCACCATCTCCTCTCAAACCCTAGTTCATCTCTTGTATCCGATCTTTGTCTCAAAACCTTAGATTGGTACCTGTGGGTTGCTAGTAGTGTTGATTACTCCTTGTAGTTGATGCTATTTGGTTTATTCGGTGGAAGATCATATGTTCAGATCCTTAATGCTATTCAATACCCCTCTAATTATGAACATGAATATGCTTTGTGAGGAGTTACGTTTTTTCCTGAGGACATGGGAGAAATCTTGTTATAAGTAATCATGTGAATTTGGTATTCGTTCGATATTTTGATGAGATGTATGTTGTCTTTCCTCTACTGGTGTTATGTGAACGTCGACTACATGACACTTCACCATGATTTGGGCCTAGGGGAAGGCATTGGGAAGTAATAAGTAGATGATGGGTTGCTAGAGTGACAGAAGCTTAAACCCTAGTTTATGCGTTGCTTCGTAAGGGGCTGATTTGGATCCATATGTTTCATGCTATGGTTAGATTTATCTTAATTCTTCTTTCATAGTTATGGATGCTTGCGAGAGAGGTTAATCATAGGTGGGAGGCTTGTCCAAGTAAGGGCAGTACCCAAGCACCGGTCCACCCACATATCAAATTATCAAAGTAACGAACGCGAATCATGTGAGCATGATGAAAACTAGCTTGACAGTAGTTCCCATGTGTCCTCGGGGGCGCTTTGCTTTATATAAGAGTTTGTCCAGGCTTGTCCTTTGCTACAAAAAGGATTGGGCCACCTTACTGCACCTTAGTTACTTTTGTTACTTGTTACCCGTTATGAATTATCTTATCACACAACTATCTGTTACCAATAATTTCAGTGCTTGCAGAGAATACCTTGCTGAAAACCGCTTGTCATTTCCTTCTGCTCCTCGTTGGGTTCGACACTCTTACTTATCGAAAGGACTATGATAGATCCCCTGTACTTGTGGGTCATCAAGACTCTTTTCTGGCGCCGTTGCCGGGGACTGAAGCGCCTTTGGTAAGGAAACATTTATATAGTGTGCTGAAATTTACTGTCACTTGTCACTATGGAAAATAATCCTTTGAGGGGCTTGTTCGGGGTATCTTCACCTCGACCGGAAGAGCAAAGAGTTGCTCCTCAACTTACTGCACCTACTTAAAATATTTATTATGAAATTCCTTCGGGTATGATAGAGAAACTGCTAGCTAATCCTTATGCAGGAGATGGAACATTACATCCCGATATGAACCTAATCTATGTGGATGAAGTTTGTGGATTATTTAAGCTTGCAGGTTTGCCCAAGGAGGATGTCAAGAAGAAGGTCTTCCCTTTATATTTGAAGGGAAAGTCATTGACATGGTATAGGCTATGTCATGATATTGGATCATGGAACTACAACCGATTGAAATTGGAATTTCATCAAAAGTTTTATCCTATGCATCTGGTTCATCGTGATCGAAATTTTATTTATAATTTTTGGCCTCGTGAATGAGAAAGTATCGCTCAAGCTTGGTGGAGGCTTATGCCAATGTTATATTCATGCCCCAATCATGAGCTCTCAAGGGAAATTATTATTCAGAATTTTTATGCTCGGCTTTCTCGTAATGATCAATCCATGCTCGATACTTCTTGTACTGGTTCTTTTATGAAGAAGACTATTGAATTCAAATGGGATTTATTGGAAAGAATTAAACGCAACTCTGAAGATTGGGAACTCGACGAAGGTAAGGAGTCAGGTATAAACGTCAAGTTTGATTGTGTTAAATCTTTCATTGATACCTTTGCTTTTCATGATTTTAGCACTAAATATGGACTTGACTCTGAGATAGTAGCTTCCTTTTGTGAATCATTTGCTACTCATGTTGATCTCCCTAAGGAGAGGTGGTTTAAATATCATCCTCCCATTGAAGTAAAAGTAGTAGAACCTATTAAAGTTGAAGAAGAAACTATTACTTGTAATGTTGATCCTATTGTTCCTGCGGCTTATATTGAGAAACCACATTTTCCTGTTAGAATAAAGGATCATGCTAAAGCTTCAACTGTGGTTCGTAAGAGTAATATTAGAACAACTACACCCCTGAACAAATTAAAGTTGAGCCTAGTATTACTATGGTTAAAGATCTCTTGGTCAATAATATTGATGAGCATGTTATTTATCTCTGTGGTGAAGCTGCTAGAATTGCTAAACCTGATATTAAAGATAAACATAGACCCGTTGTTGGCATGCCTGTTGTTTCTGTTAAAATAGGAGATCATTGTTATCATGGCTTATGTGATATGGGTGCTAGTGTGAGTGCAATTCCTTATACCTTATATCGAGAAATTATGAATGATATTGCACCTCTGAGATAGAAGGTATTGATGTTACTATTAAGCTTGCCAACAGAGATACTATATCACCAATTGGGATTGTTAGAGATGTTGAAGTCTTGTGTGGGAAAATAAAATACCCTACTGATTTTCTTGTTCTTAGTTCCCCACAAGATAATTTTTGTCCCATTATATTTGGTAGACCTTTCTTGAATACTGTTAATGCTAGGATAGACTGTGAGAAAGAAATTGTTACTGTAAGCTTTGGGGATATGTCTCATGATTTTAATTTCTCTAAATTTCATAGACAACCCCATGATAAGGAATTGCCTAGTAAGGATGAAATTATTGGTCTTGCCTCTATTGCCATGCCTCCTACTGATCCTTTAGAACAATATTTGCTAGATCATGAAAATGATATGTTTATGAATGAAAGAAAGGAGTTAGATGAAATATTCTTTAACCAAATGCCTGTTTTGAAACACAATTTGCCTGTTGAAATCCTTGGAGATCCTCCTCCACCCAAGGGTGATCCCGTGTTTGAGCTTAAACAATTACCTTGATGAAAAGAAGATATATCCAGTTATTATTAGTGCTAACCTTTCAGAGCATGAAGAAAAGAAATTATTGAAAACTCTGAGGAAGCACCGTGCTGCTATTGGATATACTCTTGATGATCTTAAGGGCATTAGTCCCACTCTATGTCAGCACAAAATTAATATGGAGCCTGATGATAAACCAGTTGTTGATCACCAACGACGGTTAAATCCTAAGATGAAGGAAGTGGTAAGAAATGAAATACTAAAACTTCTGGAGGCAGGTATAATTTATCCTATTGCTGATAGTAGATGGGTAAGTCCTGTTCATTGTGTCCCTAAGAAGGGAGGTATTATTGTTGTTCCTAATGATAAGAATGGATTGATTCCACAAAGAATTGTTACAGGTTATAGATGGTAATTGATTTTCGCAAATTAAACAAAGCTACTAGAAAAGATCATTACCCTCTCTACCTTTTATTGATCAAATGTTAGAAAGATTATCCAAACATACACATTTTTGCTTTCTAGATGGTTATTCTGGTTTTTCTCAAATACCTGTGTCAAAAGAGGACCAAGAAAAGACCACTTTTACTTGCCCTTTCGGTACCTTTTCTTATAGATGTATGCCTTTTGGTTTATGCAATGCACCTGCTACCTTTCAAAGATGTATGATTGCTATGTTCTCTGACTTTTGTGAAAAGATTGTTGAGGTTTTCACGGATGATTTCTCCGTTTACGGAACTTCTTTTGATGATTGCTTAAGCAACCTTGATCGAGTTTTGCAGAGATGTGAAGAAACTAATCTTGTCTTGAATTGGGAGAAGTGCCACTTTATGGTTAATGAAGGTATTGTCTTGGGGCATAAAATTTCTGAAAGAGGTATTGAAGTTGATAAAGCTAAAGTGGATGCTATTGAAAAGATGATGTGTCCTAAAGATATCAAAGGTATAAGAAGTTTCCTTGGCCATGCTGGTTTCTATAGGATGTTTATTAAAGACTTCTCTAAAATTTCTAGGCCTCTCACTAATCTATTGCAAAAAGATGTTCCTTTTGTTTTTTATGATGATTGTGTAGAAGCATTTGAAATACTTAAGAAAGCCTTGATTTCTGCACCTATTGTTCAGCCACCTGATTGGAATTTACCCTTTGAAATTATGTGTGATGCTAGTGATTATGCTGTTGCTGTTGTTCTAGGGCAAAGAGTTGATAAGAAATTAAATGTTATTCATTATGCTAGTAAAACTCTAGACAGTGCCCAGAGGAATTATGCTACTACTGAAAAAGAATTTTTAGCAGTTGTCTTTGCTTGTGATAAGTTCAGATCCTGTATTGTTGATTCCAAAGTAACTATTCACACTGATCATGCTGCTATTAAATATCTTATGGAAAAGAAAGATGCTAAACCTAGACTTATTAGATGGGTTCTCTTGCTACAAGAATTTGATTTGCATATTATTGATAGAAAGGGAGCTGAGAACCCCGTTGCAGACAACTTGTCTAGGTTAGAAAACGTTCTTGATGACCCACTGCCTATTGATGATAGCTTTCCTGATGAACAATTAGCGGTCATAAATGCTGCTCGTAATACTCCATGGTATGCTGATTATGCTAATTACATTGTTGCTAAATTTATACCACCAAGTTGCACATACCAGCAAAAGAAAAAGTTTTTCTATGATTTAAGACATTACTTTTGGGATGACCCACACCTTTATAAAGAAGGAGTAGATGGTGTTATTAGGCGTTGTGTACCTGAGCATGAACAGGAATAGATCCTATGCAAGTGCCACTCCGAGTCTTACGGAGGACATCACGCTGGAGATAGAACTACACACAAGATATTGCAATCTTGTTTTTATTGGCCTACTCTCTTCAAGGATGCTCGTAAGTTTGTCTTGTCTTGTGATGAATGCCAAAGAATTGGTAATATTAGTAGACGTCAGGAAATGCCTATGAATTATTCACTTGTTATTGAACCATTCGATGTTTGGGGCTTTGATTATATGGGACCTTTTCCTTCCTCTAATGGGTATACACATATTTTAGTTGCTGTTGATTATGTTACTAAGTGGGTAGTAGCTATTCCAACTAGTAGTGCTGATCATAACACTTCTATTAAGATGCTTAAATAAGTTATTTTTCTGAGGTTTGGAGTCCCTAGATATTTAATGACTGATGGTGGTTCACACTTTATTCACGGTGCTTTCCGTAAAATGCTTGCTAAGTATGATGTTAACCATAGAATTGCATCTCCATATCATCCTCAGTCTAGTGGTCAAGTAGAATTGAGCAATAGAGAGATTAAATTGATTTTGCAAAAGACTGTTAATAGATCTAGGAAGAATTGGTCTAAGAAACTTGATGATGCATTATGGGCTTATAGAACTGCTTATAAAAACCCTATGGGTATGTCTCCATATAAAATGGTTTATGGAAAGGCTTGTCACTTACCTCTTGAACTAGAACATAAAGCTTATTGGGTAATTAAAGAGCTCAACTATGATTTCAAACTTGCCGGTGAGAAGAGGTTATTTGACATAAGCTTGCTTGATGAATGGAGAACCGAAGCCTACGAGAATGCCAAGTTGTTTAAAGAAAAAGTTAAAAGATGGCATGACAAAAGGATACAAAAGCGTGAGTTTAATATAGGTGATCATGTTTTGCTATACAACTTTCGTTTAAGATTTTTTGCAGGAAAGCTTCTCTCTAAATGGGAAGGTCCTTACATTATCGAGGAGGTCTATCGTTCCGGTGCCATAAAAATCAACAACGCCGAAGGTACAAATCCGAAGGTGGTAAACGGTCAAAGAATCAAACATTATATCTGAGGTACCCCCATAAATGTTGGACCAATATAATTGATACCGTAACACTGGAGGATTACATAAGGAACACTTTCCAGAACGTTTCAGACTCCGAAAAGGAATAGGTATGTAGTACGGTAAGTAAACCGACTCCAAAACATTTCCAATGATAATTTTTCTCCGTTTTGGAATATTTAAAAAATTAGGAAAATTAAAAGTAGTCCGAAAGAGACACGAGGCGACCACAAGGGTGGAGGGCGCACCCTACCCCCTGGGCGCGCCCCCCGACCTTGTGGCCACCTCGTGTGCCCACCAGACTCTGTTTTCTTGCACAATACTTCTTTTGGTCGGTAAAAATTCATTATATAATCTCCCGAAGGTTTTGACCACCATACCACGGCAACATCTCCTGTTTTTGTTTTGAGCTGTTTTTCTGACAGATCTAGATCACCATGACGTCTCCAAGCGCCCCCAAGGACAAGTTTTTAGAGAAGGTCATCAACCCTTACCTCGCGGAGGTGATGCAACACCTTCAAACCATTGAGATGCGTGAGGGGGTGCTGCACATCCGCGATGTTGAGGGACCGAAGAAGACCGGAAGTGTGGAGACAAGACTCGAAGCAATGGAGCAACAAGTTTTCAAGTGCCAAGGAATGGTGGAACGTGGACTCAACGCCAATCACATGATGATCGCGGAGTTGACCAACAATCACAAGCTGGATGCCAAGAACATCGGGGAGGCCATCTTCAAGCTTCATGAGAAAATCGAGCATCTCCAATCCCAGATCTATGACCTGCAAAACCAAAACTGTGAGTATGAATATAGCTTTAAGAGGATGAGTTTGGCTGCAGATTTGAGGATCCCGGAGACTCGTTCATCTTTCTATGATGGTGAGCCTATGCCTTGGAAGATGGATGACAAGCTTACTTCATCAACAACCCCATCATCACCACCTCCGAAGAAAGAGACATAAATACATGGGTATGGGCACTCCCCTTGGCAACTGCCAAGCTTGGGGGAGGTGCCCCGGTATCGTATCACCATCACACCTTTACTTTTATCGTTTTTCTTAGTTCGATCCTTTTGGTTATATCTTGATCTAGTAGAATAAAGTTTTAGTATGATCTAGCTTTGAGTTTTGTTTTGATCTCTATCTATGTAATCGAGTCCGTGAGTTATATAATAAAGAGTAGTTTTGAGTTGAGGGCTTTGTTTTCTTGCTATGATCTTGAGGGAATAAAATAATAAAAAGAAATAAAAAGATCATATATTGATCTTATGGAGGGTAATGACTTCACATATAAAGAGTATGATGAATAAAATTTGTTGGGAGTTGACAAACATAGTTTTGGTCATTGTTGCAATTAATAGGAAGTAATAAAGAAAGAGAGGCTTCACATATAAATATACTATCTTGGACATCTTTTGTAATTGTGAGCACTCATTAAAATATGACATGCTAAAAAGTTGATGTTGGACAAGGAAGACAAC
Source organism: Thinopyrum elongatum (assembly GCA_011799875.1). Taxonomy (NCBI): domain Eukaryota; kingdom Viridiplantae; phylum Streptophyta; class Magnoliopsida; order Poales; family Poaceae; genus Thinopyrum; species Thinopyrum elongatum. The sequence continues at coordinate 549,105,392 of CM022298.1, read as the reverse complement.
ATAATGGGTTATGTTTTCTTATATCCGAATAGAAGTTATATTGTCATGGATCCTCCAACATGTTGAGCTTGCCTTTCCCTCTCATGCTAGCCAAATTCTTTGCACAAAGTAGAGATACTACCTGTGCTTCCAATCATCCCTAAACCTAGTTTTGCCATGAGAGTCCACCATACCTATCTATGGATTGAGTAAGATCCGTCAAGTAAGTTGTCATCGGTGAAAGCAATAAAAATTGTTCTCTAAATATGTATGATCTATTAGTGTGAAGAAAATAAGCTTTATACGAACTTGTGATATGGAAGAAATAAAAAACGACAGACTGCATAATAAAGTTCTTTATCACAAGCGGCAATATAAAGTGACGTTCTTTTGCATTAAGATTTTGTGCATCCAACCATAAAAGCGCATGACAACCTCTGCTTCCCTCTGCGAAGGGCCTATCTTTTTATTTTTATCTTCTACCCTTATACAAGAGTCATAGTGATCTTCACCTTTCCTTTTTACACTTTTTCCTTCTGGCAAGCACTATGTGTTGGAGAAAGATCCAGATATATATATCCACTCAGATGTAGGTTATCATAAAGTATTATTGTTGACATTACCCTTGAGGTAAAAGGTTGGGAGACGAAACTATAAGCCCCTATCTTTCTCTGTGTCTGATGGAAGTTTTGAACCCATAAGTATCGCGTGAGTGTTAGCAATTGTGAAAGACTAAATGATAGTTGAGTATGTGGACTTGCTGAAAAGCTCTTATATTGACTCTTTCCGATGTTATGATAAATTGCAATTGCTTCAATGACTTAGATCATAGTTTGTTAGTTTTCAATGAAGTTTTTGATTCATACTTTCCCTTGTGAACGAATTGTTACTTTAGCATAAGAAATTATATGACAATATATGTGTTGTTCTAAAGATGATCATGATGCTCTCATGTCCGTATTTTATTTTATCGACACCTCTATCTCTAAACATGTGGACATATTTTTCGATATCGGCTTTCGCTTGAGGACAAGCGAGGTCTAAGCTTGGGGGAGTTGATACGTCCATTTTGCATCATGCTTTTATATCAATATTTATTGTATTATGGACTGTTATTACACATTATGGCACAATACTTATGCCTTTTCTCTCTTATTTTACAAGGTTTACAAGAAGAGGGAGAATGCCGGCAGCTGGAATTCTGGGCTGGAAAAGGAGCAAATATTAGAGATCTATTCTGCACAACTTCAAAAGTCCTGAAACTTCACGGAGAGTCATTTTGGATTTAATAAAAAATATTGGGCGAAGAAAGTACAAGAGGGGGGCCACCTGCCATCCACAAGGGTGGAGGGCGCGCCCTACCCCCCTGGGCACGCCCCCCGTCCTTGTGGGCCACCTGGCAGGCCCCCGACACCCATCGTCTGCTATATGGTGTGTTTTGACCTGAAAAAAATAAGAAGAAAGCTTTCGGGATGAAGCGCCGCCGTCTCGAGGCGGAACCTGGGCAGAACCTATCTAGGGCTCCGGCAGAGCTGTTCTGCCGGGGAAACATCCCTCCGGGAGGGGGAAATCATCGCCATCGTCATCACCATCGATCCTCTCATCGAGAGGGGCTCAATCTCCATCAATATCTTCACCAGCACCATCTCCTCTCAAACCCTAGTTCATCTCTTGTATCCGATCTTTGTCTCAAAACCTCAGATTGGTACCTGTGGGTTGCTAGTAGTGTTGATTACTCCTTGTAGTTGATGCTAGTTGGTTTATTCGGTGGAAGATCATTTATTCAGATCCTTAATGATAATTAATACTCCTCTGATTATGAACATGAATATACTTTGTGAGTAGTTATGTTTGTTCCTGAGGACATGGGAGAAGTCTTGTTATAAGTAATCATGTGAATTTGGTATTTGTTCGATATTTTAATGAGATGTATGTTGTCTTTCCTCTAGTGGTGTTATGTGAACGTCGACTACATGACACTTCACCATGATTTTGGGCCTAGGAGAAGGCATTGGGAAGTAATAAGTAGATGATGGGTTGCTAGAGTGACATAAGCTTTAACCCTAGCTTATGAGTTGCTTCGTAAGGGGCTGATTTGGATCCATATGTTTCATGCTATGGTTAGATTTATCTTAATTCTTCTTTCATAGTTGCGGATGCTTGCGAGAGTGGTTAATCATAAGTGGGAGGCTTGTCCAAGGAAGGGCAGCACCCAAGCACCGGTCCACCCACATATCAAATTATCAAAGTAACGAACACGAATCATATGAGCATGATGAAAACTAGCTTGACAATAATCCCCATATGTCCTCGGGAGCGCTTTGCTTTATATAAGAGTTTGTCCAGGCTTGTCCTTTGCTACAAAAAGGATTGGGCCACCTTGCTGCACCTTGTTTACTTTTGTTACTTGTTACCCGTTACGAATTATCTTATCACACAACTATCTGTTACCGATAATTTCAGTGCTTGCAGAGAATACCTTGCTGAAAACCGCTTGTCATTTCCTTCTGCTCCTCGTTGGGTTCGACACTCTTACTTATCGAAAGGACTACGATAGATCCCCTATACTTGTGGGTCAACACGGAGCCTTCTCTGTGTCGAGCTCAAGCGACGACGACTACGATGAGCCGCCGCGCCCGAGTCTAGGAGGAAGATGATGCCGGCTGGGCGCCGTGATACCGGCGCCTCCTGAGTTGTGGTCCTCGGGAGATCTTTTCTTTTGTTTTGTTTCCTGCATAGAAAAGAAGGGCCCCGCGAGGGCGTGTAAGGACCGTGGCGCTTGTGCATTAATGTTAATATTCTCGGTTTCCAACATATTTGTGTTTCTTGCTTGGGCACGGGCCCCCTTTTTGCACCCGCAACAGCTTAGTGCTCTATGCTGATAGGACCCAGTCCCCAGGAAAGCTTCGGCCGTCGCTGGTATGCCAGGTCGCGATGCCGTGGTCAAGGCCAGGAGTTGAGCAGCCCGAGGTCCGGTAAGAGCCCCTGAGGCGCGATGCTCAGGAGGTCCCCTTTGGCATGCAAGCAACTTCCAAAAGGCTAAGAGGAAGGTTTCCTTGCCCAAGCGAGGTCGCCAGAAAACAAAACGTCAATGATAAGGCTCACGCTAGCGCGTGTGAGATGACTTAGCTTAATGGGCTTGCAGCCTGCGGCGGTTCTCTCGTCGCGAGGGCGAGCTTCTTCAGGCTTTTGATCTTGGGCATGCTCCCTATTCTGTGAGGAATCAAGGCAAACCCCGCAAGAGGTGCGTGAGGAGTGATGCCCATCATATTTCGAAAAATGTCACCAATGTTGGGCCACACCCCTTCCCCTGTACCCCTCTACGAGGCTAGCGACCCCTCTCTCCCTGCTCATCATGGTGCTCTACGTTCTCAGGACCCGGCCCTCGAGCAGAGCTCATCCGCTGCTGGTATGCTAGGTCACGATGCCGTGGTCAAGGCCAGGGGGTGGGGGCTCGAGAGCCAATAGGAGCCCCTGAGGCGCGATGCTCAAGGGCCCCCCTTTAACGTGCAAGCGATTTGCGCGAGAGAGAAATGGATCACCCCGCAAGGGTGCTTAAGAAAGGATGTGCCCCGGGGCACGTGGTGTATGAAAACGATTTCACTTAGCCTTTCGCGAGCTGGAACGCTGCTTGATCGCGGCGTGTCCTTTTAGGGCAGCGAGGTGTCGGCAAGACCACTCGAGGTCCTGTCTCCGGAGGTTCCTGCATATTAGTTAGTTGCGACATATATGGGGCAGCCGCGCTTGCTGATCTGCTCATGATCGTTCCGTGAGAAGATGAAGGCACTAAGGACTCGGTGAGGTGACGTGCGCGGGCCGGCCTATGAGCCAGAGCTCAGTCTCTTAGGTTTATCGGCGCTGCAGGGACGAACCCGAGCACAGGCGCCGTGCCGTCAGCCCCCTCTCGTGGGACGTTCAGGGGGAGAGCTAGCAACGCGTAAAGCCCGCGGGGGCAACTCCAGGAGTAACACATGGTCAGGCGCAAGGTAAACGGCCATATCGGATTATGCGAGCATAGCTGGTCCAAATTACATAAAACGAAACAGTGCAACCGCGGGGGCGGACCCCGACAGCCTGAGGATGATGCAGCCCGGGGGGAGCCCTCAACTGAACAAACCAAAAAGTCACCTGGCACTGTTGCTGTAGAAGCATCGAGGTAGCTGAAGACACGTGCCGCGAAGATCACTCCTCACGAGCTATGCGGCTCCGGAGGCCGGGTGAGCTCATGAGGCCCACCGGGCTCGCGAGGGTTCGGAACCTCCTCCGACATGACCGCCTGGCGCCTGGCCTCGTGAGCCGCCAGAGCATGCTGCGCGAAGCGTTGATACGAGGTGCCCATGTTCAGCGGGCCAAATAGCATGCAGACGTAGTTGCAGGGGTAGCCCCCACTCCGGCCGAGGCGGGACGGCCAGAAGAGGTCCTGCGAACCGGCCCTGTTAAGGCCCGGGATGTTGTCGCAGACGTGTAGCTCGCTGCCCATGTCAGGGGCCGCAGCTGCACTGGGAGGCCGTGCGGGGCGACGCTCGCCGCGCATGGCCCTTGCCTCCTGAAGCTCCTGGATCGCCTTGGTGATGAACTCTCGCGCACCTGGCGCCTCACGCCGTGCGTCTTGCTCGTGGGGACGCGCATCAAAGCAAGCCTCCAAGTGGTGCCCGAGCACCTCCCTCGTCGCACTAGTCAGGTCAGAGGCTCTCCAGTCAGAAGCCCCCAAGCCCGTCCTGAGGGAAGCGCCGGGCGTGCCTTCCTATGTGGGGGAAGGGGCGCCCCAGCAGTGGGCGCGGGGCCTGAGGCGCCATCGGCGGGCGCACCAGCCTCCTGACGACTCTTGAGGAGGAGCTCCTTCTTATTCTTGGGGGTGGTCTTCGGAGGTAGGACGGCGCCCTCGTCGTCTGGGTTGTCAGCCGCCACGGCTTGGTAGGCGCGCTCGAGGGAGCACATCGCATCCTTCTCATCGCAGGCTGATACGTCTCCAACGTATCTATAATTTATGAAGTATTCATGCCGTTATATTATCATTCTTGGATGTTTTACAATCATTTTATAGCAAATTTATATCATTTTTTGGGACTAACCTACTGACATAGTGCCCAGTGCCAGTTGCTGTTTTTTGCTTGTTTTTTACATCGCAGAAAATCAATACCAAACGGAGTCCAAACGCAGCGAAACTTTTTGGAGATTTTTTTGGACCAGAAGAGACCCGGTGGGCCAAAGAAGTACCAGAGGGGAGCTCTAAGGAGAGCACAACCCACCAGGGCGCGCCTGGGGGCCCAGGCGCTCCCACGTGGGTTGTGCCCACCTCGGTGGCCTCCCGCACCGCCTCTTCGCCCTATAAATTCCCAAATATTCCAAAAACCCTCGAGGTAACCCTAGATCAGAAGTTCCGCCACCGCAGGCTTCTGTAGCCACGAAAAACCAATCTAGACCCCGTTCCGGCACCCTGCCGGAGGGGGAAATCATCACCGGTGGCCATCTTCATCATCCCGACGGCCACCATGATGAGGAGGGAGTGATACGTCTCCAACGTATCTATAATTTATGAAGTATTCATGCCATGTTTACAACAATTTTATATGGTTTTGGTATGATTTGCATGGAACTAACCCGGACTGACGCTGTTTTCAGCAGAACTACCATGGTGTTGTTTTTTGTGCATAAATGAAAGTTCTCCAAATGAGCTGAACCTTTTTGACAATTTTTTTAGAACAAAAAAGGCACTAGAAGCTTCGTGGAAGGACTAGAAGGTGAAGGAGTAGGGCACAAGACACCGGGGCGCGCCTGGGCCCTTCCTCGTGCCCCTGTGGGTTGTGCTCACCTCGAGGCCCATCTTAGCGTGAAACCAAAGATATCAAAGGTATAAGAAGTTTCCTTGGTCATGCTGGTTTCTATAGGAGGTTTATTAAAGACTTCTCTAAAATTTCTAGGCCTCTCACTAATCTCTTGCAAAAAGATGTTCCTTTTGTTTTTTATGATGATTGTGTAGAAGCATTTAAAATACTTAAGAAAGCCTTGATTTCTGCACCTATTGTTCAACCACCTGATTGGAATCTACACTTTGAAATTATGTGTGATGCTAGGGATTATGCTGTTGGTGCTGTTCTAGGACAAAGAGTTGATAAAAAATTGAATGTTATTCATTATGCTAGTAAAACTCTAAACAGTGCCCACAGAAATTATGCTACTACTGAAAAATAATTTTTAGAAGTTGTTTTTGCTTGTGATAAGTTCAGATCTTATATTGTTGATTCCAAAGTAACTGTTCACACTGACCATGCTGCTATTAAATACCTTATGGAAAAGAAAGATGCTAAACCTAGACTTATTAGATGGGCTCTCTTACTGCAATAATTTGATTTGCATATTATTGATAGAAAGGGAGTTGAGAACCCCGTTGCAGACAACTTGTCTAGGTTAGAAAATGTTTTTCATGACCCACTACCTATTAATGATAGCTTTCCTGATGAGCAATTAGCGGTCATAAATGCTTCTCATAATACTCCTTGGTATGCTGATTATGCTAATTACATTGTTGCTAAATTTATACCACCTAGTTTCACATACCAGTAAAAGAAAATGTTTTTCTATGATTTAAGACATTACTTTTGGGATGACCCACACCTTTATAAAGAAGGAGTAGATGGTGTTATTAGACATTGTGTACCTGAGCATGAACAGGAACAGATCCTACGCAAGTGCCACTTCAAAGCTTACGGAGGACACCATGCTGGAGATAGAACTGCACACAAGGTATTACAATCTGGTTTTTATTGGCCTACTCTCTTCAAGGATGCCCGTAAGTTTGTCTTGTTTTGTGATGAATGCCAGAGAATTGGCAATATTAGTAGACATCAGGAAATGCCTATGAATTATTCACTTGTTATTGAACCATTTGATGTTTGGGGCTTTGATTATATGGGACCTTTTCCTTCCTCTAATGGGTATACATATATTTTAGTTGCTATTGATTACATTACTAAGTGGGTAGAAGCTATTCCATCTAATAGTGCTGATCATAACACTTCTATTAAGATGCTTAAAGAAGTTATTTTTTCTGAGGTTTGGAGTCCCTAGATATTTAATGACTGATGGTGGTTCACATTTTATTCATGGTGCTTTCCGTAAAATGCTTGCTAAATATGATGTCAACCATAGAATTGCATCTCCATATCACCCTCAGTCTAGTGGTCAAGTAGAATTAAGCAATAGAGAGATTAAATTAATTTTGCAAAAGACTGTTAATAGATCTAGAAAGAATTGGTCTAAGAAACTTGATGATGCACTATGGGCTTATAGAACTGCTTATAAAAACCCTATGGATATGTCTCCGTATAAAATGGTTTATGGAAAAGCATGTCACTTACCTCTAGAACTAGAACATAAAGCTTATTGGGCTATTAAAGAGCTCAACTATGATTTCAAACTTGCCGGTGAGAAGAGGTTATTTGACATTAGTTCACTTGATGAATGGAGAACCCAAGCCTATGAGAATGCCAAGTTGTTTAAAGAAAAAGTTAAAAGATGGCATGACAAAAGGATACAAAAGCGTGAGTTTAATGTAGGTAATCATGTTTTGCTATACAACTCTCGTTTATGATTTTTTGCAGGAAAGCTTCTCTCTAAATGGGAAGGTCCTTACATTATCGAGGAGGTCTATCGTTCCAGGGCCATTAAGATCAACAATGCCGAAGGCACCAAGCCGAAAGTGGTAAACGGTCAAAGAATCAAACATTATATTTCAGGTACTCCCATAAATGTCGAGACGAATATTATCAATACCGTAACACCGGAGGAGTACATAAGGGACACTTTCCTGAATGTTTCAGACTCCGAAAAGGAATAGGTATGTGGTACGGTAAGTAAACCGATCTCAAAACTGTTCTAATCGTAATTGTTCTCTGTTTTGGAATATTTAAAAAATTAGGAAAATTAAAAGTTGTCCGAGAAGTGCACAAGGAAGTGACAAGGTAGGGAAGCGTGCCCTACCCCCTGGGCGCAACCCCCACCCTTGCCGCCACCTCGTGTGCCCTCCGGACTCCGGTTTCTTGCACAATACTTCTTTTGGTCGGTAAAAATTCATTATATAATCTCCCGAAGGTTTTGACCACCGTACCACGGCAATATCTCATGTTCTTGTTTTCTGACAGATCCAAATCGCCATGACGTCTCCAAGCGGCCCCAAGGACAAGTTTTTCGAGAAGGTCATAACCCTTATCTCGCGGAGGTGCTGTAACACCCTCAAACCATTGAGCTACATGAGGGGGTGCTGCACATCCGTGATACCAAAGGGCCTAAGAAGACTGGAAGCGTGGAGACAAGGCTCGAAGCAGTGGAGCAGCAAGTCTTCAAGTGCCAAGGGCTGGTAGAACACGGACTCAACGCCAACCACATGATGATCGCTGAATTTACTAGTGGTCACAAGCTGGATGCCGAGAACATTGGGGAGGCCATCTTCAAGCTTCATGAGAAAATCGAGCATCTCCAAGCCCAGATCTATGACCTGCAAAACCAAAACTATGAGTATGAATATAGATTTAAGAGGATGAGTTTGGCTACAGATTTGAGGATCCCGGAGACTCGTTCATCTTTTTACGATGGTGAACCTATGCCTTGGAAGACGGAGGATAAGATTCTTTCATCATCAACAACTCCATCATCACCACCTCCGAAGAAAGAGATCTAAATACATGGGTATGGGCACTCCCCTTGGCAACTGCCAAGCTTGGGGGAGGTGCCCTGGTATCGTATCACCATCAACCTTTACTTTTACCGTTTTTCTTAGTTCGATCCTTTTGGTTATATCTTGATCTCGTAGAATAAAAGTTTTTAGTATGATCTAGCTTTGAGTTTTGTTTCGAGATGTAACACCCCCTCTGTAATGAGCTACAGTAACCCTCTATGATTAAGCTAATCTTTTGCTAAACAGTGCTTGATCACCTTTCATTCAAATATCATTTGGATTTCCATTTTGGAATCAAATTCAAATTTGCGAGTGAAATTTGAAGTTGCACAAAACTTGCTGGAAAAATGTTCATCATTTAGCACAAATTCCCTAACTAATAACTGTTAAGGAAAACAACATCACCATCAATCTAAGGTGGGCCACAGCAATTTAAAATAGTGCAAAAGAGGCATTTTAAATGCGTTTCCATTTGTATAAAAATTCAACCTAATTCTTTTGGTCCCAAACTTTTTCTGTCACTGCCAATTATTGCAACATAATTGTTGGGCCAATTCCAACATTTTTTCAAAATGAAATGGTGGCTCAATTATTTGTTTTGCTCTCTGGTTAAAAGAAAAATAGAAGAACAAAAAGAAAAAGAAAAAGGCCTAGGGCACTGGACCTAAGTCCACAGTGCCGGCCCAGCCCGTTCCTCCCACTTGTCTCCCTCCTCCTGCTCATCCCGCGCCGTTGTCGTCCTCTGCACACGCGCGCGCCTGGCCCCCCTCTCTCCCTGGTCGACAGCACGTTGCCGCGCCCTCCGTGGAGGATGGTAGGGTTGCGGTGTGTCGTTTGGCCGAGGCCGGGCATGACCCAGGAAAGTGTGTCCGACCGGAGTTAAGCGAGCATGGTGGGTAAGTTGGTGCACCCCTGCAGGGAAGAAAACATCTATCGATAGCCTGTCCTATGGTAACGGACACTCGGAGTTGTATCCCGATCGATACAACTAGAACTGGTCACTTGAGATGATAACTGGATATGTGGCTCCGGGATCGCTTTCTTGCAGGGTGTCGAGGAAGGATCTCTGGGTGAGACCGTTACTTGACACAACCACTATTATATATTGTACTGATCGACTCTCTTCTATTGCTGCAAGAACGCTGAAGATGCTAGTCTTCGATAGGACTAGGCCTTCTCTCTACTCTGGCATTTCTACAGCCCAGTCCACATATACAGCCTCCCTTTGATAATGTTGCATATGTAGTGTAGATCCTTGCTTGCTGAGTACTTCGGATGAGTACTCACGTTTGCTTTGCTTTCTTTTTCTCCCCATATCCGTTTGATGCAACCAGATGACGGAGCCCCTAGATCGCTGCCCCTGCCGACGACTACTTCTACCACCCCGAGGATGGCTACTACTTCGAGATGGCTGACGACCAGGAGTAGGTTCAGAGGGTCCCAGGGAGGAGGCCTGCTCCTTTTCGTTCGTAGTGTTTCCTTTTGCCCCGCCACTTAAAGGCCTTTTGTTTTATCTTTTATATCTGTACTCAGATATCTGATGTTTCCGTTGACGCTTGTATGCGAGCTTATGTATTCGAGCCCTCGAGGCCCCTGGCTTGTAATATAAAGCTTGTATTATTTTATTTTGTGTCTAGAGTTGTGTTGTGATATCTTCAAGTGAGTCCTTAGGCTTGATCGTGTGCACTTGCGTGTATGGTTAGTGCATGATTAAGCCGGGGGCGTCACAGGTTGGTATCAGAGCCGACTGCCTGTAGGATCCTCCTTTCCAACTCCTTGGCCGAAGTTGAGTCTAGTATCCGAGAACTATTTTACTAACTTGGCTGTGTGGCTTACGGGCCCACGTCGCCGAATGGGTGGTATTAAGATCTTATATTCCTCTTCCTTACTCTGGGACCCTGATCTCTCTTCCTTTCGGGTTAAAATTTTACTAACTCCAACATTAGGTTCTCGTGATCACATCCACCCGGAGTTCTGAAATTATCCCCCCTTTCTTCAAGATTGTGGGCCAGGTTCTACTTGCAGGATCCTCTTATCGAGGGCACCCTGTGTTGTCACTTGCAGATTCCTCGCTCCAGCAGTTTTCTCCGACGTTGATGTAGCCTTTGCTATGTCTCGTTGTGTACTTCCTCACCGCGTGCCTGCGCGCTGCCTAGTTTGTCTAGCTGCGAGCGTTCCCGAGCTCGTACTATCCGTTTGAATCTAACTCTGTGCATGGATTGGTATGTCTTTCACGACTACTATTATATATCTAATGCCCTTCTTGTTCATTTCCCGTGTTACATCATGAATAACTTCATACACATGCAGTTGTTATTACTAAACTGCCCCTGTCGATTTGGAAGGATGGCTGACGATCCTCCACCTCCACCTTATGTTGCCGCAATGATGCAGCAGTTTGAACTGAACCGTCAGTTTATGACCGGAGTAATGGCTCAGTTCCCAACTCAGAATGCTCAGCAACAGTCTGCTCCAATAACTCTGCCAGAATTTGTGCGCCTCAATCCGTCCACTTTTCGCAGCTTGACTGATCCAATGGATGCTGATGATTGGCTCCGTGACATTGCCGTTCAGATGAAGTCGGCTAATGTTATCCCTGGCAATTACGTCACCTATGCGACGTATCATCTGAGGGGTTCAGCTGCTCAATGGTGGGAAAGTCATAGGCATATGCTACCTGCTGGAACTGTAACCACTTGGCAGAATTTCAGATAGTTTTTCGTGCACGGTACATTCCTCAAGGTCTGATCGACCAGAAGAAGCAGGAGTTTCGCAAACTCACACAGGGCACAAAGACAGTGGATGAATATCAGAGGAAATTCCTTGAATTATCCCGCTATGCTGATGATGACGTTTGCACTGACGCTCTCAAGCAGGAGAAATTCTGTGAAGGACTGCGTACTGATATAAACCTCGCACTTGATGTCCATGATTGCACAGACTTCGCAAAGCTTGTTAGCCAAACTTTCCGAGTTGAAACTGCTCTGACTAAACACCAGGAGTCGCTCAAGCGCACTCGTGATGTTGGCTCATCCTCGGGTCAGCCTGTTCAGAAACGTCGAGTCTGGATCCCACACAATGTTTATCATCGACCTGCTCCAACGCCAAGGCCATCTTATGTTGCACCTTGTCTGCCTCCGCCGCCGAGACAGCTAACGATTCAAGCTGGATAGCCCAATGCTATGGCTCCTCCCCATAACGATGATTTATGCCGCAAGTGTGGACATCCAGGACACCTTACTATCAATTGTCGCCGGGATCCGTCTCAGAATGTATCACGGCCTCCTAATGGTCGTACGAAGGGCCATTGAAGCCATCGTTGCAGAAATCGTAAGGCCAGGATGTCTGCTATGGACCGAGGCCAGGTCACTCATGTCGAAATGGAAGAAGCTCGAGAGTCCCCTAAAATCGTGATGGGTACCCTTCTAGTTAATTCAGTGGTGGCTTCTGTTCTTTTTGATTCAGGTGCATCACATTCCTTTGTGTCCCAGCAATTTGCACACTTGCATGGGTTAGCTATGAACTCGTTACCCACTCCTTTAGAAATCAGCACTCCCCATTCCAGGTGGCAAACTCAGATGATAAGTCACAACAATCAGATCAGGATTGAAGGATTGATGTTCCCTGTTTCACTCATTGCTCTCGGACCTTCAAACATAGATGTTATTCTCGGTATGGATTGGCTGGAAGCCCATAATGCTATGATTAACTGTGCTGCCAAGTCGGTCCAGCTCACACACCCTTCCGGTCAGAGGATCAACTACTCCGCCCGGATACTCTAGGATGCCGAGAATCAGATATATGTTCTGAATGCATTGAATGCCTCACCTCTTGAGGGAATAGAAGACATTCCAGTCATTCGTGATTTCGAAGATGTCTTTCCAGAAGAACTTCCAGGAATACCCCCTGCTAGTGCTGTTGAATTCATCATAGACTTGAAGCCGGGCACTACTCCTATTGCTAAGCGACCATACAAGATGCCGCCGCATGAACTCCTTGAGCTTAAGGAGGAAATCGACAAATCACTCCGCAAAGGCTTTATCCGTCCAAGGAAAAGAAGGAAAAAAAGGAAGAAGAGAAAAAGGAAAAGAAGGAAAAGAAGAAGAGGGAAAGGGAAAGGAAGAAGAGGAAGAGGAGGAGAAAAAGAATAAGAAGAAGAAGAAGAAGAAGAAGAAGAAGAAGAAGAAGAAGAAGAAGAAGAAGAAGAAGAAGAAGAAGAAGAAGAAGAAGAATAAGAAGAAGAGGAAGAAGAGGAAGAAGAAGAAGAAAAGGAAAAAGTGGAAAAAAGAAGAAGAGGGGAAGAAGAAGAAAAAGACACGTTTTTATACTTTCTTATTTAGGGTTCCGCCACGTTTTGCAGTTTCTTTCTTTTCTTTAGTTGAATGTTTTTATACTGCTAGCTAGTTGCCTAGTTTGCTGACCCAAAGAAGTTAAAATAGTTATTATATGAAATTCAACTAAAGTCAACATTTTTGACCACTAGTGCTACTAATAAATTCAACTAGAGCCATCATATGTCCACAAGTGCATTGTTTTTTGAATGAGAAATGATAACTTGGTGTAGTTGATTATCTTCTGCTGCTTATCAGAGATGGGGGGAAGCCGCCACCACAGACTCCGCTCTGCCACACCGGAGTACGAGTTGGATGCTTTCGAGTTCTTCAGTATCATACTTGGGACTTCAGTATCATCCATGAGGCAGGTATATAAAAGGAGAGATCTCCCTTTCACCCATCTCATTATGATAACTCTGTTGTTTGCTACATCACTCATTGTCCCAAACTGCAGAGGCTGCCTGACACTTTTATGAACATGCTGGGTGAAGATCCGCCAAATAATGTGAAGCTGCGACAGGCCGACAGCGGGTTTCGCAGGCTGTGGGACGTGGAGTTGGTGATCAAGGAGGGCCACATGTACCTGTGTCGTGGCTGGGAGAAGTTCTACCGTGCCTACGACCTGCGGCAGGGGTACTTCCTTCTCTTCAGGTGCGACGACGACGCCACCATGCTCATCGTGAAGGTGTTCAACGCGACTATGTGTCGCATGCGCTACGCTGACGGCGATGATGCCAGTACGTTCTGCCTCTTCTTATTCCTCTACATTTGGCTTTGTCTCGCATCGATTGTTAACGGTCATTGTTGCATTTAGACAGGCAATGGGAGCAGCAGCAGCGACACTGGCTACAGCCAAAGCAGCAGCGATTCTGGCTGTAACAAAAGCAACAGCGGTTCTGGCTGTAGCAAAAGCAACAGGAAGGAGGATGATCCGGACTGGAGTGGGGAAGAAGAGGAGCAGAGTGGGCATCAGGCTGAGGATTACCTAGCGATGGTGGTGGCTGAGGATGACCTAGCGATGGTCGTGCCTGTCCTGCCTGAAGATGGCCTCGCGATGGTGGTGGTGCCTGACAATGACCTCGCGCCGGTGGGCAACATGACCACGCCAATTGTGGTAGAAGACTACATCCCACTGCCTCCACCGCCTCGCCGCTCTTGGCGCATCAGGCTGAGGAAGGAGAAGGAGAAGAACAATGAGAACTGAACTATGTCAGGTATGTTTGATCTCCAAAATGATCTATATATACTTAGCTTTGTTTCCTCCGAAATGACATAAGTTAGCTCTAAGTTAGCTCTAATATGCTTAGTTACCTATGTTAGCTCTAATATGCTAAGTTATCTCTACTATGCTACTTTCCTATAGGTTAACTCCAAAATTACTTATGTTAGCACAAAATGACCAAGTTTACATAATAGCTTATAGTCTTCTTCTTCTTCTCTTCTCTTCTTCTTCTTCTTCTTCTTCTTCTTCTTCTTCTTCTTCTCTCTTCTTCTTATTCTTCAGTCTTCTTCTAGTATTCTTCTAGTTTTCTTCTTCTTCTTCTTCTTTCTTCTTCTTCTTTCTCTTCTTCTTCTTCTTCTTTCTTCTTCTTCTTCTTCTTCTTCATTTTCTTCTAGGTTATCTCTCCATTTTACTTAAGTATGCTTACTTCTTATAGTCTTGTTCTTCTTCTTCATTTTATTTTCTTCTTCTTCTAACATCTTGTTTATCATTTTGCAAGATTTGATTTAATTCACGGAACTTGCATGGATGGAGTGCTTCTTTTCCATTTGTGCTTTTATTTTGTATCAATGAACTTGCATGGTTGGAACTTGTTATATGGATGGATGGATAAGGTGTTGGATGAACAATGTGAAACTTTTGTAATATGTAAGGATGGAACTATATATGTGTTGGTTATGTTGTATATATGATGAAACTAGTGTGTTGGATATGCTTGTTGTGTATTAATGTATATCTGCGAACTGTTGTCAAATTGAATGAAAAATTAAAAACAGGGCTGTATAGGCTCTTTGCCGTCAGCGCTGATGGCAAACATGCCACGTGGCAGCTACCTGTATTCCTGGGACTGGCATGTTTGAGAACTTTGCCGTCTGCCAGCGGACGGCAAAGACGTTAGGCTCTTTGCCGTTCGCTGGCTGACGGCAAAGCACGCCGTTAACCCCAACGCCCTCACCCCCCTCACTGCCGTCCACGATCTTTGCCGTCTGCTGGCCACCAGAGGCGGACGGCACAATCTTGCGCGTCCGTTTCCAGGAAGCGACGGCAAAGAAGGCCTTTGCTGGCACGTGTTCATCCGGACATTTTGCCGTCTGCTGGCGGACGGCAAAGAGGTTTGCCGTCCGTGATCTATGCCTTTGCCGTCCGCGTGGCGGACGCAAAGAAGCTGATTCCAGTAGTGTATGTTCTGAATGCATTGAATGCCTCACCTCGTGAGGGAATAGAAGACATTCCAGTCGTTCGTGATTTCGAAGATGTCTTTCCAGAAGAACTTCCAGGAATACCCCCTGCTAGAGCTATTGAATTCATCATAGACTTGAAGCCGGGCACTACTCCTATTGCTAACGACCATACAAGATGCGCCCGCATGAACTCCTTGAGCTTAAGGAGGAAATCGACAAATCACTCGCCAAAGGCTTTATTCTCCAGTTCCTCTGCCTGGGGAGCACCTTCACTCTTTGTCAAGAAGAAAGATGGACGAAAAGTTGGTCCGAAGATCTACCGCCTATCAACCAGCAACAATACAGAATAGTATCCATCTTCCTCGGATCAATGATCTATATGATCAACTTGCTGATCATCGGTGTTTTCTTAACTCGACTTGAGGTTGGTTATCATCAGATCCGTGTTAGCAAAGAGGATATTCCGAAGACTGCTTTTTTTTACCCGTTATGGCTCTTATGAGTACACTGTCATGTCTTTCGGCTTGACTAATGCCCAGCTATGTTCTCCCGCTGATGAATTATATATTCATGGATTGCCTCGACAAGTTCGTCGTGGTATATCTGGTATATTCTAAGAATATGGAAGAACATGCTGAACATCTTCGCCTTGTATTGGAAAGCTCGAGAACACCAACGTGTATGCCAAGTATTCCAAATGTGAGTTCTGGCTTTCTGAAAAACCTACCTTGGACATGTAATTTCCAAGGATGGCATAGCTGTTAACCCGGAACGAGGTCAAGCTATTCTTGACTGGACTCCACCAAAGAATGTCAAGCAAGTCAGAAGTTTTCTCGGCCTGCAAGCTATTGTCCTCGCTTTGTCGAGAATTTCTCAAAGATTGCTAAGCCTTTGACTGATCTCTTCACAAGGGCGTTAAGTTTGAGTGGACAGAAAAATGTCAGGAAAGTTTTCAAACACTTAAAGATAAGTTGACATCTACCCCAGTACTTGCTCCTCCAGATTCTCGCAAAGACTTTGTGATTTATTGCGACGCATCCCGTGAAGGATTAGGCTGTGTCCTAATGCAAGAGTGTAAAGTGATTGCTTGGCTCTCGACAGTTGCGCCCGCATGAAGAGAACTATCCAGTACATGATCTAGAACTAGCTGCTGTCATCTATGCATTGAAGTTGTGGCGACATTACCTTGTGCATCCAAATAACCCTAAACCAGTTTGCCATGAGAGTCCACCATACCTACCTATGGATTGAGTAAGATCCTTCAAGTAAATTATCATCGGTGCAAGCAATAAAAATTGCTCTCTAAATATGTATGATCTATTACTATGAAGAAAATAAGCTTTATACAAACTTGTGATATGGAAAATAAAAGCGACGGACTGCATAATAAGTTCTTTATCACAAGCGGCAATATAAAGTGACGTTCTTTTGCACTAGATTTTGTGCATCCAACAATAAAACGCGCATGACAACCTCTGCATCCCTCTGCGAAGGGCCTATCTTTTACTTTTATCTTCTACCCTTATACAAGATCATGGGGATCTTCACCTTTCCTTTTTACATTTTTTTTCTTTTGGCAAGCACTATGTGTGGGAGAAGGATCCAGATATATATCCACTCGGATGTAGGTTATCATAAAGTATTATTGTTGACATTACCCTTGAGGTAAAAGGTTGGGAGGCGAAACTATAAGCCCCTATCTTTCTCTGTGTCCGACTGAGGCTTCGAACCCATAATTATCCGCTGAGTGGTTAGCAATTGTGAAAGATTAAATGATAGTTGATGTATGTGGACTTGCTGAAAAGCTCTTGAATTGGCTATTTCCGATGTTATGATAAATTGCAATTGCTTCAATGACTGAGATCATAGTTTGTTAGTTTTCAATGAAATTTCCGATTCATACTTTATTCGTTAATGAATTTTTACGTTAGCATAAGAAATTATATGACAATATTGTTGCTGTTCTAAAGATGATCATGATGCCCTCATGTCCGTATTTTATTTATCGACACCTCACTCTAAACATGTGACAATTTTTTTTCGATTTCGGCTTTCGCTTGAGGACAACGAGGTCTAAGCTTGGGGTTGATACGTCCATTTTGCATCATGCTTTTATATTGATATTTATGCATATGGTCTGTTATTACACATTCTAGCACAATACTTATGCCTTTTCTCTCTTTTTTACAAGGTTTACATAAGAAGGAGAATGCCACGCTGGAATTCTTGGCTGAAAAAGGAGCAAATCTGAGAGACCTATTCTGCACACACTCAAAAGTCCTGAAACTTCACGGAGAATTGTTTTAGAATATATAAAAAATATTGGGCGAAGAAAGCACCTAGGGACCCACCAAGCAGCCCACAAGGGTGGGGGCGCGCCTCCCTGCCTTGTGGGCCACCTGGCAGGCCCCCGATGCCCATCTTCTGCTATATGATGTGTTTTGACCTGGAAAAAATCATAAGGCAGCTTACGGGACGAAGCGCGCCGTCTCGAGGCGGAACCTGGGCAGAACCAATCTAGGCTCCGGCGGAGCTGTTCTGCCAGAGAAACTTCCCTCCGGGAGGGGGAAATCGAAGCCATCGTCATCATCAACGATCCTCTCATCGAGAGGGGTCAATATCCATCAACATCTTCACCAGCACCATCTCCTCTCAAAGTCTAGTTCATCTCTTGTATCCGATCTTTGTCTCAAAACCTCAATTGATCCGTGTGGGTTGCTAGTAGGTTTGATTACTCCTTGTAGTTGATGCTAGTTGGTTTATTCATTGGAGATCATATATTCAGATCCTTAATGCTATTCAATACCCCTCGATTATGAACATGAATATGCTTTGTGAGTAGTTACATTTGTTCCTGAGGACATGGGAGAATGCTGTTATAAGTAATCATGTGAATTTGGTATTCGTTCGTATTTGATGAGATTGTATGTTGTCTTTCCTCTAGTGGTGTTATGTGAACATCGACTACATGACACTTCACCATGATTTGGTCCTAGGGAAGGCATTGGGAAGTAATAAGTAGATGATGGTTGCTAAGTGGCAGAAGCTAAAACCCTAGTTTATGTGTTGCTTCGTAAGGGGCTGATTTGGATCCATATGTTTCATGGTAGTTTTAGATTTATCTTAATTCTTCTTTCGTAGTTGCGGATGCTTGCAGAGGGTTAATCATAAGTGGGAGGCTTGTCCAAGTAAGGGCAGTACTACCCAGCACCGGTCCACCCCATATCAAATTATCAAAGTAACGAACGCGAATCATATGAGCATGATGAAAACTAGCTTGACAGTAATTCCCATGTGTCCTCGGGAGCGCTTTGCTTTATATAAGAGTTTGTCCAGGCTTGTTCTTTGCTACAAAAAGGATTGGGCCACCTTGCTGCTGCCACTTAGTTACTTTTGTTACTTGTTACCCGTTACGAATTATCTTATCACACAACTATCTGTTACCGATAATTTCAGTGCTTGCAGAGAATCCCTTGCTGAAAACCGCTGTTCATTTCCTTCTGCTCCTCGTTGGGTTCGACACTCTTACTTATCGAAAGGACTATGATAGATCCCCTATACTTGTGGTCATCAATGTTGCTATGACTTTGCTATGCTTAATGCTTGTCCACAGGCCCCGAGTGCCACGATTTTAGATCTGAACGTATTTATGTTTTCATGAATATATGTGTGTTCTTGATCCTATCTTGCAAGTTATACGCACCTATTACGAGTTATGATCTGCATACCCCAAGGTGACATAATTGGGATTCTTTCCGGTGATTACCGTAGTTTGAGGAGTTCATGTTTCACTAATTGCTAATGCTTTGTTCCGTTTCTCTATTAAAAGGAGGCCTTATATCCCTTAGTTTCCTTATGGACCCGGTGCCACGGGAGGGTAGACAAAATATGTCATGCAAGTTCTTTTCCATAAGCACGCATGACTATATACGAATACATGCCTACATTACATTGATGAATTGGAGCCAGTTCTGTGTCTCTCTAGGTTATAACTGCTACATGATGAATGCCATCCACACAATTATCCATCACTGATCCGATGCCTACGCTTTCATCATATGATCTTGCTAAGTTACTTTCGCCGTTGCTACTGTTCTAATCCTACAAACTAAGCTACTGTTACTATTACCACTGTTACTTTCTATCATACTACTTTGCTACTGATCACCTTGCTGCAGATATTAAGTCTTTCAGGTGTGGTTGAATTGACAACTCAACTGCTAATACTTGCAAATAATCTTTGGCTCCCCTTGTGTCGAAAAAATAAGTTTGGGTTGAATATCTACCCTCGAAAACTGTTGCGATCCCCTATATTTGTGAGTTATCAAGGGGCCACCCAGGTGCCCACTAGGCACCAGCACCCTACCACCCCTTGGCATGCCCTGGTGTTAGTGGGACTCTTGGCCAGCCTCCGGTGTCCATCTTCTGGTATATAAGCCTATTTGACCTAAAAATTAAAGGAGGACTTTCGGGACGGAGCACCGCGCCTCGAGGTAGAACCTGGGCAGGAGCACTTTTGCTCTCCGGCGGAGCTTTCGTCGGGATACTCCCTCCAGGAGGGGGAAATCGAAGCCATCATCATCACCAACACCATCTCACCTTGGGAGGACCAATCATTATCAATATCTTCACCACAGCACCATCTCATCTCAAAATCCTAGTTCATCTCTTGTGTTCAATCTGTGATCAAAAACCTCAGATTGATACCGTTGGGTGACTAGTAGTGTTTGATTACATCTTGTAGTTGATGCTAGTTGGTTTATTTAGTGAAAGATTATATGTTCAGATCCATTATGCTATTTATTATCCCCTGATCTTGAGCATGAATATGATTTGTGAGTAGTTCTTTTGTTCTTGAGGACATGGTAGAAGTCTTGTCACAAGTAATCATGTGAATTTGGTATTCGTTCGTATTTTGTGATGTGTATGTTATGATGCCCTTAGTGTGTTAGGTGAACGTCGACTACATGACACTTCATCATCTTTGGGCCTAAGGGAATGCATTGTGGAGTAATTATTAGATGATTGGTTGCTAGAGTGACAGACCTTAAACCCTAGTTTATGCGCTATTCTGTAAGGGGCTGATTTGGATTCATATGTTTAATGTTATGGTTATTTTATCTTAATTCTTCTTTCGTAGTTGCGGATGCTTGCGAAAGGGGTTAATCATAATTGGGAGGCTTGTTCAAGTAAGAATAGCACCCAAGTACCGGTCCACCCACATATCAAATTATCAAAGTAGCGAACGCAAACAAACAAACTGATGAAAGTGGCTAGATGAAATTCCGGTGTGTCCTCAAGAACATTTTACTTATTATCAGAGACCGTTCCGCCGGCTGTCCTTTACTACAAAAAGATTGGGATACCTTGCTGCACTTTTGTTACCTTACTATACTTGCTCGTTACAAATTATCTTGCTATCAAACTATCTGTTACTGACAATTTCAGTGTCTGCAGAAAATACATTGCTGAAAACCGCTTATCATTTCCTTCTGCTCCTCTTTGGGTTCGACACTCTTACTTATCGAAAGGACTATGATTGATCCCTATACTTGTGGGTCACCAGTGACATCCTCATTCATCATATTTTTTTCTTCCATAAATTACCTAAGTTGCTATGTGTGAGTTTGGCATGAAGCCAGATGAAGAAACTTGCTGGACTACGCCTTACCACAAGAGGCTCATCACCCACCTGTGCTTACCAGTGGACACGCACGGTCGCACCGTCTTCAGCACGGCGGGTGGAACAACTTCTTGCCGGCAAGAATCTCTGAGTTGGACAGGTCGTCTTAGTCACTACCAGGAACACCCCATGCCATGACTTGAGATGATGATCTCATCGACCTCATTTAAAGTATGTGCGTGGCCGAACCATCAATGTGAAATGAACTCCTTATAATTATTTTAGTTTGCTCGTGTTTGTGAGGATTGTCGTTTATTAATACCACCTAGCTCTATACTGCGTGAGATTGTCACTTATTATTAATAAACTGGTATGAATTGTTCTATTAGCTGATATTTTTCAGTGCCTGACGTGAAATGCTAAATGTTATATGGTGGGGGAAAATACTTTTGGCTGCACGAAACATTCGTGTGCAATGTACATTGCACGTCGCTAGGTGAGCAATTATAGTGGTGCACGTGACACGCCAGCAACACGTATAATAACTGCTGATGTGGGCTCTAACGTCACCACTTTTTTTAACAATTACACTATATTGATGGCGTCGGTGTCCACGCCAGCAAAACCTTTTTGCTATTGCGTAGCTAGCCTTTTCTACACTAGTATGAGAGCTACGACACGAAGGAAGTGAAGTAACAGGGCAACCCGACTGTCGCGTTGATCTATCAATCGGTACGTGGGCTGGATCCAACGGCTAGCAAGCCAACTGATTTCCGCCCATATTTATGGCCATTTTAAGAAATTACACACAATCTGGTGCATTTATTTGGCAAATGAACGAACGATATTTATTCAATACAGTAATAAGCTACGGTAGAGTAGATCTGTTACCATGTAGAGATCCGCATCGAGCTTCCATAAATGCAAACCACGAGGAGCCTCATTTTCACAGCGCGCTCAAATAGCGTCACGCGTGCAATTAAAGGCAAAGGAATTGTTAAATCTCAGTCGACTAAAACTTAACAACCGCTAAAAAAAAGACTAAAACTTAACAAATCTCAGTTGATGTTATATCTGTGAGATCGTGCGTGAACATCCGTGCATTTTTTTTTTTACTTTTCTTTTTCCTTCTATATATTTGTCACTTGACTGAGACTTGTTAAGTCTCACTGAGATCTAGCCACACTTAAAAGAAGAAATATCGGTGCCATGAACTTTTGGATACGCCATATCTACCTCCACGTAGGTATACACACTTCTACTTACTTACCGAAATTGTGCACCGCATTCAATTTCGGACGATTCAGTATTATATCTGCGTGATCGAACGTATATATCACTCCCCTAGAAAAATAGCGTATATGTCACTCAATCAAAGATCCCATTCTTCGGCGCGAGAACACCAGGACGAATCCATCCATCCGGCACCGGTGCGCGTTGACAGATCTGACAAGATATAGTTGTCCAAGAGCAAACTCGGATGACGAAACCACACTTGGGCAGTCTTCAACACCGTACCGAAATCAACGGTGCCGCCTCTTTTGTTTGAATGAAGATGAAGAAAAGGTGCCGCGCCTCCGGTGTCGGTGCTTGTCCGGGCGCACTTATATATACATCCATACCCCCACACGTTTCCCATCGTTTTTCCATCGCAAAAAACATTAGCTCGGATCCAACAGAGCTTGGCACTTAGAGACTACAGCGAGGGTTCCATAACAATTCTGCACTGAGTTAACGACCTTACGATCCCTACATCTATGGTACACGCTCTCTATCTGTATATTACGTACGTGCGTGCCGGTGATCAATGATTAAATGATCATGCATGTGTGTCTGTGTGAGACGTGCTTACTGATTATCTTTCAGGGTATCATCGGCATCCTCCGCACGGCCACCCTGCTCCTCGCCGGTGTGGCGTGGTGGTGCGTGCTTCGTCGCCGGCGGGCGGGGTGGACGGCGTGTTCAACGTCGAGGACTACGCTCTAGGCGACGGGACCACGGACGACACCAAGGTACGCACGCATGCACGCACCCGATGCCTGAGTAGACGGTGCCATCTCGATCTATATAGCTCACGTACGTGATGGCCGGATGTGTGTTGATTATCTGTGCTGCGTGCGAAGGCGTTCGTGGACGCATGGGCCGCGGCGTGCGGCGCCAGTGGTCTCGTCGGCGACGCTGCTCGTACCGGCGGCCAAGTCTTCCTCGTCGGCTGCACCAGGTTCAGCGGCCCATGCGCCTCCACCAGAGTCACCGTCCAGGCACCCGCTCGTCCGTCCGTCTTTCCTGATTCTGGGCCGTGGTTTGGCCTCATCTGACGGTCAGGAAAACTTGCTTTGACTGTCGTAGGTCATGGCACGATACTGCGCCGCCGGCGGGCGCATGGAGCGAGAAGAAGAACTATTGGCTGATGTTCAACCAGGTCGACGGGCTCACGGTTACCGGCAACACACCGGCTTGCTGGACGGCAGCGGCGAGACGTGGTGGGGCGATAAATGCAAAGACGATGATGATGTGAGGAAGCCCAACTCAACTCTTAAGGAAAAAATTTCAATTCCTCCTTGCATTTGGCAAATGCCCTTTGATTTGTCAATCTTCTCGAAGAGAAAGTATTTAATGGTCGATATTTTCTTTTAAACCGCGCATTTACTACTCACAGTTTTCACTCACCTATTATCGTTCTTTCCTTTCAGGATTGCGTAACTAAGGCACCGACGGTTAGTATAAACAAAGAAAACGAGTATAGTGGCTAGGTAATTAGCATTAATTCGAAAATCGACGTGCATGTAACTCATTGCGTACTCTGCATGGATCGGTCCAGGCGTTGCTGGTCATGAACTGCACCGACGTGGAGCTCAGCCAATTCAGCAGCAAGGACAGCCCGCAAATGCACATCGGGCTCAGCATGAGCGGCAAGGTCAACGTGACGCAGCTCACCATCACCGCGCCGGAGAACAGCCCCAACACCGACGGGGTCCACGTCGACCGGAGCGAAGACGTCCACATCACCGGTTCGACCATCGGCACGGGCGACGACTGCATCTCCATCGGCCCCGGAGCCGCTTCGTCACCGTCGACGGAATCGTCTGCGGCCCCGGCCATGGTGTAAGGTAACAAAGGGTTACAATAGGGAGGCTTGCTTCTTCCGTCTGCATTTTCTATTTACCATGCACTCGGAGAAGAGGAGTAAATGGAGTGATGGCCGGGTTTGTGTTTCTTGGCTAGTGTGGGGAGCCTGGGCAGGGAGGGCGCAAACACTCCGTGGAGTACATCGACGTGAAAAATGTCCGTTCATCAACACGACGAACGGAGCAGGATCAAGACGTGGAGGGTATCGCTACCGGTTTTTTGTTACAAAAGAAGCTGAGACGGCCGGCTGATTATATTGTTTCTTGTCTCTGAGGGTGGGAGAGGTTACGCGAAATCCATCTCGTTCACCAACATAAACTTCACCAACGTGGACCATCCGGTGATCATCAACCAGTTCTACAAAGATCGCCAAGACGTCCCAATATGGTACCCTACTACTATGTGTGGATTGAGTGTTGGACGATCTATATATCTTCTGTATGGGTGGAGGAGCAGCTAGTACTAAATGTTTGTGCGTCTTTTGGGTGCTAATTATTGCAGGGGGCGTTGGCGCTGAGCAACATAACGTACACGAACCTGAACGACATCGACGGGAAAGACGGCCGTCGACTTCGACGCAGCAAGAACGGCAGCTGCATGGACATCCACGTCAACACGTGGCGATCACGGCGGCGGACGGCGGAGGAACCGTGGCGCGCTGCCAGAACGCGCAAGTCGACACCTCTGGGTTCGTCTACCCGAAGATCCCTTGCGTACTAACGTGCATCGCTCAGCCCGGCCAACGCCCCGTCGCCCACACCAGGGCTTAGCACCTAGCAATGCTGTTGGGCGTGTTGTGTATATGGATGTGAACGCACGGTGTACCTAGCTTCTCCTTTCTTTTCGGTTATTAGGCTCATCTTATTTTCTTGATTTTATCATATTATAAGTCTTTTTTTACTTCTTTTCATCACATGTTCACATTCAAGATGCATTAAATTGATGCATGCAAAAATTAAAAGAAATCAACCAATACATATAACCATTCCTACTTATTTAGTGGTCATCCATGTATATATTATAGTTAATGCAGATTAAAGTTTAAATACCCCAATGATAACGCCCACACGTGTGACAGTTTGCACTTCGCCCACATGCGTTGATACACGTTGATTCTGTTTTACACGAATCCTAAAGAAATCTGTTAGATTTCCAGTGCCACGTGGGCATCAATCGGTGTATGGACGTTGGAGAGTTCGCCCACACGACCCGCAACACGCGGTTGCCAGCTACGCCATGTGGGCGAACCAGTTTTCTGCCCACACAGTCACCACCTAGTCCACGCTGTGTGGGCGAACTGCTCTTCGCCCACACGACGCTCATACGTTGTTAGATGGCAACTGCAGTTGCGGACGTGGTAACTAGGTAACACACACATGACAACTAGATTCGTTGGCAGATGACAACTGCAGTTGCGCGTACGTGGCAACCAGATAAACACACATGGCAACTATGATTAACCATTACATGGGAAACTATGGTTAGACCACACGTGGCAACTAGGTAAACACACATGCAACTATTGTTTGACCACATGTGGCAAGTAGTAAATCATACACGGCAACTATGTTTGATTACACGCGACAACTACCATAAATTAGACATGAAAACTATAGTTAACCAAAACAGAGAGAGTTGCCATGTTTTTTCAACTACATTTGCCATCCCGGATAAACTAAGTTGCCATCCCGGGGTAACTAAAGCGTCATCCCGGGGTACTAACGTAGCTGCACCAGGACGTGTGGGATATTTGCTTCGTGCACACGCGCGGGGTGGGGATGAGTAGTATTGTTGGGTATGTGGCACGAAGTAGGTGCGCCCACATGTGTGGGCAGTTCTAATGTTCGCCCACACATGACCCGTGTGGGTTGTCTCCTACTTACCACCACACATGGTGTGTGGGCGGGAGTTGCTTCCACCACACGTGTGAACGTTATCAGCGTTCTTAAATAATTTTGTAAACTACGAGATATATTTTTCATCACATCATCGCGCTGATTAATGAGATTTCAAATTTAAGCTCTTTAAACCGGAATGGAGGGAGTTGCGCAAGCATTTCTTCTTTTTTTGGGCTTAGTGTGAAAGCTTTACTGCAAGGTGTACCGCCATGTATATTGCCCTGTTACTTTTTTTCTTGGAGAGCAGAATTTTGTGAGCACGACAGTCTACTACTCGATAGAAAATGGAATACTACTGCTGTTTTTTCATAGAAATTCTTTTTTGACAATTATGAGGGGGCAGTGGCGGAGCTTCGGCAAGGCTTGGGTCGTGGCCCGCCCAGGTATGGAGCAAAAACATTTTTTATATGAAGCACATCTCATGACGATGGAAAGCGATACGGAAATAAACAGCTACTTGGCATCAGCTG
This sequence comes from Thinopyrum elongatum, assembly GCA_011799875.1. Taxonomy (NCBI): domain Eukaryota; kingdom Viridiplantae; phylum Streptophyta; class Magnoliopsida; order Poales; family Poaceae; genus Thinopyrum; species Thinopyrum elongatum. The sequence goes on along the minus strand of CM022298.1, from coordinate 549,078,882 downwards.
TTGGGAAATCGGTGATGGAAAACAAAAAAAAATTACGCACACAGCAGATCTATCAAAAGATGCATAGCAACGTGAGCCGTAGCGGGAAGCGTTTCACAACGCGGTTGATGTAGTCGAACTTTCTTCGTGATCCAACCGATCTAGTACCGAACGTACGGCACCTCCGCGTTCAGCACACGTTCAGCTCGGTGACGTCCTCCGCCTTCTTGATCAGTAAGACGGCGAGGTAGTAGATGAGTTTCGTCAGCACGACGGGTGGTGACTTGATGGTGAAGTGATCTCCGAGGGCTTCGCCTAAGCACTCAAAATATGACCGGGGGTGTAAACGGTTGAGGGGGGCGCCGCACACGGCTAACAATTGATCTGGTGTGTGCTAGGCACCCCTCCCACATATATATAGGTTGAGGGGGAGGGAGACAGCCTGGCGCACCACATAGGTGTCCGGCCGCCTAGGGCTCACCCTGGCCGCGCCCCCCTGCCTGTTGGCAAGGGGGAAGGAGAGGGGGGAGAGGGAAGGAAGTGGGAGTCCTACTCCACACTTTCCTTTCCCTCCCTCTTTCCTCTCCTCCTAGGCCGGCCTGCTATGGGGGTGCACCAGCCCCTTGTGGCTGGTGCGTTCCCTCTCTGTCCCATAAGGCCCGTAACTTTGCGGGGGGTGCCCGGAACCCCTTCCGGTGACCCGATAAGTACCCGGTAACCCCCGAAACACTTCCGTGTCCGAATACCACTGTCCTATATATCAATCTTTACCTCTCGACCATTTCGAGACTCCTCTATGTCTGTGATCTCATCTGGGACTCCGAACAACATTCGGTCACCAAATCACAAAAACTCATAAAGCACTATATCGTCAACGAACGTTAAGCGTGCGGACCCAACGGGTTCGAGAACTATGTAAACATGACCGAGACACCTCTCCAGTCAATAACACATAGCGGAACCTGGATGCCATATTGGCTCCTACATTTCTACGAAGATCTTATTATCAGTCGAACGTTATGACAACATACGTAATTCATTTGTTAATCGGTATGTTAATTGCCCGAGATTCGTCGTCGGTACTCTATACCTAGTTCAATCTCGTTACCGGCAAGTCTCTTTAACTCGTTCCGTAATACATCACCTCGTGATAACTCTTTAGTCATTTGCTTGCAAGCTTATGATGTGTATTACCGAGAGGGCCCAGAGATACCTCTCCGATACTCGGAGTGACAAATCCTAATCTCGATCTATGCCAACTCAACAAACACTTTAGAGATACCTTGTAGAGCATCTTATGATCACCCAGTTATGTTGTTACGTTGATAGCACACAAGGTATTCCTCCGGTATCCGAAAGTTGCATAATCTCATAGTCGAAGGAATATTATTTGACATGAAGAAAGCGATAGCAATAAACTGAACGATCATTATGCTAAGCTAACGGATGGGTCTTGTCCATCACATCATTCTCCTAATGATGTGATCCCGTTATCAAATGACAACACATGTCTATGGTTAGGAAACCTTAACCATCTTTGATCAACGAGCTAGTTAGTAGAGGCTTACTAGGGACACGGTACTTTGTTTATGTATTCACACTGTATTTAAGTTTCCGATCAATACAATTCTAGCTGGAATAATAAACCTTTATCATGAATAAGGAAATATAAAATAACAACTTTATTATTGCCTCTAGGGCATATTTCCTTCAGTCTCCCACTTGCACTAGAGTCAATAATCTAGATACATTGTAATGAATCTAACACCATGGAGTCTTGGTGATGATCATGTTTCGTCGCGGAAGAGGCTTAGTCAACGGGTCTGCCACATTTAGATCCGATGTACTTGCAAATTTCTATGTCTCATCCTTGACCTTTCATTCAAATGGAGTTGAAGCTTCTTGATGGTTGGTTCTCTTGTGAATCTGGATTCCTTCGCCACAGCAATTGCTCCAGTGTTGTCACAAAAGATTTTCATTGGGACCCATGCACTAAGTATTACACCCAGATCGGATATGAACTCCTTCATCTAGACTCCTTCATGTGCCTGCTCCGAAGTCAAGCTATGTACTGACGCGTTCACACCCGAGATCCCCCTACGTACGCTCTTCTGGAACTACACACAACTACAAGCCTCCACCATTCATATAATACGTATCTGGTTTGGGTGACTTAGAGTCATCCGGATCAATTGTCAAAGCTAGCTCGACGTTAACCCTTTATGACTGAGCTCTTCATCACTCATAACGGAGAACATATCCTTGGTCCTTTTCAGGTAATTAGGATGTTCTGACCACTGTCTAGTGATCCACTCCTGGATTACTTTGGTACCTTCCCTACCAAACTTATGGCAAGGCACAACATCAAGTTGGTACACAGACATAGCATACATGATAGAACCTATGGCCGAAGGCATAGTGAATGAACTTTCATTTTCTCTCGCTCTATTCCGTGGTCGGGCTTTGGTCTTACTCAACTCTCACACCTTGTGAATAAAGGCAGAACCCTTTCGTGTGACTGATTCCAGTTTGAACTTCTCAAAACTATCCAAGCGTATTTGCCTTTGTAAGTCCTATTAAGCGTCTCGATCTATCCTCTATAGATCTGATGCCCCAATATATATAACAGTTTTCCACCGAGGTCTTTCATTGAAAAAATTCTATTCAAGATCCTTTATGCTATCCAGAAAATCTATATCATTTCCAATCAACAATATGTCTCCCACATATAAATATCAGTAAATGCTACAGAGTCCCCCTCACTTCTTGTAAACACAGGGCTTACATCGTAATTCTATATAAAACCATATGCTTTGATCACCTCACAAAGCGTATATTCCAACTCCGAGAATGCTTGGCACCAGTCCATAGATGGACGCTGGAGCTTGCACACTTGTTAGCAACCTTGGACGACCAAAACCTTCTGGTTGCATCATATACCACTCTTCTTTAAGCAAACTCATTAAGGTAATGCACTTTGTGACGTTCCATTTGTGCCAGATTTCATAATTATACAATGCGTGTGCCCAATTGACTAAACATGATTCGGACAGACTTAAGCATCGCTACGGGTGAGACAAGTCTCATCGTAGCAACCCTTGAACTTGTCGACATGTTTCGCGACAACGAGCTTTGTAGGATAGTAAACATTACCTCAGCGTCAATCTCTTCTTGAAGATCCCCATTTTATTGCACTGGCTTGCACGATCATACGGGCAAGTCCACCAAAAGTCACACTTTGTTCTATAGATAGGATCCTATCTCATATTTCATGGCCTCAAGCATTTGTATATCGAATTGGGCTCATCATAGCTTCTCTCTATAATTCGTAGGTTTCCACCTTGGTATATAACCAGACTCCAGAACAGGACTTATCCGTACCCACTCTGGTGCGATCGTGCTTCTGGTTGACCTACGAGGTTCAGTAGTAACTTGATCTGAAGATTTCATGATCAAACATCATTTGCTTCCTCTCTAGTGGTTGTAGGCACTCACTGGAACAGTTGTTCGTAGTGATGTGCTACCTCCAATTCGAGAGAAGGTAAGTATAATGTACCTAATCAATTCTACTTTCCCTCCCACTCACTTCTTTCGAGAGAAAACCTCCTTCTCTAGAAAGGATCCATTCTTAGCAACAAAGATTTTGCTTCGGATCTGTGGTAGAAGGTGTACCCAAGTTGTTCCTTAGGGTATCCTTTGAAGACGCACTTCTCCATTTGGGTTCGAAGCTTATCGGGCTGAACCCTTTGATCATAAGTGTCCGCAACCCCAAACTTTAAGAAACTACAGCTTAGGGTTTTCGTACCACCACCACAGTTCATACGGTGTCGTCTCAACGGATTTAGACGGTGGCCCTATTTTAACGTGAATGCGGCTGTCTCTAATGCATTAACCCAAAACGATAGTGGAAATCGGTTAAGAAGACAATCATAGATCGCACCATACTCTATAAAGTACGTTACGACGTTCGGACACACCAATAAGTTGTGGTGTTACCAGGTGGTGGCGTGAGTGTTTGAACAATCCCAATTGTTTTAAATGAAGCCAACTCGTAACTCAAATTTCCCTCCGCGATCAGACACCGTCGAACCTTTATTTTATTTTTGTACGAGATTCTTCTCACTCTTCTGAATTCTTTGAAACTTTTCAAATGTTCAGACTTGTGTTTCATTAAGTAGATTACCCTATCTACTCAAAATCATCTGTGGAAGGTCAGAAAATAACGATAACCCGCCGCGTGCTTAAACCCTCATTTTGGAACCCAGCATCATCGGTATGTATTATTTCCAATAAGTCGTTAGCTCGCTCCATTGTTCCGGAGAACGGAGTTTTAGTCATCCTTGCCCTGGAGCAATGGTTGCAAAGTATCAAATATTCATAATCAAGTGATTCCAAAAGCCATTGCATGTAGTGTTCTTATGCCGCTCTGTACAACACATATGACCAAATGGCAGTGCCACACAATATGTTGCCTATCATTATCAACGTTGCATCTTTTGGCATCATATTATGAATATGTGTACTACAATAGAGATCAAAGCAAAGGACCACTCTTTCAAGGTGCATGTAACCATAAAAGATATTATTCATATAAATAGAACAACCATTATTTTCTGACTGTAAATGAATAACCGTCCTCGACAATAATAAGATCCAGATATAATGTTCATGCTCAACGCGGGCACCAATAACAATTATTGGTCTAAACTAATCCCGAGTTAGCTTTAGAGGTTTAGCGTGCCGACGGCGATCACATCGACCTGGACACCATTTCCTTCGACGCGCATCATCCACCTCGTCCTTAGCCAATCTTCGTTTATCCACAAAAAACCCGGTTTCGAGTAACATATGAGCAACACGAACCAGTATCAATACCCGGCGCTACTACAGCTTAGTAAGGAACACATCAATTACATGTATATAAATATACCTTTGTTCATTCACTTGCCATCCTTCTATCCGCCAAATACTTGGGGCAGTTCTGCTTCCAGTGACCACTCCCTTTGCCAGTCGAAGCACTCATTTCAGCTTGGGTCAGCTTTGGGTTTCTTCCCGGGAGAGGTGGGCAACTTTGCTGCCATTTCTTGAAGTTCCCGTTCTTTCCATGCCCTTTTCCTTGGAAAACTAGGTCTTGTTAACATCAACACTGATGCTCATCCTTGATTCTCCATCCTGTGGCCTTAAGCATTGCAAAGAGCTCGGACGGGAATTTTTTTTGTTCATCCATTGCATATAATAGTTCATCATCGAAGCCTTTGTAGCTTGGTGGAAGTGATTGAGACCTATTAAATTAACACAATCAACTGAAGATCAACTCCAGTTGAGTCAGTGATTATAATACCACCCAACATCTTGAGTATGTTGTTCACTGACAGAATGTTATTCAAAAAACCAAAAAAACCTGCTCTCCCCATCTTGTAGACTATAGAACTGTTGGAAGACTTCATTCTCTACCTGGGCATTGCTTGAAATATTATAAACTTCAAACTCATGGGAACATCTCTATGCTCCATGACATTCCAAAACGTCTTTGAAGTCCTGGTTTAAGCCGTTTAAAGCTGGCCACTGAACCTAGAGGTAGTCATCAGATCGAGCTTGCCAGACGTTCATAACATCAGTCTTCAGCTCCTCCAGCAGGCCTTTCACTTAGCGGTGCATCAAGGACATAATTCTTTGTGCAGCAATGAGGATAATCCTAAGTTACACAGACCCAAGTCGTGTGTTAGTTGCTAACATCATCTTCAACTTAAGCTTCTCTAAGGAATGCATTAACAATTCAGGGGGAACGTTTACCGGGCCCATTGATCTACAACATAGATTATGCACAACTATAAGACTAAGTTCATGATAATTAAGTTCAATTATCAAATTACTAAAGAACTCCCACTTAAATAAACATCCCCAAGTATTAAGTGATAACGTGATCCAAATCAACTAACCACAATCCGATCATCCGTGAGATGGGGTAGTCGTCAATCGTGAACATCTCTATGTTGATCATATCTACTATAGACTCACCAAAAATTCGACCTTTCGTCTCCAGTGTTCGGGACCATGTCTGTACATGCGAGGCTCGTCAAGTTTAACCGCCAAGTATTCCTGCATGTGCAAAGCTGCTTACACCCTTGTATGTGAACGTAGAGTCTATGCACAGCCCATCATCTGAGGTGCTTCGAAAAGACGAACTTTAAGCATGGTGCATACTCAGGGAGAACACTTTTACCTTGAAATTTAGTGCAGAGGGATCATTTCTAATCTACCGCTAATGCTACCCGCCTTTAAGCAAAATAAGATGCATAAAGGATAAACATACATGCAATCACAAATATTATGTGACCTATGCCATCATCATCTTGTGCTGATCTCCATCTACCAAAGCATCGCATATCCAACGATCCCCTGACCTCACCCCCGGCTCGGACACCTTGATCTCCATCATTGGCGTCGTGGTCGTCTTCGCCAACTATTGCTTCTATAACTATTGCTAACGCGTAGCGATAAGAAAGCAATACATGGCATTTGAATTTTCATACAAAAAAAGAGACACCCATAAGGCTCCTGCCGTTTACCGATACATTTACAAAACATGATCATCTCATACAATAACGTATATCACATCCATGTCTTGACCATATCACATCACAAACATGCCCTGCTGCGGAAAAACAAGTTAGACGTTCCTCACTGTTGTTGTGCAGTTTTACGTGGCTGCGTACGGGCTTCTTGCAAGAACCGTCACCTACGCAAAAACCACACGGGTTGATTCATCAGTTTTGCTGTTTTTAAACCTTCTTACAAAGGACCCTGCCGCAGTCACACATTTGATTCAACTAAAGTAGGAGAACAGACAACCGCCATGCCACTTTATCCCCAAATAGTTCAATTCTGTCCGTGGAACACGGTCTCATGTGCGTGGACAAGTACGGTTTGTCCGGGCGCTTCATCCACCAATACCCGGTCCGAATCAAAATAAGACGTTGGTGGTAAGCAGTATGACATATCACTGCCCAACACTCTTTTGTGTTCTACTCGTGCATATCATCTACGATAGAACGGCTCGATACCTATTGTTGAAACGTTGCAGGGAAAACAAAAAAATTTACGCACACGCACGAACTATCAAGGAAGATCTATAACGAAGGGGAGATGTGTGTCTACATACCCTCGTAGACTGTAAGCGGAAAGCGTTTCACAACGCGGTTGATGTAGTCAAACTTCTCGTGAGCCAACCGATCTAGTACCGAACGTAGGCCACCTCCGGTTCAGACACATGGGTTCAGCTCGGTGACGTCCTCGCCTTATTGAATCCAGCAAGCCGGTGAGGTACGTGATGAGTTCATGTCAGCACGACGGGCATGGTGACCGTATGATGGTGAAGGGATCTCCGCAGGGCTCGCCCTAAGCACTACGAAAAATGATCCGGGGGTTGTAAACGTTGGAGGGGCGCCGCACACGGCTAACAAATTGATCTGGTGTGTGCTAGGCGCCCCCTCCCACATGATCATATAGGTGGGAAGGGAGGGGAGGCAGCCTGGTGCACCACCAATAGGTGCTCGGCCGGCCCGTAGGGCTCCTGCCCTACGCCACGCCCCCCTGCCCATGTTTGGACAAGGGGAAGGAAAGAGGGGGAGAGGGAAGGAAGTGGGAGTCCTACTCCACACTTTCCTTTCCCTCCCCTCTTCCTTCTCCTCCTAGGCCAGACGCTATGGGGGCGCACCGCCCCTGTTTTTTGGCTGGTTGCGTTTCACTCTCTTGGTCCCATAACGGTCCATAACTTTGCCGGGGGTGCCCGGAACCACTTTCGGTGAACCCATAAGAGTACCTCGTAACCCCCCCGAAACACTTCCGGTGTCCGAATACCAATCGTCCTATATATCAATCTTTACCTTCGACCCAATTCTAGACTCTCGTCATGTCCGTGATCTCATCCAGGACTCTGAACAATATTCAGTTCACGCAAATCACAAAAACTCATTAAACACATATATCGTCAACGACGTTACGCTCGGTGCGAACCCACGGGTTCAGAACTATGTAGACTTGACCGAGACACCTCTCCGGTCAATAACCAATAGTGTGCAACCTGATGCCCTATTAGCCTCCTACATATTCTACAATATCTGTTATTCGGTCCGAACCGTTTATGACCAAAATACGTAATTCCCTTTTGTTCATCGGTATAGTTACTTGCCGAGATCTCGAATGTCAGTTCTTTAGACCTATTTCAATCTCGTTACGCCAGGCAAGTATCTTTACTCGTTCGTACTACATCACCTCGTGACTAACTCTTAGTCGTTGCTGTTTTTTTGCAGCTTATGATGTGTATTACCGAGAGGGGCCCAGAGATACCTCTCCGATACTCGGAGTGACAAATCCTAATCTTGATCTATGCCAATCAACACAAACACCTCAGATGATACTGTAGAGCATCTTTGATCACTCAGTTACGTGTGATGGTTGATAGCACACAAGGTATCCTCCGTCATCCGGGAGTTGCATCCTCATAGTCGAAGAAATGTAATTTGACTGAGAAAGGATAGCAAGAACTGAACGAATTTATGCTAGTAATGGATGGGTCTTGTCCATCACATCATTCTCCTAATGATGGAATCCGTTATCAAATGCAAACACATGTCTATGGTTAGGGGAACCTTAACCATCTTTGATCAAGAGCTGATCTAGTAGAGGCTGGACAGGGACCGTATTTGTTTATGTATTCACATATTATATTTAAGTTCCGACTCAATACAATTCTAGCATGAATATAACCTATCATGAAAAGGAAATATAAAATAACAACTTATTATTGTCTTCTAGGGCATATATCCTTCATCAGCCTCACTAGTTGCAGCATTTAAAAGCATGTTCTTGAAGAAAAACACGCATCAGAGCGGAGTGCTCAGGAGACAGCCCGTCGTAACTGACACACCATCTACGTACGTTCGAGCCCGCCCAACATTGATTTTGTAGCTTCAACATAGCACAGAGGTAACCCGGTTGAATGCATTACTCAAAGGCTTCAAATGACAGGTACATAGCTTCAAAGATGGTGAGTGGTAAGTGCTGCCGCCAAGAACATAGGAAAATTCCTTTACAGGATGGTCTGATCTAAAAGGCGAAGAGTGAAGTTTGCAATAAATTCTCAAATTCCAGGGTAAATGTAGGCTCATTTCTGACACATGACCACGCCAATTGTGGTAGAAGACTACATCCCACTGCCTCCACCGCCTCGCCGCTCTTGGCGCATCAGGCTGAGGAAGGAGAAGGAGAAGAACAATGAGAACTGAACTATGTCAGGTATGTTTGATCTCCAAAATGATCTATATATACTTAGCTTTGTTTCCTCCGAAATGACATAAGTTAGCTCTAAGTTAGCTCTAATATGCTTAGTTACCTATGTTAGCTCTAATATGCTAAGTTATCTCTACTATGCTTACTTTCCTATAGGTTAACTCCAAAATTACTTATGTTAGCACAAAATGACCAAGTTTACATAATAAGCTTATAGTCTTCTTCTTCTTCTTCTAGTCTTCTTCTAGTATTCTTCTAGTCTTCTTCTTCTTCTTCTTCTTCTTCTTCTTCTTCTTCTTCTTCTTCTTCTTCTTCTTCTTCTTCTTCTTCATTTTCTTCTAGGTTAGCTCCATTTTACTTAAGTATGCTTACTTCTTATAGTCTTGTTCTTCTTCTTCATTTTATTCTTCTTCTTCTAACATCTTGTTTATCATTTTGCAGATTTGATTTAATTCACGGAAGCTTGCATGGATGGAGTGCTTCTTTTCCATTTGTGCTTTTATTTTGTATCAATGAACTTGCATGGTTGGAACTTGTTATATGGATGGATGGATAACGGTGTTGGATGAACAATGTGAAACTTTTGTAATATGTAAGGATGGAACTATATATGTGTTGGTTATGTATGTATATATGATGAAACTAGTGTGTTGGATATGCTTGTTGTGTATATATGTATATCTGCGAACTGTTGTCAAATTGAATGAATTAAATTAAAAACAGGGCTGTATAGGCTCTTTGCCGTCAGCTAGCTGATGGCAAACATGCCACGTGGCAGCTACCTGTGATTCCTGGGACTGGCATGTTTGAGAACTTTGCCGTCTGCCAGCGGACGGCAAAGACGTTAGGCTCTTTGCCGTTCGCTGGCTGACGGCAAAGCACGCCGTTAACCCCTAACGGCCCTCACCCCACCTCACTGCCGTCCACGATCTTTGCCGTCTGCTGGCCACCAGAGGCGGACGGCACAATCCTTTGCCGTCCGTTTCCAGGAAGCGGACGGCAAAGAAGGCCTTTGCTGGCACGTGTTCATCCGGACATTTTGCCGTCTGCTGGCGGACGGCAAAGAGGTTTGCCGTCCGTGATCTATGCCTTTGCCGTCCGCCGTGGCGGACGGCAAAGAAGCTGATTCCAGTAGTGTATGTTCTGAATGCATTGAATGCCTCACCTCGTGAGGGAATAGAAGACATTCCAGTCGTTCGTGATTTCGAAGATGTCTTTCCAGAAGAACTTCCAGGAATACCCCCTGCTAGAGCTATTGAATTCATCATAGACTTGAAGCCGGGCACTACTCCTATTGCTAAGCGACCATACAAGATGCCGCCGCATGAACTCCTTGAGCTTAAGGAGGAAATCGACAAATCACTGCGCAAAGGCTTTATCCGTCCAAGTTCCTCTGCCTGGGGAGCACCTTCACTCTTTGTCAAGAAGAAAGATGGAACGAATAAGTTGGTCCAAGATTACCGTCCTATCAACCAGGCAACAATACAGAATAAGTATCCACTTCCTCGGATCAATGATCTATATGATCAACTTGCTGGATCATCGGTGTTTTCTTAACTCGACTTGAGGTTGGGTTATCATCAGATCCGTGTTAGCAAAGAGGATATTCCGAAGACTGCTTTTGTTACCCGTTATGGCTCTTATGAGTACACTGTCATGTCTTTCGGCTTGACTAATGCTCCAGCTATGTTCTCCCGCCTGATGAATTATATATTCATGGATTGCCTCGACAAGTTCGTCGTGGTATATCTGGTATATTCTAAGAATATGGAAGAACATGCTGAACATCTTCGCCTTGTATTGGAAAAGCTTCGAGAACACCAACTGTATGCCAAGTATTCCAAATGTGAGTTCTGGCTTTCTGAAATAACCTACCTTGGACATGTAATTTCCAAGGATGGCATAGCTGTTAACCCGGAACGAGGTCAAGCTATTCTTGACTGGACTCCACCAAAGAATGTCAAGCAAGTCAGAAGTTTTCTCGGCCTTGCAAGCTATTGTCCTCGCTTTGTCGAGAATTTCTCAAAGATTGCTAAGCCTTTGACTGATCTGCTTCACAAGGGCGTTAAGTTTGAGTGGACAGAAAAATGTCAGGAAAGTTTTCAAACACTTAAAGATAAGTTGACATCTACCCCAGTACTTGCTCCTCCAGATTCTCGCAAAGACTTTGTGATTTATTGCGACGCATCCCGTGAAGGATTAGGCTGTGTCCTAATGCAAGAGTGTAAAGTGATTGCTTATGGCTCTCGACAGTTGCGCCCGCATGAAGAGAACTATCCAGTACATGATCTAGAACTAGCTGCTGTCATCTATGCATTGAAGTTGTGGCGACATTACCTTGTGCATCCAAATAACCCTTAAACCAGTTTTGCCATGAGAGTCCACCATACCTACCTATGGATTGAGTAAGATCCTTCAAGTAAATTATCATCGGTGCAAGCAATAAAAATTGCTCTCTAAATATGTATGATCTATTACTATGAAGAAAATAAGCTTTATACAAACTTGTGATATGGAAGAAATAAAAGCGACGGACTGCATAATAAAGTTCTTTATCACAAGCGGCAATATAAAGTGACGTTCTTTTGCACTAAGATTTTGTGCATCCAACAATAAAAGCGCATGACAACCTCTGCATCCCTCTGCGAAGGGCCTATCTTTTACTTTTATCTTCTACCCTTATACAAGAGTCATGGGGATCTTCACCTTTCCTTTTTACATTTTTTCTTTTGGCAAGCACTATGTGTGGGAGAAGGATCCAGATATATATATCCACTCGGATGTAGGTTATCATAAAGTATTATTGTTGACATTACCCTTGAGGTAAAAGGTTGGGAGGCGAAACTATAAGCCCCTATCTTTCTCTGTGTCCGACTGAGGCTTCGAACCCATAAGTATCGCGTGAGTGTTAGCAATTGTGAAAGATTAAATGATAGTTGAGTATGTGGACTTGCTGAAAAGCTCTTGAATTGGCTATTTCCGATGTTATGATAAATTGCAATTGCTTCAATGACTGAGATCATAGTTTGTTAGTTTTCAATGAAATTTCCGATTCATACTTTATCTTGTGAATGAATTGTTACGTTAGCATAAGAAATTATATGACAATATTTGTTGCTGTTCTAAAGATGATCATGATGCCCTCATGTCCGTATTTTATTTTATCGACACCTCTATCTCTAAACATGTGGACATATTTTTCGATTTCGGCTTTCGCTTGAGGACAAGCGAGGTCTAAGCTTGGGGGAGTTGATACGTCCATTTTGCATCATGCTTTTATATTGATATTTATTGCATTATGGTCTGTTATTACACATTCTAGCACAATACTTATGCCTTTTCTCTCTTATTTTACAAGGTTTACATAAAGAAGGAGAATGCCACAGCTGGAATTCTTGGCTGAAAAAGGAGCAAATCTGAGAGACCTATTCTGCACAACTCCAAAAGTCCTGAAACTTCACGGAGAATTGTTTTAGAATATATAAAAAATATTGGGCGAAGAAAGCACCTGAGGGGACCCACCAAGCAGCCACAAGGGTGGGGGGCGCGCCTCCCTGCCTTGTGGGCCACCTGGCAGGCCCCCGATGCCCATCTTCTGCTATATGATGTGTTTTGACCTGGAAAAAATCATAAGGCAGCTTACGGGACGAAGCGTCGCCGTCTCGAGGCGGAACCTGGGCAGAACCAATCTAGGGCTCCGGCGGAGCTGTTCTGCCAGAGAAACTTCCCTCCGGGAGGGGGAAATCGAAGCCATCGTCATCATCAACGATCCTCTCATCGAGAGGGGGTCAATATCCATCAACATCTTCACCAGCACCATCTCCTCTCAAAGTCTAGTTCATCTCTTGTATCCGATCTTTGTCTCAAAACCTCAGATTGATACGTGTGGGTTGCTAGTAGTGTTGATTACTCCTTGTAGTTGATGCTAGTTGGTTTATTCAGTGGAAGATCATATATTCAGATCCTTAATGCTATTCAATACCCCTCTGATTATGAACATGAATATGCTTTGTGAGTAGTTACATTTGTTCCTGAGGACATGGGAGAAGTCTTGTTATAAGTAATCATGTGAATTTGGTATTCGTTCGATATTTTGATGAGATGTATGTTGTCTTTCCTCTAGTGGTGTTATGTGAACATCGACTACATGACACTTCACCATGATTTGGTCCTAGGGGAAGGCATTGGGAAGTAATAAGTAGATGATGGGTTGCTAGAGTGGCAGAAGCTTAAAACCCTAGTTTATGTGTTGCTTCGTAAGGGGCTGATTTGGATCCATATGTTTCATGGTATGTTTAGATTTATCTTAATTCTTCTTTCGTAGTTGCGGATGCTTGCGAGAGGGGTTAATCATAAGTGGGAGGCTTGTCCAAGTAAGGGCAGTACCCAAGCACCGGTCCACCCACATATCAAATTATCAAAGTAACGAACGCGAATCATATGAGCATGATGAAAACTAGCTTGACAGTAATTCCCATGTGTCCTCGGGAGCGCTTTGCTTTATATAAGAGTTTGTCCAGGCTTGTTCTTTGCTACAAAAAGGATTGGGCCACCTTGCTGCACCTTAGTTACTTTTGTTACTTGTTACCCGTTACGAATTATCTTATCACACAACTATCTGTTACCGATAATTTCAGTGCTTGCAGAGAATACCTTGCTGAAAACCGCTTGTCATTTCCTTCTGCTCCTCGTTGGGTTCGACACTCTTACTTATCGAAAGGACTATGATAGATCCCCTATACTTGTGGGTCATCAATGTTGCTATGACTTTGCTATGCTTAATGCTTGTCACTAGGGCCCGAGTGCCACGATTTTAGATCTGAACGTATTATGTTTTCATGAATATATGTGTGTTCTTGATCCTATCTTGCAAGTTATACGCACCTATTACGAGTTATGATCTGCATACCCCAAGGTGACAATAATTGGGATTCTTTCCGGTGATTACCGTAGTTTGAGGAGTTCATGTGTTCACTAAGTGCTAATGCTTTGTTCCGTTTCTCTATTAAAAGGAGGCCTTAATATCCCTTAGTTTCCTTATGGACCCGGGTGCCACGGGAGGGTAGGACAAAATATGTCATGCAAGTTCTTTTCCATAAGCACGCATGACTATATACGGAATACATGCCTACATTACATTGATGAATTGGAGCCAGTTCTGTGTCTCTCTAGGTTATAACTGCTACATGATGAATGCCATCCAACACAATTATCCATCACTGATCCGATGCCTACGCTTTTCACATATTGATCTTTGCTAAGTTACTTTCGCCGTTGCTACTGTTCTAATCACTACAAAACTGCTACTGTTACTATTACCACTGTTACTTTTACTATCATACTACTTTGCTACTGATCACCTTGCTGCAGATATTAAGTCTTTCAGGTGTGGTTGAATTGACAACTCAACTGCTAATACTTGCAAATAATCTTTGGCTCCCCTTGTGTCGAAAAAATAAGTTTGGGTTGAATAATCTACCCTCGAAAACTGTTGCGATCCCCTATATTTGTGAGTTATCAAGGGGCCACCCAGGTGCCCACTAGGCACCGAGGCACGCCTACCACCCCTTGGCATGCCCTGGTGGTAGTGGGACTCTTGGCCAGCCTCCGGTGTCCATCTTCTGGTATATAAGCCTATTTGACCTAAAAAATTAAAGGGAGGACTTTCGGGACGGAGCACCGCCGCCTCGAGGTAGAACCTGGGCAGGAGCACTTTTGCTCTCCGGCGGAGCGATTCCGTCGGGGATACTTCCCTCCAGGAGGGGGAAATCGAAGCCATCATCATCACCAACAACCATCTCACCTTGGGAGGACCAATCATTATCAATATCTTCACCAGCACCATCTCATCTCAAAATCCTAGTTCATCTCTTGTGTTCAATCTTTGTATCAAAAACCTCAGATTGATACCTGTGGGTGACTAGTAGTGTTGATTACATCTTGTAGTTGATGCTAGTTGGTTTATTTAGTGAAAGATTATATGTTCAGATCCATTATGCTATTTATTATCCCTCTGATCTTGAGCATGAATATGATTTGTGAGTAGTTGCTTTTGTTCTTGAGGACATGTGAGAAGTCTTGTCACAAGTAATCATGTGAATTTGGTATTCGTTCGATATTTTGATGATGTGTATGTTATGATTCCCTTAGTGGTGTTATGTGAACGTCGACTACATGACACTTCATCATCTTTGGGCCTAAGGGAATGCATTGTGGAGTAATTATTAGATGATTGGTTGCTAGAGTGACAGAAGCTTAAACCCTAGTTTATGCGCTATTCTGTAAGGGGCTGATTTGGATTCATATGTTTAATGTTATGGTTAGATTTTATCTTAATTCTTCTTTCGTAGTTGCGGATGCTTGCGAAAGGGGTTAATCATAAGTGGGAGGCTTGTTCAAGTAAGAATAGCACCCAAGTACCGGTCCACCCACATATCAAATTATCAAAGTAGCGAACGCAAAACAAACAAACATGATGAAAGTGGCTAGATGAAATTCCGGTGTGTCCTCAAGAACATTTTACTTATTATCAGAGACCGTTCCGGCCTGTCCTTTACTACAAAAAGGATTGGGATACCTTGCTGCACTTTTGTTACCTTACTATTACTTGCTCGTTACAAATTATCTTGCTATCAAACTATCTGTTACTGACAATTTCAGTGTCTGCAGAAAATACATTGCTGAAAACCGCTTATCATTTCCTTCTGCTCCTCATTGGGTTCGACACTCTTACTTATCGAAAGGACTATGATTGATCCCTATACTTGTGGGTCACCAGTGACATCCTCATTCATCATATTTTTTTCTTCCATAAATTACCTAAGTTGCTATGTGTGAGTTGTGGCATGAAGCCAGATGAAGAAAACATTGCTGGACTACGCCTTACCACAAGAGGCTCCATCACCACCTGTGCTTACGCAGTGGACACGCACGGTCGCACCGTCTTCAGCACGGCGGGGTGGAACAACTTCTTTGCCGGCAAGAATCTCTGAGTTGGACAGGTCGTCTTAGTCACTACCAGGAACACCCCATGCCATGACTTGAGATGATGATCATCATCGACCTCATTTAAAAGTATGTGCGTGGCCGAACCATCAATGTGAAATGAACTCCTTATTAATTATTTTAGTTTGCTCGTGTTTGTGAGGATTGTCGTTTATTAAATAGCCACCTAGCTCTAGTACTGCTCGTGAGATTGTCACTTATTATTAACTGGTATGAATTGTTCTATTAGCTGATATTTTTCTAGTGCCTGACGTGAAATGCTAAATGTTATATGGTGGGGGAAAATACTTTTTGGCTGCACGAAACATTCGTGTGCAATGTACATTGCACGTCGCTAGGTGAGCAATTATAGTGGTGCACGTGACACGCCAGCAACACGTATAATACTGCTGATGTGGGCTCTAACGTCACCACTTTTTTTTAACAATGACACTATATTGATGGCGTCGGGTGTCCACGCCAGCAAAACCATTTTTGCTATTGCGTAGCTAGCCTTTTCTACACTAGTATGGAGATGCTACGACACGAAGAGAAGTGAAGTAACAGGGCAACCCGACTGTCGCGTTGATCTATCAATCGGTTACGTGGGCTGGATCCAACGGCTAGCAAGCCAACTGATTTCCGCCATATATTATGGCCATTTTAAGAAATTACACACAATCTGGTGCATTTATTTGGCAAATGAACGAACGATATTTATTCAATACAGTAATAAGCTACGGTAGAGTAGATCTGTACCATGTGAGAGGATCCGCATCGAGCTTCCCATAAATGCAAACCACGAGGAGCCTCATTTTCACAGCGCGCTCAAAATAGCGTCACGTCGGCAATTAAAGGCAAAGGAATTGTTAAATCTCAGTCGACTAAAACTTAACAACCGCTAAAAAAAAGACTAAAACTTAACGAAATCTCAGTTGATGTTATATCTGTGAGATCGTGCGTGAACATCCGTGCATTTTTTTTTTTACTTTTTCTTTTTTCCTTCTATATATTTTGTCACTTGACTGAGACTTGTTAAGTCTCACTGAGATCTAGCCACACTTAAAAGAAGAAATATCGGTGCCATGAACTTTTGGATACGCCATATCTACCTCCACGTAGGTATACACACGTCTACTTACCGAAATTGTGCACGCATTCAATTTCGGACGATTCAGTATTATATCTGCGTGATCGAACGTATATATCACTCCCCTAGAAATAAATAGCGTATATGTCACTCAATCAAAGATCCCATTTCTTCGGCGCGAGAACACCAGGACGAATCCATCCATCCGGCACCGGTGCGCGTTGACAGATCTGACAAGATATAGTTGTCCAAGAGCAAACTCGGATGACGAAACCACACTTGGGCAGTCTTCAACACCGTACCGAAATCAACGGTGCCGCCTCTTTTGTTTGAATGAAGATGAAGAAAAGGTGCCGCGCCTCCGGTGTCGGTGCTTGTCCGGGCGCACTTATATATACATCCATACCCCCACACGTTTCCCATCGTTTTTCCATCGCAAAAACATTAGCTCGGATCCAACAGAGCTTGGCACTTGAGAGACTACAGCGAGGGTTCCATAACAATTCTGCACTGAGTTAACGACCTTACGATCCCTACATCTATGGTACACGCTCTCTATCTGTATATATTACGTACGTGCGTGCCGGTGATCAATGATTAAATGATCATGCATGTGTGTCTGTGTGAGACGTGCTTACTGATTATCTTTCAGGGTATCATCGGCATCCTCCGCACGGCCACCCTGCTCCTCGCCGGTGTGGCGTGGTGTGGCGTGCTCGTCGCCGCCGCCGGCGGGGTGGACGGCGTGTTCAACGTCGAGGACTACGGCGCTCTAGGCGACGGGACCACGGACGACACCAAGGTACGCACGCATGCACGCACCCGATGCCTGAGTAGACGGTGCCATCTCGATCTATATAGCTCACGTACGTGATGGCCGGATGTGTGTTGATTATCTGTGCCTGCGTGCGAAGGCGTTCGTGGACGCATGGGCCGCGGCGTGCGGCGCCAGTGGCTCGTCGGCGACGCTGCTCGTACCGGCGGCCAAGTCCTTCCTCGTCGGCTGCACCAGGTTCAGCGGCCCATGCGCCTCCACCAGAGTCACCGTCCAGGCACGCACCGCTCGTCCGTCCGTCTTTCCTGATCTGGGCCGTGGTTTGGCCTCATCTGACGGTCAGGAAAACTTGCTTTGACTGTCGTAGGTCATGGGCACGATTACTGCGCCGCCGGCGGGCGCATGGAGCGAGAAGAAGAACTATTGGCTGATGTTCAACCAGGTCGACGGGCTCACGGTTACCGGCAACAGCACCGGCTTGCTGGACGGCAGCGGCGAGACGTGGTGGGGCGATAAATGCAAAGACGATGATGATGTGAGGAAGCCCAACTCAACTCTTAAGGAAAAAATTTCAATTCCTCCTTGCATTTGGCAAATGCCCTTTGATTTGTCAATCTTCTTCGAAGAGAAAGTATTTAATGGTCGATATTTTCTTTAAACCGAAGCATTTACTACCAGTTTTCACTCACCTATTATCGTTCTTTCCTTTCAGGATTGCGTAACTAAGGCACCGACGGTTAGTATAAACAAAGAAAACGAGTATAGTGGCTAGGTAATTAGCATTAATTCGAAAATCGACGTGCATGTAACCTCATTGCGTACTCTGCATGGATCGGTCCAGGCGTTGCTGGTCATGAACTGCACCGACGTGGAGCTCAGCCAATTCAGCAGCAAGGACAGCCCGCAAATGCACATCGGGCTCAGCATGAGCGGCAAGGTCAACGTGACGCAGCTCACCATCACCGCGCCGGAGAACAGCCCCAACACCGACGGGGTCCACGTCGACCGGAGCGAAGACGTCCACATCACCGGTTCGACCATCGGCACGGGCGACGACTGCATCTCCATCGGCCCCGGGAGCCGCTTCGTCACCGTCGACGGAATCGTCTGCGGCCCCGGCCATGGTGTAAGGTAACAAAGGGTTACAATAGGGAGGCTTGCTTCTTCCGTCTGCATTTTCTATTTACCATGCACTCGGAGAAGAGGAGTAAAATGGAGTGATGGCCGGGTTTGTGTTTCTTGGCTAGTGTGGGGAGCCTGGGCAGGGAGGGCGCAAACGACTCCGTGGAGTACATCGACGTGAAAAATGTCCAGTTCATCAACACGACGAACGGAGCAAGGATCAAGACGTGGAGGGTATCGCTACCGGTTTTTTTGTTACAAAAAGAAGCTGAGACGGCCGGCTGATTATATTGTTTCTTGTCTCTGCAGGGTGGGAGAGGTTACGCGAAATCCATCTCGTTCACCAACATAAACTTCACCAACGTGGACCATCCGGTGATCATCAACCAGTTCTACAAAGATCGCCAAGACGTCCCAAATATGGTACCCTACTACTATGTGTGGATTGAGTGTTGGACGATCTATATACTTCTGTATGGGTGGAGGAGCAGCTAGTACTAAAATGTTTGTGCGTCTTTTTGGGTGCTAAATTTATTGCAGGGGGCGGTGGCGCTGAGCAACATAACGTACACGAACCTGAACGGGACATCGACGGGAAAGACGGCCGTCGACTTCGACTGCAGCAAGAACGGCAGCTGCATGGACATCCACGTCAACACCGTGGCGATCACGGCGGCGGACGGCGGAGGAACCGTGGCGCGCTGCCAGAACGCGCAAGTCGACACCTCTGGGTTCGTCTACCCGAAGATCCCTTGCGTAGCTAACGCTGCATCGCTCAGCCCGGCCAACGCCCCGTCGCCCACACCAGGGCTTAGCACCTAGCAATGCTGTTGGGCGTGTGTATGTATATGGATGTGAACGCACGGTGTACCTAGCTACTCCTTTCTTTTCGGTTTATTAGGCTCATCTTATTTTCTTGATTTTATCATATTATAAGTCTTGTTTTTACTTCTTTTCATCACATGTTCACATTTCAAGATGCATTAAATTGATGCATGCAAAAATTAAAAGAAATCAACCAATACATATAACCATTCCTACTTATTTAGTGGTCATCCATGTATATATTATAGTTAATGCAGATTAAAGTTTAAATAACCCAAATGATAACGCCCACACGTGTGACATGTTTGCACTTCGCCCACATGCGTTGATACACGTTGATTCTGTTTTACACGAATCCTAAAGAAATCTGTTAGATTTCCAGTGCCACGTGGGCATCATCGTGTGTATGGACGTTGGAGAGTTCGCCCACACGACCCGCAACACGCGGTTGCCAGCTACGCCATGTGGGCGAACCAGTTTCTGCCCACACAGTCACCACCTAGTCCACGCGTGTGTGGGCGAACTGCTCTTCGCCCACACGACGCTCATACGTTGTTAGATGGCAACTGCAGTTGCGCGTACGTGGTAACTAGGTAAACACACATGACAACTATGATTCGTTGGCAGATGACAACTGCAGTTGCGCGTACGTGGCAACCAGATAAACACACATGGCAACTATGATTAACCATACATGGGAACTATGGTTAGACCACACGTGGCAACTAGGTAAACACACATGGCAACTATTGTTTGACCACATGTGGCAAGTAGTAAATCATACACGGCAACTATGGTTTGATTACACGCGACAACTACCATAAATTAGACATGACAACTATAGTTAACCAAAACAGAGAGAGTTGCCATGTTTTTTCAACTACATTTGCCATCCCGGATAACTAAAGTTGCCATCCCCGGGGTAACTAAAGCGTCATCCCGCGGGTAACTAACGTAGCTGCACCAGGACGTGTGGGCATATTTGCTTCGTGCCACACGCGCGGGGTGGGGATGAGTAGTATTTGTTGGGTATGTGGCACGAAGTAGGTGCGCCCACATGTGTGGGCAGTTCTAATGTTCGCCCACACATGACCCGTGTGGGTTGTCTCCTACTTACACCACACATGGTGTGTGGGCGGGAGTTGCTTCCACCACACGTGTGAACGTTATCAGCGTTCTTAAATAATTTTGTAAACTACGAGATATATTTTTTCACTCATCATCTGCCTTGATTAATGAGATTTCAAATTTAAGCTCTTTAAACCGGAATGGAGGGAGTATGCTGCAAGCATTTTCTTCTTTTTTGGGCTTAGTGTGAAAGCTTTACTGCAAGGTGTACCGCCATGTATATTGCCCTGTTACTTTTTTCTTCTTGGAGAGCAGAATTTTGTTGAGCACGACAGGTCTACCTCGATAGAAAATGGAATACTGCTGTTTTTTCATAAGAAATTCTTTTTTGGACAATTATGAGGGGGCAGTGGCGGAGCTTCGGCAAGGCTGAGTGGGTCGTGGCCCGCCCAGGTATGGAGCAAAAACATTTTTTATATGAAGCACATCTCATGACGATGGAAAGCGATACGGAAATAAACCAGCTATCTTGGCATCAGCTGTTGGGAAACGTTGGATGGAAAACAAAAAAAAATTACGCACACGCAAGATCTATCAAAAAGATGCATAGCAACGTGTAGACCGTAAGCGGAAGCGTTTCACAACGCGGTTGATGTAGTCGAACTTTCTTCGTGATCCAACCGATCTAGTACCGAACGTACGGCACCTCCGCGTTCAGCACACGTTCAGCTCGGTGACGTCCTCCGCCTTCTTGATCCAGTAAGACGGCGAGGTAGTAGATGAGTTTCGTCAGCACGACGGCGTGGTGACTTTGATGGTGAAGTGATCTCCGCAGGGCTTCGCCTAAGCACTACAAAAATATGACCGGGGGTGTAAACGGTTGAGGGGGGCGCCGCACACGGCTAACAATTGATCTGGTGTGTGCTAGGCACCCCCTCCCACATATATATAGGTTGGAGGGGGAGGGAGACAGCCTGGCGCACCACATAGGTGTCCGGCCGGCCCTAGGGCTCCTACCCTGGCCGCGCCCCCCTGCCATGTTTGGCCAAGGGGGAAGGAGAGGGGGTAGAGGGAAGGAAGTGGGAGTCCTACTCCACACTTTCCTTTCCCTCCCCTCTTTCCTTCTCCTCCTAGGCCGGCCTGCTATGGGGGTGCACCAGCCCCTTGTGGCTGGTGCGTTCCCTCTCTTGTCCCATAAGGCCCGTAACTTTGCCGGGGGGTGCCCGGAACCCCTTCCGGTGACCCGATAAGTACCCGGTAACCCCCGAAACACTTCCGGTGTCCGAATACCATCGTCCTATATATCAATCTTTACCTCTCGACCATTTCGAGACTCCTCGTCATGTCTGTGATCTCATCTGGGACTCCGAACAACATTCGGTCACCAAATCACAAAAACTCATAAAGCACTATATCGTCAACGAACGTTAAGCGTGCGGACCCAACGGGTTCGAGAACTATGTAAACATGACCGAGACACCTCTCCAGTCAATAACCAATAGCGGAACCTGGATGCCCATATTGGCTCCTACATATTCTACGAAGATCTTTATCAGTCGAACCGTTATGACAACATACGTAATTCCATTTGTTCATCGGTATGTTACTTGCCCGAGATTCGATCGTCGGTATCTCTATACCTAGTTCAATCTCGTTACCGGCAAGTCTCTTTACTCGTTCCGTAATACATCACCTCGTGACTAACTCTTTAGTCATTTGCTTGCAAGCTTATGATGTGTATTACCGAGAGGGCCCAGAGATACCTCTCCGATACTCGGAGTGACAAATCCTAATCTCGATCTATGCCAACTCAACAAACACCTTTAGAGATACCTGTAGAGCATCTTTATGATCACCCAGTTATGTTGTTACGTTTGATAGCACACAAGGTATTCCTCCGGTATCCGAAAGTTGCATAATCTCATAGTCGAAGGAATATGTATTTGACATGAAGAAAGCGATAGCAATAAACTGAACGATCATTATGCTAAGCTAACGGATGGGTCTTGTCCATCACATCATTCTCCTAATGATGTGATCCCGTTATCAAATGACAACACATGTCTATGGTTAGGAAACCTTAACCATCTTTGATCAACGAGCTAGTCTAGTAGAGGCTTACTAGGGACACGGTATTTGTTTATGTATTCACACATGTATTTAAGTTTCCGATCAATACAATTCTAGCATGAATAATAAACCTTTATCATGAATAAGGAAATATAAAATAACAACTTTATTATTGCCTCTAGGGCATATTTCCTTCAGTCTCCCACTTGCACTAGAGTCAATAATCTAGATTACATTGTAATGAATCTAACACCCATGGAGTCTTGGTGATGATCATGTTTTGCTCGCGGAAGAGGCTTAGTCAACGGGTCTGCCACATTTAGATCCGTATGTACTTTGCAAATTTCTATGTCTCCATCCTTGACCTTTTCACGAATGGAGTTGAAGCGTATCTTGATGTGTTTGGTTCTCTTGTGAAATCTGGATTCCTTCGCCAAGGCAATTGCTCCAGTGTTGTCACAAAAGATTTTCATTGGACCCGATGCACTAAGTATTACACCCAGATCGGATATGAACTCCTTCATCTAGACTCCTTCATGTGCTGCTTCCGAAGCAGCTATGTACTCCGCTTCACACGTAGATCCCGCCACGACGCTCTGCTTGGAACTACACCAACTGACAGCTCCACCATTCAATATAAATACGTATCTGGTTTGTGACTTAGAGTCATCCGGATCAATGTCAAAGCTAGCATCGACGTAACCATTTATGACGAGCTCTTCATCACCTCCATAAACGAGAAACATATCCTTGGTCCTTTTCAGGTACTTCAGGATGTTCTTGACCACTGTCTAGTGATCCACTCCTGGATTACTTTGGTACCTCCCTACCAAACTTATGGCAAGGCACACATCAAGTCTGGTACACAGCATAGCATACATGATAGAACCTATGGCCGAGGCATAGTGAATGACTTTCATTTTCTCTCTATCTTCTGCAGTGGTCGGGCTTTGAGTCTGACTCAACTTCACACCTTGTAATAAAGGCAAGAACCCTTTCTTTGACTGATCCATTTTGAACTTCTTCAAAACTTTATCAAGGTATTTGCTTTGTGAAAGTCCTATTAAGCGTCTCGATCTATCTCTATAGATCTTGATGCCCAATATATAAGCAGTTTCACCGAGGTCTTTCATTGAAAAATTCTTATTCAAGTATCCTTTTATGCTATCCAGAAATTCTATATCATTTCCAATCAACAATATGTCTTCCACATATAATATCAGAAATGCTACAGAGCTCCCACTCACTTTCTTGTAAACACAGGCTTCATCGTAAGTCTATATAAAACCATATGCTTTGATCACCTCATCAAAGCGTATATTCCAACTCCGAGATGCTTGCACCAGTCCATAGATGGACCGCTGGAGCTTGCACACTTTGTTAGCACCTTTAGGATCGACAAAACCTTCTGGTTGCATCATATACAACTCTTCTTTAAGAAATCCATTAAGGAATGCACTTTTGACGTCCATTTGCCAGATTTCATAATTATAAAATGCGGCAATTGCTAACATGATTCGGACAGACTTAAGCATCGCTACGGGTGAGAAAGTCTCATCGTAGTCAACTCCTTGAACTTGTCGAAAATGTTTCGCGACAAGTCGAGCTTTGTAGATAGTAACATTACCATCAGCGTCAATCTTCTTCTTGAAGATCCATTTATTCTCAATGGCTTGCCGATCATCGGGCAAGTCCACCAAAGTCCACACTTTGTTCTCATATATGGATCCTATCTCAGATTTCATGGCCTCAAGCCATTTATCGGAATCTGGGCTCATCATAGCTTCTTCATAATTCGTAGGTTCACCTTGGTCTAATAACATGACTTCCAGAACAGGATTACCGTACCACTCTGGTGCGGATCGTGCTCTGGTTGACCTACGAGGTTCAGTAGTAACTTGATCTGAAGTTTCATGATCAACATCATTTGCTTCCTCTCTAGTTGGTGTAGGCATCACTGGAACAGTTTTCTGTGATGTGCTACTCTCCAATTCGAGAGAAGGTATAATTACCTCATCAAGTTCTACTTTCCTCCCACTCACTTCTTTCGAGAGAAACTCCTTCTCTAGAAAGGATCCATTCTTAGCAACAAAGATTTTGCCTTCGGATCTGTGGTAGAAGGTGTACCCAATTGTTTCCTTAGGGTATCCTTTGAAGACGCACTTCTCCGATTTGGGTTCGAGCTTATCGGGCTGAAGCCTTTTGACATAAGTGTCGCAACCCCAAACTTTAAGAAACGACAGCTTAGGTTTCGTACCAAACCACAGTTCATACGGTGTCGTCTCAACGGATTTAGACGGTGCCCTATTTAACGTGAATGCGGCTGTCTCTAATGCATAACCCCAAAACGATAGTGGTAAATCGGTAAGAGACATCATAGATCGCACCATATCTAATAAAGTACGGTTACGACGTTCGGACACACCAATACGTTGTGGTGTTCCAGGTGGCGTGAGTTTTGAAACAATTCCACATTGTTTTAAATGAAGGCCAAACTCGTAACTCAAATATTCGCCTCCGCGATCAGACCGTCGAAACTTTATTTTATTGTTACGATGATTCTCCACTTCATTCTGAAATTCTTTGAACTTTTCAAATGTTTCAGACTTGTGTTTCATTAAGTAGATATACCCATATCTACTCAAATCATCTGTGAAGGTCAGAAAATAACGATACCCGCCGCGTGCTTCAACACTCATTGGACCGCATACATCGGTATGTATTATTTCCAATAAGTCGTTAGCTCGCTCCATTGTTCCGGAGAACGGAGTTTTAGTCATCTTGCCCATGAGGCATGGTTTGCAAGTATCAAATGATTCATAATCAAGTGATTCCAAAAGCCCATCTGCATGGAGTTTCTTCATGCGCTTTACACCAATATGACCAAAATGGCAGTGCCACAAATATGTTGCACTATCATTATCAACTTTGCATCTTTTGGCATCAATATTATGAATATGTGTACTACAATAGAGATTCAACAAGAATAGACCACTCTTCAAGGGTGCATGACCATAAAAGATATTATTCATATAAATAGAACAACCATTATTTTCTGACTTAAATGAATAACCGTCTCGCAATAAATAAGATCCAGATATAATGTTCATGCTCAACGCGGGCACCAAATAACAATTATTGAGGTCTAAAACTAATCCCGAAGGTAGATGTAGAGGTAGCGTGCCGACGGCGATCACATCGACCTTGGAACCATTTCCGACGCGCATCATCACCTCGTCCTTAGCCAATCTTCGTTTATTCCGCAACCCTGTTTCGAGTTACAAATATGAGCAACCGAACCAGTATCAAATACCCAGGCGCTACTACGAGCATTAGTAAGGAACACATCAATTACATGTATATCAAATATACCTTTGTTCACTTTGCCATCCTTCTTATCCGCCAAATACTTGGGGCAGTTCTGCTTCCAGTGACCACTCCCTTTGCAGTAGAAGCACTCAGTTTCAGGCTTGGGTCCAGCTTTGGGTTTCTTCCCGGGAGTGGCAACTTGCTTGCCATTCTTCTTGAAGTTCCCGTTCTTTCCCATGCCCTTTTTCTTGAAACTAGTGGTCTTGTTAACCATCAACACTTGATGCTCCTTCTTGATTTCTACCTCCGTGGCCTTAAGCATTGCAAAGAGCTCGGGAATTTTTTTGTTCATCCCTTGCATATTATAGTTCATCACGAAGCCTTTGTAGCTTGGTGGAAGTGATTGAAGAACTATATAAATAACACAATCAACTGGAAGATCAACTCCCAGTTGAGTCAAGTGATTATAATACCCAGACATTCTGAGTATGTGTTCACTGACAGAACTGTTCTCCTCCATCTTGTAGCTATAGAACTTGTTGGAGACTTCATATCTCTCAACCTGGGCATTTGCTTGAAATATTAACTTCAACTCCTGGAACATCTCATATGCTCCATGACATTCAAAACGTCTTTGAAGTCCTGGTTCTAAGCCGTAAAGCATGGCACACTGAACCATAGAGTAGTCATCAGATCGAGCTTGCCAGACGTTCATAACATCAGCTTCAGCTCCTCCAGCAGGCCTTTCACTTAGCGGTGCATCAAGGACATAATTCTTCTGTGCAGCAATGAGGATAATCCTTAAGTTACAGACCCAGTCCGTGTAGTTGCTACCATCATCTTTCAACTTAGCTTTCTCTAGGAATGCATTAAAATTCAGGGGAACGGTAGCTCGGGCCATTGATCTACAACATAGATATGCAAAACTATAAGACTAAGTTCATGATAAATTAAGTTCAATTAATCAAATTACTAAAGAACTCCCACTTAAATAAACATCCCTCAAGTTATCTAAGTGATACGTGATCCAAATCAACTAACCCAAATCCGATCATCACGTGAGATGGGGTAGTCGTCAATGGTGAACATCTCTATGTTGATCATATCTACTATATGACTCACATTCGACCTTTCGGTCTCCAGTGTTCCGAGACCATGTCTGTACATGCTAGGCTCGTCAAGTTTAACCCAAGTATTCTGCATGTGCAAAGCTGTCTTACACCCGTTGTATGTGAACGTAGAGTCTATCACACCCAATCATCATGAGGTGCTTCGAAAAGACGAACTTTAGCAATGGTGCATACTCAGGGAGAACACTTTTACCTTGAAATTTAGTGAAGGGATCATCTTATAATGCTACCGCCGTTCTAAGCAAAATAAGATGCATAAAGGATAAACATCACATGCAATCAAAATATGTGACATGATATGGCCATCATCATCTTGTGCTTTTGATCTCCATCTCCAAAGCATCGTCATGATCTCCATCGTCACCGGCTCGACACCTTGATCTCCATCATTGCGTCGTGGTCGTCTCGCCAACTATTGCTTCTATAACTATTGCTAACGCGTAGCGATAAAGTAAAGCAATTACATGGCATTTGAATTTCATACAAAAAAGAGACAACCATAAGGCTCCTGCCGGTTACCGATAATTTACAAAACATGATCATCTCATACAATAACGTATATCACATCATGTCTTGACCATATCACATCACAACATGCCCTGCAAAAACAAGTTAGACGTCCTCTACTTTGTTGTTGCAAGTTTTACGTGGCTGCTACGGGCTTCTAGCAAGAACCGTTCTTACCTACGGCAAAAACCACAACGGTGATTCATCAAGTTTGCTGTTTTAACCTTCTTCAAGGACCGGCCGCAGTCAAATTTGATTCAACTAAAGTAGGAGAAACAGACACCCGCCAGCCACCTTTATGCAAAATTAGTTGCATGTCTGTCAGTGGAACCGGTCTCATGTGCGTGGACAAGTAAGGTTTGTCCGGGCCGCTTCATCCCACAATACCGCCGAATCAAAATAAGACGTTGGTGGTAAGCAGTATGACTATCACTGCCCACAACTCTTTGTGTTCTACTCGTGCATATCATCTACGCATAGAACTGGCTCGAATACCATTGTTGGGAAACGTTGCATGGAAAACAAAAAAATTCTACGCACACGCAAGATCTATCAAGGAGATGCATAATAACGAGAGGGGAGAGTGTGTCTACATACCCTCGTAGACTGTAAGCGGAAGCGTTTCACAACGCGGTTGATGTAGTCAAACTTTCTTCGTGAGCCAACCGATCTAGTACCGAACGTACGGCACCTCCGCGTTCAGCACATGTTCAGCTCGGTGACGTCCTCCGCCTTATTGATCCAGCAAGCCGGTGAGGTAGTAGATGAGTTCTGTCAGCACGACGGCATGGTGACGATGATGGTGAAGTGATCTCCGCAGGGCTTCGCCTAAGCACTACGAAAATATGACCGGGGGTGTAAACGGTGGAGGGGCGCCGCACACGGCTAACAATTGATCTGGTGTGTGCTAGGCGCCCCCTCCCACATATATATAGGTGGGAAGGGGAGGGGAGGCAGCCTGGTGCACCACATAGGTGCTCGGCCGGCCCTAGGGCTCCTGCCCTAGCCACGCCCCCCTGCCATGTTTGGACAAGGGGGAAGGAAAGAGGGGGAGAGGGAAGGAAGTGGGAGTCCTACTCCACACTTTCCTTTCCCTCCCCTCTTTCCTTCTCCTCCTAGGCCAGCCTGCTATGGGGGCGCACCAGCCCCTTGTGGCTGGTGCGTTCCCTCTCTTGGCCCATAAGGTCCATAACTTTGCCGGGGGGTGCCCGGAACCACTTTCGGTGACCCGATAAGTACCCGGTAACCCCCGAAACACTTCCGGTGTCCGAATACCATCGTCCTATATATCAATCTTTACCTGTCGACCAATTCTAGACTCCTCGTCATGTCCGTGATCTCATCCAGGACTCTGAACAATATTCAGTCACCAAATCACAAAAACTCATATAACACTATATCGTCAACGAACGTTAAGCGTGCGAACCCTACGGGTTCAAGAACTATGTAGACATGACCGAGACACCTCTCCGGTCAATAACCAATAGTGGAACCTGGATGCCCATATTAGCTCCTACATATTCTACAAATATCTTTATCGGTCGAACCGTTATGACAACATACGTAATTCCCTTTGTTCATCGGTATGTTACTTGCCCGAGATTCGATCGTCAGTATCTTTATACCTATTTCAATCTCGTTACCGGCAAGTATCTTTACTCGTTCCGTAATACATCACCTCGTGACTAACTCTTTAGTCGTTTGCTTGCAAGCTTATGATGTGTATTACCGAGAGGGCCCAGAGATACCTCTCCGATACTCGGAGTGACAAATCCTAATCTTGATCTATGCCAACTCAACAAACACCTTCAGAGATACCTGTAGAGCATCTTTATGATCACTCAGTTACGTTGTGATGGTTGATAGCACACAAGGTATTCCTCCGGTATCCGGGAGTTGCATAATCTCATAGTCGAAGGAATATGTATTTGACATGAAGAAAGCGATAGCAATAAACTGAACGATCATTATGCTAAGCTAATGGATGGGTCTTGTCCATCACATCATTCTCCTAATGATGTGATCCCGTTATCAAATGACAACACATGTCTATGGTTAGGGAACCTTAACCATCTTTGATCAACGAGCTAGTCTAGTAGAGGCTTACTAGGGACACAGTATTTGTTTATGTATTCACATATGTATTTAAGTTTCCGATCAATACAATTCTAGCATGAATAATAAACCTTTATCATGAATAAGGAAATATAAAATAACAACTTTATTATTGTCTCTAGGGCATATTTCCTTCATCAGCCTCACATAGTTGCATGCATAGCACTGTTCCTTGAAGAAAAACACGCATCAGAGCGGAGGTGCTCAGGAGCAGCCGTCGGTACTGGACACACACATATACGGTACTTTCGAGCCCGCCCAACAATTATTTTGTAGCTTCACCACTAGCACAGAGGGTACCCGTTTGAATGCATTACTCAAAGGCTCAAATGACAGGTACATAGCTTCAGAGAGTGGTGAGGTAGTGCCGCCAAGACATAGGAAAATTCCTTTTACAGATGGTCCTGAATCTAAAAGTGCGAAGAGTGAAGTTTGCAATAATATTCTCAAGGGTAAATGTAGGCTCATATTCTGACAAATCCTTTGATAGGGTTTCACAACTAGCTGGATGAAACAGATGGATAACATGAGGCAAGAGTTATCTAGGTTCTGACCCTCTCTCTGAAGGTAAAACTCTACATCCTTCTCGATTGTATTAATGGATGGGGTGTACAAAGTGCGGAAATGAAATACTAGCAGTTCCGGATTCTACCGGGTACCTGCATGCTCGCCGTGTATGCAGGTGTACACAATGCATATGAGTGCTCTACTAAATTCAACTATTTTGTACTATTTTCGTGGGACCACCCACTGTATAGGAACATGTCATTTATTGCACTCAGGTTATTTTACTCTTTCATCCCACTGTCCACTCACCAGTATTTTCAGTCTGATTCTAAATTTGTGACGATTTTAACTTTTGTACCAATGTTCTGAATTATAATATGTTTGCAGATTCGTGTTCATGACATTTAAATCTATAAAACAAGATCAAACTTGAACATGTTCTGAACAAGCTTAAATTCAAATTTAATACTCCCTCCATCCGGAAAAGCTTGTCCCAAGCTTGTCCCTCAAATGGATGTATCTAGCACTACCTTGGTGCTAGATACATCCATTTGAGGGACAAGCTTTTTCGGACGGAGGGAGTACCATAACAAAATTTATGTGAAATGTGAGATGACACGAGAATGAAATTGAAGTGAACCAATAATAAAAACATGCAAAAGATAATGTAATAAATCATAATAAAACTTATATCAAATCCGAGATGAAACATAGATGAATTGTGAAAAAACAGTAATGAAAGCATGGGAAGAGGAATGTATGAATAAATACTGAAAATATGTAAAATTACGATGGTATAGAAATGATATTGTATAGAAAATATGTGAAGAGAACACTTTTAGTGTCCAGCCCAACCATGAAAGAAGTTTCTAATGATATAATTTTTATATCATACATCTCAGCACCAGTGCAGAAAAGCCTAGCTATGGCGTGGCAAAAATGGCCTTGCTGGCGTAGACACCCGATGCCACCAATATGGCGCCATTGTTAAAAAATAGTGATGGCGTTGGAGCCAACATCAGCAGTATTCTACGTGTTGATGGCGTGACACGTGGCCAACACCAACAGTAAGTTTATATTACCACTATCGTTCCTTGTTGGCCAACGCCAGCAAATTGATTTTTTGGTAATAAAAATTTTACTTCACAAACTAAATAATTATACTTCAGAAAAGTTACTAGCTAGTTACTCAATAGATACTCATTAACTCAAGATACTCATCAACTTAACAAGTTAAACTTCACAAAAGTTACTCATTAACTCAAGTTATTTATCAACTCAAGATGGACTAGCTAGTTAAAAAACTACTCTTCATCAAGGGTTACGCTTAGCTAGGAAGCTTCTTTCTATTGCCCTCTCCATCTCTTTTGAAATGAGCTATGTCCATCTTGAGCTCAATCCTCTCTGCCCTGAGGAGTTTCCTCTCCTGCTTCAGCTTATTCCTCTCCTTGATCAGTTTACCCCTCTAGTCTCTCAGCTTATTAGTCTTCTTTAGGAGATCAACACTCTCGTTGTGCAACTGACCAATCTCCGCCTTCAGTGAGGCATTCACCTGTTGCAGGCTGTTGATGACATACTGATGAGACTCTAAGAGATCTTTGTTGAGCATGTCCACATCATACACGTCCTCCTTGTTGCCTCCAGAATTGGTCATGACCTGGTGCACTTTAATTTGTTAGACAATTAAATAATTTGTTAGGCAAAGTAGTTCAACATATGCTACACATGCCATTTTTACAAATGTACACTATAGCAAACACACGGCAGTTTCCATCTATACAAACTCCTAATTATCTAACACATGGCAGTTTCCATCTATTCAGACTCCTAATTATCTAACACATGGCAATTTCTACACATACAAACACATTTGGCCACCACAAAAACTGTGGCATGCCACACTTGTGGCACACAAGTGTGGCAAAGTGTGGATGGCAACCAATTAAACATGCCCACAATTTCCACACAATTATGTAAGAAATGCATAAATCACTCAATCATGGCAAGTGTGATCTTAATAATGGACTAAATCTAAACCTAGAGTGCGATTTGGCACTGATATCGCATTGCTTGCACTGCTTACATTGTAGTTTCTAATAAACTCATGGCAGTATCAACATGTGTATCAAAATTCCTAGAGCAAACACAAATTATCCAACAAATATGGCAGTTTCAACACATGCAAATTATCCATCTATTCATTTGGCCTACATATGCTACACATTGCAGTTTCTAACAAACTCCTAATTTTCCCTACCTAGTCCAGTTATCTTGCACTCCTGAACTAAAACCCTAGTCACCGACGATTTGTAGTCAATGCTGTGGAGGGGATGAACTCACTGGCGATTTGCAGTCAATGCCGCGGAGGGGATGAACCCTAGCAGTCCGTCGTTTCCGCCGCCGTCGAAACCCTAGCGATGCAAATCAAACGAAATCAAATCAAATGGTTCTAGAGATAGGGCAGAGGGAGAGGGAGATTTACTTGTTACCTAACCACCGGAACCCACCGGAATCTGAGGGCAACGAGCGGCGAGAGAAAGGGGATCGAGAAAGGAACAAAGAGAGCGGCGGCAGAGAGAGAGAGGGAGTGGCGGCAGAGAAAGAGAGAGAGGAAGGTGAGGCGAGGGGGCTGTTCCCCTTGGTTTTGACCCCCACTGCCTCCTAAGATTTTTTGGGCTTGGCCCAATAAGCCAAAAAAGTAAATTGAGCAAAAATAAATAATTTTTTATACTCTAATAAAAGCAATACAATATTTCTAATTTACTAAAAACAAATAATGATTCAAAATAATATTTTTAATTTAATAAAAACAATTAAAATACTAAATAATAGTAGTACTTTAATATTCAAAAATAATTTTAAATTTAATAAAAATAAAATACAATATAATATAAAAATGATCACCACCTAAAAAATTAAAAAGGAAAATTTGAAGTCTCAGAATATAATATAAGAATGTTCACATTGACAAAATAATAATGTTGTCATTCCTTGTTAATTAATTAAGAATAAATAATTATAAATAAAAGTAATTACAAACATTAGACCACATGTCATATAGTGCTGACGTAGCAACCCACAACTAAACATAATAGTGCTAATGTTTCATGTTATACCAGGCCGACACTACATTACGCCTTGTACAAACTGTGGGTCTCATATACCTATGACGTTCAACTATTTTCCAACGCCACAACTATGACCCTAGTAATGTCGTACCAAATATGTCAAGGCCACCAGTATTTGGAAAAAAATAGTGCCGACGTTGATTGAAAAATGACACGCCACCAACGAAAGTTGTGGCTAACTATTTTTCTACTAGTGCATATAATAAATTGTTTATCATTGGTCAAAGGCTACCTCGCAATATATATAGTCCTTGCAATATATTAGTCCCTATATATGTGGATGGAGGGAGTATGAAACTTATTTGAAAGCTCCAAACATAAAAGTGAAATCTGAATGAAATAGTACTGAAATCCATAATGGAAAAGTAACGAAACCATGTAATGAAAATAATAATAATAAGACATGTAAAAAATGAAATACTGCTGGATTTCATAAGAAATTCTTTTTTGGACTGTTACGCAGGGAGGGTATCTATTTGAGTGCATTACTCAAAGGCTCAAAGGGCAATTACATAGTTACATAGAGTGGGAGGTGAAGTAGTGCCGCCAAGATATAGGAAAATTCCTTTTATAGATGGTCATGAATCTAAAAGTCCAAAGAGTGAAGTTTGAAATAATATTCTTGAGGGTGATTGTAGGTTCATATTCCAAAAAATCCTTTGTTAGGGTGTCACAACTAGCTGGATGAAACAGATGGATAACACGAGACAAGAGTTATCCACGTTCTGGCCCTCTCGCTGAAGGTAAAACCCTACATCCTGCTCGATTGTATTGATGGATGGGGTGTACAAAGTACAATAGTTGTGATCTCGATGTGTATCGATGGTTTGGTTGATTGTGTGTTATGAGGTAGATGCCTACGGACTAGCTTGGCCTTGCCTTATATAGGTTGATGAGGCCTTGGATTACATGGTTTCCTATTCGGTTAGGGCGGGTAGGAGATCCTTTGTGATCTCCGGGTAGTCTTGACTTGGGTCAAGTCGGTTTCCTCCTTGGGAGGCAGTAGGCAGGTAGCAGGTCTGTGCCATATTGCAGCCTAGTGGACCAACTTCTGGTGGCCTAAGGTACCCTAACACATGGCACAATAGTAAATGGCGGCGGGGGGGGGGGGGGGGGGGGGGTGGTGTAATCATTTCATAAGACCTTTGCATTGCGAGAGTCCCAAATCTTTCAAAGGACGGAGAGCGCGATGGAGGGCCAAATGCCACAGTCGAGACATGACGAAAGAAGCACGTCCCAGATGATATTTGATGGAGGTTGGTGATTGCAATTCAAGCAGAAGCCAAATCCGCAGTTCCTCAGTGCCAAATATAAAGATGTGAAAGGCATCTTCAAAAGCAGCGTCAAATCTGGGGTAGCAGCTGTTAGGAACAATCGTCTTTATGAAGAGATTGGCTTTGGTGTTGAGCCTATCCTTGAAGAAAGGCCAACCAAATATCTTGATCTTGGTTGGAACCGAAGAACCCCAAATGATGTCGGTGTTGGAGTCACGAAGAGGTTCATCTGCAATAAGTGAGTAGGCATTCCTGGATGAGAACTGGTCGATGGAGTGTGCATCGGGAGCATCATTGTGGATAAAATATTACAACAAAGACGAAATAGCATCTAGCTCCGCATTAGAAAATGTGGTTAAACAATTCTGAAGGTTAGAAAACAATCCATCCTGCATAATTTGGGACACTATGACAACACTAGACTAACGTAAATGATTTTGCATCTTCATTGGGGGCTAAATTTATCGCAGGGGGCAATGGCACTATGCAACATAACATACACAAACCTAAACAGGATTCGAGGCAGAAGATGGTCGTGGATTTCGACTACAACGAGAACGGCAACTGCACAAAGTGTCATGTCAACACCACGGTGATCATGGTAGCGGATGATGGAGGAACTCTGTCCCGCTATCAGACTGCGCAAGTGGACATCTCCGAGTATGTCTAACCTAAGATCCCATGCCTAGATAACTCCATGTCGCCCAGCCGAGGGTTTAGCACCTAGCAATGCTCTTGGGTGTGTGTGTATGGATGTGAACGCACGGTATACCAGCATATAAGGAAATCATTCGTGCTATGCTGCAAGCATTTTTCTTCTCTTTTGGCTTAATGTGAAAGCTCTTAAGGAAAAATTTTGGAGGGGGCAGGGTTCCCACTTGAATGTATTACTCAAAGGACCAAAGGGCAGTTACATAGTTTCTGTGAGGTAGGGGCCAGGTAGTGCTACCAAGAGATGGCAACATTCCTTCTACAGATGGTCCTGAATCTAAAAGCCTAAATAGTGAAGTCTGAAATAATATCCTTAAGGGTAACCGAGGGGGTATGATACTCATTTTCGGAAGCTTTGGCATTGTGAGAGTCCCAAAGCTTCCAAAGGACGGAGAGCACGACGGAGGGGCAAATGTCATAATCGAGACATGCTGGCAAGGGCACATCCTAGATGAGGTTGGATGGAGGTAGGTGGTTGCAATCCAAGCCGAAGCCAAACCCTACAGGGTCTCTAGGAAAATTATGAATATGTGAAAGGCTTCTTCAAAAGGTGTGTCACATCTGGGGTGCTGATTGTTAGGCACAATGTCTTATGGAAGAAATGGACTTTGGAGTTGAGTCTATCATTGAAGATAAGCCAACTGAATATCTTGAGATTGATTTGAACCGATGAACCCCAAATGATATCGATATCGTGGTCAAGAAGTGGTTCATCTGCAATAAGCGAGTAGGCATTCCTGGATGAGATTGTCAGTCCATGGTTGTGGGAGCATGCATCCAAAGCATCATTGTGGAAAAAATCCTACAAAAAAGACAAAATAGCATCTAGCTTTGCAGAAACAACAATGGTTAGGCGATTCTAAAGGTTAGAAAACAATCCCTCCTACATAATCCGGGACACTAAGACAATAGGGAGGTGGAGTGGGAGTAGATGTGTGGGAAGACATGACATCTCTTTATAGCCAGCAGCCAGCTACATTATTAACCATGTTCTTAACTTGCCCAGACTTCCCAACCAACCGGCAGCTCATTTGCCTGGGTGGTCCTCTATGTCGTTGCTTGGCTGTTCGATGCGCCGGGCGACCTATCCGGATTCTACGGCAATGCAGCCAACGGCATGGGGCCTAATGAGCACGGCCATGCATCCGGGTACGTAGAGCCATTTTGTTAGGCCTTCTTCGGACGCTCTAATGCCCAGCCTTAGCAAACGGGCTGAAACCGCTCGAGAGTGGGTGCTCGATGTGTGATGTGTCGATTTGCTATGGGCCCGCAACATTGAACCTAGTGCATCATGTGTGGTGTCACAGATCACGCTCGTCTAGCATTGGAGAATTTTTTTCTTGTCCCACACAGTGGCGGACTTATGTGTTGCCCGGGCTCATTCGTAGCGTCGATTGTCCACTTCTTGCTTTCTCGCGTAGTTCAACCGCTATGTCACGCGTACGTAAGCATATTCACCTAGGCGACTGGCTCCTGCGGAGATCCTAGTCAAGTGTACTCAGAACGCGGCAATGGCTCATGTCATCACATGGATTGTCTGGTCGGCTCGCTCGGTTTTATTTTGCATGTGTCGTTTTGGGTGGAGAAACTCATCTAGGCAAACTCTCTTCTCGATTTCTTTTCCAGAGCGGTGGGGCTTGATGGCGGCGATGTCGTGCTCATTTGCCGGCTGGTGTCGCTCGGATGTAGAGGGGCTTTGCATGCCCGGCAATGGTATCCGTGCGAAATGACGAATCGGGGGTTTGAGTTTGTTGATTAGGAGCTTTGCAATGGCTTTGGTGGGATAGACTACTTAGCGCAGTCCCGGTGCACCATATCTTGAGCTATATTCAATGGCATTAAATATATGTTTAGTTATAGCGGTCTCAGTGACAGTGCACTATACGTTAGTGTTGTATCTGAAACAAGTCTTTTTGATGGATTTCGTGAGAGAAAACTGATGATATATCTACATTTGATGTTAAGATTATTATCAAAATTAAGATATGGTTGATTTCTCTTTCCTCATTAAATAAGATGCTACATCAGATCTTTGACTATGAAATGATACGGAAAACCGTAATGGGAGTATGATAGCTAGTATAAGGCTGGGCGTAATGGGAGTATCATAGCTAGTATCATGCATGCCAACTAGGCAATTTTGATGAGGTGTCATAGAATTAAACGAAGAAAGAGATGGTTGAGTATCATATCATGATACCGTATCGTAATAAATGCTATGGTACTATGTGTCATGCATGACAATAAATAAGATATTACATGATACTAATATACTCTAGGCAATTTTAATACACTAGTATTATATGCATGATACTACACTAGTAGAAAACAGGGTACTAGTCCCGGTTCCAGAGGGCCTTTAGTCCCGGTTCTGGAACCGGGACAAATCAAACGGGACTAATGCCCAAAACCTTTAGTCCCGGTTTGCTTACGAACCGGGACCAAAGGAGGGCCACGTGGCCGCTCTGGGGTGCCCAGGGAGGAGGACCAATTTAGTCCCGGTTGGTAACACCAACTGGGACTAAAGGGCAGCCACGCGTCAGCAGCTCCCAGGCTCTGGGGTTTTTGTTTTTTGTTTTTGAAAGGGGGGGTTTATTAGGGGTTTTGGATGGTTTAATTAGGGGTTTCATATTGTGTTAGCTATAGCTACTACATATAGAGAGAAGTGACCTCTCTTTCTCCGTGCTTGGTCGACGCTAGCTACTACATATAGAGAGAACTCGACGCTACTAAGCAAATGAAGGAACCATTAATTACACAAGATCGTCATGAACATATACAAAGAGAAGTGACCTCTCTTTCTCCGAGATTGGTCGAACAACAAGTTTTCGTATTTCTATCCGACGCTACTACATATATAAAATATAACATATCTTACGATCCCTGACATCATCTACCGAAAGTCAGCTTCAATTTCCACATGGTATTCTCCGTCTTTATGTATGACGTGGTCAAGAAAGAATCCCGCCAATTCCTCTTGAATTGCTCATATGCGATCATGTGGTAGGAGTTCATCCCGCATCTGCCACATCTAATTTAAAGAAGGGGGTCAATACATATATATGAATGAAACTCAACACAATTGATGGTAATAAAATAAAATTGTGAATATTATTGTTTACGTACTTCATATTGTTTGTCAGAGTAGCCCCGCTCAGAGGTCGAGCTGCGCATGAACTCGCAAACGTAGTATCCACATAAATGATTCCCGCCTTCCTGCCACAAGCACTTTACGAGAATAGAGTTCAATCAAACTGATAATCAAGCATGATAAATGGTATTGATGAAACTAGAATCAATGAGAGATGCGCGGAACTAGCTAGTACTACTTACTTTGGGGTGTGTAAATCGCAGCTCATTTGGCAGACCCGGAACCATTCCAGTGAACTTTTTCCAAACCCTGCCAGGCAAAGAAAATGATTACTTGATATCAGGAAATGAACGAAAGTTGCCGATATGGTGCGATAATGATTGAACTTACTTCTGGAGCATTGCAGTCATGTCCGCATATTCCTGGGGATCTTTACGTCTCGAGTCTAAGACAGCTACTGCTCCCCCGTCAAGCTTAATCTCTAGCAGAATAAAGTGGAAGTTGCGCACGCATAACTCATCAGTTACATTACTTAACCTCGAGTAAGCGAAACCGAATATGCACAAGACAGTAACACTCACTTGAAGTTGTAAGGAAAGAGTATTTTCCCTTTGTTTTGATGTCGAAGGAACGATTGTAGCAAGTTTTCCTCAGTTTCTTCGACTTTCTTTTTTACCGACCATTCATTTACGGTATTTGGGCTAATGAACCCAATGTCATAGATTTGTCTTTCCTTGCATTCGACAATCTTCAATCTGCATAATATAGTGAGGATAATTATATATACATGCAATGAACGAGCTGAGCTAGAGACTTAATTACAGAAGTAATACTTACGGACAGTAGCAAGTCATAAGTTGTTTGTCGAGGGCCTCTTGATTGAATAACTGAAATAACTCCACAAATTCAATAGGCAACACCTCAACTCCAATGAGGTCATGCTCCTCTTTAATTCTCAGCAACATACTGTCGGCCCCACTCTTCCTGCACGTATCCATGTACCATTCATGCAATCTTCGCATCATCGTTGTTAGAGGAGGATGATCAGGTTTGACGAGAGGCTTCCCGTGCTCGTATCTGAAGATCTCTATTGTCTCTAACGTTTCAAATTGTACATCATCGCCCAGGTAATCACCAAGATTGGTACCGGGCAGTAGCCCCGGATGATTAGCGACGATATCTCTAGACACCTTGAGCGGGGGGCCACGATTGCTTCGCCTGTTCGCCGAGCTAGGGAATTGTTTTCCCACTTCTTCGTTTTGCTTCTCTTGCAGCACTGCAAGTACTTCCCGACCGCTCCGCTTCCTTATATGTCCTTTCAATAATGCGCTCATAGTTGGATTGTGGCGGAGACGGTGGTGGTCGCTTAAGGGCACGCAGAGTGCGCTTCACTTTCACCTGATCTATTGTTTCCTTCGGAGGTGGAGGTTTCCGTGCAAAATGAGCCTCCACTTCGGCAGCACTGATTTCCGTGTTTTCCTCGTCGGTCCTCTCATATGGTAACTTTTCCAGAGGCTTGAGGCTTGGACCGTATTTGAATCTCTTCCCGCCTCTTGTACTGCTAGCCGCAGGAGCGGCGCCGTCTCTCTTCCGCCGTTGCTGACGCGGAGGAGTCCGCTGACACGGCGGAGGAGGAGGCGGAGTGCTCCGACGCACCGGAGGAGGCGGAGTGCCCTCATGCGTTGGAGGAGGCGGAGTGCCCTGATCACTCGCCGGAGGAGGAGGAGGAGGAGGAGGCGGAGTGCCCTGACTCGCCGGAGGAGGAGGAGGAGGAGGAGGCGTCCAGTTTGGAAGCTTGATGTACTCCTTTCTCCATAGACAGCTACTACTTAAAGCATTTACCAGATGAATCTCCCCTTCACCTGTAGGGTAGTCAAGCTCCAGCTCCTCAAATCCCTCCATTATTTCATCCACCGTCACAACAGCATAGCCATGTGGAATCGGACGGCAATGAAAAGTTCCCTCAGCTTGAGGAGGTACAATAGAGCCGACCGCCGCCTTCAAGGTCAGGTTCTGGCATTTCATCATTAGCTCGCAATGTTCAGCCTCCGTGATACTATCCACGGGGTAGCGAGGAGCCGTGAAATCAGGCTGAATGAGCTCCGTGGAAGCCACGCTGCTTCTCCACTGAGATGGTGGGGTAGCTTCTAGGGCAGCGTCGAAGCAAGGATCTTCGTGCCGCTGAGATGGTTGACCGGTAGCTCGCTGGCTCTCAAGTTCCTCTAGCTTTGCTATTCTTGCATTGAGCTTCTGCATTTCGCTTGCTTCCGCTTTCCTCTTTCTCTCTCGGCTTCTGTAACCACCACTTTCGGGAAACCCATGCACCCACGGAACGGAGCCTGGTGTGCCTCGTGTTCGTCTAGGGTGCTCAGGATTCCTGAGGGCCTCTGTCAGCTCGTCCTTCTCTCTGTCGAGAATGAACATCCCTTCCTGCGCTGCCTTGATTGCTGCCTGAAGCTTCTTGATGGGTATTGCAAGTTGCTCGTCCGTCCAACGACACTCCCCTGTTTCTGGGTCCAAAGTTCCCCCAACCCCGAAGAACCAAGTGCTTGAACGATCTGGCCAGTGCAATGTCGCTGGTTGGACCCCTTTAGCAAGCAGGTCTTGCTCAGCTTTGTCCCACAACTGCCGGGCTTTGTAGTAGCCACCTGACCCCGTGTGATGGTGATACAGCTTCTTTGCAACATTTTCCTTGTTTGTCAGTGACCTTTTCTTACCCTTCTCCGATTCCTTGTAGGCCAGAAATGCGGGCCAGTGATCTCTTATCTTCTCATATCGACCGATGAATTCTGGAGTCTTTCCTTTGTCGACAAACTTTGAGTTCAACTCTTTCTTCCAGTTCCTGAATAGTTCTGCCATCTTCTTAAGAGCATACGCCTTGACCTTTGGCTCTATAATTGGGTTATTCGGCTCCTCCTCTGGCGGGAGGCTGAAATTTGTCATCAGCGAGGTCCAAAGATCATCTTTCTATCTATCCTGGACATAAGATACTTCAGGGTCGTCCTTACTCTTATTCTATTGCACGATGCTGATCGGGATGCTGTCCCTAACAACAACTCCGCACTGATGTACAGATGCGTCCTTGGTCCGCTTGGAAGCAATCGGTTGGCCATCTTTCGCCACTTCTGTGATCGTGAACCTTTCATCCTGGCGCAACCTTTTCTTCGGGCCTCGTCTCCTTATGGAAGTTTGGCTTGATCCGGAGGGCTGAAAGAAGAAAGAAGTGTTAATATATGTACATACCAAAACAATTAATGCATCAAGTCAGCACAGGCTTAGTTAATATATATACCTCGCCGGACTTTGCAACAACTCCCTTTTCCGTTCGGTCACCGGAGCCGTCATCATGATCTCCTTCCTCCGCCATTCGGTCACCGAAGCCGTCATGATCTCCTTCCTCCTCCATTGTTGGATTACCGGAGCCGTCATCCTCTCCTTCCTGACCATCAGTGTCGTTGAGAAATGACAAGGGATCAGCACCGGCGAGGATTATATCCCCCAACAACTGTTCTTGTTCTAAGTCTCTTTCCATAGTTTCTGCAAATATTACAACATGGCAATATAAAAACATGAGAGATGGATTAGTGGCAAACATAGACCTACCTAATCACAACAAGGAATCATATGCATATATGAGCAATGGATTAGTTGCGGACCGCCTCTCTCATGCATGTCCGACGTCCCCCCTCATGTTGAAGTTATCGGGGAGGGGGTAGATCGACAACGACGCTCTTTCTTCTAGGGTTTGGGTGGCCTCGATAGTTGGTGGGCGAGCGGACCGCCTCACTCTCATGCATGTCCGACGTCCCCCCTCATGTCGAAGTTATCGGGGAGGGGGTAGATCGACAACAATGCTCTTTCTTCTAGGGTTTGGGTGGCCTCGATAGTTGGTCGGGCGAGCGGACCGCCTCTCTCTCATGCATGTCCGACGTCCCCCCTCATGTCGAAGTTATCGGGGAGGGGTGAATTTTAACTTAGAGTGAGTCTTTTAATTAACTCATTTTGAATATATGAACATTTTAACTTAGTAACTTGGTAAATTTTAACTAATTTCTATGAACAAAAAAAAACATCATATGATCATTTTCTATATAGTTACATCCATCCATACATACACATACATATATACATGGACCAAAAAATACTATGAATAAAAAAACTATTCTATGAACAAAAAAAACATCATATGAACATGACTAAAAAATTCATCATATCAAAAATAAGTATAGCATTTTGGTGTGACAATGATCATATCTTTTTTTTTTGACCAAAAAATGTTATGAACAATTTTTTTTGCATGCACATACATTACATAAACATATACATTACAAAAAAAAATGGCCGGGGCGGTGCGGCGGCTCAAAGCGGGGCTCGGGCGACGACGGCGACGGCGACGACGGGGCAGGGGCGCGGGGTCGGGGGCGAGGACGTCGACAGCGACGACGGGGCAGGGGTGTGGCCGGCGACGGCGGGGACATGCCGGGGCAGGGGCGCGGCCGGGCTGATCGGGGGCGGGGCAGGGGCACGGGCGACGGCGACGACGGGGGCGGGCCGGGGCAGGGGCGCGGGCGACGGTGGCGACGGTGGGGGCGGCGGACGGCGTCGGGGCAGCCTGGCGGCGTCGATGTGCTCGGCGTCATCGGGGGCAAATGGTAGATGAAAACTGAAAAAAATTCTAAGTGTTTGCTTATATACACAAAGCATTGGTCCCGGTTGGTGCCACCAACCGGGACGAAAGGGCTGCGGCTGGCACCGCGTCGGGCGGGTGGATATTTAGTCCCACCTCGCTAGCTGAGAGGCGTCGAGAGTGGTTTATAAGCGCGGTTGCGCCAACCCTCTCGAGCTCCTCTCTTATGCAGGCCTATGGGCCTAAACGCACACTCTATGCCTGTGCGCCTACTGGGCCTACTGCGGGCCTGCATCTTGGCCCAACTAGCGGGTTGGGTTTCTAGTCGTATGCAGACCGCGGTGGCCCAGTAGGCGGCGTTTTTTTAAAAAAATTCTAGTATTTTTGTTTTGTTTTTTGCTTTATTTTTTTCTTTTGTTTCTACTTACAGCTAAATACTTAGAGTTTTTGAGTGATTCTTTTTTGCTTTAGGTCACTAGTTTGTGAATAACTTTATTTTAAAAATAGATTTTTGAGTGATTATTTTTCCTGCTATTTAATATTAGTGTGTTTTATCATTATATTCAATTTGGTAATTTTTAGGTTATTATAATTGGGTGTTTTAATCAAAAACAGATTTTGTTATTTTAATTTGCTATTAAAGTTTCTAACAAAAAAATACTTTATGAAAATTCATTTTGCTATTAATATTTTGAACAAAAAATACTTTGATAATTTTACTTGCATAAATTTTATGCAATTTTAGTTTAAAAAATACTAGAGGTTTATAAAAACTTTTTAGTTGATTCTTTTTGCTGTTAGAGGTTTATAAAAGCTTTTTAGTTGATTCTTTTTGCTATTGAAGAATATTATAGTTTTGTTTTAGTTGATCAAAATAGAATATTTTAATTGATTCTTTTTAGTTCATTCTTTTTTGCTATTAGAGTTTTATAAAAGTTTTCTAGTTCATTCTTTTTGCTATTAGTTCATTCTTTGAGCTAAATGACCCTGAAATTGAAAAGCACTACAAATGAACTCTGAAAAGGTTGAAAGTTGGCATGGTATCATCATTTCACCCACATAGCATGTGCTAAAAAGTTGAGAGGGTTACGGCAAAAACTGGATGCACTTCGTGTACAAAATGGACAATCTCTTTCGAAGTATCAGGGTTTCAGACGAAAACTCATCTGTTACAGAGGGATTTCATTTTTTTGAACTTATCTGAACTCCAGACTTTTTGTGTGTTCAAAATGCACCATTCAAAGCCACATCATAAATTTTCAACCCTTTCTGACTTCATTTTCTATTTTTCATGCATTTACTGATTTTTTTTGAGCTAAATGACCCTGAAATTGAAAAACACTACAAATGAACTCTGAAAAGGTTGAAAGTTGGCATGGTATCATCATTTC
This sequence comes from Thinopyrum elongatum, assembly GCA_011799875.1. Taxonomy (NCBI): domain Eukaryota; kingdom Viridiplantae; phylum Streptophyta; class Magnoliopsida; order Poales; family Poaceae; genus Thinopyrum; species Thinopyrum elongatum. Next base: position 549,033,888 of record CM022298.1, on the reverse strand, counting down.
ACCCACATAGCATGTGCTAAAAAGTTTAGAGGGTTACGGCAAAAATTGGATGCACTTCGTGTGCAAAATGGACAATCTCTTTCGAAGTATCAGGGTTTCGGACGAAAACTCATCCATTGCCGGTTCATCTGCATGCATTATATATAATTAAGTGTGTCAAAAACCATTACAGAACATCATGAATAGAGAAGTGACCAAATTAATAGAAGTTCATCATCACATTAAAACCAAAGTACAGTAGTGATCAAATGTTATTACTGAAAAAATAAATACATAAAGTTCATACATAGTTCTCATTGAACAACATATAGCTCTCTAGAGCATCTAATTAAAACTTACATTGAAACTATGTAAATCATTTCAATGCAACAACAAATGCGATCATAATCGCAACTAAGGTAACAATTGATCCAACGGCATAATGATACCAAGCCTCAGTATGAATGGCATATTTTTTAATCTTTCTAATCTTCAAGCGCATTTTATCCATCTTGATCTTGTGATCATTGACGACATCCGCAACATGCAACTCCAATTCCATCTTCTCCTCAATTCTTTTCAATTTTTTCTTCAAGTAATCGTTTTCTTTTTCAACTAAATTTAATCTCTCGACAAGAGGGTCGGTTGGAATTTCCGGTTCACATACCTCCTAGATAAAAACATCTATGTCATGTTGGTCGGCATAATTGTCATAAACACTAAATGAAATAAATAGTTGTAAAAGATAATATACCACATCCGAATCATAGACAGGACAAGGGCCGACGGGGGCGGATACCAAAACCATCGCACTATATAATAACAAACAATAAGAAAATTAAGAAAATTATACAAGTATCTATCTAAATCATACAAGTAAGAATTTTTTCTTTTAGAAAGAAGATAAGAAGAAGAGGCTCACCATGGTGGTGCCGGCGACGAGTTCGGCGCGGGCGATCGACGGCGGTGAGGAAGGGGACGGGACAGGACGGACCGGCAAACCTAGACAAAGCTTGAGGAAAATGGAGTTTGGACAAGGAGCTTCGAGAGGAGAAAGCTTAAGTGTGGCTCGGGCATTTCATCGAACACCTCATGTGCATAGGAGGTGAGCTAGAGCAATACACACCTCTCCCACGGCCGGGCAAAAAAACAGAGCAGTGGCTCCGTTCGCGGGCAGGGGTATATATAGGGATCTCTTTAGTCCCGGTTGGTGGCTAAAACCGGGACTAAAGGACAACATTTGGTCCCGGTTCCAACCACCAACCAGGACTAAAGGTGCTGGGCCAGGAGCGAAGCCCATTGGTCCCGGTTCGTGTCTGGAACCGGGACCAAAGGGGTCAGACGAACCGGGACCAATGGCCCCCGAGACCCGGCCGGCGCCCTAGCCTCACGAACTGGGACTGATGCACCATTTGGTCCCGGTTCGTGAGTGAACCGGGATTAATGCCATTACCCAGGTCTCAACCAAAGCCCTGTTTTCTACTAGTGCTAGTATATGATACTGTCAATTACAATCAACCTAATGCATACCAACTAGGCAATTTTAATGAGGTAACATATAATTAAATAAAGAAAGAGATGGTCGATATCATATTATGATATCGTATCATAATAAATTTATTCTACTATGTGTAATGCATGACAATAAATATAATATAATATCATGCATTACGGAAGTAGTCATACATCAGTATCATATGCATAATACTGGTATAATACCCATTCAATTTGGGACGATTAAGCATTACATCTGCGTGATCGAATCGTATATCTCTTTTATTTTGCGGGGCAAACGTAAATGTCACTCCATCGATCTTCATTCTTCGGCGCGAGAACACGATGAAGGATCCAGCTGGTACCGGTGGGCGTTGACAGATACATGGTCTGGCAAAATGCTATGTGGCTTCAACACCACTTGGGCAATCTTCAACACCAAAACAAACGGTGCCGCCTCTTTGTTTGTTTCAAAAAATTAAATGAAGAAAAGGTGGCGCACCCAGTTTCGACGCTTCTCCGGCGTACATATATATACCCCCACGGAAAAACATTTTAGGATCGAACAGAGCTTGGCACTTGAGTCCAGTCAGAGACTGCAGCGACAGTAGGAACTCCACAACAGTTTTGCACGTGTGGACGACCTTACCAGCCCCTACACCTATGGTACATACTAACTTGAGTAGTGCACACACTCTATATATTACTGTATTTCACAAAGTTTGCTCGAACTTATGTTCGGATTCATCCGTAGTTTTTTTTTTTTTTGAGAGGCGGATTCATCCGTAGTTGACAGACTAGTAACAACCAGTATGTGCTGGTGATCAATGATCAATTGACCATTGCATGTGTGCCTGTGTGAGACGTGCTTACTAATTAATCTGGCAGGGTATCATGGGCATCCGCACGGCCACCCTGCTCCTCGCCGCCCTCGCGTGGCGTAGTGTGCTCGTCGCCGCCGGTGGCGAGGTGGACGGCGTGTTCAACGTCAAGGACTACGGTGCTCGAGGCGACGGCACCACGGACGACACCAAGGTACGTAGGCACGCGCGCGCGCGATGCCCGAGTTGCCGTTGCGCTCTCGCTCGAAATGACTATCTCACCTACGTGACGGATGTGTGCTCGATCATTATCTGTACTCCATGGGAAGGCCTTCGTGGACGCATGGACCGCCGCGTGCGGCGCCAGGGGCTCGTCCGCGGCGACGCTGCTCGTGCCGGCGGCCAAGTCCTTCCTCGTCGGCCCCGCCAGATTCAACGGGCCGTGCGCCTCCACCAGAATTACCGTCCAGGCACGCATGCACCGTTCGTCTTTCCTGATCTTGTCTTAGATCTGGGCTGTGGTTTGCGTGGCTTCATCTGACGGTCAGGAAATCGTGTGGCCCTTGCTTTGACTGTCGTAGGTCATGGGCACGATTACGGCGCCGCCGGCGGGCGCATGGAGCGGGAAGAACTATTGGCTGATGTTCTACAAGGTCCACGGGCTCACGGTTACCGGCGGCAGCACCGGCTCGCTCGACGGCAGAGGGGGCACGTGGTGGCGCAACAAATGCAAAGGCTATGCTGTGAGCCCAACTCATCTCTTGCAAGAAAGAACGAAAATCTTTTAATTCCTCCTTGCATTTGTGCCTTTTGATTTATTTATCAAATCTTCGTCTGAGAGAAAGTATTTAATTGTTGATCTTTCCTTTAAAAGGAAGCATTTATGAGTTTCCACTCACCTATTTTCTCTATACATAAGTTTTCACTCACCTATTTTTCTATACATAACTTTTCACTCACCTATTTTTTCTGTACATAAGTTTTCACTCACCTATTATTGTTCTTATATTTCAGGACTGTATATCTAAGGCACCGACGGTTAGTACAAACATAAGCAAATATAGTATCTACTCCCTCCGTTCGGAAGTCTAGATACATCCATTTCTGCGACAAGTAACTCCGAACGGAGGGAGTAGGTAATTAGCATTTGTAGATCGACGTGCATGTAACCTCATTGCGTACGTACCACCACATCGATCCATGCAGGCGTTGGTGGTAATGAACTGCGCAGACGTGGAGCTGCGCCAATTCAGAAGCAAGGACAGTCCGCAGATGCACATCGCGGTCATCCAGAGCAGCAAGGTCCAGCTGACGCAGCTGGCCATCAGCGCGCCCGGGGACAGCCCCAACACCGACGGCGTGCACATCGACCGGAGTGAAGACGTCCGCGTCAGCCGATCGACCATCGGCACCGGCGACGACTGCATCTCCATCAGCTCCAGGAGCCGATTCGTCACCGTCGACGGAATCGTGTGCGGCCCCGGCCATGGCATAAGGTAACAAAGGTTTTCCATCGATCTGCGTTTTCCTCTAGCATGCACTCGAAGAAGATGAGTAATTAAATGATGTGATGGCCGGGCTTGTGTTTCTTGGCTAGTGTGGGGAGCCTTGGCAGGAATGGAGCGACCGCATCCGTGGAGTACATCGACGTGAAAAACGTCCACTTCATCAACACGACAAATGGGGCAAGGATCAAGACGTGGCAGGTAAACGAAGTTGAAACTGGCCTTCTCTTACTAACAAAGCTGATCTGACGCCCAGGTGATCATATTGTTTCTTCGCACTGCAGGGTGGGAAAGGTTACGCGAAGTCCATCTCCTTCACCGACATAAAGTTCACCAACGTGGACAATCCTGTGGTCATCAACCAATTCTACGTAGACCGCCACCATGTCCCAAATATGGTAGTCCATGTGTTCATTAACTGTTGGACGATCTGTATACGTGTGGAGCAGCTAGTACTAAATGTATGTGCGTCTTCTGTGTGTCTTAATTTGCTATAGGGGGCGGTGGCGCTGAGCAACATAACGTACAAGAACCTGAGGGGGACATCGAAGCACAAGACGGCCGTGGACTTCAACTGCGGCGAGAGCGGCAGCTGCACCAATATCCACGTCAACTCCGTGGCGATCACCGCTGCGGACGGCGGAGGAACCGTGGCCCGCTGCCAGAACGCGCAAGGGGACACCTCCGGATACGTCTACCCCAAGATCCCTTGCCTTAGATAATACTAACTAGCAGGTAGAAGGTTAGTATTATCTAAGGTAAGGGACCTGCAGGTTAGTAGGTTAGTATTATCTAAGGTAAGGGACCTGCAGGTTAGTAGGTTAGTATTATCTAAGGTAAGGGATCTTGGGATAATACTAACTAGCAGGTAGAAGGCGCGAACCAACCAGTGGTTGGATGGTTAGAGGGACTGTGGTATTCTCAGCCCATCAGGGTTCAAATCCTGGTGCTCGCATTTATTTCTGGATTTATTTCAGGATTTTCGGCGATGCGCATTCAGTGGGAGGAGACGTTCCCGTCGATGACGAGGTGATTATGGTGACTTCGTAAATTTCAAGATGATATGCCGGCTCAGTCTTTCGAAGGTGCTCATAGGGGTAGGGTGTGCGTGTGTGCGTTCATAGGGGTGAGTGTATGCGCGTGTATATGAGCGCTTGCGTCTGTACTGTGTTCAAAAAAAAAGCAGGTAGAAGGCGCGGCGTGTTTATGTGCGTGTATTTTTTTTTTTAAGTAAGAGAAGGGGTGGCAGTGGTATTTGGGTCGAGCTGGTTGCGAATAAATCTTTTTGACGGACTTCAGAAATTTTCATTGCACACTGGTAGACTATGAAATTAGAATCCGGAATCAGTTGTTTATTATTTGACACTTTCAACTTATGTCTAGCTATCAATATCTGATGCATCATTAACAGAAATTCAACGCACATGTCTCGGTGAAAAGTCAACTTCGTAATCGTTGCAAGTTCAAAATCAAATCTTACTAGGTATATTCATGTGGGTTGTACCTTATAACCAATTCAGTACTGCACTTTTGTTTAGCGAAAAGGCTAGCGCCCGACTTTATAAATAAAGCCATCAGACAGAGTCAAACATCACCACCAGCACTTACAGATAAAGTTTAGGCCAGAACCATGGCAACAAGCCAGACAGAATAAACAGGCACGCAGGCCCAACAAACCAGAGAAGAGAGGCGCGCAGGCCAACAATCTACTACTAAGGATTACACATCAACATAGCAGCGCCTCAGTGGGGTTGGGGGTTGGAGAGTTGGTTGGCCGACGCCTTTACTTTGTTGATCAGATCCTTCATGCCCTCCATGTCGGCCGCTCTAGTCAATAATTTCCACTGCTGCAAGAGGATAAGCATTTTAAAGAACACATCAGCAGGCTTGTTAGGAAAAACACCCTCGATAGTAAATTTGTTACGAGTAGTCCACAAGGACCAGCACATAGCAGCCAGACCAACCCAAAACAATCTCTTTGTACGACCAGTAATGTTATCAGCCAAAGTCCTAAGGTGAGCGAAGGACTGAGGCGCCCAGTTAACACCCATCCACGATCGTACGCAGCCCCAAGCCAACTTGGCCAGAGGGCAGGAGAAGAAAATATGCTCGGTATTCTCCAATACACCACACAAAGCACATGAAGCAGAGTCCGGACCATTGCGCTTGCGGATCTGATCAGCAGCCGGCAGGCCCCCCCTCAAGGCCTGCCAGAGAAAGACCTTGATCTTAGGGGGAACCTTGGCCGCCCAGATCTGCTGGAATTTCAAAGTGGGGGTCCCATCGCAGAGCCTAACATAAAGGGATTTAACAGAAAAGGACCCAGAGGCGCTATGGGGCCAGGTAACAGAGTCCTCCTCCTCCAAGAGGTTTGGGAACAAAGCAGCAAGACGGTGCCAGTCCGACAACTCTGCAGGAGTCAGAGACCTCCGAAGACCCAGGTCCCAGTTAACACTAGACAGATCAGAGATAGAGATCTCAGGATTAGAGCAGTAAGAAAACAACACCGGGAAGGAGTTCGCGAGAGTATCATCCCCAATCCACCAGTCCAGCCAAAATCTAGTGGAACGACCATTGCGCACCACAAACTTAACATGCTCCCGAAACACATCGCGCAGTTTAACCAGGTCCCTCCAGAAGTGAGAGCCATTCCCAGCCCTGGCAAACATGGGGCTGGTGTTCGGAAAGTATTTAGCTTTTAGGATATCATACCAAAGCGTGCCAGGACCACTAGTCATGATCCGCCACCACCATTTAACTATCAGACATTTGTTCATAACCACAGTGTTCAGGATGCCCAGCCCCCCAAGGCTCTTGGGTCTACACATGATTTTCCATTTGACAAGCCTATATTTCTTCTTGTTATCGGCCGAGTTCCAGTAAAAGGTGCCTCTGTGTTTGTCAAAACCAGCGTGAGTACCCAACAAAAGAAGAAAGAAGCCCATGGTGAAGATCGGGAGGGAAGAGAGGCACGCATTGATGAGACTGACTTTCCCGGCCTGGGTGTTTTAGCGGCCACGCCAAGGCATGACCCTGTTGCCCACCTTGGCCACCAGGGGGTTAAAGACTTGGGCGTGAAGGCGGAAGGGGGATATCGGCAGGCCTAAGTATTTGAACGGGAAGGAGCCCAAGGAGCAGTTTAGGAGGTGGGCCACCCTGGTCGCTTCCTCGGCATCGGTACCAGTCACGATAACCTCACTTTTAACAAAGTTGATCTTGAGCCCCGACAAGGCTTCGAAGCACAGCAGGATAAATTTCATATTTGCCAAGCAAGCATCATTAAACTCCACCAGAATGATCGTGTCGTCGGCATATTGAAGGTGGGTAACACCTTGGGGGAGGAGGTGGGAGATCACCGGGGAGATGTGGCCAGCAACTGCCGCCCTAGATAGAAGGCAAGAGAGGGCATCTGCCACAAAATTGAAGAGGATAGGGGAGGCAGGGTCCCCTTGCCGTAGGCCACGGCCATTGGCAAAGAAGTTAGTGATGTTACCGTTAACGGACACGGCCGTGTGCCCCCCAGAGACCAGCTGCATCAATCTATGGACAAAGCCAGCATGAAAACCTTTGGCAAGGAGGACCTGACGCAGGAAAGACCAGTTCACCGAATCATATGCCTTTTCAAAGTCTAGCATAAGGATGATCGCGCGGGTTCTCCTCCCCTGGAGGTCATGCACAATTTCATGAAGGCAAAGAACTCCATCCATAATGTAGCGTCCCTTAATGAAGGCGGACTGAGTGGGGCTAATAATGCGGTGGGCTACTGGGCCTAATCGGGTCGCCAGACCTTTAGCCGGAAACTTCGCGAAATTGTTGATCAAGGCTATCGGACGGAACTGGGAAATGAGCTCTGCGCCTTTCACCTTAGGGATAAGAGAGAGGACAGCATAATTCAAACGGGAAATGTCCACGGTTCCAAGACAGAATCCTTGGATAACCGCACAGACGAGGGGTCGAAGAGAGGGCCAGAAGCGTCGGAAGAAAGGGATGGAGAAACCGTCAGGACCGGAGGCCGAATTGGCATTCACCGTCTTGAGCATGACCTCGATATCCTCCACAGAAAGGGGAATCATCAGAGACTCATTTTCGTCATCAGAGACCTGGTTATGCAATGGCCACAGGTTGGGCGAAATCCGAAACCCCGAGTCCGGCCTAGCCACGAACAAGCCAACATAGAAGTCGTGGATTTGAGAAAGAATGGCGGAGGGGTCCATGACGCGGGCACCATCCACCATCAAACTAGTGATCAGGCATCTCCGGTGCCTCCCATTAGCGATCGCGAAGAACTAAGCAGTCGGCAAGTCTCCTTTCAAGGTCCAGTTAATGCTACCTCATTGTTTCCAATAAAGCTCCGCCAGCCGATGCAGCTGCATCAAGTTGGCCTCAAGATCATATCTCTGACGCCAGCCGTCAACAGACAAGCCGACCGAATCGGCCTGCGCGTCAAGAGCCGAAACCTGCCCTGACAGGTCTCGCTTGGCGCGGAGGGCCTCTGCGGCCTGATTACTGCCCCACCCTTTCAAAAACTTCCTAAGTTGGTAGGAGCAGAAGTGCCAGTCGTCCATGGGCCCAAAGGAGCGAGTACGGGAGTTTAGGAGGGAATTAATTTTCACAGAGAGCATATCTACAAAACCGTCAATCAGAAGCCAGGACGCATCAAATTGGAATCTAGATACTTTGGCAAGGGAAGTGATGCCTAGATCAAGAATGAGGGGGGAGTGGTCAGAGCCGATGTGAGACATCGCACTAAGAGAAGCACGGGGGAACAGAAGGTCCCAAGAAGCAGAGGCAAAGACGCGGTCCAGGGCAGAGCGAATGGGGTTAGCCTGGTGGTTAGACCAGGTGAAACGGGCCTCGGACCTGGGTATCTCCCGGATAGCACAGTTAGCAATGAAATCATTAAAGGCATTCGCCAGAGGCCAAGAGAAGGAACCATTATTCTTATCGGACGGGCACCTAAGCAAGTTGAAATCACCGGCAATGACCAGGGGCAACTGGCACTCATCAATCTTAACCGAGAGCTCATCTAGGAAAAGCTGCGACATCGAATGATCCGCAGGACCGTAAACCACCATAAACTCCCAGAGAACATTACGCTCTTTATGGAATACTACCATGCTGGCCCATAAGAGGCCATGATCAAAAGCCACATACTCAAACACATCGTCACAGGCCCCGATAAGGATCCCACCAGAGTGTCTAGAAGCAGGAAGGAAGCGCCAAGAAAAACGGTCTGCCCCAGCAATTCCAGAGAGGTCCGAACGAGAGAAATCAGATTTAAAGGTTTCCACAAAACACACCAGATCAATATTATCGGCACAAACAAGGTCACGAATTTGGTCCCGACGCCCCCTAGCGCCGAAACCCCTAATATTCTAAATAAGAGCTTTCATTTGGAAGAGAGGTTTTTAATACGCAGACTCGACCTGCTCGGGATCACACAGGGTTTAGACTTGGATTTGGAGACCCGAACCTTTTTGATAGTGGAGGGAGGGGGCCACAACCCCCGTCCCCCATGGCCCCATGGGATGCCTCCGCTGCCGCCTTAGACTGGGCGGCAGCCTCCTTGGCCTTGGCAAGCGCAGCCTGGGCCTCCTCATTCAACCGATTGACCGAGAGCAAAGAGGAGGGAGAGCCAAAGTTGGGATCCAAAGAAACACCAATGTCCTCAAGGATATTCAAAAGATGAGCATCTGGCAAAGATGGCAAGACCAAATGAGAGGGGGAGGAGGGAACATGGGGGGTACCTTGCTGGCCCGAGGCCATTGGAGACTTAGCACACACAGGCCCGCCCTGGGCAGGAGAGGCAGCAGAATGACGGCGAAGCCCCTTCCTGGCCGTGGACACCGACGATCTCACCGGAGCCAGACCAGCGCGAGCCGCAGGAGAAGCACTGCCATCCGACCCCAGACGGGCCGCCGCCATCGCCCCCAGATCCTCATCCAGTCGACGACACATCCCCACCCAAGGCCTTGTTCCCCTTCGCCGCTCTGCTCTTGGCAGAGAATTTCCGCACTGACACCTTCCTCATAGACTACTTGCTAACCGGGCTCGGAGGAGACGCCGCAGCATCTTGAGGCACATCCACGATACCAGACAGGGAAGGAGAAACCGGCCTGGTGACCGGGGCTAGAGTAGCAGAGGCAGCCTCGGAGACGGGAGTGGCCCCAACCCCACCAACAGCACCACCACGCGAGGAATCCTACGCCCCATCCTTGCCTCCCTTGCCAGCCCCAGCCGAAGGAGGACCAAAATCAAACAGACCACGCGTCTCTAAGCCCATCGCCTCCCACTCCAACAAGGTGAAAGGATTCGTATTGCTGCCAGCACCCGTCTCGCCCCCACCATCAGAGCCAGGGTTGGACGGTTTTGGGGCCGGGGCGGGGGAGGAGGGGGAGAGACCTGCTGAGCCGCAGCGGCCTCGGAACGAACGCGAATGCGGAAGGCCTCCGAGGTGGGGAAGAAAGTGACCGAGCCATGCACATTCTCAGGGTTGAGGCACCAGATCTTCATGCGAATCGGACCGGGAGGGTCAAGAGAAGCTTCATCCACAGAAACGGGCTTGCCAATCAGTTCTCCACAGGACATCAGAAATCTAGCATTACGCAAGCCAGACGGCACCTCCTCGAGCAGCACCCAGATGTCATACAGAGAGGCCACCGCCTTGGCCCCATCCACTGCAGCTTTGACGGACACCATGACCTGATTCAGAGGGAGCGTGAAGCTCGAGCAGGAAGCCATCATCTTCAAGCTCTCCTTAGAGGGGAAAGTAACAACAAAGCATGTGTCGGAGATTTGCTGAATCTGCCAATCCCAACCATCGAGCCCCCATTCCTTAAGCTCGTCAGAGATCACCTGGAGGGGGACCGGATCAGAGATAACCGAAATGACCGCCGCATTGGACGCCACCGGGGCAAACACTGGCATCCCCAGATCACCATCAAGCTAAAAGAACTCACAACCCGGCAGCCCGGAGCCAAATTTCTTGAAAGCAGGAAACGGAGAACGGTTGCTGCAGTCCACAGTAAGATGCCCTTCGGCACGGCATATCAGACAGAAAGGGGGAAAGGAACAGCGAGACTGGAAGTGGCCAGCCCGATGGCAGGCGAAGCAGGTGAGGGTAGCAGAGCCACCGGTCGAGCCACCCCCACCCCCAGAAACCGGCCCAGATCCAGGCGAGGGAACGACGCCAGGGGGGAGCGGCGGGGGAGGGGGAAGAATCCCGTCGCCGATCCAACCCGAAGACGAGCCAGGGATCTGGGGGGAGGTGCGACAAAACTTGGAGGAGGGGAAGCCGCTGCCCGAGCCAGCCCCTGGGCCACCAGACCGGCCCCCACCCGCACCACGGCCACGGCCCACCACACCGAAGCCATATCTAGCACCACGGCCAGTGGCATGGGCCGGACCCACCGGCCGACGAGACGGATCGGGGCGGGGAGGGGCTGCCGCCGCGACCGACGAGCCCGAGGCAGCCGCCTCCCAAGGATCCAGCCCAGCCACCTGCGCCACCGACGCCGCTCGATCGTGCTCCTCTTGCTGCAACCACGCCGGCCCCGCCGCCCACGCCTCCCTATCAACCGCCACCTACTCCCGCACGGAGCGCTCCGCCTCCAGCTTCTCCCGGAGCTCGGCTTCGTACGCCAGATCCGCAGATCTGCCCGCCTCAGCCGAGCCTTCCCGCGCCCGCTTGCTACCGGATAGAGCCTCCGAGGAGGAAGCCCTGGACTTGTCCATGGCGACCACCGCCGCGAAAGAGATCGAGAGGGGAGGGGGAGGACGAGCTCTCAAGACACGACGGATCCGCATAGGGTAGCGGCACACGTCAGAGGAGGAGGCAGGAAACCCTAGCACGGGCGCGACCGAACCCTTCCGGACCCATATATACCCAAGGGGTAATGGGCTGGGAGGACGGGCCGAAGGAACCGGGCCAGGCGGACCGGAGGAAACCTGGTGGGCCAGAACACGACACACGGGCCCAGACAGGACAAGAGGGGGAAAATCGGCCTTAGAGAGGGAAGGCACCGAGGGCCCACGGCCAGGCCCACCAGCCCGATTGGCCCCCGCTCCAAACGGCCCAAGGCCCACCCCCGCAACAGCCGAGGCCGCTAGGGTTAGGGCAGGAACCACGACGGAGGCAGAGCCCGACTCCCGCCGCCGGCCACCACCGGCGACGAGCAGGCGACCACCGAGCACGGAGAACTCCCGCCACCACAAGCCAGGCGAGGGGAACGGGCCGCCTTGCGCCCCCCAGAGCCAGACCAAGACGGCGGAGAGACGGCATCGGAGCGAGGGGGGGGAGGGAAGCCTACTAGATCCGCGGGCACGACGGCGGACCACCTGCCACCCCGCCGAGCAAGGCGGCGAACGACAGGCCCGACCACAGCCCCCAGGGGCAAACTTACGAGCCTTGCCCCGAGGAGCCGGCGAAGCAGGCCGGAGAAGACGAGCAGAAACGGGCGCATCCACCTCCGATCCCGAATCCGAATCCTCCAAGGCCCAGAACTTGTTCGACAGATGGGGGAAGGAGGAGAGTGAACCAGGAGCCTGAGAGCTAGCAAACGCAGGGCCCGGAGGAGAGGGTGAGGATGGAGGGGAGGAGAGGGATCTAGGGCAACCAGTCTTCGGTGAGGCCGCGAGGGGGGAGGCAGGGAGAGGGGGCGCCGGGGGAGGGGAGGAGAGGGAGGGGGAGGAGAGGAGAGCCATCGTCGAGCGACCCATAATAACCCTCTCAGTACTGCACTCTCCTGTAGTATTATGATTCAAAAGTTTCCTGGGTAGTGCTATCAAAGTTGGGAGCGCACTTTCAGTGCACGGCGGCATTGGCGCACTTTATCCACGCCGTGCACTGCATGCATCGTGATGGGTGTAAGGGGTGACAACGTGTAATAAGGAGCAATACGTGGAACATATACTACGCGCTTGCGGTAGCTCTTTACTGGCGTTACAGTCCAGTATCTCAGGTCATACACCCCCGAAGCCTATAGCACCTGTTCCAGATTTCTTAGAACGAGGTCGAACTCAGTACAGGTCCGTTTGAGTGACATAAGTTGTATGGCACAACTCGTTAGGCCCGAGCAAGTGGGGGTGCATGAAGTTCTGGGTAGGGCCCGCATGTCGCTGTCAAATTTAGCCAGCCAGGCCGTGATAGTGGACCTCGAAACAAATAGCTACATGGTCGTCTCTCGGGGATTCAGATCCATCATTTGGCCTTCTGTCGATATAGAGTTCGTCGACATGGACAGGCAGCTAAGGTTGGTTTTGTTTTAAACTTCTTCAAGTTTTGGATCGACACCTACGTACAAATCTGATTTGGTTTCCTACTCTTAGATCAACCACTAGCTTGATTCCTGACTGCTCCATAGGGAGGGGGAAATGGTTTGGATAACTTTATCAAACTTACTTCTGTAGATCGATTGCTCCGGAAGTAAAATGATCTTGCCAGAGACTTGAATATTTACTTTCTTGATCCTTGCTGTTCAGCCATTGGTGACGACAGAAGAACTTCGATGTGTTTCTTGAGAACTTGACAGTGTGGTGATGTGAGCAAGATGATGGGTGGGGATTGTTGAGGGGGCGGGGATATGGTGTGCGCTGGTGGATGCATGTGAGACAGTAATTTGGTTTTTTTAGGGGGAGTGAGACAGTAATTTGGTGGGCGTGCTTGATGGAAACGTGGGCATGGGGTTCGGAACTGGCTGGGCCAGACCAAGATGGCCCACTAGTCAGTGTCCATGCATGCATGCAGCTCATGCGACGACCTGGGCGTTTACCATATACAGAAAATTGGGAGAGAGAGAGAGAGAGGAGCTGCATGCCTCCTGATTCGGGCGAGTACTCGTGTGCCGGAGGTGGCTTGGGCTGTCTTGGTGCACACTGTGTGTGTATCTGGTGTGGCCCATGTGGGGCTCAATACAGGCCGAGGGAGGGCCGTGACAACAACGCCATAAATATGCTAGTAGCATCAGTTCGAGTGAGGTGACGCGTCTTCCATCCACAGTTCCAAAAAAAAAAACCTCTGGTGCCAACACTTCCAAACCATAGATCGTGAGCATGTCGAACTCCTCCAACACAAGATCGACGGCTGCTTCAGCTCGCCGGCAGAGCCACGCTCCGGTGCCGTACCGCCAAGCTCCTCTTGCTTACGAGCCGGCCAAGTACTGCTTGTGCGCACCGAGGGCCAAAGCGTCGATGTGGATCTCGTGGAGCGACACCAACCCAGGGAGAAGATATCTTGCCTGTCCAAGGGGGAGGGTGAGTTCATAAGCTATTGCACTTTCTCCCATGCAAAAATCTTTGGCAATTTTTGGTTGTTCATGCAGACTGCTCGGGCAGTCTTTCGGTTGTGGTTTCTTTCAGTGGGTGGACGATGAAATGAGCCCGTTTCTCACTCAGCTGCTGCTTGATCTGAGGAATGCTGTGTGGGCTCTAGAGGCGCATAATGAGGAATGCTGTGTGGGCTCTAGAGGCGCATAACAGGATCCTTGATCGCAACGTGCATGTCTGGCGCAGCCCAAAACTGGAGAATATTCAAGCCACTGCATCGACTTGGGTTCAACGTTCAGATGTGCTTCCGGCTGAAGATAGCGAAGATGATGGCATGCGCCTCTCAATTGCAAGGCTGCAGCACCAGCGACGCGTGCTGTTGTTTGCACTGGTGGCTTGCCCAGTGATCGGAGCGAGCGTCTTCATCCATCTGGGAAACTGAAGGAGAGACCTATGTTTCAATAAGTTTGCGAACTAGATATTGTGTTTGTGCATTAGGTATGGAGTGTTGTTTGTCTGAACCTATGGCATCTGCTATAATTAATTTCCGCATTAGTTAATGTTATGATCCAGATGTAACAGTGTGCTATGTTTAGAACTGCAATTGCTGTTATGCTAGTTATGAGCCCAAATGTAACCGTGTAACAAACATTTTCAATGTAAGGTATTCTGTTATGCTTGTGAGAATGATTTGTTCGTGACCTCCTGTATGAGCTAAACTAACAAAAATGTCTATAATTTATTACGATTGCCTGGATAGGTACTCTGAGTACATTACATAGGATGTTTGTGCAAACCAAACTCCTGCATCCCTGGAAAGAAATTCTAAAAAAAGCCGACTAGGTTACATTCCTCATTTGGTTTCTGAATAAGTCTACAAAACCTACAAACTTCTTATAGATGCTCTGATGTGCTGCATTGCCTTCTGTGGTGCATCGGAATTGTTGTCCTCAAGCTTCAAAACATCTTGGAGTGTGGCCAGGCGATAAGAACATATGTTTTCCTGGTAGAATGTTTCAGACAGAAATGATTACAATACTTTTGGGAAATGTCCAAAAACTTTGATTTCCTATACATACCTTTGTGGTTGGGCTTCTTAGTGTGTCGCCGTCATATTGGCTTGCCATGAAAAGCGAGTAGATGCCGGACTGGTCACTAATGACGGCAACGAGCGTAATGTTAAAATGGTTGCTGATTTCCAAAGACTAGTATTGTAATTTGTACAACAACAAATATACCTTGTGATTTTTTCTACCATCAAAATTGGGAACTCTCTTGTCCATCCATCATATGTGTACGGCCAACTAGAGAAGAAAGCTTCTACACATCTGAAAAATGCCCCATGGATAGCGTGGCTGATTTTCTCGTGGAATTTCACACGATCGGTGGTAAAACCAAAAGGGCCTGCTTGAGGATCGATAACGACAATCTTTTTTCTCAATATATCTAACAGATAACAGCACCCGCCATAATGGAGAGGTGTGGGGAAAATGAACTGCATTACAATATGAACAAATATGAAACGTGTTAGAAATAATAGTAGATGTGTCCATGAGTAGTAATGGAAAGGAGTAGATAATAGTAGATGTGTTTCACTAAGTGATGTACCATTCGACACTGGTCGATGTGTTTCTCCATGAGGAGTTCGGTTTGGACTGAAATGGCGAACATGGGGTCTATGTTGTGGATGACAAGAGTCTGCAATAATTTGTGTTCGTGAGATAGGTAAGGGTGGAGTAGTTAAAGCAAATTACCGACAAAGAAAAAAAATGTAGAAACTGACCGTAAAGTCTGGCTCCATGAATTTTCGCCAAATTGCACCATCTGGGTTTTTTGAGTTGGTCCGTTCGATTTGGGCTAATGCGTCGCACAATTAGGGCACAACATTCGTGACTCGTTGCCTCCTTGCCGATGATCTGCTCGCGTATAGTATTTCCCTTCAATATTAAAAGCCTAGGCATTGGGTGGTCGATTCATGTCCTGCTCAGCAACAAACGGAGTTGAATGAACTTAAATGAAACCTGGAGGCAGATAAAAACTAATTTTGATTTCTGTAAACTTGAATTACCTAGACATGTTGGCAGCACTGTCATTAGATATGCAGAACGCAACAATTCTGCTTGAATCGGACTGAGAAGAAGGTGGCAAGATATGGGAAGACCATGGTTCTGGTGCAAATGATTTACACGGTAGTTGTGTGGTGGGTGGGGTCTTGTTTGTTAACTGTGAAAAAACAACTCCTGACCGATGTTCATATTCCGTTAAGAGATTGTCAAATAATTGATCATGATAGTAAACAAGGCTAATTAGGTCAGCAGATGAGTTTGTGAGCAAAGTTGGTGTGCCTGGTGACAATGATAGATGGACGGGGTTGACGTGCTGAACGGAACTGCCTTGCTCATTGCTCTGCTGCTTCTTGTTCTGACATGAGATTGGGCAAAAACTATAATTAGTTTGGAATGCTTCGGTTGTTTTTATGTAAGAACTTTTCTTAATACTGTAAAAAAATACCAATGTTGGTGTCGTCGTAATTATTGTCACTGCTGTGTACATAGACTCTTTTACGAGGTTGATGGACATGTCCAGTGGAGCTTCCTGCTGGTAATTTGTTTATGGCAAAACTTAGAAGCATTATTAAGGTGTTAACCTAAACAGATTCACTGATAGATAAATGATTACTAAAATGATGAGACCAAACCTTCAGTGTCAGAAATTTCCTCGGGCGCCATAAGTGCACGGTCCTGGCAGTGATTGTTTGGGATCGGATCTGGATTGCACGTCGAAAATGAATTACAACGTGCTTATAAAAAAAGTGGTGTGTAGCAATAAGGCAAAGCATGATTGGTGAACTGAACCTGCTGGTTGGTTATCTCTCAATCGACATGTGGTGAGACCGGCAAGTTGACAACATATGCATTTGCTGACCAAACATGCCGCTAACTCATCAAGAAATTTCAGCATATCCATTTGAGTTGTGTGCCGTATCTCACTAATGTTTGCCATCAGCCTGGTGTTGTGCTCTTTTAATATGATTCCAATGAATTCATCTGCCTGCAATACAAAGACGCCACATGTGACAGCTTTAAGATATTGCAATGTCGCTGGGATATGAGATAAAAAGGTTTTAGTGTGATGTACTACCATGTTTGGGTACTTCCGGCGCATTATGTTGGCAAACTCAACAGGTCGAGACATGCTTCGTGGCTTGAAAATGTTAGCAGCACGAGCCAGGCGCTTTGTAGTTGATGGGTCAGAAATCTTCTTTGTGGTACCGTTGGTAGGGTTTAATTTTCTCTTAGGCACATTATGCTCTGGATGATCAATCTCCTTTAGAACGAACTACAAATAAGATTGACAAGACAAGAGGGAAGAAGTTAATAACTATGTCGGTGCAAACCAAAGGCACTACAATGAATAAGAATGAGTATATGATTACTTCTGTGCCAGCATAAAAAACTTCTTGCCCTTGGTGGGATGTAATTGAGTCTATTGCCTTTTTCACTGACTCGTGGTCGAAAACTTTGACACGTGGGAGGATGTTCTATGATATGTGCTTGCTAGATGCTTCAATCTTGTCCAAAGCAATAACCTGTGAAGAGTAGATATGTGATTGACATGATAACTAGTGATAGTAAAACAGATTGATGTGCAATATACCTGGAGAAGGAGGTGGCATCCAACTATGTGAATTGTTGTGTTCCCATTGTCGATGTCGGACTTGATCTTTCTGACGCCTTTCATCAAACTTTCTTTGACAAACCTACACCAATTGTAGGAATTTATCTCCGACGGCACGACAAGTGCTGCCCAGTAATCGACACTTGTGTAGTCGTGCTTGGCGCAAGGGTTCAGAACGTGGCCGGCAGAGAAAATTACAAAAGCTATCTTGAAACATTCGCACTCCACTTTTCTTGAATTCTCATCTACTGCCTTAGATAAGATAAATTCAGCAGCCTTCAAACTATGCACGCCTTTGGTACTAATGGCTGAAGCCAATCTGCTGAACTCTATACATACTTCAGATAGATCTGAGTGTCCTGGAGGAATGGTCCTGCTTCCTTGTGGCAAACCAAATGCATCGTTTAATTCTTGGTCTGTAATGGGTATTTTCCTTGTTTGGTTAAGTGCTAAAATGCATTCATCTGGATCCACTCGGACCATCAAGGATGCACTGAATTTCAAATTCAGCTTGTGAGTTATTTTTAAATGCATCAGCCCTCCGAACCCAGTCTCCATCACAAGACCGGCTTGAAGTTACTAAACTGGGAGACGACGCAACAAAATTTCTGAATAGATATGCGAGATGTAAGAGTAGCATCGGCAAGCGTGTTCCTGGCAGGCTCTTCCACTCTATCAGATATTGGGAGGTCTGCGTCTGGAAGGGGTGGCTCTTCCAGGGAGCTGCTGCGGCTGGCCATCTTGCTTACACTAGAAGATCTGGCTGTGTGAAACTAAAGCTTGGTGAGACGGCTAGGCGGATGAACAATTAAGTGGTCTATCAAAGGGGCCATAAGTTAACAAAAATGATGGATGTGCGGGGCGATCTAATGAGAGCTAGGATGCTAGAATGAATGAACCTGAATATGAACATGATTTTCGGGATCTAGGGTAAAATCGTAGTGGATTGTGCTTTTGATCTGTACATTTTCCATACCTGATAAGCGGGCAGGTGGTTGGGGGCCGTGGCGATTGAAGCAGCTCTGCATTTAGAGATGCTTCCAGGGATGGATTGCGTCCAGACGGAGGTTATGCGTGGCAAAACTTGTGTGCGAGGGGGAGGGTGGGGGGCGGATCCATGGATATTGTGTTCTTCAGCACGGCGTGAGCTTATTTTGGTAGGTGAAGGGAGATGAGGGGGAGAAAAACAGTAAATGAGCTGAACACTGTGGTGGTGCGCCGAGCTGAACACTGTGGTGGTGCGCCAAGCTGATTTGACTGGTCAGAACAAATGGTTACATCGATGCACGTACTAGCTAATGACAGGGGAATTTGCTTCATCGCTGGGTAAAATTGCAAACTTAACATTCCTCCTATGGAAGTGCAAGCTTTCCCTAATCCGAATTAGCACTGCGTGCATGTACATGGGGGCTTCTTGTAAATGCACGACGTCCACAGATTAATTCGTGGTCAACACGAATAGCTACAGTACCGCCTGATTTTGTAATAGCAAATTACGATGTGCTAATTGCACGACTTGAATGTGCATGGAAGTTATGTGCTCCGGCTTAGTGGTGTGGGACAGAGCGTGTTGGCAGCAACTTTGCCGGCCCGTGACCAGTCAGCCAGAATTTGGTACATATTGCAACCTGAGCCAGATTGCGTCGTACTAAGGGGAAGGCTCGGGGAACATTTGCTACGATCTAGCGAAGGAATCCAGGACCAAACTATATGCTTTACGCGTGGAATACTGCATGCTGTAATATAGAACCTACTTTCCTATACATTGGTTCATAAATGCGAGATGACGATCCACATGCAGACGAGTGGTGCCGATAAGCATACCACTAGACGCCGTGTACCAAAGGAGCTTTTCGTATCAAAGTTACTATTTTTCAAGAATTTCCTACATGTACGGACGGTTTGTTCAATAAAAGAGATGCTAAAATCATATCGTGCACAGACAGAAGTTGAATATTTCTTTATTTTTCTGTAGGCACTTGCACCCTTTTGAAATTTTTAGAAGGACATGATTTGATCAACCAGTGAAAAGAAATTTGAATTGTTTATATAGTAGTTCTCAAAGCAAAGAAGCCAAACTAATTAAGAAACTTCATGTAAGAAAAATCTATCAAAAGAAAGTCAAATTGTTTATCTAGTACAGTAGTTCCCACATCAAAGAAGCCTAACTATTACGAAAGTTAATTTAAGAAAAGAAGACTTCACAGTGACTTGGAAAACATCAATGGAGAATTCTGAAACTTGCCTCGAAAAATGTGTCTGAAGATCATGAATATCACGTGCAATTAGGCTACTATGTGAAATCCTACAATTACACTATACCACATGTTATTTTCCTAACATGAAAGCCGGAAGATGGCTATAAAGCTGGTGGCTGATTCAGAATTAATAACACATCAACTTTCATAGATAGAGCTGTCCGACCAAGGTGTGGACCAAGTCCTTGAGCACAAAGGAAAAAGGACATAATTCATTATGTTTTAGTCCTGAAGCAACTATACTTTTGGCTATAGAAAGTTCATCGATTTTTTTCCTTCAGGTGACAACACCAAAAGAAAATATAGCGATAAATGCCAGAAAGTATACATGAGCGCCATGTAAATTACTGGAATATATTGAAACATGCCAGGCCTAGTTATATCAAAAACAAGGACATATAAATCTGTTTCTAAATTCAGTAATTACTGAAACAGATCAGCGTCACTCGTACTCTTAAATTAAGAATATTGGATAACATACTACCTATTGAGCTTCTACCACAGAGCAGCATAAAAGGAGTGCAAATATTGGCATGAATCCCAGAATCGTTCCCTCATCTTTCCCTGACTAGCAGGTAATAAAAGTCTGAATGATAAGATTAGAATTCAGGGAATACTCTCTTGTCGACCATTAAATTTTACATCACTAGCCCGCTATACTCTCCTGCTGGTGATAGTGATGCTTGCTGCCGTCGTCTAAAAGAGAGGGAGAGCCCGAGAGAAAAAAAGATTTCTCTATCTCTACTCCTATAAAAAGCTGAGTTGGTGATGATGTGTGTCTGCCATCCTTCATTTACAACCGTTCGATTTACATCCAACGCATCTGAGACAAACTATGTCAGTTTTGCAAAAAGACCCCCACACTCCACTCCTTGTTTGTAGATAACCCCCTTCCTCTCACGTTCAGCCACTCTCCCTCTCACCTCATCTAGTCATCTCAGGAAAAAATAAGAAGGATCTGGAGAGGTCGTTACTCTCGGCGTCGTCTGCCCCCAAAGCCTCTCATGCCGCATTGCCGACCACCACCACGACCCCCTTCTCCTCGCCATCTCGTCCGCCCCCTTCCAAGTCATCCCGAGTTACATTCATGGCGGTCTAGAAAAAAAATCGATACTCAAAAAATGATTTTTAAAGATCATTTTTTGCAAAGCATAATAAGTGTTATTTCTTCATGAAGTTTTGGATGCAGGTTGAACACTTGAATGCTTTTGTTTGCAAAAGATATTTTTTATCTATTTTGCCTACATTTACTATTCACCGGATGCTTGTGAGCTCTAGAGAAGAATGAATATTCGAAGAAACCTATCGATATTTGTTACACCTGAGATGACCCCACATACTTTGTCAAATAAACAACTCCCGGATCAAGGCATTTCGATGTTTCGTGCAACGCACGGGCATCTTACTAGTTGGGAGAAAGAATAGGCACGACGTGAATCTTATGGCGGCTTCGTGGTTGTTCGCGTTAAGTGGTGAGAGATGTAGCGAAACCTCATCCCTCTAGGTATTTTGTGGCCCTGCGAACCAACCTGTGGTTGGATGGTTAGAAGGACGGTGGTATCCCTAGCCCACCAGGATTCAAGTCCTAGACTTGATACCGGTGCTCGTATTGTTCTGGATTTATTTCAGGCTTCCAGCGATGTTCGTTCAGTAGGAGGAGACGTCCTGTTGTCTGCGAGGCATCTATGGCGACGTCATCAATCTCAAGATGATGTGTTAGCTCAGTCTCTCGGAGGTGCTTGTAGGGGTAGGATATGCGTGCGTGCGTTCATAGGGGTGAGTGTATGCTCGTGTATATGAGCGGCTTTGACTGTACTGTATTTAAAAAAAATATTGTGGCACTTAAATGACAAAATCCCTGCTATACGATATAAAAGGTCAAAAATAAAAATAAAAACACGTGTCGTCCTATGAAGTGTTACCTGCTAGAAGTGAGAACGCACAGGGTGTGGCCTCGTTAGCCACTTTAATTCTCTAATATATAACGCCCAACCCAGGGTTTGTTTAC
The DNA here is from genome assembly GCA_011799875.1 of Thinopyrum elongatum. Classification (NCBI taxonomy): domain Eukaryota; kingdom Viridiplantae; phylum Streptophyta; class Magnoliopsida; order Poales; family Poaceae; genus Thinopyrum; species Thinopyrum elongatum. The sequence goes on along the minus strand of CM022298.1, from coordinate 549,011,882 downwards.
TCTTGGATTGGGTGGCTGTTTGTACGGGCTTGTTCGGTTTTCTGCATGGATTTTGGACCTCGTGCATCCCACATCAGGTTGAACCTAACCGAGTAAATACAAGCAATAAATCATGTTTTGCACTATGTTTGATTGTCTAAAGACCTTGAGGCTGTATGACAGCAAAAACAGACACACAATGTTTGGTTGCTAGTCTTTGGTCGTTTGGTTATGTGCAAGACATATGATGTGGTAACTTCTTCTTCGAGTGATGAGGTCCAGACCTGGTCCTAGGGTGGGGCGAGCGGGGCGTCTTCCCTAGCCCCCCAAAACAAAGGGACCCCCTCACGGGTACATACATGTACTACTACTCTTAATTCTGAAGGCCCATACGTGGGGCGAGGCCCAGACTCATGTCGGTTTGTATAGGGAGATGCTGGAGCGTACACGCGGATTCTATTCCCCGCGTACCTAAGGGATAGCGATCAAACACGTACCCCGTAGGTCGCCCCAATATTGTATGGGCTGGCCCATTTCGGGCTTTTTTCATCTTTTTGGAAAGGTTCTAGCATGTTTCCTAAACCAGTTTTTTCCTTCTTCTTTTTCTTTGTTTTCACTCTTGGATTTTTTCTTTCTTTTATATTTATATCGTTTTTCTTTTATTTTCTGTTTTTACTTTTTCCTTCTCTCTCTTTTTCATTTTCAAATAATTTTCAAAATTTCAAGTATTTTTTAGATCACGAACATTTTTGGAATCTTGAACATGTTTTGAATTTCTGAACATTTTCTGAACACGCGAACATTTTTTAAAAATAACAAAGATTTTTCTAATCCACAAACATTTTATAATTTTCCAAGAAAACCAAAATCAAGCACAATTTTTTAATATACAAATAATTTTTTCAAAATCATGAATATTTTTTGAATCTGCAAGCAATCTATAAATTTCGAACTTTTTCTCAAAATTGTAAATAGTTTTGAATTCATGAACATTTTTTCAAATCACGAACATTTTTTAACCCGTCTATCTTTTTATTTACCCAAACATTTTTTGAATTCCTGCACATTTATCAAATTCATCAAAAAATCGCAACCATTTCCAAAATCACAAACAATTTTTTTGAATACGCGAACATTTTTTGATTTCCCATAAATATTTTTTCCAAATCATGTATTTTTTTTTCAATCACAGTTCCTTTTTGGAATTTTGAGTATATTTTTTAAAAATCATGAACTCTTTTTTGAATTTTGAAAAAAAAGGGATTCCCCTCCCCGCACTTGGGCCAACCCAAATCATGTCCGGATTGTACACCCTGGAGGCATCCCCGCATCCTCAATTCCAGGCCAAAGCCGCCAAATAGCTATATATGTTGTTCGTCTTTCTTCCTCCCAACGAGCAGCGACCTTTGTGTTTCTGTTTCTATAGTTGTCCAACGATTTATCCTATCATTTCCACTCTCTAGTCTCTAGTTACTTGATCGTGTCGCTAGCATTGTTCTCCAGGTGATAATTTATCGCCGTTCCCCACAACGAGAGGCTAGAGACAGATTACAGAGGAGGTATGCCGTAGCTTTGTGCTAATTTCCAAAGCTAATTGTGTTTTTCCATTTTTGTACTATCATGCTTCCTAGAAAGTATGCATTGAGAGGAAGTTGTTGGATGAGATTGATATTCGCTATCATTAGTGATTTTGCATCTCGGCAAAATTTGAAGGTATAATATCTATATATTATCTGATATGCATACTGATTTTAAATCCACTTATTTTTCTGGCCTAAATATTGTATCTACATATGTTGATTATTATTTGGACGTTTACACTAAAGGCCCCAAATTTTAGTTTTGCCCCAGGCCCCTAAAATCTCCGGACAGGCCCTGCTGAAGTTATCGGCACACATAGTCAAAGGTGGGAGGGCATATTTCTCTCTATTGGTTTTGGTGATTGATGACAATGCTATTTGCGGACTAACCATGTTGCATTGACCATTTCAGATATTCTATTATGTGGCACAAGACGGTTTATTCCCCTTGGTAAAAGAAAGAGCGAAGACGGTTTTTCCGGCGTTTCCTTTTCGGTGGATTTGAGTCATAGGAAAACCGTACTATTAAGAGGGGGTCCGCTTTGAAAAAGTTTGGGTGAAATCAACACGTACACATACCCATATGCACCCACATACCCTTCCCGCAACATTGGAGTTCCTGTTGTTTTAGTTCTTGGGCTTTCTTGAAGCACCCAAGTGGTAGTACCGCTTCAGCGCTACTTCCACATTTCAGTGCCGCGGGCACTACCGCTTGTTTTTGGGCTACTGTGGTCTTAAGTGCCTTTGCGGTAGTTGGGCAGTAGTAGAGAGCGGTAGTACCACTGCTGCGGTACGACTGCGCTAGTACTACCCCACTATCGTAGACTCTCTGTAGCCTGAGAGGATTTAGTGGTAGTAAAGCAGTAGTAGGGCGGTAGTACCGTTTTGAGCGGTACTTCCGTTTTCTACTACCACACACACTTCCACCTAATTTTGTTCTTCAGTTGCCCTTGTCCACTTTTATGGTAGTAGAGCAGATGTTATCCGGTAGTACCGCTTGTTGCGGTACTTCTGCACAGGCAACCCTCTACTACCTCTGGTTCACTGTGTCCTGAGGCACTTAGATGTAGTACCGCTAGTGAGGACGGTAGTACCGCTCTGGCGGCACTACCGCTCATGTATTCATATACTAGGAGGCAACAACTAGAACTACCACACTAAGAGGTAGTACCGCTTGTGTGTGGGATGTGCGCATAAAACGGTTGGATTTCCCCCCACTACATATATGGGGTCTTCTTCCTCAAGAAGACCTACCTCTTATCCCCCCAAGCTCCATTGTTGCCCTAAGCTGCATTTTCGCCCGATCCTCTCCCTAGCCAACAAAACTTGTTGCTATGGGGTTTGGAGGAGAAGGCCTCAATCTACACTTCCACCAAGAGATATTTGATTCCCCCCACTAATCCCTTGCGGATCTTGTTACTCTTGGGTGTTTGGGCACCCTAGACGGAAGAGGTCACCTCAAAGCCACATTCCATTGTGGTGAAACTTCGTGGTGGTGTTGGGAGCCTCCAATTAAGTTGTGGAAAAAGCCTCAACCTTGTTTTTTAAAGGTTTGGTCGCCACCTTCAAGGGCACCACTAGTGGAATCATGGCATCTTGCATTGTGCAAGGGCACGAGGAGAATATGGTGGCTGTAGTGGATTCTTGGGGAGCATTGTGCCTCCACACCGCGGAGATGTGCCTCCCACTAAAGGGAGGGAACTTCAGTAACACATCCTCGTCTTTATCGACTCCACTTGTGGTTACTTCTTACCTTTACTTTGTGCAAGCTTATATTGTGTTTGTATCTTATGCTTGCTTGTGTCTTGTTGTCGTGCTTGTCATATAGGTTGTCCACCTAGTTGCATACCTAGACAACCTACTTTCTTGTCAAGCACTAATTTGTTAAAAGAGCTAAAAATTGGTAATTGCATATTCAAAACCCCCTCTAGTCAACCATATTGATTTTTCAATTAGTATCAGAGCATCGTCTCTTTATTAAGGTCTTTACCGTCTAAAGAGTGTGGTTGGCGACAGGATGAGGGGTGAGGAAGTACTCGCGACCGTGGTCCCGACCATGGTCACCCGAGATGTCATCAGAATTCTACTCGAAAGAGTAAGAACAAGAGAGAGAGAGAGAGAGAGAGAGAGGGAAAGAGAGAGAGAGGTTGTTAATCTAGAGCCCGACTGTAACACATCGATCGAGGAAAAGTAGTCTACGTGTAGCTCTCTTCCAATCGTATGCATCACTCATGGTAATATTAAATGCTTAGAGCTATTCTAAGAGGCACCCTGCTATATGAGTAGATTTTCATGAAGGACTTAGGTGACATGACATTTCTTTATAGCCAACAGCCGGCTACATTATTAAACCTGTTCTTAACTTGCCTAAACTTCCCAACCAACCGCGAATCATTTACCTGGGCGGTCCTCTATGTCGTTGCTTGGCTATTCGGTGCCGCGAGCAACATATCTGAATTATGCGGCTATGCAGCCAGCGGCGTGGGGGCTTGTTGGGCGCGACCATGCGATCAGGTATGTAGAGCCTTTTTGTCTGGCCTTCTTCACACGCTCTAATGCCCAGCCTCATTGTCGGTGTGAAATCTGGCAGACCTTGGGGTAGGGGGTCCTGAGCTGTGGACCTCAGATCGGTGGTAACAAGAACAGGGAGACAATCTTTACCCAGGTTCGGGCCCTCTTGATGGAGGTAAAACCCTACGTCATGCTCTTGTTTATATTGATGGAGGTGTATCGAATACAGAGTTGATCTACCTCGAGATCATAAGATGTGTTCTAACTCTAGGGCTAGGCGAATGTAATTGTGCTCAAGTTCCCTCTACAGGCTAAACCCCTTGGCTTGTATACACGCCAGGTAGGGCACCTAGGGCTACATGGTCGGTATCTAGAGGATCACAAGGAGGCGGTAAGGGATGTCTTGGAGTATACGCCAAATCTTCGGCAGGCACAATCTTGATCTTATCCAGGCGTGCAGCTTCCGGAGTCTTCCTTAATGTGGATGTGGGCCCATCGGCCCAGCCCGAGGACTATGGGCCGACTAGGTTAGTACCCCCTAGTCTGGGACACCGTTAGTAGCCGCAGTTATTGAGCGAATGTTGTGCGCCCTCGAAGATTAACTCCTCGCTCCTGAAGTTCTCTGGTGATCCGAAGACTACCTCCAGTGTTATAGTTCCGGTGCAACGGGCCTCAACACCTGGTATGACACCTTTAAAGGTGGTGCTGCTGGGTTTGATCCGAGATGAGTCGATGCCCATCTTCCTAACTTTGTCCTCGTAGATTAAGTTGAGCCTGCTCCCTCCGTCCATAAGGACGCATGTCAGATGAAAACCATCGACGATCGGGTCCAGGACGAGTGTGGCCGATCCGTCGTGCCTGATGTTGGTCGGATGGTCATGCTTGTCAAATGTGATCGGGCAAGCTGACCACAGATTGTACTTTGGGGCATGTGCTCTAGCGCATAAATGTCCCAAAGTACGCGATTCCTTTCCCTTTTAGGGATATGGGTAACATAAATCATGTTTACTTCTGTTACCTCATTAGGAAACTTATTTTGGCCTCTGTTGTTGGGCCGCCAAGGTTCGCCCTCGTCTTCACTGTGAGGTTGGGTTTTATTCTGACCCTCCGTCGCTACCTTATCGGCCTGCTTGAAGACCCAACAATTTCTGTTAGTATGAGATGGTGGCTTTTCCGAGGTGCCATGAATTTGGCACGGCCTGTCAAGGATCTTGTCTAGCTGGCTGGGTCCATCCTTATTCCCTTTAAAGGGTTTCTGCTTCTGCCCGGATCTAGGTCCGGTGAACCCTGCGTTGACTATGGCATCCTCTGCGTCGCTTCCGCCATTCTTATGACTGCGTTTGTTTTTATTACGCCGGGGCTTTCCATTGGCGTCTCGCATCTCTGAGGTGTCGGCCTCACCGTTATGGGTACTGCGGGCCAGCCAACTATCCTTGCCCACGCAAAAGCGGGTCATGAGCGAGGTTAGGGCTGCCATGGTTCTCGGCTTATGCTGCCTGAGCTGGCGGGTGAACCACTCATCTCGGATGTTATTCTTGAATGTAGCGATGGCCTCGGCGTCGGATTAATTTATGATCTAGTTCTTTTTAGTGAGGAATTGCTTCCAGAATTTCCAAGCTAATTCGCCAGGTTGCTGAGTGACATGGTTGAGGTCATCAGCGTTGGAGGTCGGACGTAAGTGCCCTGGAAATTTGCCCGAAAGGCATCCTCAAGGGCTTCCCAGCTACCAATAGAGTGAGGAGGCAGGCTGTTGAGCCAATGCCTAGCCGGCCCCTTTTGCTTGAGCGGTAAGTATTTAATGGCATGGAGGTCATCTCCGTTGGCCATGCGTATATGAAGAAGAAAATCTTTGATCCATACTGCTAGGTCTGTTGTGCTATCGTATGATTCTATATTTATGGGTTTGAACCTCTTCGGAAACTGATGTTCCATTACCCTGTCTGTGAAACAGATCGGGTGGGCTGGACCTTGGAACCGAGCAGTATCGCATCGGATGTCGGGGGAGAGTCGTGTGTAAGCTTTATCTCGGGCGCAGCCGTTCCTGTCCAACCAGTCATCGTAGCCATCAAGCCCGGCCGACGCGCGTCCTCTTGAACCATAAATGGGCCGAGGAGGCGCCCGGTGAAGGAAATATGCCCTAGAGGCAATAATAAAGTTGTTATTTATATTTCCTTATATCATGATAAATGTTTATTATTCATGCTAGAATTGTATTAACCGGAAACTTGATACATGTGTGAATACATAGACAAAACACAGTGTCCCTAGTATGCCTCTACTTGACTAGCTCGTTAATCAAAGATGGTTAAGTTTCCTGACCATAGACATGTGTTGTCATTTGATAAACGGGATCACATCATTAGGAGAATGATGTGATGGACAAGACCCATCCGTTAGCTTAGCATAATGATCGTTAAGTTTTACTGCTATTGCTTTCTTCATGACTTATACATATTCCTCTGACTATGAGATTATGCAACTCCCGAATACCGGAGGAACATCTTGTGTGCTATCAAACGTCACAACGTAACTGGGTGATTATAAAGATGCTCTACAGGTGTCTACGAAGGTGTTTGTTGGGTTGGCATAGATCGAGAATAGGATTTGTCACTCCGTGTATCGGAGAGGTATCTCTGGGCCCTCTCGGTGATGCACATCATATGAAGCCTTGCAAGCAATGTGACTAATGAGTTAGTTGTGGGATGATGCATTACAGAACAAGTAAAGAGACTTGCCGGTAACGAGATTGAACTAGGTATGAAGATACCGATGATCGAATCTCGGGCAAGTAACATACCGATGACAAAGGGAATGACGTATGTTGTTGTGCGGTTTGACCGATAAAGATCTTCGTAGAATATGTAGGAGCCAATATGAGCATCCAGGTTCTGCTATTGGTTATTGACCGGAGATATGTCTCGGTCATGTCTACATAGTTCTCGAACCCGTAGGGTCCGCACGCTTAACGTTCGATGACGATTTGTATTATGAGTTATGTGATTTGATGACCGAAGTTTGTTCGGAGTCCCGGATGAGATCACGGACATGACGAGGAGTCTCGAAATGGTCGAGACATAAAGAATGATATATTGGACGATATTATTCGGACACCGGATGTGTTCCGAGAGGTACCGAGTAATTATCGGAGTGCCGGAAGGGTTACCGGAACCCCCCGGGGAAGTAATGGGCCAACATGGGCCTTAGGGGAGAGAGAGGGCAGGCCACGAGGAGGTGGCGCGTGCCCCCCTTGGGGAGTCTGAATAGGACTAGGGGAGGGGGCACGGCCCCCTTTCCCTCTCCCTCTCCCTCTCCCTTCCTTCTTCCCCCTTCCACCAAGTGGAATCCTACTAGGACTTGGAGTCCTAGTAGGACTCCTCCCTCTTGGCGCGCCCTACAGGGGCCGGCCGGCCTCCCCCTCTCCTCCTTTATATACGGAGGCAGGGGGGCACCCTAGAACACAACAAGATCAATTGTCTTAGCCGTGTGCGGTGCCCCCCTCCACAGTTTAACACCTCGGTCATATCGTCGTAGTGCTTAGGTGAAGCCCTACGCCGGTAATTTCCTCATCACCGTCGCCACGCCGTCGTGCTAACGGAACTCTCCCTCGTCCTCAACTGGATCAAGAGCTCGAGGGACGTCATCGAGCTGAACGTGTGCAGAACTCGGAGGTGCCGTACATTCGGTGCTTGATCGGTTGGATCGCGAAGACGTTCGACTACATCAACCGCCAGGTCTATGCGTAGATGATATGCACGAGTAGAACACAAAGAGTTGTGGGTGATAATAGTCATACTGCTTACCACCAACGTCTTACTTTGATTCGGCGGTATTGTTGGATGAAGCAGCCCGGACCGACATTACATGACCGTGTTCATGAGACTGGTTCTACCGACGTGCTTTGCACACAGGTGGCTGGCGGGTGTCTGTTTCTCCAACTTTAGTTGAATCGAGTTTGACTACGGCCGATCCTTGTTGAAGGTTAAAACAGCACACTTGATGAAAAATCGTTGTGGTTTTGATGCGTAGGTAAGAACGGTTCTTGCTATAAGCTCGTAGCAGCCATGTAAAACTTGCAACAACAAAGTAGAGGACGTCTAACTTGTTTTTGCAGGGCATGCTGTGATGTGATATGGTCAAGACATGATGTGATACACGTTATTGTATGAGATGATCATGTTTTGTAAAAGTTATCGGCAACTGGCAGGAGCCTTATGGTTGTCGCTTTATTGCATGAAATGCAATCGCCATGTAATTGCTTTACTTTATCACTATGCGGTAGCGATAGTCGTAGAAGCAATAGTTGGCGAGACGACAACGACGCTACGACGGACATCAAGGTGTCAAGCCGGTGATGATGGAGATCATGACGGTGCTTTGGAGATGGAGATCAAAGGCACAAGATGATGATGGCCATATCATGTCACATATTTTTGATTGCATGTGATGTTTATCTTTTATGCATCTTATTTTGCTTAGTACGGCGGTAGCATTATAAGATGATCCCTCACTAAATTTCAAGGCATAAGTGTTCTCCCTGAGTATGCACCGTTGCGACAGTTCGTCGTGCCGAGACACCACGTGATGATCGGGTGTGATAAGCTCTATGTTCACATACAACGGGTGCAAGCCAGCTTTGCACGTGCAGAATACTCGGGTTAAACTTGACGAGCCTAGCATATGCAGATATGGCCTCGGAACACTGAGACCGAAAGGTCGAACGTGAATCATATAGTAGATATGATCAACATAGAGATGTTCACCATTGAAAACTACTCCATCTCATGTGATGATCGGACATGGTTTAGTTGATATGGATCACGTGATTATTTAGATGACTAGAGGGATGTCTATCTAAGTGGGAGTTCTTAAGTAATATGATCAATTGAACTTTAATTTATCATGAACTTAGTACCTGATAGTTTTTGCATATCTATGTTGTTGTAGATCAATGGCCCGTGCTACCGTTCCCTTGAATTTTAATGCGTTCCTAGAGAAAGCTAAGTTGAAAGATGATGGTAGCAACTACACGGACTGGGTCCGTAACTTGAGGATTATCCTCATTGCTGCACAGAAGAATTATGTCCTTGATGCACCACTAGGTGAAAGGCCTGCTGCAGGAGCAGATGCTGATGTTATGAACGTCTGGCAAGCTCGATCTGATGACTACTCGATAGTTCAGTGTGCCATGCTTTACGGCTTAGAATCGGGACTTCAAAGATGTTTTGAACGTCATGGAGCATATGAGATGTTCCAAGAGTTGAAGTTAATATTTCAAGCAAATGCCCGAGTTGAGAGATATGAAGTCTCCAACAAGTTCTATAGCTGCAAGATGGAGGATAATAGTTCTATCAGTGAACATATACTCAGAATGTCTGGGTACCATAACCACTTGACTCAGCTGGGAGTTAATCTTCTTGATGATAGTGTCATTGACAGAGTTCTTCAATCACTGCCACCAAGCTATAAAGGCTTCGTGATGAACTATAATATGCAAGGGATGGAAAAAACAATTCCTGAGCTCTTCGCGATGCTAAAGGCTGCGGAGGTAGAAATCAAGAAGGAGCATCAAGTGTTGATGGTTAACAAGACCACTAGTTTCAAGAAAAAGGGCAAAGGGAAGAAGGGGAACTTCAAGAAGAATAGCAAGCAAGTTGCTACTCCCGGGAAGAAGCCCAAGTCTGGACCTAAGCCTGAAACTGAGTGCTTCTACTGCAAAGGGACTGGTCACTGGAAGCGGAACTGCCCCAAGTATTTGGCGGATAAGAAGGATGGCAAAGTGAACAAAGGTATATTTGATATACATGTTATTGATGTGTACCTTACTAATGCTCGTAGTAGTGCTTGGGTATTTGATACCGGTTCGGTTGCTCATATTTGTAACTCAAAACAGGGACTACGGATTAAACGAAGATTGGCTAAGGACAAGGTGACGATGCGCGTCGGGAATGGTTCCAAAGTCGATGTGATCGCCGTTGGCACGCTACCTCTACATCTACCTTCGGGATTAGTTTTAGACCTGAATAATTGTTATTTGGTGCCAGCGTTGAGCATGAACATTATATCTGGATCTTGTTTGATGCGAGATGGTTATTCATTTAAAACAGAGAATAATGGTTGTTCTATTTATATGAGTAATATCTTTTATGGTCATGCACCCTTGAGGAGTGGTCTATTTTTGTTGAATCTCAATTGTAGTGATACACATATTCATAATATTGAAGCCAAAAGATGCAAAGTTAATAATGATGGTGCAACTTATTTGTGGCACTGCCATTTAGGTCATATTGGTGTAAAGCGCATGAAGAAACTCCATGCTGATGGGCTTTTGGAATCACTTGATTATGAATCATTTGATACTTGCGAACCATGCCTCATGGGCAAGATGACTAAAACTCCGTTCTCCGGAACAATGGAGCAAGCTACAAACTTATTGGAAATAATACATACCGATGTATGCGGTCCGATGAGTGTTGAGGCTCGCGGCGGGTATCGTTATTTTCTGACCTTCACAGATGATTTGAGCAGATATGGGTATATCTACTTAATGAAACATAAGTCTGAAACGTTTGAAAAGTTTAAAGAATTTCAGAGTGAAGTGGAGAATCATCGTAACAAGAAAATAAAGTTTCTACGATCTGATCGCGGAGGCGAATATTTGAGTTACGAGTTTGGCCTTCATTTAAAACAATGTGGAATAGTTTCGCAACTCACGCCACCTGGAACACCACAGCGTAATGGTGTGTCCGAACATCATAACCGTACTTTATTAGATATGGTGCGATCTATGATGTCTCTTATCGATTTACCACTATCGTTTTGGGGTTATGCATTAGAGACAGCTGCATTCACGTTAAATAGGGCACCATCTAAATCCGTTGAGACGACACCATATGAACTGTGGTTTGGTAAGAAACCTAAGCTGTCGTTCCTTAAAGTTTGGGGCTGTGATGCTTCTGTGAAAAAGCTTCAACCTGATAAGCTCGAACCCAAATCGGAGAAATGCGTCTTCATAGGATACCCAAAAGAGACTGTTGGGTACACCTTCTATCACAGATCCGAAGGCAAGATATTCGTTGCTAAGAATGGATCCTTTCTAGAGAAGGAGTTTCTCTCGAAAGAAGTGAGTGGGAGGAAAGTAGAACTTGATGAGGTAATTGTACCTTCTCCCGAATTGGAAAGTAATTCATCACAGAAATCAGTTCCAGTGATGCCTACACCAATTAGTGAGGAAGTTAATGATGATGATCATGAAACTTCGGATCAAGTTGCTACCGAACCTCGTAGGTCAACCAGAGTACGTTCCGCACCAGAGTGGTACGGTAATCCTGTTCTGGAAGTCATGTTACTAGACCATGACGAACCTACGAACTATGAGGAAGCGATGATGAGCCCAGATTCCACGAAATGGCTTGAGGCCATGAAATCTGAGATGGGATCCATGTATGAGAACAAAGTGTGGACTTTGGTTGACTTGCCCGATGATCGGCAAGCCATTGAGAATAAATGGATCTTCAAGAAGAAGACTGACGCTGACGGTAATGTTACTGTCTACAAAGCTCGACTTGTTGCGAAAGGTTTTCGACAAGTTCAAGGAGTTGACTACGATGAGACCTTCTCACCCGTAGCGATGCTTAAGTCTGTCCAAATCATGTTAGCAATTGCCGCATTTTATGATTATGAAATCTGGCAAATGGATGTCAAAACTGTATTCCTTAATGGATTTCTCAAAGAAGAGTTGTATATGATGCAACCAGAAGGTTTTGTCGATCCTAAGGGTGCTAACAAAGTGTGCAAGCTCCAGTGATCCATTTATGGACTGGTGCAAGCCTCTCGGAGTTGGAATATACACTTTGATAGTGTGATCAAAGCATATGGTTTTATACAGACTTTTGGAGAAGCATGTATTTACAAGAAAGTGAGTGGGAGCTCTGCAGCATTTCTGATATTATATGTGGATGACATATTGTTGATTGGAAATGATACGGAATTTCTGGATAGCATAAAAGGATACTTGAATAAGAATTTTTCAATGAAAGACCTCGGTGAAGCTGCTTATATATTGGGCATCAAGATCTATAGGGATAGATCAAGACGCTTAATAGGACTTTCACAAAGCACATACCTTGATAAAGTTTTGAAGAAGTTCAAAATGGATCAGTCAAAGAAAGGGTTCTTGCTTGTGTTGCAAGGTGTGAAGTTGAGTAAGACTCAATGCCCGACCACTGCAGAAGATAGAGAGAAAATGAAAGTCATTCCCTATGCCTCAGCCATAGGTTCTATCATGTATGCTATGCTGTGTACAAGACCTGATGTGTGCCTTGCTATAAGTTTAGCAGGGAGGTACCAAAGTAATCCAGGAGTGGATCACTGGACAGCGGTCAAGAACATCCTGAAATACCTAAAAAGGACTAAGGATATGTTTCTCGTTTATGGAGGTGACAAAGAGCTTGTCGTAAATGGTTACGTCGATGCAAGCTTTGAAAGTGATCCGGATGACTCTAAGTCACAAACCGGATACGTATTTATATTGAATGGTGGAGCTGTCAGTTGGTGCAGTTCCAAGCAGAGCGTCGTGGCGGGATCTACGTGTGAAGCGGAGTACATAGCTGCTTCGGAAGCAGCAAATGAAGGAGTCTGGATGAAGGAGTTCATATCCGATCTAGGTGTAATACCTAGTGCATCGGATCCAATGAAAATCTTTTGTGATAATACTGGAGCAATTGCCTTAGCAAAGGAATCCAGATTTCACAAAGGAACCAAATACATCAAAAGATGCTTCAACTCCATCCGCTATCAAGTCAAGGAGGGAGACATAGAGATTTGCAAAATACATACGGATCTTAATATTGCAGACCCGTTGACTAAGCCTCTTCCACGAGCAAAACATGATCAGCACCAAGACTCCATGGGTGTTAGAATCATTACTATGTAAACTAGATTATTGACTCTAGTGCAAGTGGGAGACTGAAGGAAATATGCCCTAGAGGCAATAATAAAGTTGTTATTTATATTTCCTTATATCATGATAAATGTTTATTATTCATGCTAGAATTGTATTAACCGGAAACTTGATACATGTGTGAATACATAGACAAAACACAGTGTCCCTCGTATGCCTCTACTTGACTAGCTCGTTAATCAAAGATGGTTAAGTTTCCTGACCATAGACATGTGTTGTCATTTGATAAACGGGATCACATCATTAGGAGAATGATGTGATGGACAAGACCCATCCGTTAGCTTAGCATAATGATCGTTAAGTTTTATTGCTATTGCTTTCTTCATGACTTATACATATTCCTCTGACTATGAGATTATGCAACTCCCGAATACCGGAGGAACACCTTGTGTGCTATCAAACGTCACAACGTAACTGGGTGATTATAAAGATGCTCTATAGGTGTCTCCAAAGGTGTTTGTTGGGTTGGCATAGATCGAGAATAGGATTTGTCACTCCGTGTATCGGAGAGGTATCTCTGGGCCCTCTCGGTGATGCACATCATATGAAGCCTTGCAAGCAATGTGACTAATGAGTTAGTTGCGGGATGATGCATTACGCAACGAGTAAAAGACTTGCCGGTAACGAGATTGAACTAGGTATGAAGATACCGACGATCGAATCTCGGGCAAGTAACATACCGATGACAAAGGGAATGACGTATGTTGTTGTGCGGTTTGACCGATAAAGATCTTCGTAGAATATGTAGGAGCCAATATGAGCATCCAGGTTCCGCTATTGGTTATTGACCGGAGATATGTCTCGGTCATGTCTACATAGTTCTCGAACCCGTAGGGTCCGCACGCTTAACGTTCGATGACGATTTGTATTATGAGTTATGTGATTTGATGACCGAAGTTTGTTCGGAGTCCCGGATGAGATCACGGACATGACGAGGAGTCTCGAAATGGTCGAGACATAAAGAATGATATATTGGACGATATTATTCGGACACCGGATGAGTTCCGAGAGGTACCGAGTAATTATCGGAGTGCCGGAAGGGTTACCGGAACCCCCCGGGGAAGTAATGGGCCAACATGGGCCTTAGGGGAGAGAGAGGGCAGGCCACGAGGAGGTGGCGCGCGCCTCCCCCCTTGGGGAGTCCGAATAGGACTAGGAGAGGGGGCACGACCCCCTTTCCCTCTCCCTCTCCCTCTCCCTTCCTTCTTCCCCCTTCCACCAAGTGGAATCCTACTAGGACTTGGAGTCCTAGTAGGACTCCTCCCTCTTGGCGTGCCCTACAGGGGCCGGCCGGCCTCCCCCTCTCCTCCTTTATATACGGAGGCAGGGGGGCACCCTAGAACACAACAAGATCAATTGTCTTAGCCGTGTGCGGTGCCCCCCTCCACAGTTTAACACCTCGGTCATATCGTCGTAGTGCTTAGGTGAAGCCCTGCGCCGGTAATTTCATCATCACCGTCGCCATGCCATCGTGCTGACGGAACTCTCCCTCGTCCTCAACTGGATCAAGAGCTCGAGGGACGTCATCGAGTTGAACGTGTGCAGAACTCGGAGGTGCCGTACGTTCGGTGCTTGATCGGTTGGATCGTGAAGACGTTCGACTACATCAACCGCGTTAAGCTAACGCTTCCGCTTTCGGTCTATGAGGGTACGTGGATACACTCTCCCCCTCTCGTTGCTATGCATCTCCTAGATTGATCTTGCGTGAGCGTAGGAATTTTTTTGAAATTGCATGCTACGTTCCCCTTCACCCGGTTTGCCTCGATGTGACGTCGAGCGTCATGAGGGTCTAGGTAGTGGACAGGATCCATGCTGTGATGGCATGGTGCCGTTTGAGTGCGGAAATCTTCCCGCGTTGGCCTATCCCGCCCTCTACGCGGGCGATCGGGTTGGTCTGTCCGTCCGCGTGTTGAAAGCACGTTGTCCGTCAGTTCTTCATCGAACTCGGGCAACAAACTCCTGCGCGGGTAAGAGATGGGTGCACTGTGGCGCCGTTCCCCGAGATCTTGCTCGATCGAGAGTATTTCGACCCATTTGTCGTTTAATGCATCCTCGTTGGCCAGCAGCTGTTGCTACTTCCGCTTCATACTACGGGCGATTGCCATGAGGCGTCGTCTGAAGCGTTCTTGCGCAATAGGGTCTTTGGGGACTATATAGTCCTCGGTGTCGAGGCTCTCTTCCTCCTCGGATTCAGGCATGTAGTTGTCATTGGCCCCTTCAAAGAGGTCGTTGGGGTTCTCCTCCCCGGGAATTCCTCCGGGGCTGGCATGTCGCTCTGGGGAGGCTTGGCGATCCTCCTCGGGATTGCCGGCATCGTCGGCCGCTGCCACACCGTTGTCGGTGGTGGCATTGTTATCGTTGGTGTCCCCGGTGGTGCCCCTTCCGCGTTGATACGTCTCCAACGTATCTATAATTTTTGATTGTTCCATGCTGTTATATTATCATTCTTGGATGTTTTACAATCATTTTATAGCAACTTTATATCATTTTTGGGACTAACCTATTGACATAGTGCCCAGTGCCAGTTGTTGTTTTTTGCTTGTTTTTTACTTCGCAGAATATCAGTACCAAACGGAGTCCAAACGCAACAAAACTTTTTGGAGAATTTTTCTGGATCAGAAGACACCTGTTGGGCCAAAGAAGTACCAGAGAGGGGCTCTGAGGGGAGCACAACCCACCTGGGCGTGTCTGGGGGCCCAGGCGCGCCCTGGTGGGTTGTGCCCACCTCAGCCGCCTCCCGCACAGTCTCTTTGCTCTATAAATACCCCGAAAATCCAAAACCCCTAGGGGAGTCGACGAAACACAATTTCAGCCGCCGCAAGTTCCAGAACCACTAGATCCAATCTAGACACCATCACGGAGGGGTTCATCATCCTCATTGGTGCCTCTCCGATGATGTATGAGTAGTTCATTGTAGACCTACGGGTTCGTAGTTAGTAGCTAGATGGCTTCCTCTCTCTCTTTTGATTCTCAATACAATGGTCTCTTGGAGATCTATTTGATGTAACTCTTTTTTGCGGTGTGTTTGTTGGGATCCGATGAACTTTGAGTTTATGATCAGAACTATTTATCCATGAAAGTTATTTGACTTTCTTTGATCTCTTATATGCATGATTACTTATAGCCTTGTATTTCTTCTTCGAATCTTTGGTTTAGTTAGGCCAACTAGATCGATTTTTATTGCCATGGGAAGAGGTGCTTTGTGATTGGTTCGGCCATGCGGTGTTCTTTCCCAGTAACAGAAGGGGCAGCAAGACACGTATTGATCATTGCTATTAAGGATAACAAAATGGGGTCTATTCCTACATGAATAGATCTTGTCTACATCATGTTATCATTCTTATTGCATTACTCCGTTTCTCCATGAACTTAATACACTAGATGCATATTGGATAGCAGTCGATGTGTGGAGTAATAGTAGTAGATGCAGGCAGGAGTCGGTCTACTAATCTTGGACGTGATGCCTATATAATGATCATTGCATGGATATCGTCATAATTATTTGAAGTTCTATCAATTGCCCAACAGTAATTTGTTTACCCACCGCATGCTATTTTTCTCGAGAGAAGCCACTAGTGAAATCTACGGCCACCGGGTCTATTCTTTATCATATTTGCTTTGAGATCTATTTTTATTTGCTTTTGTTTTCAGATCTATTATTCTAAAAACCCAAAAATACCTTGCTGCACTTTTTCTTTATTTATTTTATTTTGTGTTACCGCGAGATCTATTTATCCAAAATCATACAAACCAATCTACCTTTTACCCGTGAGGGATTGACAACCGCTCTTACGCGTCGGGTTGCAAGTATTTGTTCTGTAACATCCCAAAATTCTAAATTTTGGAATGTTATATTAAATAAATAGTTTTGATTGATTGTTTGATTGTGGTGTGGTTGCTTGTGTGAAATTGAGTGAAATTTGGAAACTTTTTGAAAGTTAAATGAGAGGGAATAAAATGACTTTCCCAAAACTTTCACCTTGCATTTATGATCTCCATGAATTCAAATTCTTTTCAAATACAAAACCCTTGAGTGAAGATGATATGACTTCTTCCATTTAATTAAATGAAAAGGGTGTTTGAAAATATTTGAATTCCATTTGGAAAAATATTTCCAATTCAGAAACTTCAAGCAACTCAATGATTTTCATGAGAGAAGATAAAATGACTTCTTCAAATTGTATGAAATATGAGTTGGAAGTTTCAAAGAATCAAAATTTAAAGTCCCTTTGATGGTATTTTGAAAACCATTTTTTATTTGGAGTTATTTGGGTTTTATTCAAATTATTTTTCTCCAAAAATAAAATATATGGAAATTAGGGTAAATGATTCCCTTCATTAAAATTAGAGGGAAATAAATTTGAATCATTTTGGTATTTTTAAAATGATTTTTATTAGGTTTTATTGCGCAGTAGCACTGTTTGCTTTATTTAAATTTTTGTGAAATTTTATTTACCGCTGAAAATATGTTCATCTTTTAGGAAATCTTTTTCTGAAAATTTTGATTATAATATGCCTATGGAATTTTTCTTATTTTCCGTTTACCTTTTTTTTGTTTTTGTACTAAAAAAAAAAAACTGTACGAGCGACCGACTGCTATCCTTCCCCAGCTGCGCAACATAGCTAGCAGGTCGGACTATATTATTTTTCCAGTTGTCCTTTAATTTATTTATTTTCTGTAAAAAAAAAAAAAAAAAAACTCCGCGCACGCACACATGCGCGCACACGCGCAGGCCGGCCGAAGGCCCATGCGGCGTCGTTCCTTTTCTTTGTTTTTCCTATATCTTTCGTCTGCCTTTTGTTTACGTTTAGTCCCACATTGCCTAGCTTTTGACCTCTAAGCCTTCTTTCCACCTATAAATATAGACCCATAGAGCCTCCAAAAATCATCCGATTCGGATTAAATCAATATATTTTGGTTTGACTAGATTCACTAAATAAAAATATTTTTCTTCTCTCCGGCGGGACTTCTGAAAGTTGTCTTCTCTCTCGGAAGTCATCTTTTCTCTACCTTATAAAGGTATCTTTCTTCGTATTTTTTTTATATATACTCCCGTAGCTTATTATTTCTAGACTAGTACGGTAGAATAATTAGATTTATAAATTAGTCCTTGTATTTACATTTTAGGACTAGAATTCTTTTAGCCATAACTCTTTTTCTTCCGTAAAACAGCTTGGCCCTGATTTTTCAAATAGCCATAACTTTTTACTCGTTCATCCAAATTAGACGAAACCAACGCCAATTTTTTTGTCTTGATTCCACCTTTCTAGTGAATCTATCAAATAAACTTTTTGCAACTTTCAAATTTCGAAATTTGTTCAGATTCATATTCAAACTTGTTTTGGCTATAACTTGAGTTTCGTAACTCCGATTTAATTGATTCTTTTTGCTAATTGAAGCTCTTGACCTAAACTTTCTGATAAGACCAAATCCACCCAATTTTGGTACTGTTAGAAATTGTTTTCTGTTGCAAGAGTTAATTGCTAGTTTTCGAAGTTTTTCGAGATCTTTTTTTCGATTCTTTTGCATGAGTGCTTATGTATGCAATTGCTTGCTCACGTTAGATTGAACGGAGTGTGACGAGTAGAACTATCAGGAATTATGAGTGCGAAGGATCTTCATCAACAGTACAAGGCAAGTTCACACTTTGATCATACTCTTCTATACCCAGTTTTTATGCATTAGTTTTATCCTCAAACACTACATGACTAGGATGTGATTAACTTGTGGGTATTGGGAAGTAGATGATGAGGTAGAACCTATTGCCCTTTTATTATAAAACCCTTGGGAGTTACTTCCACGCTATGCTTATGTTGCCATGCTATGCTCGTAGACGTGGATTGGGTTTTGAGTGTATCCATGACAGATGTGAGATTTTTAATTAATGGTTCAACTTAAGGTGGCAACTTTAATACACATCTGGGTGGATTGCTTGTTTGGGCACCTGGGGATATACCAGTGTTGTCCTAGGAGATCCCGGGGATATACCGTGTGATCCTCCTACGGTCCGCCACCCAGGCTCAAAGGGATCATAAGATTATTCATGCTAGAAACTTCCGTGTGCAACCACAAGCTATTATGGGCTCTAGCATAGTTGAGTATGTTACATGACCTCTTTCAGTGGTAGGCTAGCAGATGTAGGGGAAAGTAGGTGTAACTGTCTACCCAGAGTAAAGAGTAAATGTTTCTGAAAGACTGTGTCTCGGTCATCCATTTCTCAAACACCATGTAGTGCGAGAAATCCAACGGAGGAGATCGAGTCTTGTGGGGAAAAGTGCACAAACCTCTGCAGAGTGTAAAAACTAATCATGATTAGCCGTGTCCCCGGTTATGGACATCTTGAGTATCTGGTTCTTGGATTTATCATATTGATCTCATCACTCTAAATTAATTTGTCGGGTTTAACGATTACTTTTAATTGGGATTGAGAGGGGGATTTACCTTCTCAATGTTTAACAACCACCATGATAGTTAAATAAAATAAATTCCTTTGTTGTAGGAAAAAAAATTAGCTTTTCGCAAAATCATGTTAAACCTAGAGCCTCCACCAGCCAAATATGCATATAGTGATAGCTATTATTCATCATTATCCTATGGTGTGAATTTGCCAGTACATTCAATGTACTGACCTACATGGCTGCAACGTCTCATGTTGCAGGAATTCTTACGACGAGTAAGTGATACGTTAGGGTTACGATTTCTACACTCAACTTTGCCGTTGGTGTTGATGGGAATCCACAACCTTGTTGTTACTTCCGCTATATGGATTGAGGTAATAGTATTTACGTTACTTTATACATGTGATTTACCTCTGTTATAAATCCTCGAGTACTGTGTGTGTCAGCATACCGATCCAGGGATGACACTTAAGCACAGAGACTTTGATCCATTCGGGTCGGATCGCTACATGTTCTTTGTGTGCAGGTACCGTATACATAATGTTGCTTGGTTCTCCTGCTGGTTCGATAACCTTGGTTTCATAACTGAGGGAAATACCTACCGAAGTTGTACTGCATCATCCCTTCCTCTTCGGGAAAAAACTAACACAGATACGAGCCATCACGCGTCTGCGCCGACGTCTTGGAGGGAAGTTGGGAGTATTGACCATGTATACATCATAAGTAGATGTTGCGGTCCACTTGCGAGTATTAGTTTGCGGCGAAGTATTGTCTATAGGGCCATCGACATCGTCTTCCATGTCAGTTGCCTCGTCGTAGTCTAACACATCGGTTAAATCATCGATGGTAGCGAGTAGATGGGTGGTGGGTGGGCATAAATTTCCCGATCATCGGCTCTAAGTCCAATCTTGTCATAAACCGAGGTCTTGCTATCTGAGATTGACAAGCTCTAGATTCGGTCGAGCATCTCATTTAAATGAGATAACTCCTTGGTGTTTATGACCTGGTCATAGGCCGTGTTAACTCGAAGCAGCATCGGCGGTATGCTTAATGCGTTTTCGGCCGCGCCAGGGGCCGGAGTGGACTCTAGATCTGTCATCGGGATCGGTTCTAAGCCTGATACCGGTTTCGAAACCAAGCTCTGATCTACATCGAAGCTGGGTGCTGTGAAGGAGCTGTCCAAGGGAGGGGAGGGTAACCCCTCCGTGTTTCCTGGTGTTGGAGGGACTGGTCCGTCGTCCTCAAGAGAGATTGGTTCCAAAGTCGAGCCTTTGATGCTCGCCAAGCCCTGAATCCGGCCAGGCGTCCAGCCTGACAGGACAAGCTCGCCGCGGGAATCCGCGGTGTACTTCAATCCTCCAATGGTTACGATCTGATCGGGGGCGTAGTTTTCGATGGTGGCCAGATGGCCCGTCGAGTCAGCGCAGAAAATCATGCTGCCGAATACAGAAAGTTTGTCGGGGACGTACACACCCCCGCATCCAGTGCCACAGTTGACCTGCAGATGAGCCATCAATCCTTTGTCGATCTCACAGCGGAACTCTCAATGAAATCACCAGTATCGGTGTGAAATCCGGTAGACCTCGGGGTAGGGCGTCCCGAGCTGTGGACCTCGGATCGGTGGTAACAGGAACAAGGAGACAATGTTTACCCAGTTTCGGGCCCTCTTGATGGAGATAAAACCCTACGTCCTGCTCTTGTTTATATTGATGGAGATGTAACGAATACAGAGTTTATCTACCTCGAGATCGTAAGATGTGTTCTAACTCTAGGGCTAGGCGAATGTAATTGTGTTCAAGTTCCCTCTATGGGCTAAACCCCTTGGCTTATATACACACTAGGTAGGGCACCTAGGGTTACATGGTCGGTATCTAGAGGATTACGGGAAGGCAGTAAGGGGTGTCTTGGAGTATACGCTAAGTCTTTGGTAGGCACAATCTTGATCTTATCCAGGTGTGCAGCTTTCGGAGTCTTCCTTAATGAGGATGTGGGCCCGCCGGCCCAGCCCGGGGACTATGGTCCGACTAGGTTAGTACCCCCTTAGTCTGGGAAAATCCTACTCGCCGCTCGTTGCGGCAAGCTGTCGACGCTTCGCACAGGAGGAGGTGCGAGCGAGTGGGCCGGCCCGTTTTAGCGTTTCAGCAGACACCGGTTTTTGGGAACCTTCTATGATGTTTCCAGCTGGTTTTTTTACCGGTTTTGGGAACCTTCTAGAAGGTTCCTGAACCGGCTTTTTCTTTTTCATTTTCTTTTTCGTTTTCCATTTTACTATTTCTCTTCTTTTTTGTTTTTTCATTTTTTCTGTTTCTTTCTTTTTTCTGTTCTTTCTTTTTTGTTGTTTTCCTTTTTTTCCTTCCAAGTTTATTTTCAATTTTTGTTTCCGAATTTAAAAAAATGTTTCTGTTTTTCAAATTTTGTTCACAAATTCAAAAAATGTTCCCTTTTTCAAAATTTGTCCACAAATTCAAAAAATGTTCCCAATTTCAATTTTTTTTTTCTGAATTTTAAAAAAATGTTCCTATTTTCCAAATTTTTTTCACAAATTCAAAAAATGTTCATGGTTTTAAAATTTTGTTTGGAATTTCAAAAATGTTCCCTTTTTCAAAAAAATCACAAATTCAAAAAATGTTCGCATTTCAGAATTCAAAAAATATTCACGTTTCAAAAATTGTTTGGAATTTCAGAAAATGTCCCTTTTTTCAAATTTGTTCACAAATTCAAAAATTGTTTGCGTTTTCAAAAAATGTTCGGAAATTTTCAAAAAATGTTCCCAATTTTAAAAGTTTGGAATTTCAAAAAATGTTTGCGTTTTGTAAAAGTATTTACTTTTTGGAAAAATGTTCGAAATAAAAACGCGGGCCAAAAAACCGATTCGCTACAGGAAACTGGATCGCTACATTGCATAGTCGCTACAGTGCGCAGTTCGCTGCGTGCGCTGCTGGCTACAATGGGCCGGCCCAGTAGGGGCGCGCGCCTGTGCGTCGGGGTCGCTAGTTGACGCAGAATGCGTCCAATAGGACCTCCCCTTAGTCTGGGACACCGTCTCTCATCAAATGAGCCTAAAACCACTGGTGGGTGGGTGCTCGATGTGTGACGTGTCAATTTTCCATTGGCCCGCAACATTGAACTTGGTGCATCCTGTGCGGTGCCATTGATCCTGCTCGTTTAGCATTGGAGATTTTTTTTACTTGTCCCACACATTGGCGGGCTTGTGTGTTTCCCGGGCTCATTCGTAGCATCGATTGGCTACTTGTTGCTTTCTCGCGTAGTTCAACCGCCATGTCATGCATACGTAAGCACATTTACCTAGAAAGGTGGCTCATGCGAAGACCCTGGTCGAGTGGACCCAACACGTGGCAATGGCTCATGTCATCGCGTGGATGGTTTGGTCGGCTCAACTTGTTGTTTTTATTTTGCATGTGTCGTTTCAGGAGGAGAAACTCTTCTAGGCAAGCTCTCTTCTCGGTTTCTTTCGGGTTTGATGGCAGCTACGTCGTGCCCATTTGCCGGCTGGTGTCGCTCGGATGCTTTGCATGCCCGGCAATGGTCTCCATGCGAAACCATGAATTGGGGGTTTGAGTTTGTTGGTTAGGAGCTTTGGAATGACTTTGGTGGGATAGTTTATTTAGGGTAGGGCCGGTGCACCATATCTTGAGCTATATCCAATGGCATTAAATAAATGTTTAGATATAGCAGTCTCAGTGACAGTGCACTATACGTTAGTATTGTATCTAGAACAAGTCTTTTTGATGCATTTGGTGAGAGAAAACTTATGAGATATCTGCATGTGATGTTAAGATTAATATCAAAATTAAGATATTGTTGATTTCTCTTTCCTCGTTAAATAAGATGCTAAATCAGATCTTTGACTAGGAAATGATACGGCTAATCATAATGAAAGTATCATAGCTAGTATAATGCATACCAACTAGACAATTTTAATGAGGTTGCGTAGAATTAAATGAAGAAAAAGTTGATCCAGTATCATATTATGATACCGTATCATAATAAATTCTATTCTACTATATGTCATGCATGGCAATAAATAAGATATGATACTAATCTATAATACTGGGCACTATAGAAATAGTATCATACACTAGTATTATATGCATGATACTGGTACATGATACTTCCACTACAATCAGCCTACTAAGATATAAGCATTGAAAGTGCACCGAAATTGTTTACACATTCAATTTGGAACGATTAAGCATTTCATCTGCTTACCCTAAAAAAAGCATTACATCTGCGTGATCGAACGTATATCTCTTTTATTTTGCGGGGCAAACGTACATGTCACCCCATCGATCTTCATTTCTTCGGCGCGAGAACACGACGAAGGATCCATCTGGTACCGGTGGGCGTTGACAGAGACATGATCTGGCAAAATGCTAGTATGTGGCTTCAACACCACTTGGGCAATCTTCAACACCAAAACAAACGGTGCCGCCTCTTTGTTTGTTTCAAAAAATAAATGAAGAAAAGGTGCCGCCCCCAGTTTCGACGCTTCTCCGGCGTACATATATGTACCCCCACTTGAAAAACATTTTAGGATCGAACGAAGCTTGGCACTTGACTCCACTCACAGACTGTTGCGAGAGTAGAGACACCACTACTGTTTTGCACGTGCGAACGACCTGACGAGCCCCACCTCTATGGTACGTACTAATGTCGTCTAAGACAGAGCGCATAACTTGAGTATAGTGCACAGTACTAAGTAATCTTGCAGGGTATCATCGGCATCCGCACGGCCACCCTGCTCGTTGCCGGCCTCGCGTGGTGTGGCGTGCTCGTCGCCGCCGCCGGCGAGGTGGACGGCGTGTTCAACGTCAAGGACTACGGTGCTCGAAGCGACGGGACCACGGACGACACCAAGGTACGTACGCACGCACGCACACACGCAGACGCGCGATGCCCGACTTGCCGTCGCGCTCTCCATCGAAATAACTCAACCTACGTGACGGATGTGCGTTGATTTTCTGTACTGCATGGGAAGGCGTTCATGGACGCATGGACCGCGGCGTGCGGCGCCAGAGGCTCGTCGGCGACGCTGCTCGTGCCGGCGGCCAAATCCTTCCTCGTCGGCCCCACCAGGTTCAGCGGGCCCTGCGCCTCCAGCAGAATTACCGTCCAGGCACACATGCACCGTTCGTCTTTCCTGATCTCGTCTTAGATCTGGTCCGTGGTTTCCATGGCTAGGCCTCATCTGACGGTCAGGAAATCCTGCGGCCCTTGCTTTGACTGTCGTAGGTCATGGGCACGATTACGGCGCCGCCGGCGCGCCCATTGAGCGAGAAGAACTATTGGCTGATGTTCTACCAGGTCCACGGGCTCACGGTTACCGGCGGCAGCACCGGCTTGCTCGACGGCAGAGGCGAGACGTGGTGGGGCGATAAATGCAAACGCCATGCTGTGAGAGCCTAACTCACCTCTTGCAAGAAAGAACGAAAATCTTTTAATTCCTCCTTGCATTTGTGCCTTTTGATTTATTTGTCAAATCTTCGTCTGAGAGAAAGTATTTATTTGTCTATCTTTTCTTCAAGACGAAGCATTTATCAGTTTTCACTCACCTATTATTGTTCTTTTCATTCAGGACTGTATATCTAAGGCGCCGACGGTTAGTACAAACATGTAGAAAGCAAGTATACTGTCTAGGTAATTAGCATTCGCAAATCAACGTGCGTGCAACCTCATTGCGTACGTGCCACCGCATGGATCGACACAGGCCTTGGTGGTCATGAACTGCGCCGACGTGGAGCTGAGCCAATTCAGCAGCAAGAACAGCCCGCAGATGCACATTGCCGTCAGCCAGAGCAGCAAGGTCTACCTGACGCAGCTGACCATCACCGCGCCCTGGGACAGCCCCAACACCGACGGCGTGCACATCGACCGGAGCCAAGACGTCCGCGTCACCAGATCGACCATCGGCACCGGCGACGACTGCGTCTCCATCGGCCCCGTGAGCCGATTGGTCACCGTGGACGGAATCGTCTGCGGCCCCGGCCATGGTGTAAGGTAACAAAGGGTACTTTCGACAATAGGGAGGCTTCTTCCATCTGCATTTTCTATTTACCATGCACTCCAAGAAGGGGAGTAAAATGACGTGATTGTGTTTCTTGGCTAGTGTGGGGAGCCTTGGCAGGAATGGAGCAACCGAATCCGTGGAGCACATCGACGTAAAAAACGTCCAGTTCATCAATACCGCGAATGGAGCAAGGATCAAGACGTGGCAGGTACTAAAGGGCTAGCCATAAAACCAAGACAAGTTGAAACGCGCCATAAAACCAAGTTGAAAAATGTGCTGATCATCTGACGCCCGGATGACTATACTGTTTCTTCGCACTGCAGGGTGGGAAAGGTTATGCGAAATCCATCTCCTTCACCGACATAAAGTTCACCAACGTGGACCATCCTGTGGTCATCAACCAGTTCTACGTAGACCGGCACGACGTCCCAAACATGGTAGTAGCGCATGTGTTCATTAACTGTTGGACGATCTGTATACGTGTGGAGCAGCTAGTTCTAATGTTTGTGCGTCTTCCTGGGGATCTTAATTTGCTGTAGGGGGCGGTGGCGCTGAGCAACATAACGTACAAGAACCTCAAGGGGACTTCGAGGTACAAGACGGCCGTCGAGTTCGACTGCAGCGAGAGCGGCAGCTGCACCATGATCCACGTCAACTCCGTGGCGATCACAGCTGCGGACGGCGGAGGAACCGTGGCCCGCTGCCAGAACGCGCAAGGGGACACCTCCGGATACGTCTACCCCAAGATCCCTTGCCTTAGATAATAATAACGCCCAGCCCAGGGCTTAGCAGTGCTCTTGGTTTGTTTGTCTTTTTTGGATGAAATAATGTATTACTCAACTTATAAAGTACATACCATCAACAACAGCCATTCACTCGCGCAAATTTAGCTAAGCTATCGCTAACCTTATGCGTTGGGCGGCTGTTTGTATGGGTGTGTTCGGTTTTCTACATGAATTTTGGACTTCATACATCTCAGGTCCGTTGAACCTAACCGAGCAAATACAAGCAATCTCTACTCCTAAAGAGGAGTTGGTACTCTCGCCCCACTCCCACCAAGCTCTAGGCAAACACAATATTACGCCCGCAAGCGTCTTATAGGCGACCTTTCGCTCAAGCACAACCAATTTAGACCGGCCCATATGTTGCGTGCATTAACTCAATCAAATCGGCACTTTCCCAAAACAAGGTCATGCATTAACTAATTCAAATAAAAGCTTTAGAAAATCTCAACTAAATCCAAACTTTTCTTGCCTTCCACTACTCATACCCAAATCAAATCAAATCTTACCAAATCATCAACTATAATCAAATGTGACCGGCCATTTGATGCATGCACGCATTTTTTTTTCTATTTTTTGTTTTTGTTTTTTTCTTTTTCTTTTTTCCATTTCATGTTTTCTTTGACCAATCTACTATTTTGTTCTCATCATCCTCTATAACTATTTAAGAGGAGTCTACGACGGTGATGGTACGTCACTACGTCGTTCGTTGGTTCGTTTGTCCATCTCATCCGTTTGCCCGTAAGAAAAACATCATTCAATCTATCATGTTCCCGTAAGGAAGTTTTTAGCGTAAGAAAATCATCATTCAATCTATCATGTTCACGTAAGGAAGTTTCTCATAGGAAATGAAGACGTGACCTGATTTTGAATGAATGACACGATGCACAGCCTAAAAGGAGGGTCGCCTCCCCCACCAGACTTCACGACGCCTCCTCCATGTTTACTGCCAAACCACATTGTGCTTTCTGCCATTCTCCAGCGGAAGTCGCATCCCGGCAAAGCCAACAGGCGGGCAGCTTCCCGGCCGCTGGTCCTCCGTCATCGTCTTGGACCCCCCCCCCGCACCCCGCCAGTGCAACGCCGTCCGCCTTGCTTGCACACGTCAGCATCGACCTTGCTTATCCCATGGCGGATCTCTCCCCATTGTTGCCGGCGCCATGGTTGCCTTACACATTGACAACGGGCGCGGTCCCGAGAACGATGAGGCCGAAAAGTCCCAGTATGGCCTCCTCAGCCATCAGTGTTCCTCTGGCATGCGACCGCCACACTATCTCGCTAGCACGTCACCTCGGCATCCTCCCTCGAACGTCACCCTATCCTCGCCGCCGATTGCGGGCTACATCCCGACTCCCCAGACCACGCCGCCTCAACTCGCTGACTCACCTGGACCTAGTAACCCCCGACGCCCGGATCTTGTTGCCATGGTCAGCATCGTCGATCGCCTCCCTCACCTGGCACCTCACCTTGTTGATCCCGCTGCCTGGCCACACCCATCTTCTCAAAGAAGCCGACGGCGCCGGGCTTTGTCTTCCTCGAGCCTCCCCGTGTTTGGTCTGCTGCAGCATGCCTCATTGGTTGCCATACAACCAAGTAGCCAACAGTGACAACCTCGAATACAACCAAGTAGCCAACGGTGACTGATAAGTCTCCAATGTATTTATAATTTTTGATTGTTCCATGCTATTATAGTATCAATCTTGGATGTTTTATATGCAATTATATATCATTTTTTGGGCCTAACTTATTAACCTAGTGCCAAGTGCCAATTGTAGTTTTTTGCCTGTTTTTGGTTTTCCAGGAAATCGGTACCAAACGAAGTCCAAACGCTACAAAACTTTTTGATGATTTTTTTTGGACAAGAGAGACCATAGAATGTGACGCCCCTGACTCAATCATGCACTAATCATACACGCAAATGCGCATGATTCAGATCAGAGACTCACGGGAAGATGTCACAACACAACTCTAGACACAAATTCAAACATAAAGCTTTATATTACAAGTCAGGGCCACAAAGGTTCGAATACATAAGTCAGCGGAAGCAACAACATCCGAGTACATACATAAGTAAACAAGTCTGCCTTGAGATGGCTGAGCAAAACAACGACATCTGGATTGAAAAGGCGCAGGCCTCCTACCTGGGGCCTCCTAACTACTCCTGGTCGCCGGTGGTCTCCACGTAGTAGTAGGCTCCGTCGGTGTAGTGGTAGTCATCGGCGGGATCAACTGGCTCATGGACTCCGTCATCTGACTGCAACAATCGAGCAGAGGGGAAAGAGGTAGCAAAACAACCGTGAGTACTCATCCAAAGTACTGGCAAGACTTACATCAGATCTATGCTAAGTATGCATCAGTATCAAGGGAAGGGGTTGTATCTGTGGACTATACTACAGAAATGCCAGAATAGGAGGGAGATCTAGCCTATCGAAGACTAGCATCTTGCAGCGTTATAAGTGTACATATTAGTACTCCCTCCATTCCTCTTTGTAGTGCGCCATTGTGCGTGGCGTTTATACCAAGACGTGACCTGGCACTCTCATTTAGACATGAATTGCCCCTCCATCTGCTCACTCTGCCACATCACATGGGTGCCTGTTGCTGCACTCCGTGAACCGGCCGAGGGCTATTGTGGTCCAAAGCGGCTTAGGGGCACTACATTTCGGAATCTAGCCCCAAAAACTATACGCACTAGAATATGGAACAGAGGGAGTATACCATAAGTAAAAAGCATGCAGTAGCAATGCCCAGAGATCCTTCCTCGACTCCCTGCGAGAAAGCGATCCCGGAGCCATCATATCCATTTAGTGTCTCCAGTATCCAGTTCTAGTTGTAGTAGACTGGGATACAACTCCGAGCGTCCGTTGCCGTGGACACGGCTATTCGAATAGATATACTTCCCTGCAACGGTTCACCAACTTACCCAACACGCTCGATTAACTTCGGTCAGACACACTTTTGGGTCATGTCCGGCTTCGGCTGATCGACATACCGTAGTCCTACCTAGGCTCAACAAAGAGGCCAGCACACCGGTCTACATCCTAAATGCAAAGGGGTCATGGGCCAATCGTCCTTTGCAATCCTGCGCTTTGCGAACGTGGCCTGGAGCAGACCCACCCACTTATACAAGCGCAGGTGGTTACCGTCCAATCGGGCGCATGCCGCTAAACTGCTGGCGTCTGAGAGCTTTCGGAAGAATCGTACGATGCCGAGTGCCCATACTTATTCCCGTGTGGTGGTTAGTTCGAAAAGGCCAGAGGCCTACTCAGATCACATATCCAAACCCGTTAGTGTCTTGGGAGCGCACAGAGACGATCAGTGATCCTGTTGCCCCGTCTCGCGGACTTACGGCAAGGGTCAGGCCCATCCCTCTCCTGAGGTCGTCTATCTGCCCGGCCGTGCCGCGTAGTTATCTCGCGGGTACCCTCACGGTCAACCCGACTTCAGTAACTCTCGCGTGTACCCCTCGGAGTCGACCCGAGTTCAACAAGGGACTGAGGTAAAGTCAAGGTATCCGTGTGTCCATAACATCAATGGGTAAATCCGAGGAATCACCCTCGATGGATTCCTACTCGATGTAACCGTCAAGGTGGCCTTGGAGGAATCACCCTCGAAGGGTTCACACTTGAGGTGTTGCACGACACAGTCATCATCGGGAGTGGTGAATGAGGAATCACCCTCTGTAATCCACGACCGACTAACTACGCTACAGAGGTATCATCAGGAGTGAGATACGAGGTATCACCCTCGGCACTCAATAGTAGCTCCGCAGAGTCATACAACTAAGGGGGGTGCCGGTGATGTGTCGGTCTCTGCATGTCGATCACCTTGATCAAGTCACCGGTAACAAAGCGGGGCAACAAAGACAAGGGTGAGGGGTCACTGATGGATCACTAACCAACCTACACTAAGCATATAGGATGACATGTAAAGTAACAATAGCAGATTACAAAAGCAGGTTATGCATCAGAATAGGAGCTATTGAACAACAGTAGCAAAATCTAATGCAAGCATGAGAGAGAAAGAATGGGCGATATAGGAATGATCAAGGGGGGTTTTACTTGCCTGGAAGCTCTGCCGAGAAGGAAGGGTCATCGTCGATGTAGTCGATCACATGAGCATCGGCAGCGGTCTCGGGGTCTACCGGAGAAGAAGAGGGGGAAGAAGCAATAAATACAAAGCAAATAAATGCATCACATTGCATGACATGATAGTATACTATGCTAGGGGTGACCTAATGCAGTGATAAGTGTTATAGGCAGAGCGGTAAAATATCCGAAAATATTTTCCCGGCTCCAGGCTTTTATCGGACAGACGAACCGAAGGGGAAGGTTCCATGTTTGCTGTGATGGAGGCATGTGACAAGTATGTGGATGGCATATTCAGATTCATCTTATTTTTCTGATCATTTTTCATGTATAAATTATTTCATCCGAGTTACGGATTATTTTATATGAATTTCCAAAGTTTTAATTTTTTTTGGAATTATTATTAATTCGAATTTAATCATAAAATGCTATGTGTACAAAGCAGAGGCCAGCCACGGTCTATGACATGTGGGGCCAGGGTCAAAGTCAACATAGTCAAGTTGACTGGTCAATAGGGTGAATAGTAAAGGTGGGGCCAGGTTTTATTAAATGGATAATTAGAGGGGTGGGGTCTACACATCATTGGCACATTTGGCTAATTAACATTATTACCCCTAAACTAAAGCATAGCCCTAATTAAAACAGGGGTGGGCCCTAGGTGGCAGAGAGCCAGCCGGCCTCTGTGACTGGGCTGCACGCGCGCATGCACAGAGGCGTGCCCGCGGCCACGACGCCCGACCGGCAGGCAGCGGCGAGCGCGGGGGCGAGCGAGCGGGCGTGGGGCAGCGGCGACGAGCAGCAGCTACGGCAGCAGGCGGGCGCGCGGCCGGGCGCGGGCGGTAGAGGCAGGTCATGGCCAAGTGCAGGCGCGCGCGGGGCTCAGTCGCGCGAGCAGGAGGTAGCAACGGGCAAAGGGGGGCGGGGGTGCTAGCGCGGGGCACACACGGGCGTGGCCGGACACGGTCGGGGCAGCAGCAAGTGGCAGCGCAGTAGGAGAGCAGCAACAAAAGGGGGCGGCGAAGGCGAGCATCGGGCGAGGCGGCTGTAGCAGGGGTGTGGTGGCACGCGTGCGCGGGTGGACGCGGGACGCGGCAAGGCGCTTCCTGGGCACGGCGAGCACGACCCAGGCGAGGCAGGGCTTGGCTAGGGCGCGCGGCCAGGAGCGCGGGCTCCAGATGCGGCGCGGGACGACAGCCAACGACGATTGAATCAGAAGGGGAATAGGGGGGGGGGTCGAAGGGAAGGCTCACAGCGGTGCTCGAAGAGGTCTCGGGGAAGCTGGGGAAGATCGGGATGCGACGAATCCAACGATGAACAGCGGCGACCGGGCTTGAGGACGACGGCCGATGGCGATGAGCGGTGGCCTTCATGTCCATCTCCAGCGGTGAGGACGAAGCAGTTGACAACGGCGAGGGGCCTAGACATCTCCTCGTGGCTCGTGGTGGCTCCGGTACACGTAGACATCGACAGCGTGACGACGACCGAGCTCGGGCGATGGCTATGCGCGAGGAGTGCGAGCAGGGGAGGGGGATTGGTAGCTAGGGTTCGTCTGAGGGGAGAGAGGGGCAGTCTTATCCACCCAACAGGTCCAGCGGATGGCCAGCGCGTGGACAGGGCGCGGCCATGGCGGCCGGATGGCTGCCACGCCTTCTGTCCAGTACAGGGAAAGGGGATGCTGGGCCAGTGCACTATTGCACTAGAGCGGGGTGGGCACTTTTGAACCGAAAACCAAAAAACCAAACCGAACCGAACCATATTAACCGATTTGTCCATTAATTTGGTGGTTGGATTTTTGGTTCGGTGGAAAATTTTAAGGTTGTTTTTTGTTCGGTTTTCAATGCCCAGAAACCGAATACACCGAAGAAACAGATATGTATGATACCCCATGCAATACTTTGTTTTCGAAAGTGCAGCGGGGCCCATTTTCCTATCGGCCCAACCTAGCAGTATTCGCCCCACCCTCCCACTTCCCACGTAGGTAAACCTAGCCGTCAACCATCACTCCATATGAGTTCTCTCCAGAAAGTAAATCAGGCGGCGTCCTCTCCTTCCTTTGGTGAGCAACTCAACATGCGTCGACCTAGCAATCACCGGCAAATACTTGTTTGTTGTGGCAGACGTCTGGCCACCTGCTAGATGAGTTTCTAATGAGAACTGCTACACGTACGACGAATTCATACGATTTTTCGTATGACAGTCCTCAGCAGCCATTTGATCAACTGGCCGGACGTGTGAGATCAAGTCGTACAAAGTCGTACGCACAATTCATCGTACCCACAGCAATTTCGGTTTCTAATCTCTCAATCTAACTAGTACTCCTACGTAACGCCATGCGAACATGGCTAATTGAATCTGTTAGATTATTTTACTATTGTTTGCATGCAACATAGTCAATGGCCGTATTCTTCTAGCAAGTACTTCTATCCATGCAATATCTCGTAGGAGTATGTAGCATGCCCGTCTCTTGGTTATGGAAGTAACTATCAATTATTGTATCGTTTAGTGCATGAGCTTCTTAGTTTACGGGCATCACACATATTCTTCCGTACATAATACATGTAACGCTCCATGTGATTTTACACATAATTATGTTCACTAGTTTGCTTGACCGAATAAAGCAGTGACTGATGTTAGCTCTTGTGATTATTTTCTGCATTATATACAATGCAAATCAGTGCTCATAAGTCATATATTGATGAGTGCATGTATTTTGTTTTTTTCGGTTAACCGAATAAACCGAACCAAAATATTATGGTTAATATGGTTCGGTTTCTAAATATTGTGTGATTATTTCGGTTTCTATTTCTTCAAAACCGAAATTATAAAACACCGAATAAACCGAACCGTATTAACCATATAAACCGAACGCCCAGCCCTAACTAGAGCCCACTATACTAGTTAGGCCTTTTTCCTTTTTTTATTTTCTACTTTATTTCTTTTAGCTGTTGTTTTCTATTTAGCTTGCATCGCAAAAGATTTTTGTAAAATGTGAAACTTGTCACATAAATTTGATGCAATATTATGCACATGCTCCCAAGATTTCAAGTCAATTTGGATTAATTCAAAATAGGTTCTGAAATTAAATGGAGCCATTTAGTGCTGCTGGCCCTATTTAATAATTGCCAAGGCCAATTCAAAAATCCATTTGATGTTGGTTTCATCATTAAAATTACTTAGTGAATATTTGCAACCCAACGGACATTTTTGTTTTACTGTTTGAAGAAATAATAGTTTGTCTTATAATTCAAATTTTGAATTTGACTTTGATTTTTATCGAATGGCAATTTGGCTTAGCAAATATGGTGACATGGCATCATTAGCATGCGATCACTGTAGCATGACACTCGGGGTGTTGTATAGAAGCTTTGGGAGGAGACCAGAAGGAAAACGAGGAGACAACAAGGTAATAGGGCGCGTCCAGGGGGTAGGCGGGCCCTGATGCCTTGTGGGCCCCTCGTGGCTCCGTCTGTTCTTCCGCGGTCCCATCTAGAGGTCTTTTTCGGTACTCTGCCGGAGGGGGAATCGGTCACGGAGGGCTTCTACATCAACCTTGCTGCCCTTCCGATGATGTTTGAGTAGTTCACCACAGACCTACGGGTCCATAGCTAGTAGCTAGATGGCTTTTTGCTCTCTTTGATCTTCAATACAATCTTCTCCTCGTTGTTCTTGGAGTTCTATTCGATGTAATCTTCTTTTGCGGTGTGTTTGTTGGGATCCGATGAATTGTAGGATTCTGATCAGATTATTCATGAATATCAGTTGATTCTTCTCTGAATTCTTTTATGCATGATTATTATAGCTTTGTATTTCTCTTCGACCTATCCATTTGGTTTGGCCAACTAGATTGTTTTACCTTGCAATGGGAGAGGTGCTTTGTAATGGGTTCAATCTTGCGGTGCTCTATATCCCAGTTACGAAGTAGGGGACAAGACACGTGATGAGTCCAATTTACGTGATGTTTTTCCCTTATATTTTGTGCCTACAAGGTGGACTTTGTGAAATTTTACCGCGTTCGCGCACTTCTTTTTGTTGATGATCCTTCAGGTTACGTCTTTTGGAGCAATATTCATTTTCTGGAGAAACCACCCAAATATGGCAGTGGAATCACGTATTAAAGGTGATAAACACATTCCATAGAAAAAATCAAGCAAGAAGGCCAAAGAAATAGCCGCCGTTGCGCCTCCAGAGCAAACGACAGCGTTCCATGCGACCGCGCGTGCTCGCATGAGCGGTCGTTTGGCGTGCCGCCGCCTCCAGGGGATCAGCTATTTTCACCTCGTGGAAACGAATCGTGGAGGGGACGAACAGAGACTCCAGAAACTCATCCAGAAGGTAGAACCCTAGCCTCCGGATCCCATCCGAAGGAGGATCGATCGGGAGAAGAGGGGGATTCCTCTCACCACGGGAGGAACAACATCATCATCATCATCAACATCTACATCACCACCATCTCCATCATCATCATCCACATCCTTATCATCTGCAACATCAAGAACCCTAGTGGACCCTTCGGTGTATCGGTTGAATCACTCGTCCATGTATCCCGTTACCATCCTCATGATGCTTGTTGTTCTTATGTGTGAGTAGACCCCTAGTTCTCGGGGATATGGATGAATCTTGGTATGTGTAGGATTTGAAACGTATAATGTGGATATGAGATCACCTGTTGAATGCTTAGTTTAATAACTTCGTGAATCTTGTGAAGGGGCCCCACTCAACATTTGTGCCTTTGTAGGCCACGAAGTATGTCACTGTCTTTGCATAGGTTTAGGATGTGGAGGTAATTCGAGGTGACAGTAAAAGCCTACTGCTCCTAACCTTTACAAGTGATCGGGGATCACAGAGAACCTTTAGTGAGGCCGCGTCCAAGGGGTAAACCCTTAATTTTCATGAGCTGTAACCCTCTGGGGGAGGCTATGGAGGTGGCGTGCGTGGAACAAAGTCTACCATGAGTAGAACGTGTTCTGTACCCGGCTCCGCCCAGCATAATCGTCAACAGTGGTTCAAGTATCCATTCCATGCTATGCTTATGCATAGTAGTACTAGAAACATACCAAAGGGAATTCCAGATTCCCTGAGAACGCCTTTTTAATTCTGTTGTTTCACCGTTCTTTACTGTCCTTGTCTTTATTTTATTTTCATGCTATTTAGTTACACGTCACCATTTTGCTCAATCCTTATTTAAATCCACCCTCACTCTGCTTCAAGTCTACAATTATCTGCAGGCACAAAGCTAAATAATTATTTATAAGGGGCAAAAGCCTAATTCCTATGCTCCCTGTGGGATCAATACTCTTACTTCGAAAAGGCTACAACTAAACCATGTGCACTTGCAGGATATCAATCTTTTTCTGGCGCCATTGCCGGGGAGCTGAGCGCTTTTGGGCCTTGCCTTGAGTTTTGAGTTATTTTTTGATCTAACGGTCTTTGCAGATGAAGTGTAGCCATGGTTTTATAAGAACAAGTTTATTAGGTAGGTGCTGAGTTAGTAGCAGGACCGGCTCGAGGAGAGAACTACATAATAACTGGTCCCAACCTACCTGGTAAAGTATATGAGATAAACCCTCGGTTAATTGCTATGATAAAAGAAAATCTATTCCGAGGTGATGCAACTGAATGTCCTTATGAGCATATTAACAATTTTGATCTTGCATGCAGAACCCTTCAGTTGCAGGAGTTAACTAATGATGAGCTCAAAGCGAAAGTATTTCCCCATTCTCTCCAGGGAACAACAAAAAAATGGCTAAGATGTCAAGATATAAATACCTTGAGTAGCTGGCCAAAATTAAGGGCTGCTTTTTCCTCTCATTACTGTCCTCAAGGGAATCTATATATAATCAAGAGGAAGATAAACAGCTTTGGACTGCGGGAAGGTGAGAAACTAGTGGAGGCATATATAAGGTATCGTGAAATACTTATCGCTTGCCCTGAACATCATTATCCCGACTTTTTAGTAGTCAATTTCTTTTATGGTGGGCTTAATCCACAAAGTAAACAAGCTTTAGATCTTGCCTCTAAAGGCTTCTTTTTGGGAACTGAGATATCAGATGCTTGGAACATACTTGACAGGATGAGGTACAATGCTGAGAACTGGTACCTTTGTTTGAAGGAAAAGAGTAAAGTTGATCCTGTTTATGATAGTATTAAATCTTTTCTTAGAACTTCGAAAGTAAAAAAATGATGTCATGAGCTAAATATTGTAACTAAACCCATGATGCATGTCTTGAAAGATCTTTCTAAGTTCTTAAACTTGCCAGAGGAGAAGTATTTAAAATTTAGCAGGGAGTCTAAGGCTATTCGCATGGTGGACGCTATAAAGAAAAATACTACTCCGTCTGAAAAGCGAAAAGAAGCCTATTACAAGCCCAATGGTAAAAACTGGTAGGAACACCCTCGGAAAAGGATAACAAGAAAGTCAAGATGAAAAAATGTGGGATTCCACCCTATGTCAATATAGTAAAAGAACTTGATATACCTGTACCAGTGCTGAATAAAGAAGTCTATTTGGATAGGGATACCACTTCTTATCTCAAAGGGTGTAACGAAGGTAATAATACAGGTAAGCAAATTTTATCATGTTCTTTTGGGTGTAAAGCATATTTTGGGTTATGTGACACCGGTTCACCGGTTAATATTATTCCTTATAGTCTTTATGCTAAAATTTATGATGAGATTGTTCCTTGCACCCTTGAACCTATTGACGTTATTTTCAAGCTTGTAGATAAAACCGAAAGGAAACCCTGTGGCATCCTCAAAGATGTCAACATAATAATAGGCTCTCTCATTTATCCCATTGACATTTATGTACTAATGATCCCTGAGGATAAAGATTGCCCAATTATTTTTGGAACCTCCTTTTTGAATGTTGCAGGGGCCTACATAAAGAAGAAAACCATCTCCATGAAGTGGGGAGATGAGATGGTAAAGTTCCCATTCTCCTCGGTATTAAGTAAGCAGTATGAAGAGGAACCTTGGGATAATGAGGAGCAAGAACTAAATCAACTGGCTGAAATCCATCTCCAAACACGAGAGGATGAAGTTGAGCGGGTATTGGTGAGTCCAGGATCCTTATATGAAGATGAAGAGAAAGAGGAGATCGAAATGATAATGGATGCTACAGCAATAGTATGCCCGCACCTTAATAAAGTTTATGAAGCACTCGAGAGAAAGGGAGATGAGGAGTTACCTCCTCCGACTTTGAAACCACTACCCAAGGGGTTGAGGTATGAATTTATGGATAATACAGAAAGATTTCGTATTATTGTTAATGCTGACCTTTCGGTTAAAGAGAAGGAAAAGCTCTTAGCAGTACTGAGTAAGCACCGAAAAGCTTTGGGCTATTCAATCTGGGATGTAAAGGGATACATCCTTCTATAGATTCTCATGCAATACCTATTGAAGAAGGGGCTAAGCCAGTTATTGAGAGCCATAGGAGACTTCATCCGACGTCCAAGAATGTGGTAAGAAAAGACTTAATATGTCTCCTTGATGCAGGGGTAATATATCCCATATCAGATAGCAAATGGGTAAGTCCGGTCCATTACGTTCCAAAGAAAGGAGGGGTTTCCTTAGTAACTAACGAAAACAATGACCTAGTCCCAACTAGGGCAGTTATTGGATATGGAATGTGTTTTGATTTCAGGAAATTAAACAAATATACGAAGAAGGATCACTACCCATTGCCATTTATAAAGGAGATATTGGAGAGATTGGCCAACAATTCTTATCTTTGTTACCTCGATGGTAATTCTGGATTCTCTCAAATAACAATCAGACCCGAAGACCAAGAAAAGACTACCTTCACTTGCCCGTACATTACGTATGCATATCGTAGAATGCCATTTGGTCTACGTAATGGACCACCCTCGTTTCAAAAATGCATATCTAAAGTCTTTCCTGATTATATTGAAAAGATTGTTGAAGTGTTCATGGACAGTTTTTCTGTTCAAGGCACATTCTTTGATAATTGTCTCTATAATCTCACAAAGGTTTTTGCAGAGATGTGAGGAAACAAGTTTGGTGCTGAACTAGGAGAAGAGTCATTTCATGGTCACTGAAGGTGTTGTGTTGGGACATAGTCTCAGGAAAGAGTATTGAGGTAGACCAAGATACAATTGAGGTAATAGAGAATTTGCCTTACCCCCAAGATTCAAAAGGTATGCAAACTTTTATGGGACATGCTAGTTTCTATAAAAGATTTATCAAAGATTTGTCTAAAATATCGAAACCCCTGATTGACCCGTTGCACAAAGATGTTCCTTATTCTTTTGATAAGATCTGTGTGCAGGCTTATGAGAAATTAAGAAATGCCTTGATTATAGCCCCCATCTGTCACAGCCCTAGCATTAGCCTTTGCTTGGCCTTGCATGCTCACCATGTCATCATGTTTAATTTTATTAGAAGTTGAAATGGGGATGATCAAAACCCTAGCACCAAATAAACCAAATTGGATCAACTAAAATATTTTTCAATGAACCCAAAATGCCTTCAGAAAAGTTCACCATTTTTGAATTGGTTTGAAACCTTTGCCAAAAATGGTGCACATTTTTCTAGGACATTTTTGGATTTTTGAATTAACTCATATTGTATTTGAGTTGGAGCAAATAAATCCTATAATTATTATATTGCTCCAATGATTCTGAAACATTTTGTGCAGCTTTGGAGTAATCCATTATGCATTTACAATATTTTTCAGGAGCAACAAAATTGAATTGGTTTCAAAACCAAATTCAAAACACATATGCAGAATAGAAAACAGTAAGCAAATAAAGAAAAGAGAGAAAGAGAGAAACCTTACCTGTGCAGCCCAACAACGTAGCAGCCGATCTGGGCAAAACCAGCCCAGCCCACCAGGGGCAGCGCTGTCTTCTTCCTCCTGCCAGGAGGAGAAGTAGCTACATGCCCGGCGCACAGATGAGCCGCGCCAGCTCCTCCTGCCTGCCTAGCTCCTCCCCAATGCACCTAGACGGCGCCACGACACCCCCTCGACGCCCTCGGTCTCTCCCTCGAGCTCATCCTCTCCTCTGACTCTCTCCCCGCTCATTCCCATACGCGTCCGAGAGTGCTGCCGCGTACCAACGTGCCCACCGCCGTCTCCTCGCCACCCCAAGCAGTCCAGCAGCTTCGCCGTCCTCTGCTGCAACTCCTCACCGACGAGAACGAGCCCGGAAGTCCCCCATCACCGCCACCGTCATCTTCTTCACTATCGGCCGCCGCGGATATCCACCGTTGATCTGTCGCCGTCCGAGCTTCCCCGAGCACGCTGGCCATCCCTATGACACCGCTGTGAGCTCCCGAGCATTTCCCCGTCTCCCCGCAGTTGGCCCCTTCCTGTAACTAACCTAGCCGCCGGAGCAGAGAGCTCCCACCCGCCGGCCATGTGGCCGCCGTGGTTACAGCCACTGCAGCTCACAGAGGAGCACACCATCGTGATCATCACACTCCAAGGAGCCTAGTGCACACACCCGTTCATCCTCCCGTGCACCGTAACATCATACCTGAGCTTGGCCGAACTCCGGCCGCCGCCAAAGCTCGTCGCCGGCATGCTTCCGGCGACCCCCGCGTCCAACTCCCTTGCTCCTCGATGCGGGCGAGCAAGGGCTACACCCTGGTGCCCTCGACACATGCAGCCGACGCCCATAGCGCGTTTCCAGCGTGCCTCCGCCGCGCTGGATGGTCGCCGGCGGCCTAACCCCGGCCGTGCTGATGTGGCGAGGTTAATTAGCGTTAACCCCTTCCCCTGTGACACCGCCATGTGTGCCCCAGTGCCCAAATTAATTAGATTAATTCCCTGTTTAGATTAGTATTAACCCCCCATGGGCCTCACCTATCAACTTTGACTTGGCCACATCAACGTTGACCAGGCCCACTGGTCAGCCTCCGTTCCTGCCCTGTTACACTGACGTGCGGGACCCACAGGTCAGGTTTGACCTGGGACGGTCCCTTGACCTGCTGACGTCACTGTGATGTGCCGCTAACACAGTAAAGCTTTTCTGGGATTTTAAATAAATCAGAAATGATTTATTTATTTTAGAAAATGGCCAATACTTCAAAAAATCATAGAAATTAAACCATAACTCCAAATGAAATAATTTATATATGAAAAATTATCAGAAAAATATGAAGAATCTGTTTATAGCATTTCCATGCATGTTTAAATAACTTGCAGCTACAGTATATGACAATTTGAATAAATGGCATTTGAAATATCACAAATGGAGTTTGATTTTGAACATTGAGTTCAAACCAACTTCATTTAACTTGTTGCTAGTTGCATTAGCTCAATAAACAACATATTGCCATGTCATGATCATGCATCATATTGTTGCATTGCATTGATTGTGTTCCCTCTTGTTTGCCGGTGTTTGTTCCCTCTCGGTAGTTGTGGTTCCGATGTTGAGATTGATGTCACCAATGAAGACACAATGCTATCTTCAGAAGTGCTAGGCAAGCAAAAACCCCTTGAGCATTCCGATACAATCCCACTCTCTCGCTCCTGCTCTCTTTTACTGCTTTAGGACAACAACGATTCAACTGTTACTTGTTGCGGTAGTTGAACCCATTCCTCTGCATGACCTGTCTTTGCCACAGTAAATAGTTGAAACCCACTAGCATGAGTAGGAGTTGTTTGAGCCATGATGTGCCTACTCATTCATGCTTGCTTGTTATGCCCGCTATTGCTTAGAGTTGTATAAGGTCTGATTCATCGGGGATGAACTGGAATGTTGTGATCATGTCCTACCATTGAGAGCTAAGTGTGTGAACATGATTTGGTAAAGGTAGTGGTGAGAGGCCATGCAGGAGTACATGGTGGGTTGTCTCATTGAAACCGACCTCAGGAACCGAGTTCCCTGTTTGTGATCCAAGATAGTTACTACCACGCATTGGAATGCTTAAGTGCCCCTCTCAACTTATTAACCGCCACGATCTCTGTCCAGGAGTTGCAACTAGTTTTTGGTGTTTGTAGGTTGTGTTAGTAGTCTACCAAGTGGCATCCGGTACAAGTGGGCTTGGGACAGACTAGGCACAGTGGCACGGTGTACCAAGTGGCACCCGGATGGTGGGCTTGGGAACCCTGATCACATCATTTGGGGCCGTAGTGGAAACCTCGGCCAGACTTCCTTGCGGATGGAACTCGAATAGGCGATAAACCTGGACTAGACTCTTGTGTGGTTAGTCAGGTCGTGGCCGACACCCTCGCTGGGCTTCCACTTGAAGGTTGTCGAGTACATGTCGTGTAAACGGCGGTAAGTGGTGAGAGCGTGTGTGAAGAAGTACACCCCTGCAGGGTTAAAATGATCTATTCGAATAGCCGCGTCCTTGGATATGGACTGCTTGGAAAGCTTACATTGTTCATAGATAACTAGAAGTGGATACTCTAAAATACACAAGTTAAGCATGAGTGCTATGGATGGCCTTCTCGTAAGGAGACGGGAGCGGATCCATAGTGGTGTATTGATATGGTGAATATGTGGACTCGTGTGCGCTTTCTCACCTCAAAGAAAATGCTGGTAGTCGTAGTACAGGATAGCCACTGAGTCAAAGCTGGCTTGCTGCAGTCAAACTCAACAACCCCCTTTGTTGATACTGATGCATATGTAGCTAGTTCTGATGTAACTATTGCTGAGTACATTTGTACTCACGTTTTCTTAATTTATGTTTTTTGCAGAGAGACCTCAGTCTCACTAGTAGTTCTACGCGGGCTTCGACAATTAGCTTGGGAATCCCAGACGGAGGTCTGCTTCCTATGGAGGGTCTTGTAGATAGAAAGGCTTCCTAGCCTTCTTTCTTTTCAGCTGTCTGTACTCAGATAGGATTAGCTTCCGCATGTGCTCGTTGCTTGTATGACTTTGTAACTTGGGTCATGAGACCCATGTTTGTAATATCATGCTATGTATGGCTCCTCGGAGCCTTTTAATTAAATACTTTGAGTCATAGAGTTATGTTGTGGTGCCATGTTGTATCTGCACATATCGAGCATATTGTGTGTATGTTATTGAAATGCTTTGGTATGTGTGGGATCCAACACCTAGTTGTTTATTCTTGGTAGCCTTCCTTATGGGGAAATGTCTCCTAGTGCTTCCACCGGAACACATGGATTGATCGGCATGTGTCCTTCTTTGCTCCTGTGTCTGTCCCTACGGGGAAATGTCATGCGGTGTTTACCGGAGTACTGATAGCTTACTACAGCCCGGTTACACTCGCTGCTGACCGACACGTGCATTGCTGGGTCATGTATGCATGTCCCTATAAGTTTGT
This sequence comes from Thinopyrum elongatum, assembly GCA_011799875.1. Lineage (NCBI taxonomy): Eukaryota > Viridiplantae > Streptophyta > Magnoliopsida > Poales > Poaceae > Thinopyrum > Thinopyrum elongatum. The sequence continues at coordinate 548,969,298 of CM022298.1, read as the reverse complement.
GCCACCTTGGGTTTACGACTAGTCATGTCGGCCCGGGTTCTCTGTCATATGGATGCTAGCGACACAATCATATACGTGAGCCAAAACGCGCAAACGGTCCCGGCTAAGGTAAGGCTGCAGCCGTGGGAATACCGTGCGTGAGGCCGCAAAGTGATATGATGTGTTACATGCTAGATCAGTGTGACTTAGGATCGGGGTCCTGACAGCTTTGGTATTAGAGCTTGACTGCCTGTAGGATTACCAAGCCAAACGGGTCGAAGTCGAGTCTAGAAATGCTTTAGTTACATAAGGGAATTGATTGTGGAAGGGAACATAAGGCTCTTTTTACTCCTTATCCTCGTGTCATTCTGATTCTGAGTGACCCTCCTTTTCTACGGGACTAAGAACTAGGCTTCTCATCTTTATATTAGGATCACATGTTACTAATCCGTAGACCTTTAGGAATGATGGATCCAAGTCTCAGTTTAGTTTCTAGTACTTCCGTGTGTTAACAGTTGGTCTGAAAACCTTGATTTTGTGATGTTGAGTGGTTATGCTACCATTTTGTAGGATGTCTCAAAATCTTTTTTGAGCATTTACAGCCGTTATGCTGTCCGAGTTATCCCAGGTTTCTAAACAATCTAATGCATTTGCAATCCTTCCTCTATGTTCCCGATGTCCTTTTGGGTCAGATTAAGCACACTAATCGCTGAGTTGAGGTACTACGTTGCCTCGACATATTTGTCGAAGCTATCAGGAAGCTAGGATATCTTAGAGAACCACCTAGTAATCTAGCCTTGTGTTGTGTTCTCAGTGTGATGACTCTGGCCACCATTCTCGAAAGCATCTCGTGATGTTATTTAGTTAGTAGGTATTTTATTCCTGGGTTCTTGAACCCAAGATTCACTCTACTTACTTCGTGTTGCTAGTGTTTGCCCATTCCTTTAGGATATTAGTAACCTTTGTGATAGTCTTTGAAGTCCGTGGTATATCGTTCTTCCAATACCATGAACCAATATGGCAGAAGTTCTTTTGAACCAAAAGACCACAATAAGGGTGCTCTTGATGAGTTCTCCATTCTATATTGTGAATCTGCCAGTCCTTCCTCTTCTTCATGGGTTATTTGGAAGAAATATGTTGAACTTGTTCGACATGCTAATTCATGCATTCACTACTCAGAAAATCATGTGTTCCTTTGAGTTGTGTCCTTTGTAGCTGTATTCCAACCCTCGCCTATCAGTTGATAGTCAGGAGTAGTTGTGCATCCATTCATCAATGCCTTTCACTCTTGTGGTCCGTCAAGCCATGCTATTTCAGAATGACTAGGAGAAACAAACTCCAGCACCTCATCCATTTCTAGGATTGGGTCAAAGCAGTTGTATTCCGCAGATAAAATGCCAATCCATCTTTTGTTCTGTTCTACCCTGGAGTAGTACCCCCTTAATGTTAGGATTGTCATGAGAATTGCACCACCTCTTATGAACTTTTTGATGCAGTGATACTTCTCGCCATCATTGTTCATTCCTCGGTCTCCGTGTTGTTGTGACCGGAATACCGACAAGTGAACTGTGATGTGTGAAATCAAAACTCCTAGCAACCTTGTTGCTTGGTAGTTAAAGGATGATAATATCATTCTTAGCATGCTGGTTATTGAATCGCCATTCTAAGATTGAACGTGCTACCTAGTCCTTAATTCTGGTGCACTCTTCAATCAATGACTTAGGATTGTGTCAATCCTTCGCTCTTTTGATCATATCGTTTTGCCTGGAAGGTGAGATTATTCTCGAGCTTAATAACATATCGGTGGTTCGCGATGTTCCGAATATCTTCTCGGAAGTATTACCAGGTTGTCCCCTGACCGTTATGTTGAGCTCGTGATCAAGTTGGTTTTTCTCTAGACCACTCCTTCTCCAAGGATCTATGTTGGATACCCTGAGCTAGTTGCTTAAGCTAAACAACAACTTGGAGAGTTGGAAGATAAAAGATTTATCCAACTTAGTTCATTCAAAGTGATATCTTGTGTTTGTGTGCGTGTTGAAGAAATATGATATCTTCATCGAATGATCTTCGTGTTCAGTTGTTGGATCTATTGTATTATCCAATCTTTGATTTGAGTGTGGGCTATCATCAAATCAAATCAGAACCAACGATGTTCGTAATGTTGTCTTACTCGTGGATGTTCCTCGAGCATACACCATGATAACCCACAAGTATAGGGGATCGCAACAGTTTTCGAGGGTAGAGTATTCAACCCAAATTTATTGATTCGACACAAGGGGAGCCAAAGAATATTCTCAAGTATTAGCAGCTGAGTTGTTAATTCAACCACACCTGAAAGACTTAATATTTGCAGCAAAGTATTTAGTAGCAAAGTAGTATGGAAGTAACAGTAACAGTAGCAAAAGTAACAGTAGCAGTTTTGTAGCAATTGTAACAGTGGCAACGGAAAAGTAACTTAGCAAAGACCAATATGAAACGAGCTCATAGGCAATGGATCAATGATGGATAATTATGTCGGATGGCATTCATCATGCAACAGTTATAACATAGGGTGACACAGAACTAGCTCCAGTTCATCAATATAATGTAGGCATGTATTCCGAATATAGTCATACATGCTTATGGAAAAGAACTTGCATGACATCTTTTGTCCTACCCTCCCGTGGCAGCGGGGTCCTATTGGAAACTAAGGGATATTAAGGCCTCCTTTTAATAGAGAACCGGACCAAAGCATTAGCACTTAGTGAATACATGAACTCCTCAAACTACGGTCATCACCGGGAGTGGTCCCGACTATTGTCACTCCGGGGTTGCCGGATCATAACACGTAGTAGGTGACTATAACTTGCAAGATAGGATCAAGAACACAAATATATTCATGGAAACATAATAGGTTCAGATCTGAAATCATGGCACTCGGGCCCTAGTGACAAGTATTAGGCATAGCAAAGTCATAGCAACATCAATCTTAGAACATAATGGATACTAGGGATCAAACCCTAACAAAACTAACTCGATTACATGATAGATCTCATCCAACCCATCACCGTCCAGCAAGCCTACGATGGAATTACTCACGCACGGTGGTGAGCATCATGAAATTGGTGATGGAGGATGGTTGATAATGACGACGGCGATGATTTCCCCTCTCCAGAGCCCTGAACGGACTCTAGATCTGCCCTCCCGAGGAAGAACAGGAGGTGGCGACGGCTCTGTATCGTAAAACGCGATGAATCCTTCTCTCTGATTTTTCTCTCCCCGAACATGAATATATGGAGTTGGAGTTGAGGTCGGTGGAGGTCCAGGGGCCCCACAAGGATGGATGGCGCGCCCTGGGGGGGTGGGCGCGCCTCCCACCCTTGTGGATAGGTGTGGGCCCCCTTCAGTTGATTCTTTCGCCAATATTTTTTATTAATTCCAAAAATGATCTCCGTGAAGTTTCAGGTCATTCTGAGAACTTTTATTTCTGCACAAAAATAACACCATGGCAATTCTGCTGAAAACAGCGTCAGTCCAGGTTAGTTCCATTCAAATCATGCAAATTAGAGTCCAAAACAAGGGCAAAAGAGTTTGGAAAAGTAGATACGATGGAGACGTATCAACTCCCCCAAGCTTAACCCATTGCTTGTCCTCAAGCAATTCAGTTGGTAAACTGAAAGTGATAAAGAAAAACTTTTACAAACTCTGTTTGATCTTGTTGTTGCAAATATGTAAAGCCAGTTTTCAAGTTTTCAGCAAAGATTATGAACTAACCATATTCACAATAACATTTAGGTCTCATATTTACTCATATCAATGGCATAATCAACTAGCGAGCAATAATAATAAATCTCGGATGACAACACTTTTTCAAAACAATCATGATATGATATAACAAGATGGTATCTCGCTAGCCCTTTCTGAGACCGCAAAACATAAATGCAGAGCACCCCTGAAGATCAAGAACTGACTAGACATTGTAATTCATGGTAAAAGAGATCCAGTCACAGTCATACTCAATATCAATTAATAACAAAGCATACAAATGACAGTGGTGCTCTCTAACTGGTGCTTTTTATAAGAGAATGATGACTCAACATAAAAGTAAATAGATAGGCCCTTCGCAGAGGGAAGCAGGGATTTGCAGAGGTGCCAGAGCTTGAGTTTTTAAAACATAGATGAATATAATTTTGAGCGGTATGCTTTCATTGTCAACGCAACAACCAAGAGATCTCAATATCTTCCATGCTACATACATTATAGGCGGTTCCCAAACAGAATGGTAAAGTTTTTACTCCCCTTCCACCAATAATCACACTCCACGGCTGGTCCGAAACAACGGGTACCGTCCATACATTCAACAATCCTGGGGGAGTTTTGTTTAATTATTTGAAATTTTGTTTCTGATCTTTTGATCATAGGACTGGGCATTCCAATTACCAGCCATTTTCTCGTGAATGATGAGCGGAGTCCACTCATCGTGAGAATAACCCACCTAGCATTGAAGATACTGACAGCCCCCAGTCGCTACATGAGCGATTCGGGCATAAAAAACAGATTATCATTTGAAGGTTTAGAGTTTGGCACATGCAAATTTACTTAGAACGGCAGGTAAATACCGCATATAGGAAGGTATGGTGGACTCAAATGGAACAACTTTGGGTTTATGGAAGTGGATGCACAAGCAGTATTCCCGCTTAGTACAAGTGAAGGCTAGAAAAAGACTAGGAAGCGACCAACTAGAGAACGACAACAGTCATAAAAATGCATCGTGATTAACCAACATTGAATGCAAGCATGAGTAGGATATAAATCACCATGAACATAAATATCGTGGAGGCTATGTTGATTTTGTTTCAACTACATGCGTAAACATGTGCCAAGTCAAGCCACTCGAATCATTCAAAGGAGGATACCATCCTATCATACTACATCACAACCATTTTAAAAGCATGTTGGCACGCAAGGTAAACCATTATAAGCTCCTAGCTAATTAAGCATGGCATGAATAACTATAATCTCTAATTGTCATTGCAAACATGTTTCATTCATAATAGGCTGAATCAAGAATGATGAACTAATCATATTTACAAAAACAAGATAGGTCGAGTTCATACCAGCTTTTCCTTATCTCAATCATTTCATCATATATCGTCATTATTGCCGTTCACTTGCACGACCGAACGATGTGAATAATAATAATAGTGCACGTGCATTGGACTAAGCTGGAATCTGCAAACATTTATTCAAAGGAGAAGACAATATAATATGGGCTCTTTGTTAGATCAACAATAATGCATTGGGAGCCACTCAACATTTTCATCGTGGTCTTCTCCCTTCGACCCCCAAAGAAAAGAAAAGAATTTCAACGAAACACACTGAAATGTTTTTGGAGTTTTTGTTTTTCTGAAGAAGGTAAAATAAGAACAAGAAAAACTATCTACACGGGAAAGCTTCCAACAAGTAAAAGAAGAACAAGAAATCTTTTTGGGTTTTCTTTAATACTACAACTAAGCATGGAAGGTAAACTAAGCTACAACTAATTTTTTTTTCTCAAAGGTTTTCAAACACTCAAGAAGAAAGCGGGAAAAAGAAATAGACTAACATGGATAATACAATGAAAAAGTATGAACACCGACAACTAGAATGAGTGTGTGAACATGAATATAATGTCGGTGAGAAATACGTACTCCCCCAAGCTTAGGCTTTTAGCCTAAGTTGGTCTAGGGCCACCACTGGCCCGGATGATATCCAAAGTCATAGTTGGGGTCATATTGTGTTGCGGCAGCCGCTGCTTGGCGGGCTGCCTCCTGGAGGCGAGCAGTCTCCGCTGTCTTCTCATACTCGTTCGCCTCCTCTCTAGTTATAAAATACCTCCCATTTACCTGAAAGTTAAAGAAGGCAGGAGCAGGAAGGGTAATATGGACGACACGCCGTCTGTCAAAGATTAGTCGGTACTGGAGGGACTGCTCGTTCCTCTCAAGAAACTGATAGCGTACTAAAGCATTATAATCAAGAAAAGGAGGTGGCAACTCTATGTCATTCCCCCTTATGGGCACACCAAGATAATTAGCTAAACGAGTTGCATAAATCCCACCAAATAAATCTCCCTCTTTAGCATTATGATGTAACCTCCTTGCAATAAGAGCCCCCAAATTATATCGCTTGTCACCTAACACCGCACACTTGAGGATACTAAGATCTGGAACGCAAAGGTGGCAGTGATCATGTTTACCGTTAATGCATCTACCTATAAAGAGAGCAAAATAATATATGGCAGGAAAGTGAATGCTCCCTATGGTAGCTTGTGTGATATTTCTAGTTTCTCCCACGGTAATGCTAGCAAGGAAATCATTATATTCAGATTTGTGAGGCTCACTAAGAAGGCCCCACTGTGGGATTTTGCAAGAAGTATTAAAATCTTCAAGGTCCATGGTATATGATTCATCATAAAGATCAAATAAAATAGTATGGGTATTTGTCGGCGTGCGACACCTATGGGACCCCTTTACGATTCGGCAGGGAGAGAGGTATGCACAAAGAGCAGAACCAACGATCGACGCGGGGCGATTTTACCCAGGTTCGGGCCGCTGATCAGCGTAAAACCCTACTCCTGCCTTGTTTTATTATGAGTGTTCTTGAGCCCAGGCTCCAGGAGCGCTTGCGATGAACAGTATGTTCAAAGAGCAGCTACGCATGCCGAATGGGCCAGAAGATCCTCCTTTTTGTAGCAGTTGCCTTGGGCCTCCTTTTATACGCTCAAAGGGGTCACCACAGTGGCAAAATGTACATACATTGAGGTGTAAAGTAGCTACAGGGTGATCATACCTAACCACTGACAGATTAGGACGAACGCATTTAATGCACCGTGAGGTGTCTGTTTAGGTGTCCTCACTTTCTTGGGGATGGAAAAAGGGGCCATCCCATCAGCACCGCTTAAGCTCTCCTCCACTGGAGCGTTGCCACGCATCCAGAGAAGGACCCAGAATGTCGGGCTTGTTGCTGTATCGAAGCGGTGGCACAGTAGCAGAATCTTGCCGGGCGTAAAATCTTGCCGGGCTTCGCAGGCCACCCCGGCAAGATCTTGCCGAGGAGGCTGGCTTTCGGATTCCAGCTCTTCCTATCTGCTGATCCTCAGATCTTTGACTTGAGTATTTCTTCGATAGCCTAGGTCAACCTCAAACTGTTCCCCGACAAGCCTTGCCACGAGTATGGCTACAACTGCCCGTGCACAAGTACGGGGTACTAATGGCCCAATACTTAGTACACCGACAGTATTGCGCTTAGATGAAAATTCAATCCTCTGCACAAAGGAATTGGAGAGATAATAGTATTGTTGGCACTTGTCTGACACGAAGTCCTCAAGATCAGCATTCCGTACATATGCATCAAACTCATCCTTGAAGCCTGCACGAACCATGAATTCATCCGACGGCCATTCACAAGGCCGCACTTGAGTTTCCCTTGGTGGTTCAAGGTCCGGCTCCCATATCGTGAGCCTCAGTGCTTGCTTCCTCAAAGAACCACCTTGGTACATTTTCCTAGACATTTTTCTTTCTTTGAAAATTTTTGAAATTTTTAGTGTCTCAAAATAAAAGTGAACCAAACTCAACAAAATTGATAGCAACTACTCCTACAAGTGCCTAGAGGCTAAATCATGCATCAAAACTACTTTAGACCATATAAATTTGACATGCAAGCTCAAGAACAGGGTCACCACAGCAGCAAAAAATTGCAATATATAAAGCACTAGAACAAAAACTAATTGGACCGTTGGAGGAGTCACATACCGAAGAACAATCCCCCAAAGCAGTTTTGCAAATGGAGCTTTACACAAGGAGATAAAAAATGGCAGCAAAATGAGCAAGAACACGAGTTTGAGCTACGGGATGATTTTTTCTGGAGGAAGACGAAGTGGATGGGTGCTGGGATAAGTGGAGGGGGGCCACGTGGGACCCACAAGGTCGAGGGGCGCGCCCTCCACCCTTGTGGACAGGTGGTGGGTCCCCCTGGTGTGTTCTCAGTGCCAGAGATTCTCAAATATTCTATAAAAAATCATACTAAATTTTCAGGGCATTTGGAGAACTTTTATTTACGGGACATTTTTTATTTCACGGATAATTCAGAAGACAGACGGAAAATACTATTTTTGCTTTATTTAACCTAAATAACAGAAAGTAAAAAGTAGGTACAGAAAGTTGTGCCTTCTAGATTCATCCATCTCATGCTCATCAAAAGGAATCCGTAACAAGGTTGATCAAGTCTTATTAACAAACTTCTTCCAAATGACATGAAACCGGAGAATTTTCGAATAACACTAGGTTACCTCAACGGGGATATGCATGTTCCCAACAATAAGAATATCATATTTCTTTTTGACAGTAGGAAGAGGGAATTCAAAACCTCCAATAGTAATAGTTGAAATTTTTCCAATAGAATTGATACTATGAACTTGAGGTTGTTTCTTCGGAAAGTGTACCGTATGCTCATTACCATTAACATGAAAAGTGACATTGCCTTTATTGCAATCAATAACAGCCCCTGCAGTATTAAAAAAGGGTCTACCAAGGATGATCGACATACTGTCGTCCTCGGGAATATCAAGAATAACAAAGTCCGTTAAGATAGTAACGTTTGCAACCACAACAGGCACATCCTCACAAATACCGATGGGTATAGTAGTTGATTTATCAGCCATTTGCAAAGAGATTTTAGTAGGTGCCAACTTATTCAAATCAAGTCTACGATACAAAGAGAAAGGCATAACACTAACACCGGCTCCAAGATCACATAAAGCAGTTTTAACATAATTTCTTTTAATGGAGCATGGTATAGTTGGTACTCTTGGATCTCCAAGTTTCTTTGGTATTCCACCCTTAAAAGTGTAATTAGCAAGCATGGTGGAAATTTCAGCTTCCGGTATCTTTCTTTTATTTGTAACAATATCTTTCATATACTTAGCATAAGGAGGCATTTTAAGCATATTAGTTAAACGCATACGCAAAAAGATAGGTCTAATCATTTCAGCAAAACGCTCAAAATCCTCATCATCCTTTTTCTTGGATGGCTTAGGAGGAAACGGCATGGGTTTCTGAACCCATGGTTCTCTTTCTTTACCATGTTTCCTAGCAATGAAGTCTCTCTTATCATAACGTTGATTCTTTGATTGTGGGTTATCAAGATCAACAGCAGGTTCAATCTCTACGTCATTATCATTACTAGGTTGAGCATCAACATGAACATCATCATTAACATTATCACTAGGTTCACATTCATCACCAGATTGTGTCTCAGCATCAGAAATAGAAATATCATTTGGATTCTCAGGTGTGTCTATGACAGGTTCACTAGAAGTATGCAAAGTCCTATCAATTTTCTTTTTCTTTTTATTACTAGGACTAGGTGCATCAGTACTAATTCTCTGAGAATCTTGCTCAACTCTCTTAGGATGGCCCTTAGGATACAAAGGTTCCTGAGTCATTTTACCACCTCTAGTCATAACCCTAACAGCATTATCATTGTTCTTACTATTCAACTCATTAAGCAAATCATCTTGTGCCTTAAGTACTTGTTCTACTTGAGTTGTAACCATGGAAGCATGTTTACTAATAAGCTTAAGATCATTAACAGTTCTACTCATATAATCACCCAAGTAGTCAAGCATGTCAGCATTACGTTTCAATTGTCTACTAACATAAGCATTGAAATTTTCTTATTTAACGATAAAATTATCGAACTCATCCAAGCATTGACTAGCACACTTATTATGAGGAATATCACCTTCATCAAATCTACGGAGAGAGTTTACCTCTACTACCTGTGTCGGGTTATCAAGACCATGTATTTGTTTAATAGGCGGTAAATTCTTAACATCCTCAGCTTTAATACCTTTTTCTTTCATAGATTTCTTTGCCTCTTGCATATCTTCAGGACTGAGAAATAGAATACCTCTTTTCTTCGGAGTTGGCTTAGGAGTTGGTTTAGGAAGTGTCCAATCATTATCATTACTCAATATATTATTCAATAGCAATTCAGCTTGCTCAACAGTTCATTCCCTAAAAATACAACCAGCACAACTATCTAGGTGGTCCCTAGAAGCATCGGTTAGTCCATTATAAAAGATATCAAGTATTTCATTTTTCTTGAGAGGATGATCAGGCAAAGCATTAAGTAATTGGAGAAGCCTCCCCCAAGCTTGTGGGAGACTCTCTTCTTCAATTTGCACAAAGTTAAATAATTCCTGTAAGGCATCTTGTTTCTTATGAGCAGGGAAATATTTTTGGGAGAAGTAATAAATCATATCCTGGGGACTACGCACACAACCAGGAGCAAGAGAATTAAACCATAACTTAGCATCACCCTTTAACGAGAAAGGAAACAACTTAAGAATATAGTAATAGCGAATTTTTTCCTCATGAGCAAATAGGGTGGCTATATCATTCAATTTAGTAAGATGTGCCACAACTGTTTCAGATTCATAACTATAGAAGGGATCAGTTTCAACCAAAGTAATTAACTCAGGATCGACAGAGAATTCATAATCCTTATCAGTAACAAAAATAGGTGAAGTAGCAAAATTGGGATCATATTTCATTCTAGCATTCAAGGATTTTTCTTTCAGCTTAGCTAGCAGTTTCTTAAGATCTTCTCTATCATTGCAAGCAAGAAGTCTCTAGCAGTTTCTTCATCCATAATATAACCCTCAGGTATAACAGGCAATTCATATCTAGGGGGAGAATCACAATCTTTAGTTTCAATAATATTTTCTCTAACCCTAGCAAGTTGTTCATCAAGAAATTCACCTAGTGGCACAGTATTATCAAGCAAAGCAGTAGTATCATCATTAGCATCATGCATAGTAGAAGTGGCATCATCAATTACTTGCAACATATCAGAATTACTAGCAGGTGTAGGTGTCGCAAGCTTACTCAAAACAGAAGGTGAATCAAGTGCAGAGCTAGATGGCAGTTCATTACCTCCCCTAGTAGTACAGGGAAAAATCTTGGTTCTAGTATCTTTCAAATTCTTCATAGTGATCAACAGATATAAATCCCAAGCGACTCAGAGAATAGAGCTATGCTCCCCGGCAACGGCGCCAGAAAAAGGTCTTGATAGCCCACAAGTATAGGGGATCACAACAGTTTTCGAGGGTAGAGTATTCAACCCAAATTTATTGATTCGACACAAGGGGAGCCAAAGAATATTCTCAAGTATTAGCAGCTGAGTTGTCAATTCAACCACACCTAAAAGACTTAATATCTGCAGCAAAGTATTTAGTAGCAAAGTAGTATGGAAGTAACGGTAACAGTAGCAAAAGTAACAGTAGCAGTTTTGTAGCAATTGTAACAGTAACGAAAAAGTAACTTAGCAAAGATCAATATGAAACGAGCTCGTAGGCAATGGATCAATGATGGATAATTATGTTGAATGGCATTCATCATGCAACAGTTATAACATAGGATGACACAGAACTAGCTCCAGTTCATCAATATAATGTAGGCATGTATTCTGAATATAGTCATACGTGCTTATGGAAAAGAACTTGCATGACATCTTTTGTCCAACCTTCCCGTGGCAGCGGGGTCCTATTGGAAACTAAGGGATATTAAGGCCTCCTTTTAATAGAGAACCGGACCAAAGCATTAGTACTTAGTGAGTACATGAACTCCTCAAACTACGGTCATCACCGGGAGTGGTCCTGACTATTGTCACTCTGGGGTTGCCGGATCATAACACGTAGTAGGTGACTATAACTTGCAAGATAGGATCAAGAACACAAATATATTCATGAAAAAATAATAGGTTCAGATCTGAAATCATGGCACTCGGGCCCTAGTGACAAGCATTAGGCATAGCAAAGTCATAGCAACATCAATCTTAGAACATAATGGATACTAGGGATCAAACACTAACAAAACTAACTCGATTACATGATAGATCTCATCCAACCCATCACCGTCCAGCAAGCCTACGATGGAATTACTCACGCACGGCGGTGAGCATCATGAAATTGGTGATGGAGGATGGTTGATGATGATGACGGCGACGATTTCCCCTCTCCGGAGCCCTGAACGGACTCTAGATCTGCCCTCCCGAGGAAGAACGGGAGGTGGCGACGGCTCCGTATCGTAAAACACAATGAATCCTTCTCTCTGATTTTTTTCTCCCCGAACGTGAATATATGGAGTTGGAGTTGAGGTCGGTGGAGGTCCAGGGGGCCCACAAGGACGGATGGCGCGCCCTAGGGGGTGGGTGCGCCTCCCACCCTTGTGGACAGGGTGTGGGCCCCCTTCAGTTGATTCTTTCGCCAATATTTTTTATTAATTCCAAAAATGATCTCCGTGAAATTTCAGATCATTTTGAGAACTTTTATTTCTGCACAAAAATAACACCATGGCAATTCTGCTGAAAACAGCGTCAGTCCGGGTTAGTTCCATTCAAATCATGCAAATTAGAGTCCAAAACAAGGGCAAAAGAGTTTGGAAAAGTAGATACGATGGAGACGTATCACACCATTATATCTTTTGGTCTGACCAATGCTATCACCTTGTTCACATAATTATGGAATTCCATCTTAGTGGAAATCTTGATGAATTGTTGTTGAGCCCATCGACAACATCTTTATCTTCTCCATGATTCATGATGAACATTAAGACTAGTATTGGAAACTTGTGTCAGCATTTTCTTCATGTCCTGTTCATGGGGTATATGCTTGGATGAAAGAAGAGACTTCCTCTAATTCACGTGCACTTGATGTAAGTTACCGCCGTGGATCCGAGAAAGATTGTTTTTGCTTCATTTGGAGTCATCCCACGTCAGTCATGCATGTGCAAAGTATTCTGTGGTTTGACAGATTAGCTACCTGCATTCCATATGTATTTCTAGCACACAAAGCCACTGATTGATTTGTTCAAGGAAAAGAAGTCTAATTTAAGTGCATGAGACTTCGTTATCCTCGATGATGGTTCCCAACTAGAACTCGGTTACATTTTGTTGCAAGACTTCTATGTGGTCATACTTGTCTTGGACAGTGTGTTCATTGTGTCTTGCCATCCAACTCATGTTTTGGAGCTTGCTTCTATAGTTCATTTCCTGAGAATCTCGCAATGTCATCTCACCGATTTGTGTTGCAAACCTTCTTTTTCATACATGCTGAGTCTAAAATATCCTGTTACCAATCAATCTGAATCTCAGGCAGATACAATGGTTGGAACATTTTCCCAAGAATTATAACACTGGTCTCTCTGTAACCCGGTAAAGTGATGTTGTGGCTAACACACCTAGCCGGAAGACCTATTATTATAGTACCTTGTATCAACTATATTAGCCACTTCCCCATGAGGATTTCGTATGGCTTATTTTAGGAGTTGATCCTTATGGATTCTTGTACTTCCGAAGTCCGATCTTTACTTGATGTTCTAGATACCAAAAGACACCTATAGTCAGGCTACACTAGTACATCAAGGAGAATATTAGAAGCGGAGTGCTAAATGTCTCGCGGTCAATAATTCAGATTTTGTTTCCTTGGCATCGCTAAGGTGAAATCTGAGAAAGTGTTGGCTTCCTTTGCATCTGCATCGTCCATCACTATTCATCATGGTAGTATGATGTGTTGCCAGGATCCTCGGCACAGATGTTGGTAAGACCTTGATGAGTGTGGGAATGCTCAAGTTCTTGAAAGCACGCTCAGACACTAGGTTATGTCCTTGGTATCAATTGGAATGTGCCTTCCGTTTGCCGAGTTGTCCTATAACTATATTTCCTTTCCAAACCGAGTTTGCCATTCTTTCGAATTCCATCAAACGATCAATTGTGAATTGCCTCAGGATGGTATGAAGAGTTTTAATGATCTATGTATCAAAAGTAATTCTTTTTGCCACTTAGGGGAATAATCCTACGAGTCACCTCCCCCAAGGTGTCCATTATGGAATCATGGCAATTATCTCCTTGCTACTTTGAAACCATGCACCATCTTATTCAAGCGTGGAATTGTTGCCTACCAAATTGAACCCTTGTCATCTGCTTCCTTCCATTGCTCCTGATGTGTGTTTTGTGTCTCAGCTCAAGAGATGTTATTATGTCTCATTCCATGAGTTGATCAGGAGTTGCTCGATCTTCAAGAAGACCGATTCTTGTAGAGTTTTCCTGTTCTTTTGTCGTCGTATTTGGACGAAGATCTCGAAGGCAAATATGTCAAGATCAACATGATGCAATGAATCAACGTCCTCGAGAAGGGCAATTGGATCAAGAAGATTGTGTTAGCTTTGTGACCCCTCTGTCTTCTTACCTCACGTCTTGAATCTCGGGACGAGATTCTTGTTTAGTGGGGGTGAGTTGTCACAGCCCTAGCATTAGCCTTTGCTTGTCCTTGCATGCTCACCATGTCATCATGTTTAATTTTACTTGAAGTTGAAATGGGGATGATCAAAACCCTAGCACTAAATAAACCAAATTGGATCAACTAAAATATTTTTCAATGAACCCAAAATGCCTTCAGAAAAGTTCATCATTTTTGAATTGGTTGGAAACCTTTGCCAAAAATGGTGCACATTTTTCTAGGACATTTTTGTATGTTTGAATTAACTCATATTGTATTTGAGTTGGAGCAAATAAATCCTATAATTATTTTATTGCTCCAATGATTCTGAAACATTTTGTGGAGCTTTGGAGTAATCCATTATGCATTTACAATATTTTTCAGGAGCAACAAAATTGAATTGGTATCAAAACCAAATTCAAAACACATATGCAAAATAGAAAACAGTAAGCAAATAAAGAAAAGAGAGAAAGAGAGAAATCTTACCTGTGCCGCCCAACACTGTAGCAGCCGATCTGGGCAAAGCCAGCCTGGCCCACCAGGGGCAGCGCTGTCTTCTTCCTCCTACCAGGAGGAGAAGTAGCTGCGTGTCCCGCGCGCAGACGAGCCGTGCCAGCTCCTCCTGCCTGCCTTGCTCCTCCTCGATGTACCTAGACGGCGCCACGACACCCCCTCGACGCCCTCGGTCTCTCCCTCGAGCTCATCCTCTCCTCTGACTCTCTCCCCGCTTGTCATCATACACGTTTGAGAGCGCCGCCGCGTACCAACATGCCCACCACCGTCTCCTCACCACCCCAAGTTGTCCAATAGCTTCATCGTCCTCTGCTGCAACTCCTCACCGACGAGAACGAGCCCGGACGACCCCCATCGCTGCCACCGTCGTCTTCTTCACTATCAGCCGCCGCGGATCTCCATCGTCAATCTTTCACCGTCCGAGCTTCCCCGAGCATGCTGGCCATCCCTACGACACCGCTGTGATCTCCCGAGCATTTTCCCTGTCTCCCCGCAATCGACCCCTTCCTCTAGCCAGCCTAGCCGCCGGAGCCGCGAGCTCCCACCCGCCGGCCATGTGGCCACAATGGTTGTAGCCACCGCAGCTCACAGACGATCACACCGACATGATCATCACGCTCCCAGGAGCCTAGTGCACACACCCATTCATCCTCCCGTGCACCGTAACGCCATACCCGAGCTTGGCCGAACTCCGGCCGCCGCCAAAGCTCGTCGCCGGCACGCTTTCGGCGACCCCCACGTCCAACTCCACTGCTCCTTGATGCGGGCGAGCAAGGGCTACGCCTTGGTGCCCTTGACATGTGCAGCCGACGCCCGTAGCGCGTTTCCGATGTGCCTCCGCCACGTTGGATGGCCGCCGGCGGCCTAACCCCGGCTGTGCTGATGTGGCGAGGTTAATTAGCGTTAACCCCTTCCCCTGTGACACCGCCATGTGTCCCAATGCCCAAATTAATTAGATTAATTCCTTGTTTAGATTAGTATTAACCCCCTGTGGGCCCCACCTATCAACTTTGACTTGGCCACGTCAACATTGACCAGGCCCACTGGTCAGCCTCCGTTCCTGCCCTGTTACACTGATGTGCGGGACCCACAGGTCAGGTTTGACCTGGGATGGTCCGTTGACCTGCTTACGTCTCTGTGACGTGCCGCTGACGCAGTAAAGCTTTTCTGGGATTTTAAATAAATCAGAAATGATTAATTTATTTCAAAAAATGGTCAATACTTCAAAAATCATAGAAATTAAACCGTAACTCCAAATGAAATAATTTATATATGAAATATTATCAGGAAAATATGAAGAATCTGTTTATGGCATTTCCATGCATGTTTGAACAACTTAAAGCTACTGTATATGACAATTTGAATAAATCGCATTTGAAATGTCACATATGGAGTTTGATTTTGAACTTTGAGTTCAAACCAACTTCATTTAACTTGTTGCTAGTTGCATTAGCTCAATCAACAGCATATTGCCATGTCATGATCATGCATCATATTGTTGAATTGCATTGATTGTGTTCCCTCTTGTTTGCTGGTGTTTGTTCCCTCTCGGTAGATGTGGTTCCGACGTTGAGATCGATGTCACCGATGAAGACACAATGCTATCTTCAGAAGTGCCAGGCAAGCAAAACCCACTTGAGCATTCCGATACAATCCCACTCTCTCGCTCCTGCTCTCTTTTACTGCATTAGGACAACAACGATTTAACTATTACTTGTTGCGGTAGTTGAACCCATTCCTCTGCATGACCTGTCTTTGCCACAGTAAATAGTTGAAACCCACTAGCATGAGTAGGAGTTGTTTGAGCCATGATGTGCCTACTCATTCATGCTTGCTTGTTATGCCTGCTATTGCTTAGAGTTGTCTCAGGTCTGATTCATTGGGGATGAATTGGAATGTTGTGATCATGTCCTACCGTTGAGAGCTAAGTGTGTGGACACGATTTGGTAAAGGTAGCGGTGAGAGGCCATGTAGGAGTACATGGTGGGTTGTCTCATTGAAACCGACCTCAAGAACTGAGTTCTGTATTTGTGATCCAAGACAGTTACTACCACGCATTGGAATGCTTAAGTGCCCCTCTCGACTTATTAACCGCCTCGATCTCTATCCAGGAGTTGCAACTAGTTTTTGGTGTTTGTAGGTTGTGTTAGTAGTCTACCAAGTGGCACCCGGTACAGGTGGGCTTTGGACAGACTAGGCATAGTGGCACAATGTAGCAAGTGGCACCCGGATGGTAGGCTTGGGAACCCTGCTCACATCGTTTGGGGCCATCGTGGAAACCTCGGCCGGACTTCCTTGCGGATGGAACTCAAATAGGCTATAAACTTGGACTAGACTCTTGTGTGGTTAGCCAGGTCATGGCCGACACCCTCGCTATGCTTCCGCTTGAAGGTTGCCGAGTACATGTCGTGTAAACGGCGGTAAGTGGTGAGAGCGTGTGTGAAGAAGTACACCCCTGCAGGGTTAACATGATCTATTCGAATAGCCGTGTCCTCGGATATGGACTACTTGGAAAGCTTACATTGTTCATAGATAACTGGAAGTGGATACTCTAAAATACACAAGATAAGCATGAGTGCTATGGATGGCCTTCTCGTAAGGAGACGGGAGGGGATCCATAGTGGTGTATTGACATGGTGAATATGTGGACTCGTGTGCACTTTCTCACCTCAAAGAAATGCTGGTAGTCGTAGTACAGGATAGCCATTGAGTCAAAGCTGGCTTGCTGCAATCAAACTCTACAACCCCCTTTATTGATACTGATGCATATGTAGCTAGTTCTGATGTAAGTCTTGCTGAGTACATTTGTACTCACGTTTTCTTAATTTATGTTTTTTGCAGAGAGACTTCAGTCTCACTAGTAGTTCTACGTGGGCTTCGACAATTAGCTTGGGAATCCCAGACAGAGGTCTGGTTCCTATGGAGGGTCTTGTAGATAGAAAGGCTTCATAGCCTTCTTTCTTTTCAGCTGCCTGTACTCAGACAGGATTAGCTTCCGCATGTGCTTGTTGCTTGTATGACTTTGTATGTTGGGTCATGAGACCCATGTTTGTAATATCATGCTATGTATGGCTCCTTGGAGCCTTTTAATTAAATACTTTGAGCCATAGAGTTATGTTGTGATGCCATATTGTATCTGCACATATCGAGCATATTGTGTGTATGTTATTGAAATGCTTTGGTATGTGTGGGATCCGACACCTAGTTGTTTATTCTTGGTAGCCTTCCTTATGGGGAAATGTCTCCTAGTGTTTCCACCGGAACACATGGATTGATCGGCATGTGTCCTTCTTTGCTCTTGTGTCTGTCCCTACAGGGAAATGTCACACGGTGTTTACTGGAGTACTGATAGCTTGCTACAGCCCAGTTACACTTGATGCTGACCGACACGTGCATTGCTAGGTCATGTATGCCTGTCCCTGTAAGTTTGTACCACCTTGGGTTTACGACTAGTCATGTCGGCCCGAGTTCTCTTTCATATGGATGCTAGCGACACAATCATATACACAAGCCAAAAGGCGCAAATGGTCCCGGCCAAGGTAAGGCTGCAGCCGTGAGAATACTTTGCGTGAGGCCGCAAAGTGATATGATGTGTTACATGCTAGATCGGTGTGACTTAGGATCGGGGTCCTGACACCATCATAAAACCTCCAAAGTGGGATGAGCCCTTTGAGATCATGTGTGACGCAAGCAATCATGCTGTAGGTGCTGTTCTAGGGTTATGAGCTGATAAAAAACTTAACGTGATCTTTTATGCTCGCAAGAGTTTGGATGAAGACCAAGTACATTTGGCAATTACTGAAAAAGAATTGCTAGCTATTTTTTTTACTTGTGACAAATTTCGTCCTTATATTATTAATTCAAAAGTGATAGTCCACACCGATCACTTTGCTTTATGTTACCTCCTTGCAAAGAAGGACGCTAAACCCAGGTTGATTAGGTGGGTATTACTACTTCAGGAATTTGATACACAGATAGTAGAACACAAAGGGGAGGAAAACCCAATAGCAGACCACCTATAACACATGGAAATAATACATTATGATCCAATGCCTATAAATGAATCCTTTCCAGGTGAGAGTTTGGTTATGATTGAAAAATAGATCCTTGATTTGCAGATTATGCTAAGTTTCTTATAGGAAAGTACATGCCGCCCGATATGAGTTATCATCAAAGGAAAAAGTCCTTCAGTGATCTAAAGTATTTCTTTTGGGATGATCCATTCCTATATCAACATGGACCAGATGACATGATAAGGCGTTGTGTTCCAGAACATGAAATGAATGCTATATTGGAAGGGTGCCATAGCAGCCCTTATGCAGGACACCACGCTGGAGATAGAACCGCGGCCAAGGTGCTTCAATCAGTATTTTACTGGCCTACACTCTTCAGAGATGCTCACAGGTTCGTTAAAAATTGTGACGCGTGTCAACGCACAGGTAACATTGGAAGGAGACAAGAAATGCCTATGAACTATTGTCTAGTTTGTGAACCTTTTGATGTTTGGGGATTGGACTATTTAGGACATTTTCCCATCTCGGATGGGTACACTCATATTCTAGTGGCTGTAGATTATGTTACAAAATGGGTTGAAGCTCTTGAGGGAGTCCTGGATTAGGGGGTCTTCGGCCTGCCGGCCTATCTCTTGGGGCCGGACTGTTGGGCCGTATTGCCAATGCTTGATGGCCGAACATAAGTGGAGACCGCGTATCTGGGCAGGATGCTTTCTGGTGCCTTGGTGTGTCCTCCAAGTCAAGATAAGAAGAATCAACGCATTTATCCTTTCCTTGTAGCCGACCATGTGTAACCCTAGCACCCCTGGTGTCTATATAAACCAGAGGGTTTAGGCCGTAGAGGCTAGAACAACAGCCATCATCCTACTAGTTAGGGTTTAGTTCATCTGATCTCGTGGTAGATCGACTCTGTAATCTTGATATACACAAGCAATATAATCAAGCAGGACGTAGGGTTTTACAACTTAGAGAGGGCCCGAATCTGGGTAAACATCGTGTCCCTAGTCCCTTGTTCCCCATTGATCCAAGATCCATAGCTCGGGACCCCCTACCCGAGATCCGCCGGTTCTGACACCGACATTGGTGCTTTCATTGAGAGTTCCTCTATTGGATCGCCGAAGGATCGATGGCTCGCCTGATCATCAGATACGGCATCAACACCGGGGACATCTTCGTCCCCAGGCAACTTTTCGCTGTCGGCAACATCGTTCTGCACGCCGACTCACCGGTCATCTCAACTAGGTTGACAGTTTCGTCCCTGAGCATCAGATCAGGTTTGGTAACTTCGAGTACGTCACCGACACTCGGGGCGACCTGATCTTCACTGGCTTCTCAGCCTTACCTGGGATGCCCGCAGCCTCCGAAGCATCAACTATGGGCCTCTCCCCAATCCGATCTCAGGATTGGTCCTTACCACATAGTCAGCTTCGAGCTCGGATATGACTTTCACGCCCGAAAATCGGAAATTAACCCCGTCCGAACCTCTCCTCCTTACAACAGATCTGGCTCTAAGCCGTAATGGGAGTTCAGCATCCGAAGATTGGGAGTCAACCCCAGCCGGACTCAAGTCCCTTATGACAAACTCGGCTTTGGGCCTTGACGCCAGTGTGGCGTCCGAAGACTAGGATTCTGCCCTGGCCGAAATCATGCCTCGCCCCACCGTGACGACGGAGGTCGTCTCCGAAGAAACCTCATATGCCAGTCCGGCCAGCCTCGTCCTGTTAAACGAGGTGCTTGATCGGATCTAGATGATGACTATCGTCGATGGCCCATCCTCGGCTCACACTCAACGGAGCCTTGAGGCGAGCCACAGGGAATTTTACGTCCCACCCACCACCCACTTAGTAGCCACTGTCGAAGACTTAACCGACATGTTGTGTCATGGTTTTGTCACGGCAGATGTCCTAGTGTGAGGACTTAGTTGTGAGGCCAACGCATCTACGTGGTAGCTTGAGAGGGGTTGAGTGGGACGAGAGACGCGAGATTTTACCCAGGTTCGGCCCCTCATGGTGGAGGTAAAAGCCTACATCCTGCTTCATTGATATTGATGATGATGATGATCTTGGTTACAAGGGCGAGGTTTCGTTACCTTTATCTTGGGAGCATCTATTTTGATCTTGTCTAAGACTTGTCTATCTAAGACCTGTCTATTGAGACTTCTAGAAAAATGTGACCCTCTTGGGGCACCCCGCCCCTCCTTATATAAGTTGAAGGGGCGGGTTACATGTAGAGTCCAAGTCGGATTAAGACTTAAACTATTCTGACTTTTCACCGTGGGCTTCTTAACGCCTTGGGCTTCTCTCCGTGGGCTTCTTAACGTCTTGGGCTTCTTAACTCCTGGCGACTCATCTCTGAGACTCATCTCCATGACTCCATGCATCTGTCGGGTCACAATCTATCTGCTAGGTCATAACTGTCTGCCGGGTCATAACTGTGTGCCGGGTCATAATTGTTTGCCGGGTTATAACTGTCTGCTGACTTTGAAACTGTCTGCTAGCTTAGAAACTGTCTGTCGGCTTACAATTGTCTGCCGGCTTAGAAACTGTCTGCCGGCTTAGAAACTGTCTACCGGCTTACAACTGTGTGCCGGGTCTCACCTGCCAGGTCTCACCAGCCGGGTTAGGATCTCAGATGACTTAATAGGTTTGCTTAAGTCCAAAGACGACTTAACGTCAGGGCGACTTGAACCCATAAATGACTTAAGCCTTAGGGCGGTTTATCCTTATGAGCCGAGTCATGGTCGTGGCGAATATCCCCAACGTTAGCCCTCGGTTTAGCTTTGAATTTATTCATGCTAAACTCTTGAAATAAGAATATGTAAAGGGACCAGCTCACTGAAAAAGACCAGTTGACCAGCTCCTAAAAATTCTGAATCTCTGTCATATCAATAAACCGATGCTGGCTCCTTGGAGAAAAAATAACCCTTATTATCTTCAACTGCCTTGGCTTGATAAAATTTGTCTGATGTTGTGCCAACTTTCAATACTTCAAACTCCAATGAAAAATCCGTATGATGTTAAATTGTCTGAATATCCCGGAGGAGATAACCTTTGCAAACTTCTTCATCAAAAAATATGAGACTTGATTTACTCATAACTGAGAATTTGAAGGCATACCTTCCTTGTATCCATATTACCTGTAGCCCCAAGTCTTAAGAGGGGAATGTAGTGATAGTTTTAAGACTTGCTTCAATATAAATATTGCAACTCTGGAAAAATCCGGATTGTTCGTCTGAGGTACCAGTCATAATTTGAATGTTCCACATATGTAACCCCCAAGTACCGGGTTGTCTTGCATGTAGCAACCTGGGACTTGTAATTGCCTTATGCTCATAAAACTTCAACCAGTGTAGCCCCCAAGGGCCGGGTCATTATGTAATAATGAGTAGGAACTTTTGTAGATCTGATCATATAGACTTGAGGAGCAATGTGTAGCCCCCAAGGGCCGGCTCAGTAAGACAATACTGGGCTGGGACTTAGAAAAAGATAGTAGGCCGGCTCATCTTCCTGAGATAACCGAGTTTGTTGACAATGTGATGATTTAAAAAGCAACTTGCATTAGCCCCCAAGTGCCATGGTGCATGCTTGCAGCGACATGGGACTTGCATACTTGATGTAATTCTTGATTTGAATAATGTAGCCCCCAAGTGCCGGGTCGTATGCCTGCAGCGACTCGGGACTATTCCTTCCATTGTAAAATAAAACCTATCCATTGTCCGGATGATGTTGCTGAAAGCCTTGCATATCAATATTGAACCATGCTCTCTACTGTGAGCTGGTATTTTTGGATGAAGGAATAATAGCCATCACTCTGAAGGGGCTTTGAAAACATCAATCATCCAATACTAGTTATCATAACCATAATGAAAATCCAGCCATGTTGGCTATTTAAGATTTGAATAATATAACTCGGTTTGAAAACCGGTTCATGCAATATAAATCAGGATATCCATGCATATATGATGCATGGTATGATGATGCAATGCATGATGTAATGTATTATGATGTATGTGTATGATAACAAAAAAAATGTCGGCTTTGAAGGCTCGACAAAAAGACCGGCATTTAAGGCTCGAATCCAGGGCAGGTTACATCCCAGAGACTCATGGTCATAAACAATCATTGAAAAGATTATGATGGCGGCTTACAGCCAAAATTATACTGGCGACTTAAAGTTAAAAGCCAGGACGAGTGATAACCCAAAGACTCAAATATGAGCAGGATAACCCGGAGCGAGTATGACCCGGGGATTCATAATTTGCGTAAAAGCAAAAAATTAAAAGCATAAAAAGTCTGAAAAGACCAAAACAGAGAACATGCAAATCTCAAATATTTGTTAAGCCGACTTTTAAGGCACGACCGAAAAAAGTTGGCTCACAGGCCTCATGTTTGCTTTCAAGGCCGCATAGCCGTTTTTACCCTGTAAGCCGGCCTCCCATGACATAAATCCATCGTTTTAACCTTAACAAATTCAGGGCCTTAAAAAAATTGACTGTGAAGAGTACGACAGGCCATACAGCGGAGTAGCACTAAACAGATAGGTGAGTTTATCCTAGCTCACTATAAGTCGGCTCTCACGTGACACAAAACCGCCGTTTTAACCTTGACGAGTTCAGGGTCTTAAAAAAGATTGACTGTCAAGAGTTCGGCGGGTCACCTGGCAGAGTAGCACGTTGCAAACATGCAGGTTTAACCCATAATATGGCGTTTCATGTCGGTCAGGAGGGTATGAAAGCTAAACCCGGTAGGTTGGAAGCCCCCAAGTGACCTTATGATCAATTAACAAAGACTCATATGCACAGAGATGAAACGACAGAGGCCCCGAATTTCAGGGATGCCGGCTTTGTTAAGTTGATCATAATATGATAAGCCCATAAGGCAGGATACCCATGTTTGAACCGCGCATCATGGCAGCAAGTTCTCTTTGGCAGCCTTTAATTTTTCTGAGAACTCAAACTTGCAAGAAATGGCCTCCTCCTGAACCGGATGTTGAGTCTGATATTGAGAGCTCAAAAGTTTGTGAGAGACAGATTTCCCTTGAGCCAGATTTTAAACCGGAATCTTTTCTGATAACCCGAAATCTTTCTTTTGAGACGAAACTTTCTGATTGCTCGGCACTTTTTAAGCCAAAAAATTTCTGACGGCCTTTAAATTTTCACCAATGTGGCAGTAGTCTCCAAGACTGGGTGTCTTCCCTTTAATGATCAGGGTTCTTGAATTTATGACAAAGGCCAATTTCGCTGAGTCATGTCTGTGTAGCCCTCGAGTCTTAAGATGACTCGAGGAGTTGGCTTGAGATTCTCCATACTTGACCGTGATATAAACCGGCATATAGTAGAATGCTTGGAAAGTGTTAAAACTGGAGATGAGGTGGCGAGTTGATAATCTTCGCGACACTCATTGTATATCCTTGGTGTTGATAACACGTTGTGAATCCACAAAAGATTGAAGTCGACCGCGGCGGGTTAAAAATGATCCCGTATGAGCTGTATCAGTAATCTGGCCAGTGGTTCATCCCAGCTAGTTGTTGAAGTTAAACAAAACGCAGTAGCGGCAACTTGTACACCTATCCATTGAGCCATCCGGTGGAGGCAGAGGCTGATAATATATCATGACTTGCTTCAGAGTTGTTGGAATAGACTAGGCAGCAGGAGCGACGACTTGCGTGCGCTCTTTAAACACCTTGTGCACACAGGTGCAGCCCAGTGTGTTGATGTAGACCAGACCACGGGAGGCTAACGGTAAAGACGGCCGCGGTGTTGAAGGCGGCACGAATATAGGCGAGTTGGCCGCGGGCGCGGACAGATGAGCGAGTGGGCGTGGTCCCGGTGCGAGACGACACTGGCGCACGCTCCATATGCGCGGCATGGCACCATCATGCGTGGCCCCACGGTGGGCGCCAACTGTCGTGGTTTTGTCACGGCAGATGTCCTAGTGTGAGGACTTAGTCGTGAGGCCAACGCATCTACATGGTAGCTTGAGAGGGGTTGAGTGGGACGAGAGACGCGAGATTTTACCCAGGTTCGGCCCCTCACGGTGGAGGTAAAAGCCTACATCCTGCTTCATTGATATTGATGATGATGACGATTTTGGTTACAAGGGCGAGGTTTCGTTACCTTTATCTCGGGAGCATCTATTTTGATCTTGTCTAAGACTTGTCTGTCTAATACCTGTCTATTGAGACCTCTAGAAAAATGTGACCCTATTGGGGCGCCCCGCCCCTCCTTATATAAATTGAAGGGGCGGGTTACATGTAGAGTCCAAGTCGGATTAAGACTTAAACTATTTTGACTTTTCACCGTGGGCTTCTTAACGCCTTGGGCTTCTCTCCGTGGGCTTCTTAACGTCTTGGGCTTCTTAACTCCTGGCGACTCATCTCTGAGACTCATCTCCATGACTCCATGCATCTTTTGGGTCACAATCTGTCTGCCAGGTCATAACTGACTGCCGGGTCATAACTGTCTGCCGGGTCATAATTGTCTGCCGGGTTATAACTGTCTGCCGGCTTAGAAACTGTCTGCTGGCTTAGAAACTGTCTGCCGGCTTACAACTGTCTGCCGGGTTATAACTGTCTGCCGGCTTACAAACTGTCTGCCGGCTTAGAAACTGTCTGCCGGCTTACAACTGTCTGCCGGGTCTCACCTGCCGGGTTACACCAGCCGGGTTAGGATGTGAGATGACTTAACAGGGCTGCTTAAGTCCAGAGATGACTTAATGCCAGGGTGAATTAAACCCAGAAATGACATAAGCCTTAGGGCGGTTTATCCAACATGTTGGATTACGCCTCCGAGGAGGCCAACGACATGGACGGCGACGACGAAGCCATGGCCCACACTGCCCCTCCCATCACCGGCCGATGGACGGCCACCTCCACCAATGACGTTTACATGGTGGACACCCCCAAGGACGACGGCGATGACGCTAATAATGGGAATGGCACCCCCATAAGAGACAAACCTGGCGAGGAGCCCCCCAAATGTCGGAAAAAATGTCAACGATCGAAAGGGCGTCGAGGCAGGGAAAGTAACACGGGCACCGGAGAAGATGACACTCCGGACAATGCGGAAGACCTTGGTGACCCTATCCCCGAGCACCAACCTGATGACTCAGAGGGGCATGGGGGCCAGCATAACCCCGAGGACCCCAATGATTTCGAGAACAACAGCTATATGCCTCTCTCCGAGAGGAGGAGGTCAGCCTTTGAGCAAAAGATTTTATCGTTCCGGAAGATCCATTGAACCAGGAGCGGTTCAAGTAGCAGCTCATAGCCACAGCACGGAGCCTGAAGAAGAAACAACAGCAGCTGAAGGCCGAACAAAATACCCTCAATGATAGATGGACTAAAGTCCTCGCGGCCGAAGAGGGGTATGGCTACCAGCAATAGACTAGAAGCTACCCAAAGCTGAAGCTGCTGCCACAATTCGACGACGAGGCCCTTGCGCCCGCACCACCAAGATACACATAGGCAGACCAACCTAACCGCCCCCTCAAGGAAGGGACAGGCCGGCTGGAGAGGCCGAATACCCACCTGCTCCCCCTCGCTGAAAAGGCATGGAGGTGGCACAGTTAGAATATGAATACGATCTCCATCATGATCTCGCCATTAAAGCAGGACAGACCAGATCCATTTACGGATCTTCAGATTACGCCCCGGCTCGACGGGACAGATACCAATCATGGCGCGATCGAAACAACAGAATTCAGGAGCAGCACCGGGCTGATACGGCCGCCGATCTACGATGTGACATAGCCCGAGTTAGGGGCGCCGCTGACCCGATGTGCTTTACTGATACGTCTCCAACGTATCTATAATTTATGAAGTATTCATGCCATGTTTGCAACAATTTTATATGGTTTTGGTATGATTTTATTAGAACTAACTTGGACTGACGCTGTTTTCAGCAGAACTACCATGGTGTCGTTTTTTGTGCAGAAATAAGAGTTCTCGAAATGGGCGGAAAATTTACGGTGGTTTTTTATGGACCAGAAGAGACCCCCGAAGCATCGGAGTTGGACCAGGAGGTGACTGAGGAGGCCACAAGCCAGGGGGCACCCTTCCCCCCAGGGTGCTAGCTCCCGGCTTGTGGGCCCCTTGGGACCCCCTTGACATGAGACCGATGCCAAAAATTCTTATAAATACCCAAACCTTCGAAAAGAACCCTAGATGAGAAGTTCCGCCGCTGCAAGCCTCTGTAGCCATGAAAAACCAATCGGGAGCCCATTCCGGCACCCTGCCGGAGGGGGAAATCATCATCCCGGCGGTCTCCATGACGAGAAGGGAGTAGTTCACCCTCGGGGCTGAGGGTATGTACCAGTAGCTATGTGTTTGATCTCTCTCCCTCTCTCTCGTGTTCTTGATTTGGCACAATCTTGATGTACCGCGAGCTTTGTTACTATAGTTGGATCATATGGTGCTTCTCCCTCTCTATCTTCTTGTGATGAATTGAGTTTTGCCCTTGAGGATTCACTATTATCGGATTAAATACTTTTATGGATTTGAGAACACTTGATGTATGTCTTGCATGGGATACCCGTGGTGACAATGGGGTGTTCTATTTATTCACTTGATGTATGTTTTGGCACTCAACTCGCGGATTCCCGAGGTGACATTGGGGTAATCTATGCATAGGGGTTGATGCACATTTTCGTCCTTGTTTCTCCGGTAGGAATCTTGGGGCACTCTTTGAGGTTCTTTGTGTTGGATTGAATATTATGAATCTGAAGTTGTTTGATGCATATTGTATAATTGACCCACGGATACTTGTGGTGACATTGGAGTATCTAGGTGACATTAGGGTTGATTGATGTGTATCATATGGTGTTATTTTACTACGAACTCCAGGGCTTTTTGTGACACTTATAGGAATAGCTCAATGGATTGATCGAAAAGAATAACTTTGAGGTGGTTTCGTACCCTACAAACAATTTCATCTTATGTTCTCCGCGATAGGAACTTTGGAGTGACTCTTTGTTGCACGTTGAGGGATTGTTATGTGATCGAAATATGTTATCATTGTTGAGAGATTTTGTGCTAGTGAAAGTATGAACCCTAGGCCTTGTTTTCAAGCATTGCAATACCATTTTTGCTCACTTTTGTCACTAGTTACCTTGCTGTTTTTATATTTTCATATTACAAAAACCTATATCTACTAGCCATATTACACTTGTATCACCATCTCTTCGCTGAACTAGTGCACCTATACAATTTACCATTGTATTGGGTGTGTTGGGGACACAAGAGACTCTTTGTTATTTGGTTGTAGGGTTGTTTGAGAGAGACCATCTTTATCCTACGCCTCCCATAGATTGATAAACCTTAGGTCATCCACTTGAGGGAAATTTGCTACTGTCCTACAAAACTCTGCGCTTGGAGGCCCAACACGAGTCTACGAGAAGAAGGTTGCGTAGTAGACATCAAGCTCTTTTCTCGCGCCGTTGCCAGGGAGGTGAGTGCTTGAAGGTATATCTTTATATCTTGCAATTGAATCTTTTAGTTTCTTGTTTTATCACTAGTTTAATCTATAAAAGAAAACTACAAAAAAATGGAATTGAGGTTGCCTCATATGCTTCATCTTTTTAATTTCTTTTTAGAAGAAGAAGTCAATAAAATGTTTGGTACTAAATATTTGAATGATGAGCATGATTGCAATGTTGTTAGTATGAATTCTTTGAATATCCATGATGCTAATGATATGCAAAGCCATACGCCTGGGGATGCTATGTTTCATGAAGATGATATTTTTAGTCCCCCAAGTTTTGATGAGAATATTTATTATGATGATAGCATGCCTCCTATTTATGATGATTATATAGATGAAAGTGGGTTTGGAAGAGTGTCAACTCTAGGTAGTATTGATCCCACTATTTTGGAGGGTGTTGAATCTTTTCACAATATTGATAAAAGTGGATTTGGAGAGGTCATGACTTTTTTTAGTGATGAATCTACTATTTTGGAAGAGGTTTCAATTGATTATTATGAGAACAAAGTTGCTATCTATGATGATTATTGTGATGACATGTATGCTATAAAGAATAATGACAACCATGAAACTTGTCATCATGATTTTAATCAAGTACCACATGATAGTTATTTCAATGAATTTGCTTCCACTACTATTCATGAGAATAAATTTGCTTATGTGGAGAGTAGTAAAATTTCTATGCTTGTGGATCATGAAAATAATGCTTTGTGTGATAGTTATATTGTTAAATTCATTCATGATGCTACTGAAAATTATTATGAGAGATGAACGTATGCTTTTAAATATCTCAATAATATCAAGTTTCCTCTCTTTATGTTGAAAGTTTTGTAGTTATGCTTGTTTTGCCTTCCTATGCTAGTTGATTCATGTTCCCATAATTTGTTTGCTCACAAAATACCTATGCATAGGAAGTTGGTTAGGCTTAAATGTTCTAGTCATAGGCTTCATGATGCCCCCGTTATGTTTCAATCCTTATCTTTTATGTGAACATCATTGAAATCATCATGCCTAGCTAAAAAAGGCATTAAAGAAAAGTGCTTGTTGGGAGACAACTCAACACTATTACCTACTGTTTTTGTGTGTCCACATGATTAAGCTACTGTAGTAATCATTTTTTATAGCTTTTGTTTCAATAAAGTGCCAAGTAAAGCCTTTGGGATAGTGTGGTTGATAGTTGACTTGATTCTGTGCAAAAACAGAAACTTTTGCGTCCAGTAACAAAATTTTGAAAATTCACAGAAGTGACAAAAAATTCTGAAGTTTTTACACAAGATTTATGTATACAAATTTCATACGTTGTCCAAATTTTTCAGAATTTTTAGAGTTACATAAGTATGAGTAATATTCAGATCTTCGCAGACTGTTCTGTTTTTGACAGATTCTGTTTTCTATGCATTGTTCTCTTATTTTGATGAATCTATGGGTAGTATCTGGGGGTATGAACCATGGCGAAGTTGGAATACAGTAGATATAATGCTAATATGAATTTAGAATGAGTTCACAACAGTACCTAAAGTGGTGTTTTGCTTTTATTATACTAACGGAGCTTACGAGTTTTCTGTTGAGTTTTGTGTTGTGAAGTTTTCAAGTTTTGGGTAAAGTTTTGATGGACTACGGAATAAGGAGTGGCAAGAGCCTAAGCTTGGGGATGCCCAAGGCAACCCAAGGAAATATTCAAGGACAACCAAGCATCTAAGCATGGGGATGCCCCGGATGGCATCCCCTCTTTTGTCTTCAATCCATCGGTAAAATTACTTGAGGCTATATTTTTATTCAACATATGATATGTGCTATCCTTGGAATGTCATTTTATTTTGTTTTCCTTGCTGTTTGAATTAAATTCTTAACATATGAAATTCTTAAATGAGAGAGAGTTGTCACATAGCTACTTAATTATTTGAATACTCTATGTGCTTCACTTATATCTTTTGAGCTAGGTAGTTGCTCTAATGCTTCACTTATATCTTTTTAGAGCACGGCGGTGGTTTTATTTGAAGAAATTGATGAACTCTCATGCTTCACTTATATTATTTTGAGAGTCTTATAAATAGTATGGCAATTTGCTTCGATTATGAATTTAGTCCTAATATGATGGGTATTCAAGAGGGATATAATAAAAACTTTCATATAAGAGCATTGAATAATATGAGAAGTTTGATTCCTTGCATTTGTTTTGAGATATAAAGATGGTGATATTAGAGTCATGCTAGTGAGTAATTGTGGATTGGTAGAAATACTTGTGTTAAAGTTGGTGATTCCTGAAGCATGCACGTATGGTGAACCGTTATGTGATGAAGTCGGAGCATTATTTATTTTTTTGATTGTCTTCCTTATGAGTGGCGGTCGGGGATGAGCGATGGTCTTTTCCTACCAATGTATCCCCCTAGGAACATGCGTATTAGTACTTTGCTTTGATGGCTAATAAATTTTTGCAATAAGTATGTGAGTTCTTTATGAGTAATGTTGAGTCCATCGATTATACGCACTCTCACCCTTCCACCGTTGCTAGCCTCTCTAGTACCGCTCAACTTTCGCCGGTGCATTAAACCCACCATATAACCTTCCTCAAAACAGCCACCATACCTACCTATTATGGCGTTTCCATAGCCATTCCGAGATATATTGCCATGCAACTTCCACCGTTCCGTTTATTATGACACATACCATCATTGTCATATTGCTTTGCATGATCATGTAGTTGGCTTAGTATTTGTGGCTTGGCCACCGTTCGTATTTTTTATACATGTCACTCTTGATCATTGCACACCGCAGTACACTACCGGAGGCATTCATATAGTCATATTTTGTTCTAGTATCGAGTTGTAATTCTTGAGTTGTAAGTAAATAAAAGTGTGATGATCATCATTATTAGAGCATTGTCCCATGTGAGGAAAGGATGATGGAAGCTATGATTCCCTCACAAGTTGGGATGAGACTCCGGACTTAACAAAATAAAAAGAGGCCAAAGAGCCCAAAAAAAGAGGCCAAAGAGCCCAAACAAAAAAACAAAAAAATGAGAGAAAAAGAGAGAAGGGACAATGTTACTATCCTTTTTCCACACTTGTGCTTCAAAGTAGCACCATGTTCTTCATGATAGAGAGTCTCCTATTTTATCACTTTCATATACTAGTGGGAATTTTTCATTATAGTACTTGGCTTGTATATTCCAATTATGGGCTTCCTCAAATTGCCCTAGGTCTTCGTGAGCTAGCAAGTTGGATGCACACCCACTTAGTTTGTTTTTTGAGCTTTCATACACTTATAGCTCTAGTGCATCCATTGCATGACAATCCCTACTCACTTGAATCGATATCAATTGATTGGCATCTCCATAGCCCATTAATTTTCCTAGTTGATGTGAGACTTTCTCCTTTTTGTCTTCTCCACAACCTCCACCATATTCTATTCCACCTATAGTGCTATATCCATGTCTCACGCTCATGTATTGCGTGAAAATTGAAAAGGCTTGAGAACATTAAACGTATGAAACAATTGCTTGGCTTGTCATCGGGGTTGTGCATTATGAAATATTTTGTGTGATGAAGATAGAGCATAGCCAGACTATATGATTTTATAGGGATAACTTTCTTTGGCCATGTTATTTTGAGAAGACATGATTGCTTTATTAGTATGCTAGAAGTATTATTATTTTTATGTCAATATTAAACTTTTGTTTTGAATCTTATGGATCTGAACATTCATGCCACAATAAAGAAGATTACATTGATAAATATGTTAGGTAGCATTCACACTTCATAAATTATTTCTTTTATCATTTACCTACTCGAGGACGAGCAGGAATTAAGCTTGGGGATGCTGATACGTCTCCAACGTATCTATAATTTATGAAGTATTCATGCCATGTTTGCAACAATTTTATATGGTTTTGGTATGATTTTATTAGAACTAACTCGGACTGACGTTGTTTTCAGCAGAACTGCCGTGGTGTCATTTTTTGTCCAGAAATAAAAGTTCTCGGAATGGGCTAAAAATTTACGGTTATTTTTTATGGACCAAAAGAGACCCCCGAAGCACCGGAGTTGGACCAGGAGGTGACCGAGGAGGCCACAAGCGAGGGGGCGCGCCCTACCCCCAGGGCGCTAGCTCCCGGCTTGTGGGCCCCTCGAGCACCCCCTTGACGTGAGACCGATGCCAAAAATTCTTATAAATACCCAAACGTCCAAAAAGAACCCTAGATGAGAAGTTTCGTCACCGCAAGCCTCTATAGCCATGAAAAACCAATCGGGAGCCTATTCCGGCACCCTGCCGGAGGGGGAAATCATCATCCCGACAGTCTCCATGACGAGGAGGGAGTAGTTCAGCCTCAGGGCTAAGGGTATGTACCAGTAGCTATGTGTTTGATCTCTCTCTCTCGTGTTCTTGATTTGGCACGATCTTGATGTACCGGGAGCTTTGTTACTATAGTTGGATCATATGGTGTTTCTCCCTCTCTATTTTTCTTGTGATGAATTGAGTTTTACCCTTGAGGTTTCACTATTATCGGATTGAAAACTTTTATGGATTTGAGAACACTTGATGTATGTCTTGCGTGGGATACCCGTGGTGACAATGGGGTGTTCTATTGATTCACTTGATGTATGTTTTGGCACTCAACTAGCGGATTCCCGAGGTGACATTGAGGTAATCTATGCATAGGGGTTGATGGACGGTTTCGTCCTTGTTTCTCCGGTAGGAATCTTGGGGCACTCTTTGAGGTTTTTTGTGTTGGATTGAATATTATGAATCTGAAGCTGTTTGATGCATATTGTATAATTGACCCACGGATACTTGTGGTGATATTGGAGTATCTAGGTGACACTAGGGTTGATTGATGTGTATCATATGGTGTTATTTTACTACGAACTCTAGGGCTGTTGGTGACACTTATAGGAATAGCTCAATAGATTGATCAGAAAGAATAACTTTGAGGTGGTTTCGTACCCTACAAACAATTTCATCTTATGTTCTCCGCGATAGGAACTTTGGAGTGAATCTTTGTTGCACATTGAGGGATTGTTATGTGATCCAAATATGTTATCATTGTTGAGAGATTTTGCGCTAGTGAAAGTATGAACCCTAGGCCTTGTTTTCAAGCATTGTAATACCGTTTTTGCTCACTTTTGTCACTAGTTACCTTGCTGCTTTTATATTTTCAGATTACAAAAACCTATATCTACTATCCATATTACACTTGTATCACCATCTCTTCGCCGAACTAGTGCACCTATACAATTTACCATTGTATTGGGTGTGTTGGGGACACAAGAGACTCTTTGTTATTTGGTTGCAGGGTTGTTTGAGAGAGACCATATTCATCCTACGCCTCCCACGGATTGATAAACCTTAGGTCATCCACTTGAGGGAAATTTGCTACTGTCCTACAAAACTCTGCGCTTGGAGGCCCAACACGAGTCTACAAGAAGAAGGTTGCATAGTAGACATCATTTACCGATGAGGTAATGCGGCATCAGTTCACCGAAGGGTTTAAACCCGTAAACATCGAACAATACGACTGGACTACAGACCCGACCGTGTGGATCGAAGACTTTCTTCTCTACATTCATATGGCTCGAGGGGATGACCTCCACGTCATAAAATATTTGCCATTAAAGCTCAAAGGACCAGACATGCATTGGCTAAATAGCCTCCCCAAAAACTCTATAGGGAGTTGGGAAGAGCTTGAGGATGCTTTCCAAGCTAACTTTCAAGGCACTTACGTCTGGCCTTCGGATGCTGATGACCTGAGCCACGTGGTCCAACAGCCTGGCGAATCAGCCTGGCAATTTTGGAATCGGTTTTTGACCAAAAAGAATCAGATCGTCGACTGTCCAAACGCAGAAGCAATAGCCGCATTCAGGCACAGTATCTGGGACGAATGGCTAACGCACCTCAGAAGTTCAGGACGGTAATGGAAAACCGCAGCGCAACAAAAATAAGCGCTGCCATAACAGCGGCGAATCCAAAGACACGGCAGTGAATGCGGATTCCGCAACTCCAAAATAGGACCGCGGAAGAAAGCCTCTAAGGGGAACCATGATGGACCCACCAAGTTGGACACAATCCTGGACAGACCCTGCCAGATCCACGGCACACCTGATAAGCCCGCTAACCACACCAACCACAATTGTTGGGTGATCAAGCAAGCCGGCAAGATCACAGCCGAGGACGTGGGCAAAAGCCCCCGCAGCAAGGACGACAAGGAACCTCGCAGGCCAAACAATGGAGGCTAGAAAAAATTCCCTCCCGAGGTAAAGACGGTTAATATGATCTACGCCACCCATATACCCAATAAGGAGCAGAAACAAGCACTTTGGGACGTCTACGCCGTAGAGCCAGTAGCCCCGAAGTTTAACCCATGGTCCGCATGCCCGATCACCTTTGACCGCAGAGACCATCCGACCAGTATCCTTCACGGAGGGTCGGCGGCCCTGGTCCTCGACCCCATTGTCGATGGGTATCACATCACCAGAGTCCTCATGGACGGGGGCAATAGCCTCAATCTGATTTATGCAGACACAGTGAGGAAAATGGGCGTTGACTCGTCAAGGATCAAGCCTAGTAACACCACCTTTAAAGGGGTAATCCCAGGCGTGGAAGCCCGCTGCTCGGGCACCCTGACTTTGGAAGTGGTGTTCGGCTCGCCGAACAACTTCCGCGGCGAAGACTTGATCTTCGACATTGTTCCCCTTTTGCAGCAGTTATCACGCGCTCTTGGGCCGGATGGTGTTCGCCCGTTTCAACACTGTCCCCCACTATGCATACTTAAAGCTAAAGATGCCTAGACCTAAGGGCGTCATTACATTTAATGGTAACATGGAATGATCACTTCGGACTGAAGAACACACAGCGGCCCTAGCGGCCGAACTACAAACCAATATCGAAGGGCCCCATTATCAGCCCGCCGTCAAGGCACGAGAAGCAAGGAAACGGGCCCGAGCTCTATCTCCATTTGAGGAACATCCCTACATTCCGCGTAAATACTGATACGCCCCCACATCATACCAACCAAATTCGCACATTATGTGCCTCGTCAGCACCACTTCGCACTTAAAATACCATGGGACATTGTGGGGACCACATCAAAACCAAGTATTCGGTTCAACTGAACTATGGTCCTGCGCGTCTTCGGACGTCGAACGGGTACAACCACGGACCAATATAGCATTGTCGTGGTATCACATGGCCACCTATGGGGCCATTGGCCTCTTGTGGTTCGGCAAGGGGGAAGAGCGCATTGCACAAAGAGCAAAAAGCACAGAGTAGCACAACAACGATGACACGGGCAGTTTTACCCAGGTTCGGGCTGCCGTGAGGCGTAAAACCCTACTCCTGCTTTGGTGGATTGATGGAAGGACCATGGTGGAGACGCATCGCTCTAGCCCGGCAAGGTCGCCTCGGGGCAAGGGCAGCTACGCGCGTACGAGCGTACAAGGGTCCAAATCCTTTCTAAGGTAGCCACGACCCTCCTTTTATAGGTCAAGGGGTCACCACAATGGCAAAATAGTCATTATGCATTGATTAGATAACCACAGTGCTATCATACCTAACTCTGTAGACAGGACAGGGTGCATTAAATTTGCCGCTTAGTGTCACATCATGGCGTAGCCCGGCAAGCCTTGCGGTGCCATTCAGCCACCTTTTCGCTTGCCTGCGCGACACGTCGCCTGGACGGGTGTCATTTAGGGATGATCTTCCTTAGAAATGGCCTGCCACGTACCAAGTAACAGCCACTTAGTCACTTGGGGGCTCGACACCGCACCGATGGGTGACTTGCGTTGCTGTGAGGTGGAGCGGTGGAGCTTTGGCGGGGTAATCCGCCCTTGGCGTCCCCGGCAAGCCTGCTGGGGGAGTCTTGAGGCTTGTCTTGGGGTAACCTCGACCCCGCCAGGCTTGCCTGCCCGGCAAAGGAGGTTTTTCCTTAGTGATATCTTGCTTATTTGGTTGGTCTTGGTCTTCTTGATCCACGCTTTGATTTCTCAAAGAGCCATCTCTTCTGCTTGGCCTTGTCTTGAACATCGTAACCTTGCTCTTGAGCCTGTGTATAGTCCGGGCAACACACCTGGGGGTTTGTTGCACCGACAGGAGCCCCCGGGCCTGGCCTGAACGCGCTGCCGAGCATTGTCGGGGTAGGCCCTGTCTAGTACACAGGCGAGCGGGTTGCGGTAGCTCGTCCTTTGAGATCTTCTTTGCTTCTTCATTAACCCGTGCTGGAGTCAGTTTCTGGTTTTCCCCCGCGTCGCGTGATGCCAATTGCAGTGGGGCCACCTTTGTAATTGCCCGTGAATGACTTTACGCACGGGGGAGTAACTGCCAATTCACTCATCCCACCACGTCCTTATCCTTTGCCACGTATGCTGCATGCATTGAGTGGGGTAGGTGACGGAGGCGCGTGGCGCAGGAGGGAGAGTCATGGCAGGGGCTCGGTCTTCTTCGAATTGGTGGAGAGGGGCAGTGATCGGATCCGGCCATCGACGGTAGCTTGGACGGGTCGGATCAGAAAGAGACCCCTCTGGGGCGGGGGCAAAGGATCAGCCCCCAGCCCCAGCTTGCCTATAAAAGAGGGGGCAAGAATGAAGCAGAGGTGTCCATCCACGCACCTCTCTTTCTTTCTTTCTTTCTTGCCTTCTTCACCTCCCACCGTAGAGCCTAGGAGGAGAGGGACAAGAAAGGGATTACGGGGCACTTATCTTTTTTTCAGTCTAAAACATGTAGGCACTTGCCAAACTTTAGTCTAAATTATATAAACTTCTTTATCCATGTTTGTGCTCTGTAAGATCTGTACTTGCTTATCAGCATATTAATGAAAAAGACAAGCCTTGCCGGGTACTTGTGCATGTATCATGTCCATGCAGAGGTGAGGTGCCTCTATACGTTCAAGTAAACAAGTTTCCCCCGGCAAACTATCCTGCCGGTACCCTTAGTTTGCTGCCGTGGGGCAGGGCCTACCGGGCATAAAACTATAAAAAGGGACCGGCCCCTCATCGAACCCTCTCCATCAAAGGCAACTGCGACCACCTTGTCCGAAGCAACGTTTGGGACAAAGGATGGGAGCACCTATGTTTCGAAGGTAACGAGGTTTTCATATGCACAAGTTTTTACCTTACAGAACATGTATGGATAAGAAGAAACTTATCTGTTTGGCTTGCCGGGGATCGCTGTGTAGGCTTGTCTTCATTTCTTATCTTCGGGATCAAGTCCATGGCAAGAACCCTGCAACTTAGTGCAGATGAAAATAGTGCTACATGCGACCTCATCTACGTGATCATGCTATGCTCATGCTATGCTTATGCATGCATGCAATCTTATCGGGGCCCCCAGCGCTTCGTTTATTCATCTGTTGCTCAGGGTCTACGCCTGTCTTTGTACAAAGGGTTACATGAAACATCGGCAAGGCTTGTACAAAAGGGTAGCTGCCGGGCAGGGCCTGACAGCCGCGCCTTACGGGTAGAACTTACGGAGATGGTCAATGTTCCATGAGTTTTGCAACTGAATGCCATCTCTGGTCTCCAGACGGACTGCGCTGGGTCTGGTGACTCGTACTACCCGGTAAGGGCCTTCCCACTTCGGCGTCAACTTGTTTACACCCTTGGCAGACTGAACACGCCTAAGGATAAGGTCGCCTTCCTCAAGGCTCCGGGCATGAACCTTGCGGCTGTGATAGCGACGCAGGGCTTGCTGGTAGCGTGCAACACGCATAGCACCCCGGAGACGGTTCTCCTCATGTAGCACAGCGTCGTCACGCCGGTGCTGTTCCTGCGCTACTTTATCGTAGGCAAGCACTCGAGGTGATCTGTATATGAGTTCCGTGGGGATAACTGCTTCTGCCCCATAGACTAGGGAGAAGGGAGTCTGCCCGGTAGCTCGATTTGGTGTCGTACAGAGGGACTAAAGAACCACCAGCAGCTCATCGATCCATCGCCTGCTGCAGTTTTGTAGCCTATCAAATGTTCTTGTCTTGAGTCCTCGCAGCACTTCAGCGTTTGCCCTCTCAGCTTGTCTGTTGCTTCTGGGATGGGCAACAGAGGCAAATGAGACTTTGCTTCCGAGGGCATGAACGCATTGCATGAAGGCGCGGCTTGTGAATTGGGTGCCATTGTCAGTGATGATCCTGGCGGGCACTCCGAAATGGCACACCAATCCTTTCAAGAACTTGATAGCTGACTGTGCGGTCACCTTCCTCACGGGCTCCACCTCTGGCCACTTTGTGAACTTGTCGATAGCGACGAACAAGAACTCAAAGCCCCCAGTAGCACGGGGGAAGGGGCCCAAGATGTCGAGCCCCCAGACCGAGAAGGGCCATGACAAAGGGATCGTCTAGAGAGCTTGAGCAGGCTGAAGGATATTCTTGGAGTGGAACTGGCAGTCTTCACATTTGGTGACTAGCTCAATTGCATCTTGGAGGGCCGTGGGCCAGTAAAAACCTTGCCGGAAGGCTTTTCCAACCAGGGCCCTCGATTCAATGTAGGAGCCGCATATACCCTTGTGTATCTCTACCAACAATTCCTTTCCTTCTTCCCGGCAAATGCACTTCAATTTCACTCTGTTGGGCCTTCTTC
The DNA here is from genome assembly GCA_011799875.1 of Thinopyrum elongatum. Lineage (NCBI taxonomy): Eukaryota > Viridiplantae > Streptophyta > Magnoliopsida > Poales > Poaceae > Thinopyrum > Thinopyrum elongatum. Next base: position 548,930,460 of record CM022298.1, on the reverse strand, counting down.
TGTATAGCGTGTCGTCAACGAACTGATACATACTGGCCCTCCGGGCTACTCTTTCAGCTTCTTCTTGCTCTTCGGGAAGTTCTCCTGTTTGGAGGAAATGGACTATGTGCCGCGCCCATGTTGGAGCCTGAGGCTCAGCAACAAGGGCTAGCGGCACCTCCTCGTTCACGGGAGCGCATGCCTCGACCACAGGAACAGGTGGTTCAGCGGGAGGGTGCTGCTCACTGGGCGAAACGGAGTTGTTCCCGCCAACCTCTCTGTTGGGGACCCCAGATGGCTCTGCCGGGAGAGGCCTGCCGGAGTCTAGTTTCCTCCTCTTCCTGGCCATTGTTACCGGGGATACGAAGGGTCAAGTCAGATGGAGAACAAAAGTCCCTGGTTCCACAGGGAGTTTTTGCGCAACGCACTTTGACAGATGATCAGCAATGCTGTTTTCCGCACGCGGTATGTGCTCTGTTTGCAATCCATCAAAGCGCTCCTCCAACTTTCTCACTTCCTCGATGTATGCCTCCATCAATGGGCTTTGATAATCCTTGTTCACTTGCCTCACCACAAGTTGCGAATCTCCACGAATGATCAACTTCTTGATTCCCAGTTCTGTTGCGATCCTGAGCCCGACAAGGAGTCCTTCATATTCTGCTGTATTGTTGGTAGCCTTCTCCCGGGGGAAATGCATTTGAACCACGTACTTGAGGTGCTCCCCAGAAAGAGCAACAAGAAGCACGCCAGCTCCTGCACCTTGTAGGGAGAAGGCACCATCAAAGTACATGATCCATTCTTGAGGTGCTTCCTTGCCGGGGATAATTGTCTCCAACATGTCTTCGTCAGGGGTAGGCATCCATTCCATAATAAACTCTGCCAGTGCTCTACTCTGAATGGTTGACATGCTCTCGAACTTCAAACCAAAGCTATATAACTCCAAAGCCCATTCCACTATCCTGCCAATGGCCTCAGGGTTCCTCGGTATGCGTTGCAAGGGGAAGCGGGTGACAACCGTGATCTCGTGGGCTTGGGAGTAGTGGCGCAGTTTCCTTGAGGCCATGATGAGGTCAAAAATCAACTTTTGCACACCAGAGTACCTCGACCTAGCCTCCTGCAATAGGGAGCTGACAAAGTACACTGGCCGCTGCACCACTTTCTTCCTTGCCGCGGCCTTGGAGCTATCTCCATTACCCCGCTCCTCCTTGTTCTGATCTGCCTCTGACCTTGCCGGGGCGAGTTCCTCAGCTGCCTCGGCCGTTCCTCCGGCAGCTTGAACAGCGATGGTGTAGATGCTCAAGAACTCTGCTGGGTTCAATCTTCCATCGTACTTTTCTGGTATCTCTAATTCGAACGTACGGGCAGATGGCCAACGGACTTGCCGCAACTCAAGAGTGAAGGCGGGGCACCCAACCTCGAAAGGCAGGTACCCGCCCCCACTGGGCATGGGTTCGTCGACGTCGGGGCCACTGTGCCTATCAGACTGGCGGCGGGTGTCGCGGCATCGCTCGATGGTGACGCGCGTGTCTTCCCTCTGCCTGTCTTCCAGGACCCGTCGCTGGTCTCGACGTGTCTGAGGATCAGACGAAGCCATTGATACATCGTCGGGTTCTTGGTCACGTGGCCCTAGTTGCGGCCCCTACGCTGGCTGTTGTGGAGGGGACTTCACCGTTGGAATGGCTCCCTCGGTGCGGCCAGCGGCTTGGGCTGTTGCCGCTGTTGTTGGAGGCCATGGCGGGCCTGCCTGCTATGATCCTCCTGCCTCAGCGAAACCAATCAAGCTCTGGATAGTGGTCCTCCACTCATCCATTTGAATGGCCGCTGGCAGAAATCTCAACAAGAGCTGGGCCCGTGCCATGGCCTCCGAAGCGGTGCTTGGCATGGACGACGATGTGGTTCACGACATCGCCCAACTTCTGATGGTGCCTGTATTGGCGGCGCCATGTTCTTGCCGCCGCGAGCCAGTCGCCAGGGCGGCGTGACGATGAGGCGGATGCGCTTGGGGGTTGACGACCCCATTTGGCGCATCATCTTGGCTAGCTTGCCCTGGGGGTGGCGTGGACCCTGTAGCCGCACCCGCGGCGGGGGCAGCTAAGTGATTTTGGTCCACACCAGGGCGAGAGCCACCGCTGTGGCTGTGTCCCTCGGTGAGGTGGGGAGGCGGAGACGGAGCGTTCTCCCCACCCGCACCTTGTGGAGCATGGCCGCTGGGTTGTTGTTGGTGTCGCCCTCCTCCGGTGCCTCCTGCTCCTGCTTTGGCCGCAGGGGAACGGTGATGGCGCCGCCTACGCCAGTCACGTTCCCCGCGGCGTCGGCATTCCCATGTTCCCCCGCAGCCCCCACGGCATTAGTGGCCGCATGCGAGGGAGCCTTCGAGGTAGACGGGTGAGCTGAAGCACCGGATTTTTTTTGGGCGCCATGGATGATGAAGCCGTTGATGAAGAAAACGATGATGAAGATGGCGCGCTGCTTACACTCTCGGGTTCTCGCAAGCGCCTCCCCCTACCTGGCGCGCCAAAGATGTTGTGGTATCACATGACAACCTATAGGGCCATCGGCCCCTTGTGGTTCGGCAAGGGGGAAGAGCGCATTGCATAAAGAGCGGAAAGCACAGAGCAGCACGGCAACAAGGACACGGGCAGTTTTACCCAGGTTCGGGCCGCCGCGAGGCGTAAAACCCTACTCCTGCTTTGGTGGATTGATGGAAGGATCATGGTGGAGACGCAATGCTCTAGCCCGGCAAGGTCGTCTCGGGGCGAGGGCAGCTACGCGCGTACGAGCGTACAAGGGTCCGAATCCTTTCTAAGGTAGCCACGGCCCTCCTTTTATAGGTCAAGGGGTCACCACAACGGCAAAACAGTCATTATGCACTGATTAGATAGCCACAGTGCTATCATACCTAACTCTGCAGACAAGACAGGGTGCATTAAATGCGCCGCTTAGTGTCACATCGTGGCGTAGCCCGGCAAGCCTTGCCGTGCCATTCAGCCACCTTTTCGCCTGCCCGCGTGACACGTTGCCTGGACGGGTGTCATTTAGGGATGATCTTCCTCAGAAATGGCATGCCATGTACCAAGTACCAGCCACTTAGTCAATTGGGGGCTCAACACCGCATCGATAGGTGACTTGCGTTGCTGTGAGGTGGAGCGGTGGAGCTTTGGCGGGGTAATCCGTCCTTGGCGTCCCCGGCAAGCCTGCCGAGGGAGTCTTGAGGCTTGTCTTGGGGTAACCTCGACCCCGCCAGGCTCGCCTGCCCGGCAAGGGAGGTTTTTCCTTAGTGATATCATGCTGATTTGGTTGGTCTTGGTATTCTTGGCCCGCCCTTTGATTTCTCGAAGAGCCATCTCTTCTGCTTGGCCTCGTAACCTTGCTCTTGAGCCCATGTACAGTCCGGGCAACACACCTGGGGGTTTGTTGCACTGACAGGCATTAAGCTAGAATAGCTCGGTGACCGCTCATGGCTCCTAATCAAGGGCCCGTCAGCCGAGCCTCAAACCCTCTACGGAATTCTTTCCCCAACAGAAGCAAAGGTGCATACGTGCAGCAGGGCACAGTAGGGATATCAACCCACGCTTCAAGGCCCTATGTAAACCTTTCATCTGTAAAACTCTTTCTCTTTCTTATAAGGTGCCTATAACAGATTCTTTGGCAGCTCGAATTGTACAAATAGACGTCATGAGCTCTTTTTAAATAAAGACCAATTTTTACGGTCCTCTCATAGTTCTTTATTGCACCTTTCTTTTGCTCTTCGATGCCATTATAAGCTAGTTCGGCCCAAATTTTCCTTAAGGCACTAATCGGGTAATAGACTAGGTCCTTGACCATAGCAATCGCCCTATGCCTCAAGTCTGACAACTTTTTCTTTCTTTGCGTGTTCGGTGTCTTAGGTATTGCACTATATGCATCGGTTCCGAATTATGTCTTGGGCCAATAGTTGGGTTGCCCGGCTCCTGTGCTTACCTTCTTATGTTCCGCTAGTCCGGCTAAGGAGGTAAAGGGAGAACCACTTCGATTTTACTTCCGGCTCGCCTGGTTACATACCTTAGTGGAGAAAGCCAAAAACTGACTGTCATAATAAGTGAGAGCGGTCCGATGACAAGTGTCAAACTAAAAATCGTTCATGATTATACCATGTAATACGAAGGGTTTGTATCTTTGGCCAAACCAAATTATATAGGTATATACCTCGGATCTCCCAAATATCACATGGGGGGCTAGTCACCAGCCCCCGCAGTCAAGGTCCTATGGCCAAGTGAAAGTCATAAAGCCGCATAGTCCGATTGCCTTGTCCCTCTCCTGCACTACAGCCTTCGGGCACCGAGACGTCGACTAAGGGTCACAGTACGGAGGGTGGAACACCCCTTGTAGTTTCTACATGGGGGCTGAAGCCGACGAATGGCAACTTTCAGATTCAAAACAGCCGCACAAGAGTCAAAATAAAAATGAATACAAGTATGATAAACCATACAAAAACCAGCCGCATTATAAAGCATAAGGTTCAACCATAGTTTAATACACAACAACACAATTACTCAAGGAGTACATCCTTTGAACACTGTGCCTCTATTGCCCGAGCACCGTCCATTACGACAGAGAAGTACTGCTCGGGGCGCCTGTGTTCCTTTGCGGCGGGCGGAGGCCCGGTGGCCATCTCGACTGGCTTAATCCTTGGCCAGTGCACCATCGTCTTCGAGAACACCATCCGAGCCCCTTTAATGCACGGAGCGCTTAACAGCATCAACCCGAGAGGCGGCGTCACGCAACTTCTGCACCAAGCCGAAGTAGCTGCTTGGTATTGGCTCTGAGGGCCACAACCGGACACAAAGATCCTTCATGGTTGGCTCCGCCATACGGTGCAGCTCCACCAGTTGTTTCCTCTAGTTGCTCAGGCGGTGGGGGGGGGGGGAGGGGGATGCTCGGGCGCCTGGAACTGGGCCCAGAACAGCCTGTGTATGGCATCATCTTCCCGAGCCGCATAGTGCCTGGCCGCATCCGCCGCACTTCTTGGGAGCTCCGCAAATGCGCCTGTGGAACGCCAGACTCATGTGAGTAATGCGAATCTGTGGCAGCCAAAGACACTCTGCAGTAAGTATGGCTTACCTTCTGCAATTCGCTTCACTTGGCGGAGCTCCTCCTGAACGCCCCGCATCTCCGTCCTCGCCTCCTGGATCTCTGCCTTCATCTTCATAAGCTCGGTGGAATAATTCTTATTCTTCTGCTCAAGGTCCTCACATTTAGTGCTGGCATCCTTGAGCTCCTGTTGCACTTCGGCCACTCAGGCCTCGTGCCGCTCACGGTCGGTTTTCACCAACGTGAGCTCGGTGGCCGTTCGCTCAGCCGCCGCCTTCTGTTCAGCTGCTTCTTTCTTGGCCTTCATCAGGTCAGCCCTGAGGCCCTCAACCTCTGTGGCAATGGCTGCAATCATCAGTAATCATCTCTTACTTAGGGATAATCCCGAATACCCTGTTTGATAAGGAAAACACAAAGGACTACGTCTCGAACGGACTAACCTTGTGCTTCGTCAAACCGCTTGTTGACAATGTCGAGTTCCTCATTGGAGCTTTTAAGTCTCCGATTCATCTCGGCCAGCTCCGCAGTGTAGGCGGCAGCCGCCAATGCCGAAGCCTGTAAAGATACAACGAGAATCACATTTAAAACTACTGTTTAGACGGTCTTCGATCCCCTATCCGGTTTTCTCAAAACCCGCCAGAGTCTCGGGGGCTACTACCTACAAGGACTGCTTAAGTTTCATTCACAACATACATTTTCATGAAGAGAGCATTACTTTGCTTACCTCAAAGCCTATCAGGAGGCCAGCAAAGGCCTCTTTCAGTCCACCATTAATGGACCGAACGCTTTGCAAAACCATGCCCATCAGGGCGCGGTGTTCCGCTACTATGGAGGAGCTATTCACAGCCTCCTCCATCATGTTCATCCACTCTGCCGCAACCCAATTTCCGGTGTTCAGCGCGGGCTGCAGGGCCCCGGCTCCCCCTTCAGTGGAAGGAGGATGTGACACCTCGGAGGGCCTTGGAGGCTCCGGAGCCGTCTTCTGGGAAGGCTCGGACTGGCCGAGCTCCCTTTCTTGGTGTTAGGCGGCCGAAGCATCAGCCTCAGCCATTACGACGTCACTGTTGCCCCCCGTGCTTGGCGCAGGGGGGGGTCCTTCGGGACAGCTCCTCCCCGGTCTTCCCAACGATCGGAGGGGGCACGGAGGGTTACGCATTCCCACTCTCTGCCAGGTCAGCTGGGGGAGAGGTCCCCTCTGAGACCTGATTGGTGGGGAGGTTGCGCGGTGGACTGCAACATAAAAATGTACATGCTATCAGTAACAAGCTAGTAGAGCCGGCGCTTGAAAAGTCTTCGGATCCTCACCTTTCGGCGCGGGGCTTGACCCGGGGATCCCTCTCCGAGACCTTCTCAGAGGCTGCAGATTCCTCATCGGAATCCGAGCTGTCATCAAGCACGACCAATTTGGCCTTGCTCCTCTTCAAGGCATGGGGAGGCTGCTCCTCCTCGGCGTCGACCGATGCCGCACTCTTCCTGGTGCGGGACGAATCACTCTCCTCCTCCTCCTCTTCCTGCCCCCTCATGTGCGGAAGGGGCTTGGGTGTCCCCGGACTTTTTGTCTGGATGGACTCTTGGGCGGAGGCCCTCTTTGGGCTCCCTCGTTTCGCTCTTCTTCTTCTTCTTCCTCTTTTCTAGCGCCTTATAGGGCGCCACAGTCAACATCTCGCCGACCTGGGGTCTTCGGGCAGTGGGGCCAGGCTGGTCATCAACACAGCCCTCTTGAGCCAACCCTACAAAAATGAGAAGGAAGAGGTAAGGGCCCTAGCAGAATTGCAAATCCGAATACAAAACAGATGATTTTTTGTTACCTCCTTAGTGGGGTGCTCGGCGTCAAGGCCGATGTCCTCCTCCTTGGCCGGCCACGTCTTCTGCGGCTTGAACAGTACCTTCCATAGCTTCTTGTAGGTGGTGCTGAAGAAGCGCTGCATGGTGCGGGGGTCTTCGGGCTTCCAGGACCACATCGGGGTGTCCCAGAATTGGCAAGGAAGGAGGCGGCGGTGGAGCATAATCTGGACCACATGGTCAGCTTGGCTCCCGCCTTTATCATGTTGGAGACGCGCTTCTGCAGCGCCTGCACCTCTATAGTGGACCCCCACTCAAAGACCCTTCTTGGTCTATGAGGTTAGCCTCTTTGGGGGACTGGATCTGAATGCCGGAGTGGCCGCCCAGGCATTGTCACGAGGCTCTGTGACGTAGAACCACTCTTTTTGCCAGACTTTGACGGTGTCGACAAACGTGCCCTCCGGCCACCCGTCTCAGGAGAGCTTGCTCACCATCGCCCCCCCCCCCGTAGTCCGCCTGCTGGCCATCGACGATCTTCGGCTTGATGTTGAATACTTTTAGCCATAGGCCGAAGTGTGGCTGGACCCGGAGAAAGGACTCGCAGATGGTGATGAAGGCCGAGATATGAAGAAAGGAATTTGGAGCCAGATCGTGGAAGTCTAGCCCGTAGAAGAACATCAGTCCCCGGACAGAAGGGTTGAGAGGGAAGCCCAGTCCCCGGATAAAATGGGGAATAAACACCACCCGTTCTCTGGGGTGTGGCGTCGGTATGAACTGGCCCTCCTCTGGGGACGATGAACGATGTCGGCGGAGAGGTAGCCCGCTCGCTTCAGATCCTCGATGCTGTTGTTGGTGTCGATAGAGGCCTCCCACTTGCCACCTGCGCCGGATCCGGCCATAGTTAGGTCCAGGGATGACTGGAGAGAAGTGCTTGAGGGGAGAAGATTTGGGGGCGCTAGAGCTCTGCTGATGGGGAGAGCGATGGCAAAAGAAGAGAGAAGGCGTACCCAAATAAGCAGCGGCCGCTCCTCTTTTATAAACTACCATGAATGCCAACAGTCCTTTAACTGCGCCATGGGCCTCGCCACTTCCTGATATCATCGCAGTGTTATGCGTGAAAGGGGGGATTGAAATCATTGATCATATCCCTTAAAAATGAGCACGATCTCCACCTCGATGGGACGTGCCAATAGAGGCACTGCCTCGAACCACGAATCAAGTTTTTACAATGGTTCGATATATCTGACTGGGTGTGACCCTTTGCCGAAAAGTTGTCAGACAGTGATACTCTTCACACTTGGGCGGTTGGCCTTCAAGGTTAAGTAATATCTGCATTTCAGATTCTGAACACTACCTGGTTAACCAATGGCCAGATTCTAGCTCAGAAAGCTTTGAGAACTTGGTGGAAGAAGATGGAGCTGAACATGGAGAGGGAGAGGAACTCACCCCACAAGCTGGAGACGTTGGTATATCAAGATCCCAAGACACGATGAAGCACCGACATTGGAGGCAAGTTCGGGGGCTACTGAGGGAGTCCTGGATTAAGGGGTCTTCGGCCTGCCGACCTATCTCTTGGGGCCGGACTGTTGGTCCGTATTGCCAATGCTTGGTGGCCGAACATAAGTGGAGACCCCGTATCCAGGCTGGAGGTTTTCTGGTGCCTTGGTGTTTCCTCCAAGTCAAGATAAGAAGAATCAGCACATTTATCCTTTCCTTGTAACTGACCATGTGTAACCCTAGCACCCCTGGTGTCTATATAAGCCAGAGGGTTTAGGCCGTAGAGGTTAGAACAACAACCATCATCCTACTAGTTAGGGTTTAGTTCATCTGATCTCGTGGTAGATTGACTCTGTAATCCTCATATACACAAGCAATATAATCAAGCAGGACATAGGGTTTTACCTCTTAGAGAGGGCCCAAACCTGGGTAAACATCATGTCCCTAGTCCCTTGTTCCCCATTGATCCAAGATCCACAGCTCGGGACCCCCTACCTGAGATCTGCCGGTTCTGACACCAACAACTCTTCCAACCAAGCATGCAGATGCAGCTAATTCGTTAAAAATGATAAAAAAAAACATCATTTTACCCAGGTTTGGAGTTCCTAAAATTCTTATCACTGATGGTGGATCTCACTTTATACAAGGAATATTCGGAAGAGTACTTCATAAGTACGGGGTAACTCACTGAATAGCTTCACCATATCATCCACAAACTAGTGGGCAGGTGGAACTCTCTAACAGGGAAATAAAGACAATACTGCAACAGATGGTGCAGAAGTCCAGAAAGAATTGGGCAGCAAAGCTGAATGAGACACTCTAGGCTTACCACACCGTCTACAAGAATCTCATGGGGATGTCACCTTACAAAATGGTGTATGATAAGGCTTGTCATTTACCTTTAGAACTATAGCATAAAGCTTTTTGGGCAATCAAAAATATCAACCTTAATATTAAAGAAGCTGGAGAAAAAAGGTTTTTGGATATGCATGCTCTAGGTGAACTTCGCAACAATGCTTATGAGAGTGCTAGGCTGTTCAAAGAAAAGATTAAAATTAATGTGGCATGATCGTAAGATACTGAAACAAACTTTCACTTCGGGGGACAAAGTCCTCCTATTTAACTCTCATCTCAAGTTGTTTCCAGGGAAGCTTAGGTCTCGTTGGGAATGGCCTTATGAGATAGAAGAGATTTACAACTCCGGAGCTGTTCGTCTTAAAGGAGGAAAGAATGGTCCTTGGATCATGAATGGCAACGCTTAAAGATATACCTTGTTGACGAACAAAAGGAAGAGCGGGATAAAGAAGAGGTAAGTCTCCTCACGATCGAGCAAGCCGAAGCCCTCCGTAAGGGACAACGAATATAGATCAGCACTCCGGTAAGATGTATGTGAATAAGTAGATAGAAATTATTTTGTTTTGATAATTTTGTTAAGTCTAGCATCTTAGAAGTTGGAATTTTTGCCTCTAGTTGGAAGCTTTAGCACTAATCATTCAGGAGCAAAACTTTTCTAAGGAAGAAACTGGTGCAGCAACCAACATACCCAAAGACGGACTTCAAAACGACCGTGAGTGCCCATCTTGGCAGTCTCATGAAGTAGGGACGAGAAAGTGGCGGGAGATAGAGACAAAGACGGTGTTTCAAACGGACACGAGCGCCCATTCGGGTGGTCGTTTGGAATGCCCTCAGCGAACGTCGTAAGTACAGAGCCAACGATTGTATTTCAAACGACCGGACACACCCGTATAAGTGGTCGTTTTATCCCTTCTCTGTGTCAGGTAAAAAAAGAAAAAGAAGGACAGAGATCTAGCAGTAGGTCAAATGACCGGCCATGCGAGCACAGCCGCCTACATGGAAGGTCGTCCTTGATCCTGATGGCACGATCTCTCCCGATTTAGTTTTGATTTCATTCTAACTAACTCTTTATCTCATATCTCATGATTACCTATAGGTTTAGCCTATATAAAATGGAAGAAAGGACACCATAAACCTAAAACCATCTAATCTCTCATTTCCTTTGCTTTCCATCACCTCCAAAAGCTTTTAGTAGCAGAAAAAAGCATGATCGCCTCCATGAGTAAGAAGACTTCGTCCACCTGTGCTCACATCATCCCCTTCCCCATCTTGGATGATGTTGTGCCCTCGGGATGGGAAGACCTGAGGAAGCTGAGCATCAAGGAAGAACCTTGTGAAGAGAAGAGGGACATGGAGAAGAAGGTCGAGGTGGTGGAGATCGAGGAGGAGCAAAGGAGGGAGATGATGACACTACATCAGTTGGGTACCCTCCTAATCCCTATCAATTCAATATCCGCGGATCTATTCCTTTATATCCTCTGGGGCCTCCTCAATCTGAGTGGGGAAAGGAGACACCAACTCTGGAGGAGATGACGGAAAAGATTCGGGAATTGGAGGAAGTTTCCAAGGCCTGTGTTTGTGTGACTGGAGATGGGATTGATTCTTACTGGTTGATGAGTAAATACTTGGAGGCATGGGTTGATGGCCTTCTTCATAAGGTCAGACTTATGATTGAGGCCCTTAACAATAACACTGCACAACTTGGAGTTTTTGACCCAGGTTGTAGAAGATCAGCAAGGTGTGATCGAGAGGATGAAGAAGAAACTCAAGAGCATCTGCGCCGCCTTCCAAGATTCCCAGGAGTGTGCATATAACGCTTAGTGCTTGGATCTCCCCGGCTTGATTGTAAGCTTGGGGGATATTTATGTGCACTTTGCATCTTTACCTTCACGCATTTTCCTTCTCCCAAAATAAAATTAGGATTTATTTTCAATAAGTTTGAACTATCAATTTTTCCTCTTGAATAAGGGATGATCCCTTCCGATGAGTTTAGGGATATTTTGATGTGTGAGATCGTTGCTTTTTTTTTTGAAGAATGCGCTTGATGGTTGATGTGACCTAAATAATTACTGCATATTTATCCGTATGATGATTATAAGTCCCCCACATCTTAGTTGCGTAAATTTTTGAAGGGAGATAAAACAACTACAGATGCTAGCTCATTTAAGGTTTCAACACACTTAAGGGCAAGTAAATATTAATCCCCTGTTAAAAATCATTTGGGAAATGAAGTCTCTTTGAGAAATAAGGTTGGCTTACACTCAAAGTTTTTCTTGAGCCCTCGTATGATTCAATGACAAGGGACAAAACCCTTTTCAATAAAAGCCTACAAGAAAAATAAAGGAAAAAAGAAAACTACTTGCCCAGTTGAAGCAATAATAAGCAAAAGGTATGAAGTTGTTACTTGTCCTTAGTAAAATTAAATGATAAGATGTGGATGTCTGCATGAGCATCACCAGAGTAAGTATGGGCTATTATTTACCACGCATACTCATCAACAAGCAACCCTCTTGGGGGTAATGGACTCATACCTTTTGATATCCATACCTTATAAACACAAGGGGAACCTCGTTCTTTACAAGCCATGGTACTTGCTCAGGGACGAGTAAGACTTAAGCTCGGGGGAGTTGATGAGTCCAATTTACGTGATGTTTCCCCTTATATTTTGTGCTTACAAGGTGGGCTTTGTGGAATTTTACCGCATTTGGGCACTTCTTTTTGTTGATGATCCTTTAGGCTACATCTTTTGGAGCAATATTCATTTTATGGAGAAACCACCCAAATATGGTAGTGGAATCACATATTAAAGGTGATAAACACATTCCATAGAAAAAATCAGGCAAGAAGGCCAAAGAAACAGTCGTCGTTGCGCCTCCAGAGCAAACGACGGAGTTCCATGCACTACAAAAAAAGACACATCCGTGACATTATGGCCCGAACGAAAAAAAATCTGTCATGGTTATGACATTTCTATGACGATAATTGTGACAAAAACACGTATCATCATAGATGTGGTGGGCTCCTACTTCTATGACAAAAAATCATGACAGAAAATGGGCTTTTTGTCCTGGGCGGGCCGGGGACGCACCTGCATGACATTCTTTGGCCCGTCCATGACATAAAAAATCGTGGTAGAAGTGAGGGCGAGGAAATTTTCACGGAGTTCCCGGTTACGGTGGGTGGTCGGGGCCGAGTGATGCAATGTGGTTTGCGCGTTTCTCTCTCGTACGCGCGCGTGGTGCGAGCCGTGTCGCTATAACTGAACCCGAGTGAGAGGCGTTCGCTTACTGAACATGAGCGATCACACTGCTATGTACTGAAGCCAATCGATCGATCCCTTCGCTGCTGCTGCTTTCTGAAGCTGATCGAGCCCCCGTGCGAGCCGTAGCTAGCCGGCTAGGTTGCCTATGGATTCACAGTGCCCGCACGCGTGTGATACGTAGAACGAGTCGAGACGTGGTGAGTTCGGTTAGTTGGTTGGCTGTGGATGAATAGTTCCTGGTGGGGGTTGGATGAACAGTACCCCAGCTGTGTGTAGGCGGTTGCTACTGGATGAACAGGACCCCGTGGTAGTAGGCGGTTCCCGCTGGATGAACAGGACCCCGAGGAGGCTGTGCCGCGGTACGCCACACCCAGCCGGTTGGGGGTGGATGAAAAGGATCACGTGGAGGCTGGTTGAACAGTAGCCAGTGGAGGCTAGATGAACAGTAGCCCGTGGATGAACAGTGGGTGGTGGAGGCTGGAGGAAGTCGACAGTGGATGAACAGTTGCAAGTGGAGGCTGGAGTAAGTCGACTATGGATGAATAGTAGCAGGTCGAGGCTGGAGATGTAGTCGACGATGGATGAAAGTAGCCCGTGGAGTCCCGTTTTGTGGTACGCCACACCCCTCCCGATGAATGGGACCCTCGTTTCGACCGTAGGCGGTTGGAGAGAAGTCTGTTTCCTCCGTTTTGCGGTACACCACACCCCTCCCGATGAACAGGACGCCATTTCAACCGTAGGCGGTTGGAGAGAAGTTTGTTTGCTCCGTTTTGCGGTACGCCAGACCCCTCCCGATGAGCAGGATCCTGTTTCGACCATAGCCGGTCGAACAGAACAATGTTTCCTCAGTTCTATAGTACACGAGACCCCATTTCGGTTGTTTCGTCCATGCCAGTTGGCTCCTGTTGAACAGGACACATTCCGACCCAATTGGTTGCTTCCCGATGAACACGATGCCGTTTCTCCGTTCCGACCCAGCCGGTTGGCTACTGATGAACAGGACGCCGTCGCTGTATGCGTTCGAGACCATGCCCATATGTACACATGTGGCCGTCTTTTTTATAGCATGGCTGTCGTATGTGTACACGATTTAGACGAGACTACCTGAACTACTACCGCACCTTACTCGGCCACGGTTCATCCTGGCAGACAGACCAATCGATCGATATGTACGTACACGTCTGCGACCACACAGACAATGGTACGTACGCTTTGACCTGGTGGGTCCCAGATGTCAGGGAGGATAAGGATGTACTTCCTTGCGTGTGAAGATATAGCTGGTGGGTCCCAGCTATTAGGGGAGGAATCATTTTTTGCGTAATAAGGAGGCACTTCCCTGCGTGCGAAGATGTAGCTGGTGGATCCTGTTAGGACCAAGAGTATATCAACTAGAGGGGGGGGGGGGGTGAATGAGAGATTCAAAAATTCTTTCGAATGTTATGAATTGATCCCAAACAGAGTAGCAGAAATAAGGTTCGGTACATACAAACTTAAACAAGCACTTTGTCTAGGAACATATCTATCGAGGAAGGATGCAATGATGGTACGAGCATAAGACATCATAGGTTTGACAATGATGATGGTAATGCAATATGCTAACAGATGCAGTAGCATGAGAGAAAACAAGTATAAGATCTACGATAGATAACCACGAGAAAGAACTAAGACAGGGTGAATGAGAACAACTCAGGGAGACATGAAAGTTTGAATGAGTATAAGCAGCTGAGTAAGTGAATATAATGATTACACTGAATGATGAGAATGCAATAGAGCGAGCTACTAAAGATAATAGATGATAACAACGAAAGACATGCAACAGATAATGACTGATCAGATAAACTATCGACACAAATCACGAAAGTAAACTACTGAAGATAATGTAGTAAAATAGATTGAACCAGTGGTGCTCGATGGCGACAGGTGAATTTGGTAGAGCAGTTCGCCCTTCTGCCAAAGGACTACATCTGGTTGGAGGGGTTGTGATTTAACACCGAAGATAAACTCTCTTCGCCCTATTCTCCTTCAACTCGAAGCTGATTAGACTCCAGTTGATTTCACTCATGGTAGATACTTGTCGGCGATCTCCAGACCTTCGGTCGACCTTTTCGCGAACCACAATCACTCTTGGTTGCTGAAGATCTTGCTCGGTGAAGACAACAACTCATCAACACTCGAGCCGACACCTATCCGTATAGAGAGTGCACAGCTCTAAAGAGTAATAGGTACAAGAACTCTAGACTCGGAACTACTGTGATACTAAACCACTGTCTAAGTTTTAGGCTCTTGATTTTCTCTCGATGGATCTTAAACTCAAATCACTCAGAGAGGGGATGCTCAGTCAAACTTCTCAGAAATCTTAAGCGGAGTAGCCAACGGACAACGTTGGAGCGGGGTGGCTATTTATAGCCGCTGCCTTCCCTGAAGGGAAATGACCAAATTGGACATGTGGAGCAGCCAATGGCCGAACAACACGAGTCCAACGATCGGAAATTGAGCACAACGTTAACATTACTTGTGGAGCAAGTAATGCTAACTCCTCAGTCCGAAAGATATCTCCTTCGGCACGAAGAACAACGTCTACTGCTGACAGGTAATCATTCGAAACATAAAGAGATTTCTCCCAGTCTCGCATAGGTTTGGGCTAAGCATCACAGCGGATCTAAGCTTTGAGAATCTATACCCCTCTTAATAGTACGAAGGTCCTATGACTCAAATAAAGGAAAGAAGAACAACGAAATGAATACTATGTCTTCACTTTGTCTTCGACTTCAACTTGCTACGGTCAATTCCTTCGGACAACAGTACCGAACCAATTGCTTTGCTTTAGCATTAAATTTTCGAGGGGTTAACTCCTTCACGTCAATCTTCTCGTCTACATGTTCTCAACAGATATAGCTCATTCTTCTCTGCAATGCAGATATTCTTCGGTGAAGTTCCTCAAACTTGACACCTTAGACAACATTCTCTTTGGTTCTGCATGGACTATTTCTCTCTATGTGCACTAGCAAACAAATCAGTCCATTGACAAACAGTAGGGGTCGGCTTCGGAAGAGGCATTGCGAGGTGCATCTGGCTTGTAGATAAAAGTTCCTGCTGTGTCTTCAAGGTCATCATCGGGGTCGACAAACAGCAGGTCAGTTGAGGCAGAACGCTGAGGGAGCACAGGGGTTTGCCTTCGAATGCGAGGTACTTCAAACAGCTCCAGGTGATCATATTCCTTTTAAATACCCTTTGCAGAAAGTTGCTTCCGAGTGTAATGCTTGCACAGAAGGGTCCAGGAGCGCTTCTTCTGTTCCTTCTCATATAGAAGAGTTTGGCGAGAATAGTTTTTTTTACTATGTACTGCAAGGCAACAGCCTCACAGTGAACTTATTATAAAGCAAGGAAAGGAATAGTCTCTGTACAGGCTAAAGAAAGAAAGCTAGCTATGAATACAAACTAAATACTTACAACAGAAGCTAAGGGAGAGAGGCAAGCCAATCTAGGTATAAATCCTTGTATTTACATTTAATCCTGTGTGGTAGCAAAGTCATGTCATGAATGAAGTTGTGCCTCCATGTCCTAAACAGGGGCCTCTCATTTCTGAAAACCTTTCCATTCCTGACAATCCAAATATTCCATGCAGCAGTGAATACCACTTCAGTAAAGAAAGGCTTCCTAAACTCCTTCCTTGCAGCAACAGCCATTTGATATGTTGTCATAAGAGGACTAGTGACCCAGTAGATCTGCAAGTAGTTCCATACCCTTTGGCTGAATGAACAGGAGAAGAAGAGATGGACCACATCCACAAGCATGGAAAAAGGACAAAGAACACAAGAGTGATCATCAACATGCCAGTGTCTCCTTTGCAACATATCCCTGGTATTAAGCCTGTCCATCAGCAATAACCAACCAAACATTTTGATCTTGAGAGTACAGGAGCATTTCCAAATCCATTGGAAAATAGGATCAACCAGAATGTGAATATGTTGGTGCAAGTAAAATGCCTTAGGTCTATATGATCATTTATTGAAAGGCCAAATCCACTCATCATTACCAGCGGTCAAGTGTGAGTTTTGCATCAAGTGACTCAGAGTTTGGAACTCAGCAAAAGCTTCAGAAGACAGTGGTAAGTGGAAGGCAAAACTGAAGTCAGCAGAAAGAATCTCAGAGACAGAGGCCAAACTATCCACTGCAAAAGAAAATAATCTTGGGAAACTTGAGGATATTGGAGTGCTTCCACTTGCACCCATCCAAAGATCTTTCCAAAATAAAACTGAACTGCCTCCATGAACCTTGGGCCTTGCAATTTGACAGTACTTATCAGCAAGTTTAAAGATGTCTCTCCGCCAGAAGGAGCCACATATATTGGTTGCATGAGGAACGGCCTCATGATAATAAGAGCCCCACACCAGGCTTACGCAAGGAATGTCATGATGGTTTGGCAAGAATAGTTGTGAAGCAAATTGATCTTTGTCATCATTTCCATCTTTACTTTTCTATCGAGCTTGATGTGGCTTTCCAATGCTTGCTGAGTACGAAGACAAATCTCATATAGTGAAGGATTTTCTTCACTAGGAATTTCAACTTTAGCCTTATTGTTCTTCGGAACTCCAGCAGAAGTAGGCAAAGAAGCAGAAGTAGTGGCATCCATTGGCATCTTTCCTTTCCCAATGTCCTTCACAATTCTGAGCGTGTCGCGGGCAGGTGGTATGAAAACTTTCAGAACATATGGACAGTAGAACTTTTCTTCAAGAAGCTGCTCAATGGCATACATGATCCAAGGAGCATATGGCATCAAGACTTGAGGGCTATCAGCTGCACATGCCAAGTTGCAAATGAAAATATCTGGGATATCAAAGTGAATACCCTGAGAAATGGCAAGCAATGCATTTCCCATGATGCCATTGATGGTTTCTGGCCTATTAGTTGGAGTGAGGGAGTTACAGAGGATGTAGAATAGTACTTTGTTCACATATGACAGATTCTTTGGGTTGATCTCAATGCATTCCTCACCAACCAACATGGGGTCCATCAGCATATGCAGTTGAGCCTTGGATACTTCCCAGTAGTGCAGCCTCTGTTCACTATTTGCATCAAATTCACACCTGGGCAGATGCAACAACGCTAAGAACTGATCTACCGAGCATTTAATCTTTTCCTCTCCTTTCATCCATTCGAGGATCCAAGAGCTACTATCGGTGAGATCTCCTGTGATATAAAGTGTGGCATAGAATTGATTAATCACTTCACGACTCCACCCATGGTTGAAGCAAAGAAAACCTTTCAGGAAAGCATGCTCAAATTGCTCGATTGTATGATGGAAGGAGGGTAATCTTTTGAGCTCTGCAAAGTTCAGAATCTTGTGCTTGAAGATGCGATTCTTTTCATACAGGATGCGAGCATAATACACAGCCTGTTCCTTAGTATAGAACCTTGGAGACAGTGAAGTTCTCTCTCCTTCATACGGGCTGGTCCCAAAGAATGCAAGTTTCGAGAGGTGAAATTGCTCGTTAAATGCAGGACCATTTGGGCCATCTTTAACTGGGAACAATGGAAATGTTTCCAAAGGATTTTTCAGATGTTCTTCAACAACATTCTTGGTCTGAATATCATCCGGTTCTTGCACATCTTCTTCGATGGGCTTGAGTGGAGCACGTGGCTTCCTAGACTTCTCATGTGCAGATTTCTTTGATGAACTAGACTGACCATCTTTCTTGCTCGTTGGAACTCCTTCAGCGGCTTTCTGGCTTTCAGGCACTAGGGCCTTTTCTTTCACAGTATTTTCTTCGACTGGGGGCACAACAACTTCTTTCTCAGAAGCTTGGGACACAACAGGTGGGACAATTCCTTCGTGAGCCATTGGCTCTTCAGATTTCTTCTCTTCCTCTTCCAACTGTGTAGCACTGGAACGAGGAGCAGGATCAACATCCATCTGGGTGGGGGCACGAGATGATGCGACCGGGGTAGTTTTCTCTCAGGAAGCATTTAGCTCCCCCTCAATTTTGTCATTTTCCTCCTTGTTAGATCCGGAGGGCTCAGCTTGCAATTTCTTCGAAGGCGATGGGTCTGCCTTCTCAACCTCAATTTCTTCATCAACCTCATCATCAGCTGGAGTTTGCTGCTTGGGTGAAGCATTTTCTTCATAATTATTCTCGAGGAAGATATCAACAACTTTTGGTTGCACTTGGGCTGCTGGAATGATAACTTCCACATGGATAGCTTGCTGTATGGGTTCATCTTCATGATGTGGAGATGGAGGAATCTGCTGCAATGGAGTGCTAGAGTCAATAGATTGATCATCAGCGACAGTTTGAAGGCGGCGATCCTTGATTCCTTTCAGTTTGCTGGCTCTTGCCTTGGACTTCTGACGTTTTTCCTCTTTGATTCTCCTTCGGGCCAGATCATCCTTGCGCTCAATCTCATCATTCCTTCTGTCACACAGCTGAGAAATATCCATCTTCAGTTTTGAGAGCTAATCAATTTTGTCATTCCTCATCACACTGAGTGCCTTAGTAAGCTCAATAATCTCTTTGTTCAGGCGTTTCCTTTCAGATTCAGTACTTGCATCTCTCCTCATCTGCTCGAGGGTTTGCTTGTCCTTAACAGCTTGATTCAACTTCTTTGTAATTTTCCTCAGCTCGATGAAATGTTTTGTCACCATTTGGGTAACATCGTCAGGAAGGCCCAGACTACTGATATCTGCTGATTTTGCATCATAAGCAACACTTTCAATCACATCAATCATAAGATTGAAGTCATACTTTTGTTCCTCTATGGAAGCAGGAACACTATGTTTGGCCTTCTTTGTAGAAGATTTAGCATTTTCTTCAGGCAGCGGCTTTCTCTTCACAGGAGTGGAACCCGAAGGTTTATCAGTGAGGGGACTTGGTGCATGCCTTGGTGATTTCCTTGGTGATGGTGAAATTTTCGCTGGTGAGGGGCTGCTGTGCGGCTTGTTGAGGATGGTACGTTGATCATACATGGGAATTTCATCACCATCATCGCTGGATGACTCATCAGATGACCACGAAACAACCTTCTTTGATTTTCTGGAGATTATTTTCTTTCGTGAGGCACGAGGTGAAACTGACCTTCTGGACATGCTTCCTTTGGATGCACGATCCTTTTTCTTCTGCACGTCTAGCTGAGTCAGCGCGACGTTCTTAGCTTCGACTTGATTCTTCTTCGATTTCCTAGCATCACGCTTGGATTTAGCCTTCGCCCTCTTGGCTACTTCATCGGGAAAATCCGCTATGGTCTTGAGGGATTCAGGGTGAGCAGTTGGAGGCGCTGGTTGCCTTACTTTTTCATCATCTGGACCGATGCAATTCTCAGCAATGCAGTCATTCCATGGCGGCGTGAAGGCAAATAAGATCTGATACTTCTCGTGAACGTTTTCATAGTTAAACCATTTCTTCACCCAGTGACGGCGAATCCTTTGCAGCCTGTTATTTTGCTCAGTTGTTGATTCAACTCCAGGTGGAGTATTATAACCATCAGGTTCGGACATCTCGGCAGTGGTATTCTTCTCTCTGCCACGACCACCCTTCTTGGGATTTCCATTAGAGAAGAGAGTAAGAGCATCAGTGACTAGTTCATTCTCAGGATGACTGTGAGCAGAGGGAATTTCATCATCTTCTTCTTCGGAGTCAGACTCGGATTTCTTCTTCGGTGTCTTGGGTGGCTTGGATGATTTTCCTCCACTAGTCAATCTCATTCGGTCAGATTTTGGAGGATACTGAGGCAAATCTCCTTCAGATTCTGTGAACTCATCCGAACTCTGTGCCATTGCAGACCTGTGAAAAGAATAGATACGAGGGAAAATAGGGTAGGGTCATAAACATGCACAGAAGCACTTTTGATCAAAATGAATGTTTTCGGAAGGATATAGGAATCCATGGTATACTTAGAGAAGATATCTTTGATAGATTTTAACCGAGCCAAGACTGGTCAAACCTACCTAACCTTTCGGAAAGTACTCATGAACCCTAGATTTAGGCAAACCAGTACGAGGGAAAGACTACAAATCGTACCAGTCATAACTTAGAGAATCCTAAAGTTCTACCGCAGAGAATAAATCACGAAGAAATGGCATCGGTATGAACTACCCTATGAACAGAGGACAGAGCAGGAGCAGATTTGGATCTAGGTGCCCTAACTTGGTAGCATAGATCAACTACGGCAATGTGGAGAGGAATATTACCGCACTGGCGTGATCAACCACGGTGAGACTTCACCGGTGTCGCACGGCAAGGCACCTCGCCAGAGTTGCTTCGAGATTGGGCTCGGGATGAGGAGAATGAGGGTTTGAGGAACAAATGAGGTAGAAGACGACGGGAGGGGTATTTACAGCAAGTGAGCAGAATCACCTCTCTGAAATCCACGGTGTTAGTGTCAAAACCAGCAGACCTCGGGGTAGGGGTCCCGAGCTGTGGATCTAGAGTCGATGGGGAACAAGGGACGATGAACACGATGTTTACCCAGGTTCAGGCCCTCTCAAAGAGGTAATACCCTACGTCCTGCTTGATTGTATTGGATGTATAGTATGGTTACAGAGTAGATCTACCTCGAGATCAGCATGAGCTAAGCCCTAAGGTGATGAGACGACGAATGTAGCTCTGGCCCTAAAGACTACAACCCTCGGTTTATATAGACACCGATAGGGTTAGGGTTACCGGAGATAGATTACAATAAGGGATAAAGAGATCCTGCCTATCCTTGACTTGGAGGGCACACCACGGCTTCATAAATCCTCCGTTGCTATGCGGCTTCAGCAGTCCGGCCCATATTCAATGTGCCGGCGCCCCGAGGACTCCTTAGTCCATAACTCCCTCAGTAGCCCCCGAACTTGCCTCCAACGCCAAGGCTTGTATCCAGTATCCGCTCACCCAATAGTATCCGGCTTGCGAGGCGAGTTCTTCAATGTGCTTTGTTCATATTCGGAGCCAAGTGATGTCCGGAATCTGAAATAGTATTTTCACTTAACAACGAAGGCAATAATAAAACACCATTCAAGACTAAACAGTGCCTTCATCTAACAACTTTTTCTCTTTCAACAAAGAGTCACGTCCGGCCATAACGCCAAGCGGTTAGTATTTCTCGCAGCGTGGCTCGAGGCCCACCCACGTTTGACATGTCTCATCAAGGTGGGGATCGTGCCCCGCCTTTCAGGGGATATGATCAATGATTTCGATTCCCCTTCCCGCACATAACGTTGCGAGCGTATCGGGAAGAGGAGAAGCCAACGACGTGAAAAAGGGAGCTCCTGGCTTGTCAACAGCCTATAAGGGGGGAGCTACAACAGTCAACATCCCACACCTTCTTCCACCTTCCACTCTCGCAGACCCTCAGAGCTCCAGCGCCCCTTTTCTCTGCTTCCACAGCAAATCCTGCCCCGTCTCCTTCGACCATGGCAAGATTCGGCACCAACGAGAAGTGGGAGGTCTCCATCATCACCGATGGTGACATCTTGAAGCTGAAAGAGGCCGGCTATTTGTCGGCCAACATTGCCCATCGGGCCTCCGAAGAGGGCCAGATCATCCCCACGCCCAAGCCGGGCGAAAGGGTCGTATTCCTCCCCCATTTCCTTTGGGGGCTTGGATTTCCTCTGCACCCCTTCGTAAGGGGGTTGATGTTCTTCTACAGGCTAGATTTTTGCGATCTAGCCCCCAACTCCCTTCTTCACATCTTGTCCTTTATCGTCTTCTGCGAGGCCTTCCTCTGAGTCCAGCCACACTTCAGCCTGTGGCTAAAAGTGTTCAACGTCAAGCCCAAGGTAGTTGGCGGCGAACATGCGGACTGCGGCGGGGCCATGATCAGCAAACTGACGTGGGTCCAGTGGCCGGCGGGCCAATTTGTCGACATCGTCAAAATGTGGCAAAAGGAATGGTTCTACATCACCGAGCCAAGGGGAGCCGGCTGGACGGCGGCTCCCGCATTCAGATCTGGACCCCCTACCAGGCGGGCCTCATGGATCAACAAGGGCCCGGACTGTGGGTCTGCTGACGACTTGAAGGTGCTGCATACACGCATCGTCAGCGTAATGGAGACCGACACGAAGCTGGTCGACGTGATTCAGATAATGCTCCGTCATCGACTCCTCCCCTGTCAGGAGAGGGCCAAGCCAATGTGGGAGTATGACCCCGAAGACCCAGCCTCCGTGCAAGACCTCTTCGGCATGACCCACAAAAAGGTGTGGTTCTGCTATTCAAGCAGCAGAAGGAGTGGCCGGTCGAGGGGGAGGACATCGGCCTCGACGCTACAAACCCTCTGAAGAAGGTGAGCAGCATTTGTCTTAGCTTGAGTTCGAATACTCGCATCATTCGATTTGATCCGAACCCCTTTATGT
This sequence comes from Thinopyrum elongatum, assembly GCA_011799875.1. NCBI lineage: Eukaryota > Viridiplantae > Streptophyta > Magnoliopsida > Poales > Poaceae > Thinopyrum > Thinopyrum elongatum. Next base: position 548,907,685 of record CM022298.1, on the reverse strand, counting down.
AGATTTTGCAGGGCTGGCTTGCCAAGGCCAAGAAAATCAGTGGCCCAGCGCCGCTGCCAGAAGGGCCCCGATTCGAACAGCTAGAGAAGTTGTTGGTCATGGTGCCGTACAAGGCGCCCGACAAGAAGGGCAAGAAGAAGGAGGAGCTGGAGGCCAAGGAGGGCCTCTGTCGCAGAGCCCGTCCAGACAGCCGATCCGGAGACACTGCGGCCCCATCCGCACAGGAGGGGGACAAGGATGAGGACGAGGAGGAGAGTACCTCCTCGCATTCCAAGAAGAGGGCGGCGTCAAGCGACGCCGAGGAGGTTCAACCTCCTCGAGCCCCGAAGAGGTGACGCCGGCCTAAGCTGGTCCTGCCTGATAGCTCGGACTCCGACGAGGAGTCTGAAGCATCCGAAAAGGTTCCGGAGAGGGAACCCAGGATCAAGCCCCCTGTGGCCAGGTACGTATCGTGCATTTTCAATTGCTTTATTCTTCAGCAGTCCCTGGTAGAACGTGAATTGATTGCTTATTTTGGTGGTGAAGCCCTCCACGTGGCCTTCCCACCGAGCAAACCTCGAAGGGGACGTCCTCGCCCACCGAACTAGCGGACAGTGGCTCCGCGTCACATTCCGCACCTCCTCCGATCCGCGAAGAGCCTGGGGAGGTGCTATCGCAAAAGACTCCTCCTCCTCCGAACACCGGGGAGGAGGTCGACGCCACCATGGCTGAGGTCGACGCCTCAGTCATTGAAGACCAGGGGGATGCATCCCTCCTGGCCAATGCAGGGAGGGGATCCGGATCATTCGAACCCCTACCGAATTCGGCTCCCAAGCCCCCAAGGGAGCCAATACCTCCTTTCGATGGAGAAGGTGGCGGGGGCCCGACGCCCACGCCGAGCACCTCCACTCGGGTGGTGGTGGGCTGACCGGACGCGCTGGTGGAGCTGGTGAACAACTCTGCCGCCGTCGAAGAGCACCGCACTCTTATGAGTGCAGTTATACAGGGTGTTCGGTCCCTTCAGTCTAGACTGAACGACGCTGTTCAAGGACTGCTAACAGGCTTTGAGGTAAGTTAAGTAATGCTCTTTTCTCATAAATTGGATTTAGTCCTTAGTTTAAGTATGCCATATCTGTAGTAGCCCCTGATACTCTGCAAGGTTTGGGAAGAAAACCTGCGGAGGATCTCGTTTTACAGGCCATTATCTGAAATGGTGTGATTTTTTTGTCCTAGGCGTCTTCTCAGGCGGCAACTGCTAATGCTGCGGCACTAGAGGAGATGGATCAGAAGCTCAAGCTTTTCGATAAAGAGCTTGACCTTGTCAACAAATGGCTTGACGAGGCGCAAGGTAAGCCCTTTGATAAAATGTACACCTGCTTGATGTCGGATATTGACGATCCGGACTGTATGCTGATTTTTTAGTTTGATTACCTTGCAGCTTTCGCTGCCGAAATCGAGGGCTTGAGGGAGGCTTTGAAGAAAGCCAAGGCAGAAGCGGCTGCCAAGAAGAAGGCCACTGATAAGGCGGTGGCCGATCTCGAGCAGGCCAAGTTTGCTGGTGAGCAGCACGAGGCTCGAGTAACCGAGGTGCAGGTGGAGCTCTAGGATGCCATCAAGAGACTTGAAGCCATTGAGAAGGAACAGGGGGAGCGATCCTCCCAGCTGTCCAAGGCGGAGAAGGAGCTCCAGGAGGTGAGGATTAAAGCGCGAGGTGTCCGGGAAGAGCTCTGCCAAGTCGGGCAAATTGCAAATGGTAAGAAATACTTACTGTAGAGTGTATTCGGAGGCAACAGTTTCGCCTTACTAATGAGGTTCTGGCGCTCCGCAGGCATCTTCGCCGAGCTTCCGAAGAACGTGGCGGCCGCCAAGGAGCATTATGCCGCTCACGAGGAGGACTCTACGTAGCGGCTCTTCTGGTCACAGTTTCCGGATTCCGAGCATCCTCCCCTCCTCAGCGATCAAATGAAGCAGCTGATGGAGATGCATCGGATGTCCGAGCTGGCCGTGAAGGACCTATGTGTTAGTCTGTGGCCTGCCGAGCCCATTCCGGACACCTACTTCGGCCTTGTGGAGAAGCTGCGGGAGGCGCTGCTCCGGATTGATGCCATGAAGCGCTCAGAATGCATTGAGGGGGTGAGGCTTGCGTTTGCAAAGACCATGGTGCATTTGCCGAAGATTAATCCAATGGACATGGCCACTGGTCCTCCGCCCAAGGGAAAAGAGCATCGCTGCCCTGAGCAGTACTTTGCACAGGTGATAAATGGCGCGCGGGCGATAGAGGGCCAGTGTTCAAAAGATGTAATGTTTGAGTGATTGTATTAGTTTTGTACCAAGTGGACCTTATGCTTTATTATGCGTCCGCCAGACTTATTTTATATTGTCATGATTTGATTTTGACTCCTGTGCAGCCGTATGTTTATTTTGAAAGCTACCAGTCGTCGGCTTCAGCCCCTAGGTGAATGTCATGAGGGGTGTTTTGTCTCCGCACTATTACCCTTAGCCAACATCTTGGTACCTGGAGGCGGTAGTGCACGAGCGAAACTAGGCAATCAGACTATTCGGTTTTATTACTTTCACTTAGCCTTAGGAGCTTGACGGTGGGGGCTAAGGACTAGCCCCCAGTGTATTGTGATGTACTTGGGGGTCAACGCCTGCACTTTCCGATCACATGGTTTGTGTTAAGACGAACACTTCGTGTGACACGGCGAAATCGCCAAAGATTTTTGGAGTCAAACCTCGTCATCGGATTGCTGACCAGTTCGCGCTTACTATGACGGTCAGTTTTCGGCTTTCTCCTCCTGAGGTACTTGACCGGGCAAGCCAGAAGTACAATCGCAGGGGTTCTCCCTTTGCCCTCTTAGCCGAACGTGCGGAACATAAGGGGCAAGCACAGGAGCCGGGCAACCCAACTATTGACCCAAGACATAGTTCGGAACTGATGCGTATAGTGCAATATCTGAGATGCTGAACACCCAGCAGAAGGCGGTGCCGGACTTTAAGATATGGAGCTGATGTGTAAATCGAACTCTTGGTTAGTTAATGTATTTTCATGCCGGGCTGTTTGAAGAGCGAGTGGAGAATCAGAAAGGAGATAGAAAGTCGCAAGATGCGGATATCCGAACACCAGAAAGGGCATTTTTATTATTTCTCATAATCTCAAGTCGTCTAACCGTACAATTCAAGATGCCAAGGCATTGTTAAAAATAAAAGAGTTTTAGAGAGTGAAGGTTTACGCAGGGCCTTAATGCGTGAGTCGAAGCCTTCATTGTGCCCTGCTGCACGTTTGCGCCTTTGCTTCTGAGAGCTGTGGGTTGGGACCTTCCATGGAACCTTGAGGGGCAAGGATCCTGCTGATGAAGCTTTATGCTTGGGGGGCGGGGGGGGGGGGGGGTTCTAGAATTGGCCCCCGGGTCCTCCGAAGACGAGGTGACTCCGAGGTTCGGGTTAGCCGAACATATGCTTCGGATGTATTGATATATGCCTCATGGCTGCCCATGGTATTTTGAGTGCGAAATTGTGCTGACGAGGCACGTGGAGCGCGAAGAATGTGGGCGTGCCGTGGGGCGCGTATCCCAATTTGCGGCGAACGCATGCGGGTTCCCATGACGGGGGGCAGGTTCGAACCCGTTTACTGTTGTCGCCGGCCTTTACGGCGGGTCGGCATCGGGACCTGTATGGGCCGGATTGGTCTTCAGCCACTAAGGCCACAGTGTGTTCTTCGGTTTGAAGTGAGCGTTCTGTGTTGCCGTTGATAGTTATGACGCCAGAAGGACCAGGCATATTCAACTTGAGGTACGCGTAATGCGGGACGACATTAATTTTGGCGAACGTTGTTCGGCCGAGGAGGGTGTTATAGCCACTGTGAAAAGGTGCAATGTCGAAGATCAAGTCCTCGCTTCGGAAGTTATCCGAAGAGCCGAACACTACTTCAAGCGTCACAGTGCCTGTAGCGGGCCTCCACTCCCGGAATGACTCCCTTGAAGGTGGTGTTACTGGGTTTGATCCTTGACGGATCGATCCCCATCTTCCTCGCCGTGTCTTCGTATATCAGATTGAGGCTACTACCCCCGTCCATTAGGACTCTGGTGAGGTGGAATCCATCGATGATGGGGTCGAGTACTAAGATTGCGGATCCTCCATGGCGTATGCTAGTCGGGTGATCCTTGCGATCGAAACTGATCGGGCAAGCTGACCATGGATTGAACTTTGATGCTACTGGCTCAACGGAATACACATCTCACAGCGCGCGCTTCCTCTCCTTCTTCGGTATGTGGGTTGCATAGATCATGTTTACCGTCTTGACTTCAGAAGGGAAGGGTTTCTGGCCTCCATTTTTTGGCCTGCAGAGCTCGTCGTCGTCCTCGCTGCGTGGGCTTTTGCCCGAGTATTCGGCTGTGAGCTTGCCGGCTTGCTTGATCACCCAACAGTTACGGTTGCAGTGGTTGTCGGGCTTCTCTGACGTGCCGTGGATCTGGCAAGGCCTGTCCAAAATTGTGTCTAGTCTGGATGGGCTGTCGCCATTGCCTTTAGGGGCCTTCTTTCATGGTCTGGACTTCAAATTTCGGAATCCAGCTTTTACTGCTGTATCCACACCTTCGCCGTCATTGTGGCGACATTTACTCTTGCTACGTCGTGGCTTTCCATTTCCGTCCCGAACCTCAGAGGTACCGGGCGTGTCGAGGTTGGTGGTTTTACGAGCGAGCCAACTATCTACGCCCGCCCAAAAGTGGGTCATGAGAGAAGTAAGGGCTGTCATAGTTCTTGGTTTATCCTGGCCGAGCTGTCTTATGAGCCTTTTGTCCTTGACACTGTGCTTGAAAGCAGCCAAGGCTTCGGCATCTGGACAGTCGACAATCTGGTTTTTCTTTGTGAGGAATTGGTTCCAAAATTGTCGGGCAGATTCTCCGGGCTGTTGTGTGATGCGATTTAGGTCTTCAGCGTCCGGAGGCCCGACATAGGTGCCCTGAAAGTTCGCTCGAAAAGCGTCCTCAAGCTCTTCCCAACAGCTTATAGAGTCTTCGGGAAGGCTATTCAACCAGTGAGGAGCCAGACCTTTAAGCTTTAGTGGTAGATACTTGATGGTGTGGAGGTCATCTTCTCACGCCATGTGAATGTGGAGGAGGAAATCCTCTATCCATACGGCCGGATCCGTGGTTCCGTCGTATGATTCAATGTTCACAGGCTTGAAGCCTTACGGGAATTGGTGTAGCATTACCCTCTCTGTCGTGGTTTTGTCACGGCAGATTTCCTAATGTGAGGACTTAGTCGTGAGGCCAACACATCTACGTGGTAGCTTGAGAGGGGTTGAGTAGGATGAGAGACGCGAGGTTTTACCCAAGTTCGGCACCTCTCGGTGGAGGTAAAAGCCTACATCCTGCTTCATTGATATTCATCATGATGCTCACGATTATAAGGGTGCTCTTTTGCTACCCTTTCCTCGAGATCTACTGACTTGTCTGTCTAAACTTGTCCCTCTTGGGGTGCCCTGCCCCTCCTTATATAAGTTGAAGGGGCGGCTTACATGACTAGTCCTAGTAGGATTAGGACTACTCTATTACAAGTGGAATCCTAGTCTTGCTTCCCTTGTTTGGAAATATTCCTTATGTCTTTCCTCTCAAGCCGGCCCACCGGACACCGTACCTTGAGCCGGTCTTCTCAAGAGCCGCCTTCTGGGCCTTGGGCCTTGTCATTCATCTATCCCACCCTCCGGGTCACCAGTGAATCGCCAGACTCAGGCGGGTCACCAGTGAGTCACCAAGCGTCAGCTGGGTCACTAGTGAGTCGCCAAGTTCAGGCCATGTCATACATCAGGCCGGGTCATACTGCGGGGTATATCCCCGACATTAGCCCCCAGTTTAGCTTGGATTTATCCATGGTAAACTTATCCTGCAAAATTAAAATAAGAACAAATTTGACAGGTTGTGCGCCGGGTCAAAGATTCTTCTGAGCCGGTAGATGTTCATCCTTAAGTCCTTATCACCTCTTTCTGTGAAAAACACTTGACCGGGTCAATATTTGCCGGCTCGTGCAATTCTCGAGTTATTCCATATCCTGTATCTTCGTTAAATTCAAGGGAATCCCTCCATTAAAATCTAGGTCTCTTCGTCATATCAATAGGCCGGCTTCAAAATCAACTTGTTGAGGTTGCTTTCTTGCAGAAAAATATTGGGGAAAAAATAACCCATTTGAGTCGGCTTCCAATGCTCTGACTTGACAAAAATATTGGACTTAAGATATTCATCCGATGCTGAGTCGGCTTGAAGATGTTTAGCTTGTCGAATTGTATTCATCGAAATTGCCAAGTTATAGATATTGATGGTACTGGGTCATAATTTTTACAGACGCCAGGTCATGATTACTGCTGACACCAAGCTTGAAAGTGTACCTCCCTTATATGCATATCACGTATAGCCCCCAAGTCTTAAGAAGGGAGCGTAGTAACAGCTTAAAACTTGCTTCAATATAAATGCTGCATCTGTGGACAAATCTGGATTTTTCATCTGAGTCACCAGTCATAAGTTGAATGTTCCACATATGTAGCCCCCAAGTATCGGGTTGTCTTGCCTGCAGCAACCTGGGACTTGTAAATGGCTTATGCTCATAAATGTTTAGCCAGTGTAGCCCCCAAGGGTCTGGTCATTATGCAATAACGAGCAGGGACTTTTGTAGATCTGATCATATAGACACGAGGAGCAATATGTAGCCCCCAAGGGCCGGCTCAACAAGATAATACTGGGCTAGGACTTAGAAAAAGATAGAAGGCCGGCTCATCTTCCTGAGATAGCCGGGTCTATTGACAATGTGATGGTTTGAAAAGCAACTTGCATTAGCCCCCAAGTGCCATGGTGCATGCTTGCAGCAACTTGGGACTTGCATACTTGATGTAATCTTAATTTGAATAATGTAGCCCCCAAGTGCCAAGTCGTATGCCTGCAGCGACTCGGGACTATTCCTTCCATTGTAAAATAAAACCATATCCATTGCCCGGATGATGTTGTTGAAAGCCTTGCATATCAATATTGAACCATGCTCTCTACTGTGAGCTGGTATTTTTGGATGAAGGAATAATAGCCATTACTCTGAAGGGGCTTTGAAAACCTCAATCATCCAATACTAGTTATGATAACCATAATGAAAATCCAGCCATGTTGGCTATTAAAGATTTGAATAATATAACCCGGTTTGAAAACCGGCTCCTACAACATAAACCAGGATATCCATGACAAATAGACCAGCTTTTAAGGCCCGAATCCAGGGTGGGTTATAACCCAGAGACTTATGGTCATAAACAATCATTGAAAAGATTATAATGGCAGTTTAGAGCCAAAATTATACTGGCAACTTAAAGTCAAAAGCCAGGACGGGTGATAACCCAAAGACTTAAATATGAGCAAGATAACCCGGAGCCAGTATGACCTGGGGATTCATAATTTGCGTAAAAGCAAAAAATTGAAAGCATAAAAAGTCTGAAAAGACCAAAACAGAGAACACGCAAATCTCAAATATTTGTTAAGCTGGCTTTTAAGGCATGACTGAAAAAAGTTGGCTCACAGGCCTCATGTTTGCTTTCAAGGCCACAATAGCCGTTGAGTACATCCTAGCTCACTGTAAGTCGGCTCTCACCTGACACAAGCCGCCGTTTTAACCTGGCAGAGTAGGAAGTTGCAAACAGGCAGGTGGTACTCATAATGTGGCAACTCAGGCCGGTCAAGAGGGTATGAAAGCTAAACCTGGTGGGTTGGAAGCCGCCAACTGACCTTATGATCAATTAACAAAGACTCATATGCACAGAGATGAAACGACAGAGGCCCCGAATTTCGGGGATGCCGGCTTTTATTAAGCTGATCATAATATGATAAGCCAATAAGGCAGGATACCCATGTTTTAACCGCGCATCATGGCAGCAAGTTCTCTTTGGCAACCTTTGATTTTTCTGAGAACTCGAACTTGCGAGAGATGAATTCCTCTTGAACCGGATGTTGAACCGGATATTGAGATGTCAAAACATTGTGGGAGACAGATTTCCCTTGAGCCAGATTTTGAGCCGGAATCTTTTCTGATAACGCGGAACTCTTCCATTGAGCTGGAACTTTTTGACTGCCAGGCAGTTTTCACCAATGGGGCAGTAGCCTCTGGGACCGGGTTATTTTCCCTCCAATGACCCGGGGTTCTTGAATTTTGTTGAAACCAGCCAAATTTGCTGAGTCATGTCTGTGTAGCCCCCGAGTCTTAATACGACTCGAGGAGTTGGCTTGAGATTCTTCATTCTTGGCCGTGGCATAAGATGACATATAGTTGACAGTGGAACACTGGAATGTGTTGAAAATGGAGGCAAAGTGGCGAGTTGATGATCTTCGCAACACTCATTGTATATCCTTGGCGTTTTGATAACGTGATGTGAATCTACGGAAGGTTGCGGTCGACCGTGGCAGGTTATAAATGACCCCGTATGATTAGTGTCAGCAATCCGGCCAGCGGTTCATCCCAGCTGGTTGTTGAAGTTAAACAAACCGCAGTGGCGGCGACTTATGCGCATGTCCATTGAATCATCCGGCGCAAGTGGAGGCTGATATTATTATTCGCTCCAGAGTTGTTGGAATAGACCGGGCTGCAAGAGTAGCGACTTCCATGCGCTCACTAAACAGCTCATGCAGACATGTGCAGCTCCAGTGTGTTGATGTAGACCAAACCGCGGGGGCAGACGGTAAAGACGACCACAGCATCAGAGGCAACACGGCCGCGGGTAAGTCGACCGTAGGCACAGACAGATGAGTCGGCCGTGGCATTGTAAGCTGGTGCGAACGGGTGAGTCAATCGCAGGCGCGGTAAGCCGCGCGGACGGGCGAGTCAGCCGCGTCGTGTTGATTTAGACTGGGCCACAGAGGCCGCGGCTTGCACATACATTTGTTGAGCATTATGGCATGGTCAGATGCTAGCGCATGATAATGGTGGCGCGAGCTATATATCCATGACACGACCATCGCTCTTGCAGTGAACAATTGTCCTGCATAAAAAAAAATCGCAAGCCAGAGTACTTGTTCTTTAAAGAATAAAAACGTATCAATAAAAAATTAACTGGACAGAATTCACCTGATTTGTCCGGACGATAGATGATCCGTTCCGTGACCAACTTCCAGTACTTGCAATGGCAATTTAGCCACTCTCCCCTACCCTTGCAAAAGGGCATCAACCACAACAAATGGAAACACGGTGCCCAGAACAAGGCGAATTAGGGTGGCTCAGCACGAGGTTACAGTGACGACGGTGGAAGCGGTGGCTCGAAGCACGACCGTGGCGGAGCCTAGAACCGGGCGGCTCTTTTTTTTCCAGCCAACCCTTCTTTCTTTTGTTTTCTTAACCCCCCAGCCAGCTCCCCCCTTTTCCTTTCTTCAAATGGCAAACCGGCAGGGGAGCACCTAGAGGCGGTGACTCATTGGCGCGGTAGCCATGAAGGTGCACGGGTGGAGGTGACGTCCAGCGAGGGAGACGTGATGAACGAAGGATGGCTCGGCGGCGGCTTGCGGCGGCTCGCGCCAGAGGCGATTCGGACAGCGAAGATGCGGCAGCGGGTTGTAGTAGAAGCGGGCGGCTCGGGGCACCTCGACGGTGATTTGAGCGAAGCAACAAGGATGGCGGCTCAGAGGTGAGGCCATAGCCATGGCCGCAAATGGCGACGGCTCGCCCCTGCTTCAGTTGAGACATGGACGGCGGCTCGTCTTGTGACAGTGGAGTCGATCCGCTATGGTGGAGGAGGCTGTTGCAGCAGCTTGAGGGGCCAAGGCAGCTCACGCGCGGCTGGTCACAGTGACTGTGAGGCCACATGGCGGCTCAGAGCAGAGGTAGCTCAAGGCCTGCTCCGACGAGGCGAGGCGAGGCGGCTCCGAGTAGCAACGGCGGAGGAGGGGCGGCGCCGGGCCAGGGCGGCTCGGCAGCGGCGGCTCGACGCCGGCCACGATGGAAGCAAGCAGACGATTCAGAGGCGTTCCGGCAGCAGGTGGAACAAGGCCGGGCGGCTTCGGGGCTGGCCACGATGGCAAGGCAATGACGGCGGGTGACTCTGAGTCGATCATGGCAGAGGCGGCTGTCACGGCCGTGGGGCGGAGGGCGTGACGCTGACGCAGGAGGCCGGCACGGTTGAGCCAAACGGATGAGCGACCGGGTACACCGACGACTGTAGCGGGGCGTGGTTGGGTCACTTGGAGGCGGCTGGTCGCGGCACGACCGCGGACGGGAGACGCGTCGGGCGTCGAGGCACGCGGCAACGGGGCAGAGGCACTCGGGCTGGGGCGACCAGGTCCATCATTGCACGGGCGGCGATTCAAGTGTGGTAGAACGACGAGGCGGGTCACAATGGAGATGGTGGCTCGAGGTGAACCCGCGGTGGCTGAGCTGCGGAGGCAGAGACGAGCCGGCAAGGTAGCCGCGGAAGCTAGACCATGGTGGTAGAGGCACCGGCGGCTCTACAAAGGCCGTAGAAGCAACGACAGCGCCCAACATCTCGGCCTGCGCGGGGGCGGCTTGGAGCGGTGGACGTGGCTGCTCGGAGCGCCGGCTCGTAGTGCAACAGCGGAGGTGGTGAAGAGGACGGCGATTCGAAGCGGGCCAAGGCCTCGATTGCAACAGGGCGGCTTGGCGAGGCGTGCTGGCGCGGCCGCGAAATAGGCAAGGCCGCAGCCACGATCGCATGGGCGGCGGCTGAGGCGGAGTCGCGCGGTGGCGAGGTGAGGCCGGGGCGGCGGCTTGGTGGCGAGGCCGCTCTGGCGAGGGTGGCGCCTGGAGGCGAGGCGGTTCCATGGCAAGGACGGAGCGACGAGGCGCGGTCACTCAATCTATCGTGGGTGGTTGACGAATGCACATCCACATCCTCAGGACGTGGCCACCCCTTTTTTTATTTGGTGTTGCCGTGAAGCAGGTCTTCTTACAATCACTGCTACGCGGCCTGTTATATTGCTGGCTTGCCTCATGGAGCGTGCCATCAGAGGCTGCATTAGATGATCCTTGGTCATCTCTATATTCGATCGTCTGGAATTATAGCAACAACGATCTATCAAATCTCATAGCCGCATAATTGGACAGGTCTCGACCACTTGCGGACTTGTGATGCACAGCAGAAGCGGCGGCTTGGCATCGATTCGGTTTCTTCATCGGACAACATAATTGAAATCGACCCGGACGGATTGCCTGGTCGTGTGCGAGGCACAACAGCAGAAAATCAAACTTCGGCGGATCGCCTAGCAACGCATGTGGTGGCACACGCAACCCTTCTTGATCTCAGATTATGTGAATAAAAAATTTCTTCTTGTCCATGAGTTGTTGTAGATGAACGATGAATTTGCCGGCTCTGTCCTAAGGCTGTGTCACGCCGGGTTGTTCTGTACGATTGTTCCATGCCAGCTTTTTATCACCCGGCCTATTGCGAGCTTCTCGATCCCTCAAGAGCACCCTCCAAGAACACAACACCATCGTGTGCTGGTCCCACGGTGGGCGCCAACTGTCGTGGTTTTGTCATGGCAGATGTCCTAGTGTGAGGACTTAGTCTTGAGGCAAACGCATCTACGTGGTAGCTTGAGAGGGGTTGAGTGTGACGAGAGACGTGAGTTTTTACCTAGGTTCGGCCCGTCTCGATGGAGGTAAAATCCTACATCCTGCTTCATTGATATTCATCATGATGGTCATGATTACAAGGGTGCTCTTTTGCTACCCTTTCCTCGAGAGCTATTGACTTGTCTGTCTAATCTTGTCCCTCTTGGGGTGCCCTGCCCCTCCTTATATAAGTTGAAGGGGCAGCTTACATGACTAGTCCTAGTAGGATTAGGACTACTCTATTACAAGTGGAATCCTAGTCTTGCTTCCCTTGTTAGGAAATATTCCTTATATCTTTCCTCTCAAGCCGGCCCACCGGACACCGTACCTTGAGCCGGTCTTCTCAGGAGCCGCCTTCTGCGCCTTGGGCCTTGTCATTCGTCTAACCCGCCCTCTGGGTCACCAGTGAATCGCCAGACTCAGGCGGGTCACCAGTGAGTCGCCAAGCGTCAGCTGGGTCACTAGTGAGTCACCAAGTTCAGGCCAGGTCATACATTGGGCCGGGTCATATTGCGGGGTATATCCCCGACACTCTCTGTGAAGCACAGGGGGTGTGCGGCGCCCCGAACTCGGGCTACATCGCGTCGGAGGTCTTCGGCCCTCCGAATCCGCTGCTGCTCCCGGATTCTATCGTTTCGGTTTAGCTGATCGTAATATCCTTCCTGGTAAGTGGGTGGATCTTCTCTGGGTCCGTAGATGGACCTGGTACGGCCTCCTCGAACGTCTAAGTCATGGCGGAGGTCGTATTCATAGGCCAGCCGCACTTGATCCTTGCCGTGACGGCGAGGTGGTGCGGTGGGGTGTTCGGCCTCGTCAATTTCCCTGTCCCGCCGTCTAGGGGGGCAGTCCGGCTGTTCGACACGTGTGTATGTCGGACACATTGGATCTACGGCCTCGTCGTCCAACTGCGGCGGCAATTTTTGCTTGGGATAGATGTTCGTGGCCGTACCCTTCTTCAGCGGCTAGGACTTTGGTCCATCGATCATTGAGGGTGTCCTGTTCAGCCTTGATTTTGCGTTTTTGTTTCTTCAAGCTGCGGGCGGTGGATAGAAGCCTCCGCTTGAACCGTTCCTGCTCCAGCGGGTCTTCGGGGACGATGAAACCGTCCTCCCCGAGACTGACCTCCTCTTCAGAGAGTGGGAGGTAGTTACTATCTTCGGAGTCATCGGGGTTTTCTGGGTTGAATGGGTCCTCCTACCCCGCGGGGTCATCCTGATGATGTTCGTTGGCTGCGGCTCCGGCGAGGTCATTCGTATTATTTGCGGTGCCGTTCTCCATAGGGTCCATGTTGCTCGCATAGCTTCGACGTGGCTTTGATCGGCGGCGCTGTCTTCGACGCTTGGGCGGCTCATCTCTGTGCTTGTCTCGGTCCTAGTTGGGAGTGCCATCGCCATCTTTGAGGGTGTCCACCATGTAAATATCGTAGGTGGACGTGGCTGTCCAGCGGCCGGTGATGGGGGCGGCCACATCGGTGTTGGTCGTGGCTCCGCCATCCTCATCCATGTATTCAGAGTTTTCCGAATTATAATCTAGTGTATCGGTTAAATCATCGATAGTGGATACCAAGTGGGTGGTGGGTGGGACGTAAAATTCCCTGTGGTACGCCTCGAAGGGCTGATGATCGTGGGCGGAGGGCTGGTCCTTCTGGAGGGTCATTTTTTGGATTCGGTCTAGTGCCTCGTTTAACATAGCGAGGGTTGCCGGATCTGAGGGCTCTAGGCCAAATTCTATTGTGATGGGGTGGGGGGCAGTAAGCGCCCTAGACGGTCCTTCATTTCCACAGGCTGAGTTAAGCTCGGGGTATGGTGTCGGATCCTTGAGGGGGTCCAGACTGTCACTGGAGATCAAGGACGGGCCTTGGTATTTGTGTGTGGTTTCCACCCCGGGGTTTGAGATCGAGCCGCTTCGGGCCGGGGTGACCCCTGGCCATTGGCCGCAGCTTCGTCGTAAGGGCTCAAGGCCAGAGGAGCATTGTCAAGGAAGGGTTCGGCCGAGATTGAGTCGTGGCTTCTGCCTCCTGATTCTGCCTCGAAGGCCGAAGATAGGTCCTCCGCCGACATGACGGATTCGGCAGGAGGTGGAGTCCATCCCCTGCTCGAAGCAGAGCTGTCCTGGCTCGAGGCTATTCGGAGGGCGGGGGCCGATCAGTAGATCGGATCAGAGGGGGACCCCAGAGCGGGCACATCAAGGCTTGCGAGGGTGCGGGAGGGGGATGTGAATCCGGCAAAGACCAGATCGCCCCGCGTGTCCGCAACATATTCCAGACTACTGAATCGAATTTGGTGCTCAGGAGAGAAGTTGTCGATCTGATCCAAATGACCGGTTGGGTCGGCGTGCAGCACGATGCTGCCGAACGCGAAGAGTTGACCGGGGACAAAGAAGTCCCCGGATCCGATTCCTTCCCCTATGATCAGGCGAGCCATCAATCCCTCGGGCGACCCACAACGGAACTCTCAATGAAAGCACCAATGTCGGTGTCAAAACCGGAACACCTCGGGGTAGGGGGTCCTGAGCTCTGGATCTATGGTCAATGGGGAACAAGGGACGATGAACACGATGTTTACCCAGGTTCTGGCCCTCTCAAAGAGGTAATACCTTACATCCTGCTTGATTGTATTGGATGTATAGTATGGTTAGAGAGTAGATCTACCTCGAGATCAGCATGAGCTAAACCCTAAGGTGATGAGGCAATGAATGTAGCTCTGTCCCTAAAGACTACAACCCTTGGTTTATATAGACACCGATAGGGTTAGGGTTACCGGAGATAGATTACAATAAGGGATAAAGAGATCCTGCCTATCCTTGACTTGGAGGGCACACCACGGCTTCATAAATCTTCCGTCGCTATGCGGCTTCACCAGTCCGGCCCATATTCAATGGGCCGGTGCCCCGAGGACCCCTTAGTCCATAACTCCCTCACACGGCCTACAGAAGCAGGATGTTCCACATTCAACGGACGCGATCACAATCATGGAGATCGTGGGCACGTGGCAACCGTTTCCTGCGAAAAACTCGGGACGAGAGCGGGAGGTTGAAAGTTTTGAAGAAGGGCAAGCACCAAAACAAATTAAAGTTTGAAGTCGATTTCTTTCGCGACCAAGGCTGCTGAAAAGAAATTCTCTTCAGATCAAGTTGCATGTTTATGACGGACAACATAGATTGGATGAGACAGAATAGAGGGATAAAAGGGTCCGAAACAAAACACTAGTCGAATGAAAGGAAACACAAAAACGATGAGCTATGAGTGAGTTATTCATCGGATAAACAGAAACACCGGAAATGAACACAAACCGACAAACAAGAGGAAATAAACACAAGGAGCTAGCACCAACAATGTAAATCTCAGGGTTAAGAATAAACAATTAGAATCCCTGAGAGAGTTCCTGCAAGAAAGATTAGTTTTTCTTGGCAACCCACACTTGCGTGGGCAGCGAGCTTCTCTTTTGCTTAGGTTGTGCAGGGACATTCCTTCGGTGAGATCTGTAGTTCACCTGTGCATTTCGAGAGTAATCATATGAATAAGCATTGAAATTGCTTCCAGAGACATGAGCATAATGATTCGAGGAAGTACGCATGTACTCCTTCTGTCGAAAGTTTGACTGAAATCCATTCGAGGAAGTTCCTGTAACAATCTGTGAATGACAACCATCTCCTCGAAGGGAATTACTCTGCATATTCAAGTTAGCAGTGAAAGATAAATTTTCAATGATGCACTTCTTCACCAAGATTTGCTTTTTGGGTGAACCTGTCCTGCAGTTAGTTCCAACATATCGCGCGAAAACCTTACCATTCTGTTGTTTGAAGAATTTGTAATTTGAGTCATCAGACTCGCTAGAAACAACAGAAATAGGAGAGTCATATCCAGACAGAATAGCAGGTTCGAGAGTTTTACTTTTAGCAAGAACCCAACTCGTTCGAGGATATTGCTCGGGAGTCCAGTAGGTTCCATCAACGTTGAGTTTTCTTTCGAAACCCAAACCTTCCTTTCGGGGTTTTTGTGCAGTATAGACTTCTTGAGCACATCACAGAGAGTTTGATGCCCTTTGAGGCTTTTGAGCATTCCTGTCTCAAGCAAGCTCTTTAATCTGCATTTTTCATTAGATACAGCAGAAAATTCCTTGGAAGAGGGGTTAGAAATATCATTCATAGAACTTGCAATATTCTCAATGACAGTAGTAGATGTTTCAGCATTTGAATCAGTATTGCTACGTTCTAGGCATTTTAAGAAAGGAGGCACAAAATCATCAGGAAACTGTTCAGATTGCTCAGTGAAGAGAGAAGCTTTTTCTTTCACAAGCTCATTATGAGACTCTTTCAGTGACTCGATTCTTGATTCCTGTTAAGGAGTTCATCTGATAAGCTCTCGTAGTCCACTTTAAGGGAATCATATTGGTTGGAAAGATCATCAATAGTTGAAGAAAAAGCATCATGCTCTTTGATCAAGTTTTGATTCCTCTCCATCTCTTCGACCAGTAATCCTTCGGTTTTCCTGAGATTGTCCTCAAGTTTCTCAAGCTCATCTTGTTGAGATTTTGCAATTTTGACCAGCTTAGCATAAGCAATATACCGAGGAGAATATTCATTCATAGATTTTCGTTGTTTAGCTAATACCTGATCCTTTGAGGTTTTTGCCATGAGGCAGAATGCAATAGGTTCACCATCAATTGAAGCATTGTCATCCATGTCTGATTTGAGTGATTTATCAGATGATTCACAAGCCACGAAAGCATTGCTCCTCCCTATCCTTCTGTGAAGCTCTTCATCTTCTGATTCTGATTCGGATGTCTCCTCTTTAGAATCCAGGTTCATATCAGCACATGATTTGTTCAGATGAGATATTCTCTTCATATTGGATTCGATAGTTGCTCTGGCTTTCATGTTAGCGACTGGTCTCGTCAAAGGAGATGGGGAAGATTCATTTTTCTTCGAGAGCTTAGTGTGACGATCCACTCGAGTGAATCCATTGCCGTGAAGATACATCCATCTGTTGCTTGGTTTTCTATCCCAGCAAGGACAGTCTGCGATGAGGTGGCCGAATTGTTTGCACTTGAAGCACTTCATTTCTTTCGGTGGTAACTTTCTCGAAGATTCAGGCAAGTCAAATTTGTCATCATTTGTGAGACACAAATTCTGTCTTCTGAGATCACTTAGTCTTTTTGTGAGCATTTCCAGTTCCCTTGTGATGGTGTGTTGATTTTCAATATCTTCTTATTGTGAGCTGCCATAGTGTGAGAGAATTTCCCCTTCATTTTTCGAAGAATATTCTTGATCTGCATTTTCAAGTTCCATCTCTTTCTTCGTGAATGGACAACAGTGTCATGACCTCAACATAGTGAAGTTCTTCATAGTCTGGTCTTTGCTTGATTTCAGCTACGATTGGATTGAAGCTTGCATCAAGAGCACTCAGTAGCTTGTTGACCACATCTCTGTCGGTGATATCAGTTACTCCTCGTTGATGAAGCCTTTTAACAATATTGGTTAACCGATCAGTGAGTTCCATAGCACTTTCCTTACGAAGACTTCTGAAACCAGCAAACATAGCACGAAGCATTTCAGTGTGGGAATCTGTTCTGGTAATGAATTCTTCATGAACATTTTTTATGGCATCCCAGAGTTGCTTTGCAGTGTCAAGCTTTCAGAACCGAATGAAAATGTCTTTCGAGATACTTTCACAGATAATATCTTTTGCTTGTGCATTCAACCACAGTATAGCTTTGTCATCAGAATTTGGTGCATCTGGATGCTAAATGATATATCCATTTTCCACAATTTGCCACAGTTCTATGTTGATTGCTTGAAGTCTGATTCTCATTCTTTCTCTTCAGTCGACATAGTCATTTCCATCGAAGATAGGAAACCTTTCAGAGTGCGAGGATCTACCTGCATATGACATACTCAAAACTCCAAGGTGGTTAAACCTTTAATAAGCAGAGACATGGAGTGCCTGCTCTGATACCAATTCTTAGGACCGAGAGTATATCGACTAGAGGGGGGGTGAATGGGAGATCCAAAAATTCTTTCGAATGTTATGAATTGATTCCAAACACAACAGCGGAAATAAGGTTCGGTAGATACAAACTTAAACAAGCACTTTATCTAGGAACATATCTAACGAGGAAGGAGGCAATGATGGTACAAGAACAAGACATCACAGGTTTGACAATGACGATGGTAATGCAATATGCTAACAGATGCAACAGCATGAGAGAAAACAAGTATAAGATCTACGATAGATAACCACGAGAAAGAACTAAGACAGGGTGAATGAGAACAACTCAGGGAGACATGAAAGTTTGAATGAGTATAAGCAGCTAAGTAAGTGAATATAATGATTACACTGAATGATGAGAATGCAACAGAGCGAGCTACTAAAGATAATAGATGATAACGAAGAATGACATGCAACAGATAATGACTGATCAGATAAACTATCGACACCGAGCATGAAAGTAAACTGCTGAAGATAATGTAGTAAAATAGATTGAACTAGTGGTGCCCGATGGCGACAGGTGAATTTGGTAGACATGTTCGCCCTTCTGCCAAATGACTATGTCTAGTTGGAGGGGTTGTGATTTAACACAAAAGATAAACTCTCTTCGCCCTATTCTCCTTCAACTCAAAGCTGATCAGACTCCAGTTGATTTCACTCGTGGTAGATACTTGTTGGCGATCTCCAAACCTTCGGTCGACCTTCGCGAACCACAATCACTCTTGGTTGCTGAAGATCTTGCTCGGTGAAGACAACAACTCTTCAACACTCGAGCCGGTACCTATCCGTCTAGAGAGTGCGCAGCTCTCAAGAGTAATAGGTACAAGAACTCTAGATTCAGAACTACTGTGATGCTAAACCACTGTCTAAGTTTTAGGCTCTTGATTTTCTCTCGGTGGATCTTAAACTCAAATCACTCGGAGAGGGGATGCTCAGTCAATCTTATTAGAAATCTTAAGTGGAGCATCCAACAGACAACATTGCAGCGGGGTGGCTATTTATAGCCGCAGCCTTCCCTGAAGGGAAATGACCAAATTGGACATGTGGAGCATCGAATGGCCGAACTACACGAGTCCAACGGTCGGAAATTGAGCACAACAATAACATTACTTGCGAAGCAAGTAATGCTAACTCCTCAGTCCGAAAGATATCTCCTTCAGCACGAAGAACAACGTCTGCTGCTGACAGGTAATCATTCGAAACATAAAGAGATTTCTGGTTTGGGCTAAGCAGCACAACGGATCTAAGCTTCGAGAACCTATATCCCTCTTAATAGTATGGAGGTCCTATGACTCAAATAAATGAAAGAAGAACAACGAAATGAATACTACGTCTTCACTTTGTCTTCGACTTCCACTTGCTGCAGTCAATTCCTTCGGACAATAGTACCGAACCAATGGCTTTGCTTCAGCAATAAATTTTTGAGGGGTTAACTCCTTCACGTCAATATTCTCGTCTACATGTTCTCAACAGATGTAGCTCATTCTTCTCTGCAACGCAGATATTCTTCGATGAAGTTCCTCGAACTTGACACCTTAGACAACATTCTCTTAGGTTCTGCATGGACTATTTCTCTCTGTGTGCACTAGCAAACAAATCAGTCCATGCCTATTTCTGTCTACAATCTCCAAAACACAGGAGGGCAAGCATTGCACCAACAGATCCAGCTGTCAGCCTCACCATGTACAATCCTCTTCTGATGGCTGTCGTTTGTTGACCATGTTGATGACGCTGCGCCGAGAGTACCAACGCGGTGGACGACGGCGAGGCCTAGGAAGGGGATGACCTGGAGCCGGGGAAGACACGACAGTGGTTTCCCACGTGGAAGGGAGTACGAGGGTTGACTGGTTCAGCTGCGTTGTGAGGCTGCTATCGCCAGAAAATAACAGGGGGTGTGGGTGATTAAAGGGAAGGTGTGGCCTGCGGTGGGAGTAGGGTGGGCGGTGATGCTTGTGATGCAGCACAGTTGGCCATGGAGGTAGGAGTAGGTGGTACGTCCGGCGCTGGTTTGGGCGGCTGGATGAAGCAGATCAGAGGTTGAAGAAGTAGCACAGTGGTTGGATTAACATTCAACGGTCACTACTGCTAGAATCGTTTGTTGACTAAGTTGACAAAGCCCTGCGTACGCTTCAACTTAGTAGGCCCACAAGTCAGCCTCCAAATCGGGTGGGTCCCAACTAGCAGCGGGAGGAATCATTTTTCTTGTGCGTAATAAGGAGGCACTCCCTTGCCTGCGAAGATGTAGCTGGTGGGTCTCAGCTGTCAGGGGGGAGAAAACTTCTTTTTCCACGTACTAAGGAGGCACTTCCTTGCGTGCGGCCATGGACCATGTGGGTCCCTACTGTCAGCCGCTCCATGTACATCCTTCTTCTGATGGTTGTCATTTGTTGACTACATTGACCACGCCACGCCGAGAGCACCAACGCGGTGGACGACTGCGAGGCCTAGGAAGGGAACAACCCGGAGCCGGGGAAGACTCAGCCGTGGTTGCCCACGCGTAGGGGAGTATGAGGGTTTACTAGTTTGGCTGTTGTTGCCGGAAAATAACAAGAGGTGTGGGTGAGTAGAGGAATGGCCTGGCCAGCGATGGGAGTAGGATGGGGCGGTGAGGCCTGCGTGACATCATTGCTGGCCATGGGAGGTGGGAGCAGGCGATCCTGCCAGCGCTAGTTTGGGCGGCTGGAGCAAGAAGATCAGAGATTGAAGAAGCAGCACGGCCGTTGGATTAACATCCAACGGTCACTGCTCCTAGAATCATTTGTCGACTAAGTTGACCAAGCCTTGCGTACACATCAACCTAGTACACCCACAAGTCAGCCTCCAAATCTGTCGCAAACAACATACAGCCCGAAATTTCTAGCCAGATTCAAATTAATTTAAAAATTAAACATACCTTAATTTAAAATGCAATGAAATTTTACCCGCACAAAAAACAATGACATTTAAAATATCAAAATCCAAAAGAAAAAATAGTAATTTGAAACTAATTGCCTGTTTGTTATATTTTTTTGAATTTACAGCCCATTTCTTATTACTTATAGCATATTTTTTTGGGCAAGCCGAATGCATCCCTCCTTGTCTTGAAAGATTTCCGGCCTAGCAGGGCGTAGAATAGCAAGTAGGCCTCCGTCGGGTATTCTGCAAAAAAGAAAATAGCTGGGCTACCCATTTTCAGAAAGAAAAATAAACAACTGGGCTGGTCATGTGGTAAACATATGAAATAAAATCCTGGGCTAGGTGGGCCACAGCCCCCGCACAACCCAGTTGATACCCTGCTCCATCCTGAAAACAAAAAAAATACTGCGGGAGCTGCTGGGTCCTCGGTGTCAGCCGCTCCTTGTGCAGTTATCTCACTTATTGACTATGTTGACACTGGCGTGCGACCCAGATGTCAGGAAACCATCAGGAGGAACCATTTTTTATCTTGTAATAAAGGAGGAACTTGCTTGCGTATTGCCATGACCGTGGTGGGTCCGTACTGTCCTCCTCTCCACGTACAGTCAACTCCTTATTACTCTCGGTTGTTGACCATGTTGACAACACCGGAGGGCGGCGCTGTGGTGACCGAACCAAGGCGGAGGACGACAGTGAGGCCTCGGATGGGAATGAACAGGAACCAGGGAAGATGCGACATAGTTTTAGTGCACAATGTGGCGATGATGCGTGTGCGGCAGCACAGCCAGCCGTGGGAGGCGGGAGCAGGCAGTCCCGCCGGTGCTGCTTTGGCTTTGTGGCTAGAGGAAGAAAAGACTGAAGAAACACGACAGACATTGAATGTCAATCCAACGGTCAAGGTTGGCACAATCGTTTGTTGACTAAGCCGACACCACGTAGCATACTTTTTTCACAAGAAAAGAAAAACTAGGCTCGTTCGCTGGATAACATTCCCGAAACTGCCACCGTTTGATCTTGCATCGCACATAAAACATCTAGGAAAATGCATTCGTTTGCCGTCCTCCTCCCAGGGAATGTTCGCCAGATAACATTCCCAAAATAAAAGACTTGTGAAGGCGTACAGAACAAGCTAGTGTATGAGTAAAGAGACGTTGCTGACTTTTAGAAAAAGAGAGACGTGCTCCTGTAACTGGTTCGAATCCAAACCTAGACTATATATAGTGCTATGCTACTCTGCAATTAATGAAACTGACATATCCAAGGTTCGCTCTCCTCTTCTCTAGTTACTCTGCCTAGCATCAGAAGCTCCGGCTGCAGCAACCATGTCCGCTGTCTCGTCCACTTGCTCTTCAGCAGGCAATCGAGCCAACAACCAGATGTGCGTGAAGTCGTCACCAGTACCACCGCCTGTGGGTCTCATCACACCCCCACCGGCACACTCACCGTAGCTGGTTGCTCATCGCACCTCGCTGCCGTTGGTGTGGTGCCATTGCTGCAAATCACGCAGATCATCCGTCGCGTCTCAACTACAATCCTCAACCCTGGCCAAATCTTCTACAAATGCACAAATCATGGGGTAATAATATGGTTAAGTTGTTCGCCTGCTTTTAGTTGCTGATTTTTTAATAGTTTGGTTGATGATCTTCCAATTTGATTCCTGCAGAAAAGGGAAGATTATTGTGATTTGTATTTCTGGGAAGTTGCTGATGTGGGGGAATGGAACTACGCTGACTATTTGGTTAGCCGAGGAATCCCAATACCAGCGGGTTGGGGTGTTGGACAAGTAACTGAAGGAACGACATAAGCGGAAGATGCAGAGCAAAAGGTTAAAGATGCAGTTCATCAGATCATGGCCAAGCAACAGCCGCTGAATGGCCTTGGCAGCAATGAGGAGATGAAAGAAATTGTGAAGATAATGGGAAGATCGTTGTGCTCTGTAGGATGATTGTCTCTTTATTTGCAGTGTATGTAGCACTCGTGATGTATTCAGTGGCTATAACATGAGCACTTTGCTGAAACTACTAATGAATGAAACATTTTTAGTAGGCTGGGTGTAGTGGTGTGGTCATATAGTGATTTCTATTAACGGAAATTGGGGGGGGGGTATCCCCTTTTGCTAATAAATAAATAAATTAGCAGAGGCCCTGTCGGGTCAGCTTTGTTCCCATTGGAAGACGTAGAGCAAATTGCAGTCCAACAGCAAACTATGTCATCAAATACAAGTTTCACAGCCAAATATGAGTACTACTAAACAACAATGTCATCATCTTTTAGTCATCATACAATCACCAAACACAAATCAACATACATAATAAGTGATGTTCTCACAGCAAAATACTAAATAACAACTTCATCAGGTCTCACGTGTCATAGCAAACAGAATTTCACATAGTAGAGAAAAAGTCGTCTTCTCATAGACAAATACGACAAAAGCAATCTAATCATCATCCGCAGCAGCAACGTCAACATCTTCGCCATATGTATCAGTCTGAATCATAATTCCCCCAGTGTCATCTTATTCTTCATCCTCAATGTCCTCGAATGTCGGCTTCTTATTGATCAACTCTTCTACGTCCACAGCCCGATAGGGAATCTTCTTGCCAACCTTATTGATGTGATGGTTCTCAAAGATACTATGAACATCTGTGGAATCTTCTACATCAACAGCAATGTAAGCATCATCTTGTTGTGCAACTTCATTAAACGAATTCCTCTGCTCAAACTTTTGCAATATTCTCCAGTCTTCGTTACGTGCAAATGAGTATTCCAAGAAAAATATCTATGTTGCTTGATTTGCCAAAATAAAGGGCTCGTCGGTGTGGTACGCCGCCTTGACATTGATGGATTTGAAATAATCATCAGCTTTGGGTTTTGCAATCCTGGAAAATTGGTTATACCAACGACAACAAAATAGAACCACACATCTATGAACCTCGAAACTAGAGATATACTGCAACTGAACAATGTCTGTTATGTTAGCATACATTTTTGTTGTCACTTCATTGTACGTATCTATCAAAATCGGGGGCTCCGCGGACCCTAGGAAGGTTCGAACTCAGGGGCATGCTCGCTACTCCTCGCCTCGCCCTATCAGCTGCACCCAACCTCACGGCCAAGCCCCTACGTGATTCTGCCGAGGAAGAAGAACTAAGAGCACATCGATGTACCCAGGTTCGGGCCACCTTGCGGTGTAAAACCCTACTCCTGCTTTGTGGTTGGATTGCCTCGCGAGGGAGGATGAATGTGTCAGTACAAGTTGCCTTGGGAGACCTCAAGGACGGCTCCGGGCTTGAGGGGCTGATGAACTCTCTCTCTCTCCCTCTCCCTCTCTCTCTCTCTCTCTCTCTCTGTGCCCTGCCTCTAAGGTGGCGACCTAGCTCTACTTATACTGGCCCGGTCCTCTTCCCCCAAAATACTAGGTGGGAAGGGTTGCCACAATGACCAATTTTGAAGGGGAACAGGAGTACATCTTATCATGACAAAAGGTAGTCTCGGTCTAGCAAAGCTTCCGGCGATGACGCACAGGTGGGCTCGGCTATGACCTCCGTCCCGACGAGTCCTCCGTCCTGGTCTTCTAGCAGCGAAGAGGTAACCTTTGGGGCCGCCTCGGGAACCCGTGTGCTGGCCTTACCTCCTTAGCACCGAAGAGGAAAGTTTCACCATCCGCGCCCGCTGGCGCGGCCCTGGCGCCGCTCGTCATGGCTCACGTCACCCACGTGCAATGCGAGCCAAGCTTGGCGACCTCATTGAATCCGCCCGCAAGGGCCTCAGGAGATGGCTTGAGGAGGCCACTCCGTGAGAGGGCCTTGGGAGGTCCTAGGTGATGCGCGACTCACGAGGCGGGAGCCCCCGCGAGGGTCTTGTTCATGAAGCCTCAAAGATGGGCCGTACTGGGCCCTCGCTATGTGCCGTGTCCTAGGCCTCAAGCAGACGGGCCTGGCTACCCCTAGTCCCAGAGCCCTGACAGTAGACACCGGGCCCACGGCATGCACGATTCACGAGATGGAGGGGCGAAATGGCGCGGGCCCCAACCGCCTGCGGGTCAGGCGCGATGCATGGCGCTCGACGGGGCGTGGGACGCCCCCACTTCCCCACGATGCCTCGGCAACTGCCCCGGCTAATGATAATCCACAAGTATAGGGGATCACAACAGCTTTCGAGGGTAGAGTATTCAACCCAAATATATTGATTCGACACAAGGGGAGCCAAAGAATATTTGTAAGTATTAGCAGTTGAGTTGTCAATTCAACCACACCTGGAGATTAAATATTTGCAGCAAATTGATAAGTAGCACAGTAGTATGATTGTTTTGATAGTGGTGGTAACGGTAGCAATGATAATGGTAACAGAAGTAACAATTTTGTAGAAGTTGTAACAGTAGGAAGAGAAATAGTGACTTAGCAAGAGCAATGTGTGGAAAACTCGTAGGCATTGGATCCGTGAATTCGTTGGATAATATTCATCATATAAAAGTCATAACCTAGGGCGACACAGAACTAGCTCCAGTTCATAAATATAATGTAGGCATGTATTCCGTAAATAATCATACGTGCTTATGGAAAAGAACTTTCATGACATCTTTTGTCCTACCCTTGCGTGGCAGCGGGGTCCATAAGGAAACTAAGGGATATTAAGGCCTCCTTTTAATAGAGAACCGGAACAAACATTAACACATAGTGAATACATGGACTCCTCAACCTACGGTCATCACCGGAAAGTATCCCAATTACTGTCACCCTGGGGTTTACGGATCATAACACGTAATAGGTGCATATGACTTGCAAGATCAGATCTAGAACATAGATATAATGATGAAAACATAAATGGTTCAGATCTGAAATCATGGCACTCGGGCCCAAGTGACAAGCATTAAGCATAGCAAAGTCATAGCAACATCAATCTCAGAACATAGTGGATACTAAGGATCGAGCCCTAACAAAACTAACTCGATTACATGATGAATCTCATCCAACTGCTCACCGACCAGTGAGCCTACGAAGGAATTACTCACTCCCGGTGGGGAGCATCATGGAATTGGAGATGGTGGATGGTTGGTGATGACGAAGACCAAAGATCCCCCTCTCCGGAACCCCGAAAGGGCTCCAGATCGGGCCTCCCGATGAAGAATAGGAGGCGGGGGCGGCTTCGTATTGTAAAGCGCGATGAAACTTCCTCTCCTATTTTTTCTCTGAAAATAGGATTTTATAGCGTCGGGATTAGGGCCGGTGAGCCCTGAGGGCCCCACCACCCACCAGGGCGCGCCAGAGGAGCGGGGCGCCCTGGTGTCTTGTGGGCAGCCTGGGCCCCCTGTCGGTGTCAAAACCGACGGATCTCGGGTAGGGGGTCCCGAGCTGTGGGTCTAGGATCAATGGGGAACAAATGATGAAGAACACGGTGTTTACCCAGGTTCGGGCCCTCTCTAGTAGGTAAAACCCTACATCCTGCTTGATTGTATTGATGTGTATGGTATGGTTACAAAGTCGATCTACCTCGAGATCAGGCAAGCTAAACCCTGGGGTAGCTGGCGTGCCCTAGTGTCTTGTGGGCACCAGGGGCACCCCCTCATGATGTTATTTGTACCAGAAATTCTTAAATATTCAGAAAAAATCGTGTTAAAATTTCAGGGCATTCTGAGCGCTTTTATTTTTGACCACTTTTTATTGCACGGAAAATTCAGAAAACAGACTAAACATGGCCTTTTATTTTATTTAACTAAGAAAAATAGCAAACAAAAAGTAGGGACAGAAGGTTGTGCCTACTAAATTCGTCGACCACATGCCTCTCGAAAATAGTCCATTAATAAGGTTGATCAAGTCTTATTAATAACCACTTTCAATTAGCATGAACCCGAAGAACTTTCGTAAAACACTAAGTTACCTTAACGGGGATATGCATAACCCCAAAAACAAGTATTTCATATTTCTTTTTGTCAGTAGGTAAATGGAGTTGAAAACTTCCAATAATAATTGTCGAAGACTTTTCAATAAAATTAATACCATTCACTTGAAGTTGTTTCCTCGGAAAGTGCACCGTATGCTCATTACCATTGATATGAAACGTGACTTTGCTTTTATTGCAATCAATAACAGCCCCCTACAGTATTTAAAAAGGGTCTACCAAGGATAATCGACATATTGTCGTCCTCAGGCATCTCAAGTATAACAAAGTCTGTTAAGATAGTAACATTTGCAACAACAACGGGCACATCCTCACAAATATCGATAGGTATGGCACTTGATTTGTCAGGCATTTGCAAAGATATCTCAGTAGGTGTGAGTTTATTCAAATCAAGTCTTTTATATAAAGAGAAAGGCATAACACTAACACCAACTCCTAAATCACACAAAGCAGTTTTGACATAATTTCTTTTAATAGAGCATGGTATAGTTGGTATTCCCGGATCTCCAAGTTTTTTAGGTACTCCATCCTTAAAATAATAATTAGCAAGCATGGTGGAGATTTTAGCTTCAGGTATTTTTCTTTTATTAGTGATAATGTCTTTCATGTATTTAGCATAAGGGGCCATCTTTAAAATATCAGTCAAGCTGGTATGCAAAAAGACTGGCCTAAGCATTTTGGCAAAGCGTTCAAATTCCTCATCATCTTTTTTCATTGATGGTTTGGATGGAAAGGGCATGGGTTTCTGAACCCATGGCTCTCTTTCTTTGCCATGTTTTCTAGCTACAAAGTCTCTCTTATCATATCATTTATTTTTAGGTTGTAGGTTATCAAGATCAATAGCAGGCTCTATCTCAACATCATTATCTGGTTCTTTATCATTGTCTGGTTGAGGATCTTCATGAACATCATCATTATCATTGTCATTATCACTAGGTGAATGTTCATTACCAGATTGGGTTTCAGCATCTAAGATAGAGACACCATTGTTATCTTTAGGAGGTTTTTCAATTTCAGGTTCACTAGAGGTATACAAAGTCCTATCATTTTTCTTTTTCTTCTTCTTTTTAGAAGGACTATAGGTGCATTAATGTTAAATTTGAGAGAGTCTTATTCAATTCTTTTAGGGTGACCCTCTGGATAAAGTGGTTCCTGAGTCATTTTGCCTCCTCTAGTTGCTACTCTAACAACATAGTCATTCATATTATTATTCATTTCACTAATCAATTCTGTTTGAGATTTAGCAACTTGTTCTAACTGAGTTTGAACCATAGAGGCATGTTTTCCTACACCCCTAACATCATTAGTGATTCTAAACAACAAGTCACTCAAGCGGGAAATCATATCAGAATTTTGTTTAAGTTGTTTCATGACATTTGCCTTGAAGTGATCTTGTTTCATAATGTAGTTGTGAAATCATATAAGCATTGACTAGGATTTTTATTGTAGGGGATGTCACCTTCATCAAACTTTAATAAAGAATTTATCGCTACCACCTGTGGTGGTGGTGCGTCAACACCATGTATTTCTTCGATAGGTGGTAGATTCTTAACATCCTCAGCTTTAATACATGTTTCCTTCATACATTTCTTTGCCTCTTGCATACCTTCAGGACTGAGAAATAGAATAGCCCTCTTCTTCAGAGTGGGTTTAGGCGGTGCTTCAGGAAGTGTCCAATCATCATAATTCTTCAATATGTTATTCAATAATTCCTCAGCTTGGTCAACAGTTCGTTCCCTGCAAACACAACTAGCACAACTATCTAGGAAGTCCCTAGACGAATCGGTTAGTCCATTATAGAAGATATCAAGTATTTCATTTTTATTAAGAGGATGATCAGGCAAAGCATTAAGCAATTGGAGAAGCCTCCCCCAAGCTTGTGGGAGACTCTCTTCTTCAATTTGCACAAAGTTAAATATTTCTTGTAAGGCAGCTTGTTTCTTATGAGCAGGAAAATATTTTTCAGAGAAGTAATAAATCATATCCTGGGGACTACGCACAGAACCAGGAGCAAGAGTATTGTACCATGTCTTAGCATCACCCTTTAATGAGAACGAAAATAACTTGAGGATATAATAATAGCGAATTTTCTCATCATGAGCAAATAGGGTGGCTATATCATTTAATTTAGTAAGATGTGCCACTATAGTTTCAGTTTCATAGCCATGGAAAGGATCAGATACAACCAAAGTAATTAAGTCTGGGTCGACAGAGAATTCATAATCCTTATCAGTAACAAAGATAGGTGAAGTAGCAAACTTAGGATCACATTTCATACTAGCACTCAAAGATTTTTCTTTCAACTTGCATAATAATTTCTTAAGATCATCTCTATCCTTACAATCAAGAAAGTCTCTAGCTACCTCTCCATCCATAGCATAACCCTCAGGTATCTTAGGCAATTCAAATCTAGGAGAGCTAGGTCTAATAGGTGTTTCATAGTTTTTAGTTTCAAAGACTTCATCAGTTTCAGCATTCTTAATATCTTTAGCTCTAGCAAGTTGTTCATCAAGAAATTCACCTAGTGGCACATTATCATCAAGCAAGGTACTAGCATCATTATAAGCATCATCCATAGCAGAAGTAGCATCATCAATAACTTGCGACATATCAGGATTAATAGCATGTGGTGGTGTTGCAAGTCTATTCAAAACAGAAGGTGAATCAAGTGCAGAGCTAGATGGCAGTTCCTTACCTCCCCTCGTCTTAGAGGGAACGATCTTGGTTCTCGTATCTTTAAGATTCTTCATAGTGATAAATAGATATAAATCCCAAGTGACCCATCAAATATAGCTATGCTCCCCGGCAAAGGCACCAGAAAAAGATCTTGATAACCCACAAGTATAGCAAATCGCAATAGTTTTTGAGGGTGGAGTATTCAACCCAAATTTATTGATTCGACACAAGGGGAGCGAAAGAGTAATTGTAAGTATTAGCAGTTGAGTTGTCAATTCAACCACACCTGGAGATTGAATATCTGCAGCAAAGTGATTAGTAGCACAGTAGTATGATAGTTTTGATAGCAGTGGTAACAGTAGCAATGATAACGGTAACAACAGTAACAATTTTGTACCAGTTGTAACAGTAGCAAGAGCAATATGTGGAAAACTCGTAGGCATTGGATCGGTGAATTCGTTGGATAATATTCATCATATAACAGTCATAACCTAGGGCGACATAGAACTAGCTCCAGTTCATAAATATAATGTAGGCATGTATTCCGTAAATAGTCATACATGCTTATGGAAAAGAACTTGCATGACATCTTTTGTCCTACCCTCCCATGGCAGCGGGGTCCATAAGGAAACTAAGGTATACTAAGGCCTCCTTTTAATAGAGAATTGGAAGAAAGAATTAACACATAGTGAATACATGGACTCCTCAAACTACGGTCATCACCAGAAAGTATCCCAATTACTATCACCTTGGGGTTTACGGATCATAACACATAATAGGTGCATATGACTTGCAAGATCGGATCTAGAACATAGATATAATGGTGAAAACATAAGTTGTCCAGATCTGAAATCATGGCACTCGGGCCCTAGTGACAAGCATTAAGCATAGCAAAGTCATAGCAACATCAATCTTAGAACATAGTGGATACTAGGGATCAAGCCCTAACAAAACTAACTCGATACATGATGAATCTCATCCAACTCCTCACCGACCAGCGAGCCTACAAAGGAATTACTCACTCCCAATGGGGAGCATCATGAAATTGGTGATGGAGGATGGTTGGTGATGACGAAGACCGAAGATCCCCCTCTTCGTGCCTAGAACGGGCTCCAGATCTGGCCTCTCAATGAAGAATAGGAGGCGGCGGCGGTGGCTCCGTATCGTAAAACATGATGAAACTTCCTCTCCTATTTTTTCTCTGAAAATAGGATTTTATAACGTCAGGATTAGGGTCAGCGGAGCCCCGAGGGCCCCACGACCCACCAGGGTGCACCAGAGGAGGGGGGCGCCCTGGTGTCTTGTGGGCAGCCTAGGCCCCCTTCAGTGGGTCTTGGTTCCAGAAATTATTATATATTCCAAAATAATTCTCCAAAAAGTTTCGTCCAATTCTGAGAACTTTTATTTCTGCAAAAAAATACAACACCATGGTAGTTCTGCTGAAAACAGCGTCAGTCCGGGTTAGTTTCATTCAAATCATGCAAATTAGAGTCCAAAACAAGAGCAAAAGCATTAGGAAATGTATCAGCTGACATAAAGCCTGGCGGGCTCTACGCGGAGCCATTATTGCTCTTCCTTGTCTCGCGTCTTCCTCGTCCTACTGTGATCCCCTTTCTCTCACGCGAGGTTTCTCCAGATCCAAACCGAGCGCAGCTTTTCCCCCTCCTCGCCGGCATCGACGATTCGCAAATGGCACCCGCCAGGAAGGCAAAGCCCGCAGCTACGGCCATGAGTCCCTCCTCCGCCAGGCCGGCCCTCCTGACCTCCTCCATCGCCGAAGAGAAGGACCTTAACCCAGTGCTTCCGCTGATAGCCGGCAACCAAAATGAATGGGGCATGACCCAGATCTGGCCCGGCTCGGTGGCGTGGTGCAGCCTGGGGGAGTCTGTCTACCCCTTCTTCCCCCATAGCATCTTCGCCGGGCTGGTTTCGCCCTTCTCCGTGTTCTTCTACGCCATCCTCGCGCATTAACAAATCCATGCCCTCCACCTTCAGCCCAACTCCATTCTCCTCCTGTCCGTCTTCGCCTTCTACTACGATGCCTTCGTGGGCGTGAGGCCCTCAGTGGCGCTCTTCCGCCACTTCTTTAGCTTGCGGTTCACCGCCCGGGGCAAGCGATCTGCATGCGTCTCCTTCGTTGATGTGCACAGCTGAAACTCCCTCCTGAGAGCCGGGAAGAAGGTGGAAGGCTACCGGCAGTGCTGGGTCTTCATGGATGCTCGTGGCACTGACCAGCTCTTGATGACTCCTGTGGCGCAGCCCGAGCAGGCCCCTGGATGGGCCACGAAAAGCTCGCCGACCCTCGAGCAAAGCCCATCCTCAAGAGGATAGCTACGCATGTGAAGGCGAAGCTAACAGGGGTGGCGATCATGAAGGAGTTCCTGGCGCAGCGCCTTGCACCGCTCCAAGTGCACTCGCAGCCCTTGTGGGAGTATGACAGCGCGGGGAACGCAATGAGGCTGCAGGTCGCCGGCCTGACGGTCGAGGAGCTGGATGGGGCCTTGTTGACCCTGCTCGGTTACATCCCCGGGGACCCTCCCAAGGCCGACGCCGCACTGTACAGCCGCGACGACAAGGAGGAGCTGGTCGCGGCCATGCCCACCTTTGACGAGTGGGGCCTCGAGCCACGCGACTGTGCCAGTTTGCCCGTGGTGCTGTCCTCCGGCGACAGTGACGGTGACGAGGACTCGAAGGAAATGGAGGAGGACGACCTCGGGAAGGCGTCCCCACCGTCACGTTGCCAGATCCTCCTTGGCCCCGGGGACGACGATGACGCCGACGAGCCTCCAACCGCAGCTTCCCCAGGCCTCGCCAGGGCATCCTGGAGGGAGGAATCTGCCCCTACGGCCGCGCGTGCGTTGGGTGAGGTGGGCCCGGACGGGGGGGGGGGGGGGGGGGGGGGGGGCGAGCCTCCGACGGTCGTGGTCCTTTAGGTGGTGCCTCGCGCCTCCCCCGAAGGCGGTGCCGCGGTGAGGCTTGCCGAGGGCTGCCCCGAGGGCCCCGGTGGCGGCGCCATAACCGCGCTAGGCGAGGGCGGCGGCACTTCAGCCTTCGCAGACGAGAAGAAGAGGAAGTGGACTACGCCGGACGAGTGAGCGCCCCTACCGACTCTTGGTCGCATGCCTGTAATCTGTAAGTTTATGCTGACTCTGTGCCGCATCGGACAAGGGCGATGGCGCAGAGAAGAAGAAGAAGACCACCGTGGTGAAGGCACCCTCTGCTTTGAAGGTGACGCCGACGCTTGGTCGCAGCCTTGGCGGGCACGGGGGTGCCAGCGTCACCCTGGCGCCACGCTTGGACACACGGGCACCGCCTCACCTGGACGCGCAGGCGCCCCGACTCCACCCAATGATCCCTCGGAAGGGCCGGTCGTCAAGGCCACGATGGCCCCGCCCGCATTGACGCTAGAGAGAAGAAGATCCAGGAGGAAGCTGATGCGAAAGCGGCGGTGGACCGCGCCGGTCTTTCTTCGCTCGAGCTCCGGGCCCATAAGGCGCTGGGCTCCTTATGCCGAGAGGAGTTCGCGGCCCTCTTGTCACCCCATGATGTCGGCTACGCTGAGCTTTCTTCCAAGCTCATGGAGGAACTCGAGGGCGCGATCTGGAAGGTGGACAGCGTCTTGGAAGAGGAATGCCATGACATCTTCTCCATGGTGGCTACCTGCGTCTTCAGCCATCTGATCCTTCATGACCCCAACTTTGATTTTGAGGCTGTGATCGGCCCCGTCCCTGAGGAGTGTCGCACCATCTTGGCGGAAGCTGTAAAGGGCCATGTGCGTGCGCTGCTTGGGAAGTTTACCTACAACGGCGAGGAAGGGCCCTGCAAAGTGGCAATGGACGCCGCCGATGGGGATGGCCATTCCTTCGCCTGAGATTTCCTCTTCATCTTACCTGTAATGAATTTAAGCTGCCTTGCGGGGCGTGAGACACCATTGTGACTGTTTAAACATTTCTTGCTTGTAATAACTGTTTATGGCCCGCAGGCTTCTTTTCCGAGCCTGGTTTTCCCTTTGCTTACTTTCGTGCTCTGCATCGGCAGGGCCCAACTCCGTGCTAGCCTCAACCCTCTCTGGGTGTCAGGTCATGATGCCTAGGCAAAACCAGGAGGTGAGGGGCTCCGGTAGTTAGTGATGGCTCCCGAGGCGGGATGCTCAGGAGTCCCCCCTTCACGCACAAGCAGCTCACGCGAGGAAAACACTTAGCATAGGAGAACCCGTCCTAAAGGCATCCGTACTTAACTATTTTGTGTTATGCAGGTGCGTGCTCTGCGGCTTGCACATGGGCGCCACACGAGGAGACCAGACACCAAGGCCTTGGGGGTGACATGCATGGTGGCAGGCCCGCGAGCCAGGACCCTTTGGGCTCCTTAGCACTGTCGGGGCTGACCCGAGCGCAGGCACCGTGTCCAGCTCGCGTGGAGCGCATGGGGGACGCGAGTGCACGGCACTGGAAGGGTCGGCGAGTGCATCCTGAGGTCAGGGCAGACCGTGTCACCATCAAAGCATAACCAGGTCCCATACACGACCAAAATGACGCGGCTACAGGGATGGACCCTGACCGGTCTGAGGATAATGCAGCCCGAAGGGCTCCCTCAATTTGAACAAACCAAAAAGTCACCTGGCAATTACACTGCTGCGGGGGGGGGGGGGGGGGGGTCGAGGTTGTCGGCGAAGCGCATCGCGGGGGCGCCGCGAGGATCGTCCTTCAGGGGCTGGTGGCTCCTGAGGCCCTTGAAGCTCCAGAAGTGTCGAGGCCTCGCGAGCCGCCACCGTGAGGCGCGCGAAGCGCTGGTAAGTGGTGCTGGCATTCAGAGAGCTGAAAGGCATGCAGATGTAGTTGGCGGGGATGCCTCTGCTCTGGCCGACATGGAACGGCTAGAAGATGTCCTGAGAGGTGGCCCTATTGAGGCCTGGGATGTTGACGCACACGTGGAACTCTCTGTCCGTGTCAGGGGTGGCAGCTGAGCCGATGGGACGCGCAGGGCGACGCTCGCCTCGCATGGCCCGCGCTTCTTGCAGCTTGTGAATCTCCTGGATGATGAACTCCCGCGCTCCTGGCGGCTGGCGTTGTGCTCCTTGGTCACTGGGGCGCGCGTCGAGGGACGCCTCCAAGTGGTGCCCAACACCTCCCTCTTCGCATTGGCCAGGTCAGATGCTCTCCAGATGGAAGCCTCCGATCCCGACCTGAGGGAGGCACTGGGTGCGCCTTCCTATGCGGGAGGGATGCACGACCCGGCGACAGGGGCAGAGCCTTGGGCACCATCGCCAGCCGGCAGCTTGCTCGCCTCAGGACGACTCTTCGGGAGGAGCTTCTTCTTCTTCTTCGTGGGGGTGGCTTCAGGGGGCCCGATGACATTCTTGCCATCAGAGTTGTCTGCCGCGGCCGCACGGTAAGCGTGCTCGAGGGAGCAGACCGCGTCCTTCTCGTCACAGGCAACGATGATAACGCCGCTGCAGCCATGCATCTTGAGGACATTGTAGCCATGGTGGTTCGTTGCCATGAACTTGGTGAGTGCAGGGTTCCCCAGGATGGCGTTGTAAGGGAGGCTGATGTGGGCCACGTCGAAGTCGATAAGCTCGGTGTGGTAGTTGTCGCGAGTGCCGAAGGTGACCGGGAGGCGCACCCGCCCCAAGGGAGTGGTCAATCCATCCGTCACACTGGAGAAGGGCCTGGTGGGCATCAGCTGGTCATAGGGCACCTGGAGCGTCTCGAAGGTCGTGATGGAGATCAAGTTGAGGCCAGCCCCACCATCGATGAGAGTCTTGGTGACCGAGACGTTGCTGATTGTGGGGGTGCACAGCATGGGGAGTGCGCCAACGGTGGCCGAGCACCTGACGTGATCCTTGGAGTCGAAAGTGATGGCGTACTGCGACCACTTGAGGGGTCTCACCGCTTCAAGCCTTGGGAGGGCAGCATTCACATCGCGAGAGAACTGCTTGAAGAGGTGGTTGGACGCGGGGGCATGAGCACCGCCGAGGATGCAGGCTATCGTGCGAGGCTCCTGGTAGCCCCCAGCCCCCTCGTCTTGCTGGTTGTTGTCGTTCCTCCTGGGGGTGGTGGCAACGGTGGAAGGGCTGTGTTACCCTGAGGACGGGCCCCGTGAGGCTGGTCAGGTTAGGCACCATCGCGAGGCTCGTCACGCCAGGCACCATCGTGAGGCTCGTCACGCCAGGCCTGGCGTTGGTTGCCGTTGCGGTTGTCCCATTTGCCGCCGCCGCGGCCGCCTCCACGACTGGCGCCACGGTCGGGACGGTCGGGGCGGTGACCCAAACGCTCATCGCGGAGTGCCCTGAGCTCCTGGCAGTCGTTGGTGTTGTGGGTGCACGTGTTGTGGTAGACGCAAAACAGGCGGCTGATCCCTTCTGGCTCATCAGGGTCGCGGTCGCGGCCGCGCTTCTGCTCGGGCTCAGCTGCCAGGACAGTAGGGCCCTTGCGCTTGACCTCCTTTCCCTTGGCCTTGCCATCGTCGGGTGCCGCGTCCGGGTCATTGTGGAGGAAGAGGCGGCCCTCTTCGGCCTTGGCGCACTTGTCAACAAGGGTGAATAGCTCCAGCGCCGTGCTCAGGTCATTGTGGATGGCGAGCTTCTCGCACATGCGGACGTCCTTGACTCCATTGCTGAGTGCCATGATGATGGCCTCGTCTGAAGCGCGCGGAATCTTGTGGCGCACCTGGCTGAAGCGCTGAATGTACTGCCGGAGTGTTTCACCGGGGCGCTGCTTCACCCGCCGCAGGTCGTTCATGGTGAGGGCACAGTCGTAGGTGCCGTTGAAGTTGGTGACGAATAGCTCGCACAGCTCGCCCCACGCAGAGATGGACTCCTCGGGCAGGTTCATGAACCAGGAGCGCGCGCCGCCCTTGAGGGCCATGGGGAACTAGTTGGCCATGACCTTGTCCTCGCCATTCACCGCCTCGATGCTCAGCGCGTAGAGCTGGAGAAACTCTGTAAGGTCGGGGGTGCCATCGTAGCGCGGGGGCAGGTCCGGCTTGAACTTGCTAGGACAAACCACCTGGTGCAGCTTGCTAGTGAAGGCCCGACGGCCCACGTCGCACGCGGGGGCCCGTTCGCCAGGGCGGGCAGTTTTGGCGCCCTACCGCCGCGACATCTCGGACGGCTCAGTCTTGGCGTTGTTGACACTGCTCGAGGAGAGCGTGCGTCCGGCGGTGAGCGGCGGATGATCTGGCAGCTGGCCTCGTCCCGGGCTGGCGGGGGTGCCTCACGCGGTGGGTCGCGGGGCTGCACTTCACGCAGGGGTTCGACGATGTCACCGTGCAGGGGAGGCGGTGGAGGCGCACCATGCGCGACGTCGCCCGCACGATACGGTGGAGGGACAGAGCGAGTGGGAGGGCGCCGGGGCCTCGCCTACGGTGTTGACGAGCACGGTGATGCGGCCAAGCCAGGCGTCGTAGCCCTCGTTGCCTGGGAGGTAGCGCAGCATTTCCCGCGCCATGAGCAGGGCAGCCTGCGCGTTCACCGGCCATGGCGAGCATGGGAG
This sequence comes from Thinopyrum elongatum, assembly GCA_011799875.1. Classification (NCBI taxonomy): domain Eukaryota; kingdom Viridiplantae; phylum Streptophyta; class Magnoliopsida; order Poales; family Poaceae; genus Thinopyrum; species Thinopyrum elongatum. Next base: position 548,871,172 of record CM022298.1, on the reverse strand, counting down.
GACGAAGATGTGGCCGGGGTGAGCGAAGGAGTGGTGGTGCGGCCGTCCCGCGGCACAGAGGGGTGGAGGGAGGAGCCCTGCTGCTTCCGCGTGGCTGGGTCAGTGGCGGCGGCGGAGTGGTGGCTGCCGTCGCGCCCCACGGGCGCGGTCTGGGCGATACGCGCCGCCCGACGCTCGGCACGAACACGACAGGCGTCGGCCATGGAGTTGGAGTATCTGAACCTGGAGCGAAGCGGTAGAAGAGAGGCAGCACCCTACCTGGCACGCCAAAATGTCGGATTCGGGGGCTTCGCAGACCCTAGGAAGGTTCGAACTCAGGGGCATGCTTGCTACTCCTCACGTCGCCCTATCAGCTGCACCCAACCTCACGGCCAAGTTCCTACGTGATTCATCCGAGGAAGAAGAACTAAGAGCACAACGATCTACCCAGGTTCGGACCACCTTGCGGTGTAAAATCCTCCTCCTGCTTTGTGGTTGGTTTGCCTCACGAGGGAGGATGAATGTGTGAGTACAAGTTGCCTCGGGACACCTCAAGGATGGCTCGGGGCTTGAGGGGCTGATGAACTCTCTTTCCCTCCCTCTGGGGATCTGTCCCTCTCTCTCTCTCTCTGTGTCCCACCTCTAAGGTGTTGACCTAGCTCTACTTATACTGGCCCGGTCCTCTTCCCCCAAAACACTAGGCGGGAAGGGTTGCCACAATGGCCAATTTTGAAGGCGAACAGGAGTACATCTTATCCTGACAAAAGGTGGTCTCCGCCTGTCAAAGCTTCTGCGATGACGCGCGGGTGGGCTCGGCGATGACCTCCGTCCTGACGAGTCCGCCATCCTGGTCTTCTAGCACCGAAGAGGTAACCTTTGGGGTCGCCTCAGGAACCCGCGTGCTGGCCTTGCCTCCTTAGCACCGAAGAGGAAAGTTTCATCATCCGCGCCCACTGGCGCGGCACTAGCGCCGCTCGTCGTGGCTCGTGTCACCCATGTGCAGTGCGACGCAGGCTTGGTGACCTTGTTGAATCCGCCCGTGAGGACCTCAGGAGACGGGTTCGGGAGGCCACTCCGCGAGAGGGCCTTGGGAGGTCCCAGGCGATGCGCGCCTCGTGAGGTGGGAGCCCCCGCGAGGGTCTTGTCCATGAAGCCTCAAAGATGGGCCGTACTGGGCCCTCGCTACACGCCGCGTCCTGGGCCGCAGGCAGACGGGCCTGGGTACCCCCAGTCCCACAACCCGATAGTATTCGTGCTCATGACGGCACTGTCTTGTGTCTTCCTGCCTTCGTCACGTGCAAGGGTGTTGTAGCGCACATCTCTAACAATGCAAGATTCATAATGTCTTACTCGAGTATCAGGACCCATTACTAGTGCATAAAGGGCATCATTAACTGGCTGCCCCTCCTCCCGCATCTTCTTAACCTATGGTTAGAAAATAGACAAGCTGGTCATCTTATGTACACAATATATTAAAAAATTGACAGTGCAATTCAAAAGCCTACACGGCTCTTCAACCATTTCACAAATCCTGCCCTAACCAGTTTGTCATGTTTATTGGATTTTGCGCCAATAACTCCTCTTTGTAGATGTTGCAGAACATAGTGATCACGTCAAACATCTAAATATATAAGAATGTGCGGCAAGTTTAGTAGATTATGATGTATAAGCTGCTGTACTTAGCACTTACTTGATATAAGGTAGAATCTCAGGACAGTTATTCAACACATACCAAACTATTTTGTCCAAATATTTAGGATTGTCATATTGTCGACTCTTGCCTGTTATTCAAACAGAACAATCGAAACATTGAGCTCAGGATTTTTTTCACCCACCTTTTTGCTAAGAGGATCAGCTATTTCAATGTATTTTGAGCAGAATGTCAACGCTTCTGTAGCAATGTAGGCCTCTGCAATGAAACCCTCGGGTCTAGCTCTATTCCTAACACAACCCTTGAAAGTGCCTAGCCACATTTCAATAGGGTACATCCAGCCATACTTTACTGGACCTCTAAGTAGTGCCACATCAGGTAGATGAACAACCAAATGCACCATCACATCAAAGAAGGTTGGAGAATATATCTTCTAAAGGTCGCATAGGATAGTTGGTATCTTGTCTTTAAGATGCTTCACACCATCTATCCTGATATGTCTACTGCAGAGTTCCCTGAAGAATTTTCCCAACTCTGCAACTGCTCTATATTAGTCAGGGCGGCCTAATCCTCTAAGGATAATAGGTAAAAGCCTTTGAAGTAGGACGTGGCAGTCATAACTTTTCAACCCTTGTACCTTGTTTCCATCTGCACTGACTCTCCTTTCAGGGTTGGAAGCAAATCCATGTGGGAATCTCACACGTGACAGGACCTTGCATAATTCTTTTCTTTTTACCTTGTCCAAGACGTACACAGCTGGTGACATATCCCGTGATGCACCATCAACTTTCACCTGCAAATAGGATCTCATACCCAGGTGTGTCAAATCAATCCTAGATTTTAAGGTATCTTTCATCTTACCTTCAATATTAAGAAGTGTGTCGATAATGCTGTCACATATATTTTTCTTGATGTGCATCACATCAAGATTATGCCATAGATCCAAATCTTTCCAATACTCCAAGTTCCGCAAAGTGGGCCTGCGGGTAAACAATAGTCTCTCTTTTGCCTTGCCATGTTTCCTTTTCCCGCTACCATTACCAAGATGGTTTCCTGGTGTAATATACCTGACCTTCTATAATTCCTCCTGCAACTCATCACTGGTGAGCCTCTTTGCTGCATCACGGTTTTCATGAGCTGCATCAAACACAGGTCTTTGGTATTTTCTAGGACACGGCTTGTCCTTGGAAAGGAAATGGCTGTGTCCAATGTAATAGATTTTGCTAAGTACTGCATATGACAGCGGATTCTTGTCACAGCGAACACATGCATTGTAACCATGTGTTGTTCGCCCTGACATAGTGCCCAAAGCCGGATAATCATGGATGCACCAAATTATAACAACACGCGGAAAGAAATCTGCTGGTGGTCTGCTATATAGGTTTCGAGTGAGAACACCCCTCCATGGCTGTTGAAGTTCCTCCACAAGAGGCTCCATGAATAAATCAAAATCCTTTCTAGGACTTTTTGGACCTGGGATGAGCAAGGCCATCAAGTAGTTTGATTCTTTGGTGTAGAAATTTGGTGGCATATTGTAATGGATAACAAGCACTGGCCACATGCTATATGTGGTGCTCTGGTGGCCAAATGGGTTGAATCCATCTGTAGCTAAGCCATGTCTAATGTTTCTCGGCTCAGCAGCAAACTTTTTGTGTTTCAGTTTGAAGCTTGTCCAGTCACTACCATGAGATGGATGGCTCATTACATTTTGATCTCTGTACTCCTGGTTCCTAGAATGCCACAGTACATCCTCTCTTGTTTGAGCATCATGAAACAACCTCTACAATCTTGGTATTACTGGAAAATGTCTCAGAACCTTATGAGGAATCCTCTTCATAGCATCGCCATCTTTCCATCTTGATGATTTGCATTTTGGGCATTTGCTTAAGTTGGCATAATCCTTCCGGAACAGAACACAATTATTCTCACAAACATGGATCATATCATATCAAATTCCAACTGCACGAAGGAAATTCTTTATTTTACTGTAGGTTGAAAGTGCAACTAATCCCTGGGTGGTTTTGGTAATTCATAACAACATATAGCTCATTGAACTAATATCCATTCAAGTTGATTATTTCAGAAAGTTCAATGATTGGCAATGGCATGGACTAGAGATGTGGACCCCTCAAAATGCTAAGGACAAACATTGGCAAAAGCTCAAGACTCTTCATTTCTATTTTAGTGATCCAAGATCACATTGAGTCCATAGGAAAAGCCAATACTATTAAAAGGGGATGAGGTGTTGCTTAATGGTCTACTTGATCAAAATGCTTAGTGATATGCTCCAAAGCCCTCAACCACTTTCTCAATTCCATATATGTCCTAAACCTAAAGTCAAACTCGGCCCCACCGATTTGATCTATCCGGCGCCACCGAGTTCTTTTGACATAGCCATAGCCAGAAACCCTAATCAGTTCGTTCTCACCGATTGGGATCTCGGTCTCACCGAGATGGGATTGCAAACTTTCTGTTTCCCTTCGTAACATTTCGGTCTCACCGAAATGAGCGATCGGTCCCACCGAGTTCGCAATGCAAACTCTCTGTTTACCTTTCGTAATGTTTCGGTATCACCGAAAGGAGCGATCGGTCCCACCGAGTTTGCCTGACCAACTCTCTGCTTGCTCATTGCTGAAATCGGTCTCACTGAGTTCATGCAATCGGTCACACCGAGATGAGGTTTTGCCCTAACCCTAGCGCATCGGTCCTACCGAGTTGATCATGTCGGTCCCACCGAAAATCCTAATGTTCACATTTTGAACTGGATCGGTCTCACTGAGTTCTTCTATTCGGTCTGACTGAGTTGGGTCAAATATGTGTAACGGTTAGATTTTGTGTGGAGGCTATATATACCCCTCCACCCCCTTCTCTATTCAAGAGAGAGCCATCAGAATGTGCCTACACTTCCACTACTCATTTTCTGAGAGAGAACCACCTACTCATGTGTTGAGACCAAGACATTCCAATCCAACCACAAGAATCTTGATCTCTAGCCTTCCCCAACACTACTGCAGGATGCTGCTAATGCGACACTATGATCAGGGACCCTTCGATGAAACTATGTGCGATGCAATAATCGCAAACGGTGGTGTAAAAAACCCGTCAAAAAAAGGTGCAAAACTTTTGCGATGACGGATGCATCAAACACGGTTCCGATTTTGGTTGCGTGTTCGATGATGGGCATACGGTTCAGTTCAATTAACTGTTTGCGATGAGGAGGAACAAAAGAAACGGGCTGCCAGATGAAGGCATGTGCAATGTACATCATACGGTTCACTCAGATGAACTGTTTGTGATGAGGCGGAACAACAGAAACGGGCCGCCAGATGAAGGTGTGTGCGATATACGGCATACAGTTCACTCGAATGAACTGTTTGTGTTGAGCCAAGAGAACAGAAACGGTTCAACTTAACAAGATGTGTGTGATACGCGGCAAACAGGTCTGTAATCAGAAATGTGTGGGAAGGCTGATAACAACACAGACGATTCTTGTTAACAAGCCCTGTGTGTTGTGAGCAAACGATTCCTGGTATACAATTGTCAGTGATTGATGAAATCATCACCGACGGGTTCCATTGTTTAGTCCGTGTGCGATGTGATTTGCTCTATCTACAGAGCATCAACATATATACTTAAAAAGACATCTGGTACGGTGAGATGGAATGTCTGGCGGAGGCCGCAAAGTCCTGATGTGTCGGCGCACTGTACACTCTATGAATGAAAGAAAACCCTCAAATCAGCTCGAATAAAAATGAATTCACGGCGATTTCGGCCGGGTGATTAAAGGAGGCAGATGAACTAGGATAAGAGATGAGATAATATCTCATTAAATTAGTTACCTTGTTGTCCATGAGAAAGAACCCTCAGTACGACAGATTCCCCAACCGAGCGGAGCTGGGTCGACCACGAGCAGCGTCGAGAAAGTCGATGGCGATAGGCGGCGGCAAGTGGAAGTGGCGAAATGCGGTGGGGTTTGTCGGCAGCCTGGCGGCGGCAGCAGGCATCAAGCTAAGTGGTTACCGCCGCGATAGGCGGTGCCATGCATAGACATAGAGGAGCTTGTGCAGGTGTGAATGGGGACCGGAGGGGGTGGCGGGCGGGGTGATGGTTTTTGTGACGTGGGGATGGCGAGGGTTTTCTTTTTTGAATTGGGTGGTGAGGGTTTTCTGTCCCACAAAGAATTTCGAAGGCAACGGTTTGCTAGAGCCAACCGTGTGTGATTGACGCAACAGGCAAAATGAAAGTCATTGCACACGGTTCCAATTTTGGGAACCGTGTGTGATTGATGCAACAGGCAAAATGAAGGTCATTGCACATGGTTCCAATTTTGGGAACCGTGTGTGATTGACGTACTTCCTCCGTCCTGGTTTATTGGTCCCCTTTGTAATTTGTACCAAATTTTGACCAAATATTTAACTAAGAAATGTTTGTGCATGTCACCAAAAATTATATCATTGAACACTATGTTCAAATACGCATCCAACGATATAATTTTTGCTGACCTGCACTAACATTTTGTCAGTTAAATCTTTGGTGAACATTTAACACAAAATACAAAGGGGACCAATAAACGAGGACGGAGGTAGATTCCATCAAACGAACTGATTGCATCCATATCCCACAGTTAGACATAAGTAAAAATAGATTAAACATCCTCAGACATAGATAATAAGCGTACACGTACACAAGCATAGTTCAACCGTCATTAAGCATTGCTCAAGTGTACATAGTTCGATCCCACATCTCATCTCACATGCCGGCACGATCCTGAAGCTTCTCCAGGTACTCGGCGTACGTGCCATGCGCCACCCTGCGAGAATACTTCTGCTTGAAGGAGCCAACGGCCCGTCCTCTTGCATGCGCCAGAACACTTTGATACGCGTCATGAAGCTTGTGGTAGCAAAATGGGCATCGATAGCCGCCGTCCCAGGTCCTAATACGCCTGTTATGCATTCCCGCATAAAGCTCCCTCAGGATTTGCCTCTTGTACCTCCTCTAGACATCTTCATCCTCGCTGTCCACATCGTCAGACATCACCTATACAAATAGTAAAACAAATTTGGCATCAAATCAATGTTTACATGTCGTGAAGTAGGATTAGGAATTTATGGCTATTTTTTTATGCATATCCAGAGATTATGGTTCAATTTTTAAGCACATTTGTCTATGTACATACCAATCTTGAAGAAAATAATGGCACAAACATATGTAGGTCATTCAAAATCAATTGTCGAGTCCTGGCTTGGAATTATTAGCATGAACACTAACCCTAGTCGGATTACTAGCAGAAATCATTTCCATAGATGAAACAACTAATCACTTATCACTTGTACCATTCAAACAATCAATACACTACACGGAACTAACGAAACTTACTCAGATTTCATGGATTGGGAGAACATAACCATAGGATTTCTATTCCAAAAAGCGGGAGGCAAGAGTAACCAGAGAAACCCTAGGATCTATTTGACACATAAATGGGTATAGATGACTAACCAGTTGTCCATCGTCGTCGGAGTGGTCGCCAGGGTCGTCGCCCGAGTCGTCACCAGAGTCGGTGTGGAACTCCGCCTCCGGTTGTGGAAGCTCGACGACGTCAGGGTGCAGCGATAACTCCCCGGCGGTGACGGCAACCTCTGTCTCCATCTCCACGCCGTGCTCCGGTACTTTAGCAGCCCCGGCGTCGCCACTCCCTCCGATGGGGCGCTTCGGCGGCATCCTCATACACTGACGGCTTTGAGGACTAAGAGCGGCGTCGAGGATGCGAGCGGAGAGAGAGGATTGTGTGTGTGGCGAGGATGGAGGGTGCGGCCGCTCGGGCGCACCATTAATATGGAGTAGTGGGAGTAGTGGGAGAGAGGCGGGCGGCGGTCAAACCGATGGCTTGCCTCCCGGTGAGCCTGCGCACTGGACTGCTGGCATGCCTACCGTCGTTTCACACAGCTACTCGCAAGCCTCCCGATGACACTGCGCAGTGAGGACGCCTCCGTCAATTCACACACATGCACGCACGCCTCCCGGTCTGCCTGCGCGGTGGACTGCTCGCATGCGTCCCGTCAACTCATGCCTGCTCGCACGGCACACGGGTCACGCGGCGACATGTATATTGTTTTTCTATTTGGATGATTAATGCTACCGCTTTATTGCTTAACCGAAGCATGGCACGTATCCATTGTTGGTCTAACGCTCACGGTTCGAATAAATAATCCGTTTGGGATATTGGTTCCCAATTATTAATAATCTCCCGTTTGTAATTAGATAAAGATTACATCAAAACTGGTCTCAAATTTGAAAAAAAAAGTACAATGCCACTTTGTATTGGTGTCCATATGACAACACGATAAGTTTCATGAACTTCAAATAAGTTTTGGATGTACTAGAATTTAAAAATCAAGATTCTCAATGTTTGAAATTTGTTGCACGGGGAGTAAACATGCACCCAGTGAGACACATGTGTTTTTGCAATCCATTTAGGTGCACTGTCACGTGTGCATGTAGCTCAAATTTGATTTTTGCACATTATAGCCGTAGAAAATCAATCAATTAATGTACTAAAACGTCTTAATGATCTCTGTTATTTTAAATTAAAACATCCCTCCTTTGGTAACATATGTTCACCGTGGGATAATTAATTTAACATGCATCGTAGTTGTAGTGGATTCGCGGTGTGTGTGTGGGTGTGTGCGTCTGGGGGGTGGCGGGTGGCTCGTAGTACACTACGAGTTGTGAGCCACTGTGTGGGTTGGCCGTTTTGTTAGGCAGGCCGGTGCCACATCAGAGTCGTGAATTCGTTATTTAAAACATTAAACAACCCTTTCATACATACATGTTTTGGCCACATGCAGTCGATGGTTGTCCTACACGACACTCGATACTCGCGTGTGACGCTTTCTGTGGGCCCGCGAGGTCGTCGTCCATCACTTTGACGAACAGCCGGCAGTGAGGTTAATTTGACCAGCAAGGTAGAATCTTTTTTGTTTGTGTTATGGTGGTATATAGTACGCGTCGAAGAGGTGGGAGGGGACTAGCATATATACTATACGTACGCGTCCGTGAACAAGTACACCTCACTCAGTGTCAGGACTTTTCAGTTTCCGAGGCACGTGCCACATCAAAATTGTGAAATTGGCTATTCAAACATCACACAACACCTCTTTGGGCCACATGCATGCAGGCGGTGGTTTTCCTAGCTAGGACACTCATGTGTGACGATTCCATCTGTGGGCCCACGAGGCCATCATCGATGCATGCATGCATCACTTTGACCTACATCGGGAGAGGTCAATTAGTTTCACCATCGATGAGGATTCTTTTTGGGTTGTACATATTACGGTAGGAGCATATAGTATGCGTCGAAGAGGGGGGAAGGGGACCATCATATGTAGTACGCTTCATGAATCTCGCTCTGTGTGGGTGCATGGTTTACGATTTTTGAGGCATGTGGCACATCAAAGTTGTGCATTTTGGGTATTCAACATATATATGTTTGGCCCACATGCAAAGCGATGGTGGTTGTCCTCTCGCACCCACTTAAGCGGTTATCAGCGATATCGATGCTTTCCATCTGTGGGCCCGCTTGGTCCATCACTACTTTTTGCCTGACAATGAGAGAGGTTAATTTGACTTAGGAGGGGATTTTTGTTTGCTTGTAATATGGTATATATATATAGGTCATGCTCTGGGATGACATGCATGATACAGTTTGAGCACACACACATGCATGTGTACGCATGAATCCCTCCCATCGAGTCAAAGTGGCTAGTACAACGACACGTCATGAACCGATCTCGCTCTGTGTGGGGAGTGTACGATTTTCGACGCACGCGCAACATCAATGTTGTGAAATGGTATTCAAACATGCATGCATGCATCACCTCCATACATATGCATGTAGTGGTTGCCTTCGAATGGTACACTCCCTCGCGTGGTTATCGGCGACAAGCCTATATATTCGTGGGCCCGCGTGGACATCCATGATCACCTTGACCGACAACAAGATAGGTTACCATGGCGGATTCTTCATTTGGTTCGTGTTATTGTAGTATAGGTCATGGTGAGATTCAGACCTAATTAAGTTTGAGCGCATATACTATGCATGCATGCAAGAATCCCCGTCATCGGCTTGAAGTGTGGTGTAACATACATATGCATCATCAACCTAACCCTCACTCAGTGTGGGGATTTCTAGTTCGAAATCACGGTGCCACATCAAAGTTGTTCCATTGTATACTCAAAAACACACCTCTCCATACATATGTTTGGGCCACACGCATGCAGTGGTTGTCTTCGGGGACTAGCTACTTGAGAGAGGTTGTACGACCAAGGTGGATTATTCTTGGTCCGTTTTACAATCCATCTTGGTGAGAAGCCTCTCTGGCCCCTGACTGAAAGGTGTGTGTGGGGGGGGGGGGGGAGGGCTGCTACTTCGCACTTTGCTAGGTGAACCTCGGTTGGGGGGGGCATGCATTCATAGCTTAGGATTCCCTTCGTGCCGACACGAGGGGGGGGGGGGGAGGCTGCTGCTACTTCGCTCTTTGCTGTGAACCTCGGTTGGGGGCATGCATTCATAGCTTAGGATTCCCTTCGTGCTGACACGTGGGATGGGGCGCTGCTAGCTACTTCGCACTTTGCTAGGTGAACCTCGGTTGGGGGGGAGGGGGCATGCATTCATAGCTTAGGATTCGTTTCGTGCCGACACGAGGGGGGGGGGGTGAGGGCAAGCAATACCGTGTGCTTTGCGAGATAGGTGCCACATCGAAGTTGCATTTGGTATTTGAAAATCAAACCACCCTTTTCATACATAAATTTGGTCCACATGCAAGTGTGTTTGTGTTCTGACCCTCTCCCGCGTCATTTTTCGCCAAATTTATGAACATTCGACAAGTCGGATGATGCAACAGACATGGTTCACTCAAACTAACCGTGTGCATTGGGCTCCACGAGGCTTCCCCTCTCAAAAATATCTACCCGCCTGCAGCTTTTTTCTGTTTGATAACACACGGTTATTGTGTTTCGACCGTGTGTGATGTTTCTTGTTCCCAATCCCACCTGCATCCCTCGAAAATATCTGCCTGCCTCGAGGGTTTTTCTGTTTCATAACACACGGTTGTTATCTCCGGACCGTGTGCGATGCACCATCATCAAAATTTTCATTAGCCCCGGCATTTCACTCCCGCGTTTGACTCCCGCCCCGCGTAGTAAAATTTTCAGTACTCGCGTCATTTCCTCAAACACACCCCCCGCCCCCCACCTCCACACACACACACACACACACCAAAACCTCCTCGGGCGTGCGCGCACACACACACACACCCTCCCTCGCACGAAACCCTAGCAAGGTCCCCGCCGCCGCCGCAAGGCCTCCATTGTCAACATCTGCCGGTTTGCCCGTGCAGCTTACCCACCGATCTCCATACCCAGGCCGCCCTGAGTTTCTTAGATGACGCCTGCCAAACGCCCCCTTTCCCATAGATCCCCATCCCCATCCCCATCCCCCACTCCAGAGCGTCGCAACCTAAGCCCGGCTAAGCTTCCCGTGGAGCTCGAGGAGCGACTGGCCCAAAAGAGGTGTATCGCGGTCTCTTCGCCCGACGTCGCCGAGGAAGTTGACGACCATTACTGGCTGCAAACACTCAATGAGCAGGCTAGAGTATGCGGGTATGTCGCGGACGCCGGCAACGACATCGAGGTCATCGATAGTGATGGCCTGAGGTGGGCTATGTCACAGGTTAAGTGGCCCACCCCCAACCCCTCGGGTTCAACCGCCGTCGATCTCATCCATGGCCCCGCCGCTGATCTCCTCTGGCTCGTTGTCAAGAATTTTCATCCTACATCGCCATTGAGCCCCTTTTGTCATTTCTGAAGGACACGTTCTGCGATGCTGGCTTGGGATCCACAGCTTCCAAGTCAGACCTCATCGACAGCGACCACGAGGAGGGCACCCTCTCTGGCTCTTCCAAGGGGAAAGCGCCCGTCTTCGACATCAGGGAGGGCACCCTACAGCCATGCTCTTCCAAGGGGAATTAGCTCATCTGCAACAACATGGAGCGCATCCAGGGTCCGTGCTCTTCCCACGGGAACGAGCCCATTTGTGACAAGTGAGGAAACCCATGATTTGTTTTGCCGTGCCTCTTCACAGGGGGAAACCCATGATTTGTTTTGTCGAGTCCCTTTTGTAGTGCAGTGAGAATATGTCCAGTTTTAATTGCTATATCTGGTTGTTTGCAGTATGCCTTGTTTATTTCAGTTGTTCACAATGTGATGCTCTATATGTGCAATTATTTACTGTGCAGTACATTTCATCAATCCAGTTTTAAACATACCGATAGGAATGCATATATTTGCTTGCTGTTAAGCCTGTTATAGCTAGCATATGCCTCTTTTAAAGTTTTTTTTATTGTTCGGTTGTTTGTAGTTAGCATATGTCCAGTTTCAAATGCTATCTTTGGTTGTTTGTAGTATGCCTTGTTTATTCCAGTTATTCACAACGTGATGTTCTATATGTACAAGTATGAACTGTGCAGTTCAAATTCATCAGTACCAGTTTCAACAATACCACTATGAATGACTACATTTGGTTGCTGCATCTTGTAGTTAACACGCCTTTCCATTTTTATTTAACAATAACCAGTGTACTTAGACCGGCACAATACCAGTTTGAATGACTATGTTTGCTTGTTCTTAAATGTTAGGCCTGTTGCAGTTAACACACCTTTCCACTTGTTTTGCTTTACTAGCGTGCTTAAACCTGCACACTGAAGCTATCTTTTGGAGATTATTTTGTCTGCCATGGATAATTTTGGTTGATGTTTTGCCTGTTGTGCTTAACATGCTTCTCGATGTACCTACACAGGACAATTTTGGGAACGACTGCTGTTTTCCATCGAGGTTAGTTTCATCCCATGGCTTATATATGCTCACTGTTCAGGATATCGGTAGCTGGTACCATATAGGCCGGGGGCTGATAAGGGACTAATCGATGAATCAGACTTTTAACTGAATATATCTGCAACCATTTATCATTAGGTTAACTAGGGCCATATGTAATATATCTGAGGCTACATAGCAACATGCACTGTACTTAATGTCTAAATATGCAATCCTAGGCTACATAGGAACAAGGAAGAGTGTTACATTAATGTTCTGATGATGTCTAGATATACGTAGAAGAGCAGCAACAACAACAACAACAACAACACAGCCCTGTTTGGATACTCAACTTAGCTAGAGGTTAGAGTTAGTTTCTAGCTCATGACTAACCCTGAACTAACTCCATCCAAAGAGTTGTTTGGATGGCAGGGTTAGATTGACAATAAATGCACTAGGAGAACTAGCTCCAATTAGCACCTCTTGGGTTGGATATTTTTTTGGGTGGGTTATAGATGCAACTAGCTCAAACTAGCCCTCATGCTTAGATATACTTTAGGGCTATTTGAGCCCGAACTAGCTCAAACTAACTATAACCCATGGATACAACAGCAGTTAATCAGCCGATAATTTGTAAGAATGCAATAAACTCCTTCTGGCCCATAATATAAGATGTTAATTCATCTAATATGTGAGTATATTGGATGTTATAAGATATTATAAAAGAGTGTTGTACTACATCATTGTGCAATTGTTGTTTAGCTTCTAATATTAACTTGGTGCTTTTAGGTACATATGTCATTGGTAAAGATCCGTGCTTCGACCCTTTCTGCGTATGGGGCAATGAGATATCGATGAACCAGCATCAAGTGAGGAACCTGATAAAGATTGTTAGTAAAATGGGTCCAAAGATGGCAATTAAACTATTTGTTTACACTTTATCCAAGACAACAGCGAACTGCAGGATGGTAAGTAAGAACTCTGCAGCCTTCTTTTTACTGCCCATAATGAGTTGTGTTAGATGACAATGTTTGAATCTTTTTCCTTTGTAGTGGTTGCCAAAGCAGTTTACTCAAGATTACCTCTCAAACTACGTGATTGGTGGGCATGCAAAGGTTAAAGTATTTCTACCAGAACACGATGATTATGTAGATGTTTTCATGAAGACCGTGAAGGATGGGTGGTCGGCCATCACAAGGGGTTGGACTAGAGTCCTGCGTGCATTCTGCATGGAGGAGGGCACAATATGGGCATTCCGCTTCACCTTGTTCAGCAACCAGAATGTATTTCGCCTCTTTCTTTACCGTCTTTAATAGTACAAGTATACAACTGTGGTTCATCATTCTTTATTTGGTTCTTATGTAATTCTTGAACATATGTACCTATGAATCGAATAATGCATTGGTTGTTTGAACCTGATGGATATGAATAAAGCTATAGCATACATTCAAATTCAAATTCAAATCTGGTACAATTTGAAATAGCAACAATAAAATTACGGTGAAATTATGCTCTCCAGGTCGTTACGGCACACACGGTTGGTAAAACACAAATGTTTGCGATACACACCATAATCCGAGATGGTTCACAGAGAGGAAACGTGTGCAAGCATGCACACAGTTGCCGTTTGCAAAGCGTGTGCGATGTCAGACAATATCACAAACGGTGCGGGCAAACTAAACATTTGTGATAGTTGCCTTATCGTACATGATTCGCAACCATGAACTGTTTCTGATGAAGCATGCAACGTAAACATTGCACCACAGAATAGCGTGTGCGATAGTTGTCGTGTACGACGATGCTACGACGGTCTGATGTTTCGTAATCCTATCCAACACTCATACGATGATTAGCTAATCTTCTTAATTAGTTATCACATACGGTTTGGGACAAGCGAATGTGTGTGATTGTATGCTTATCATACACGTTCTATAATAGTGAACCGTTTGTGATGGGTCGCGCATCATAAACGTAGCACCACAAAATACCGACTGCGATGGCAATGCGAGCACAAACAAGTAGGAGTATTGTATATGCATCTTGGCTCCCTATCCCCGACGGTTTCTGGGTCGTGTGGGAAGGACCCCCCTATCGCCCACACTCACTTGGCGACGGTTCCAAATGCCGGCGTGGAAAGGGGTTAAAAACCGTTTGTATAGCACCGACGCGTACCAGTGCAAGTTGCTTTCCACTCAAACATCTTTCCACCATAGCCAAATCTATGAGAGAGAGTTGAGTGTTGGGGAGACTATCATTTGAAGCACAAGAGCAAGGAGTTCATCATCAACACACCACTTATTACCTTTTGCAGAGTGGTGTCTCCTAGATTGGTTAGGTGTCACTTGGGAGCCTCCAACAAGATTGTGGAGTAGAACCAAGGAGTTTGTAAGGGCAAGGAGATCGCCTACTTCGTGAAGATCTACTCGAGTGAGGCAAGTCCTTCGTGGGCGATGGCCATGGTGGGATAGATAAGGTTGCTTCTTCATGGACCCTTCGTGGGTGGAGCCCTCCGTGGACTCGCGCAACCGTTACCCTTCGTGGGTTGAAGTCTCCATCAACGTGGACGTACGATAGCACCACCTATCGGAACCACGCCAAAAATCTTCGTGTCTACATTGCGTTTGCCTTCTCCAAATCCTTCCCTTTACCTTCATATGCAATGCTTTACTTTTCGCTGCTATACTCTTAGAATTGCATGTGTAGGTTGATTGCTTGACTTGTGCTAAGTTGCTAAAATCTGCCAAGACTTAAAATTGGGAAAAGGCTAGATTTTTATTTGGTCAAGTAGTCTAATCACCCCCCCCTCTAGACCTACTTTCGATCCTACAAGTGGTATCGGAGCTTTGGTCTCTATTTGCCTTGATTTCCATAGCTTTGGTGATCACAGCCTTGGTTTCACAACCTAGGAGAGTATGGCGTCTACCGAGGGAAATTACCACCGTAGAGGTCATTACTTTGATGGTACAAATTTTGCTAGTTGGAAGCATAAGATGAAAATGCATATTCTTGGACATAACCCCGCCGTTTGGGCTATTGTATGTATTGGTTTGCAAGGTGAATTCTTCGAAGATGGAAGAGAACCAAATCGTGAAGCAACCGCGGAAGAATTGAAGATGTTGCAATATAATGCTCAAGCTTGCGATATCCTCTTCAACGGATTGTGCCCCGAAGAATTCAACAAAATCAGCCGTCTTGAGAATGCAAAGGAAATTTGGGATACTTTGGTTGATATGCACGAAGGTACCAAGTCCGTCAAGGAATCCAAATTGGATGTGCTTCAAAGTCAACTTGACAAGTTCAAAATGAAGGATGGTGAAGGTGTCGCTGAAATGTACTCTAGGCTTGCTCTCATCACAAATGAGATTGCTGGCTTAGGAAGTGAAGAGATGACTGGCAGATTCATCATCAAGAAGATCCTAAGAGCCTTGGATGGAAAATATGATACCATGTGCACTTTGATCCAAATGATGCCCAACTACAAAGATCTCAAGCCAACGGAAGTCATTGGTAGAATTGTTGCTCATGAGATGTCACTTAAGGATAAAGAAGAGCTTCACAACAAGTCTAGTGGTGCTTACAAAGCTTCATGTGATGCTCCTACAACATCAAGTGAGAAACAAGCCTTCAATGAAGAATTGAGCCTAATGGTGAAGAACTTCAACAAGTTCTACAAGAGTAGAAGCAAAGAGAAAAGTTCCAAGTCAAGGTCCTACTATCACAAGAGATCTTCTAGTCGTGAACGAAATTGCTACAATTATGAAAGACCAGGACACTACTCCAATGAGTGTACGACTCCCTACAAAAGAAGAGAAGACTCACCTAAAAGGAGGAGTAAAAGAGAGGAATCACCTCCAAGAGAGAGAAGGAGTAGAGATGATCGTTATGAATGAAGACCTGCTACTTCTTGAGCTTGCGTTGGTTTTTCCCTTGAAGAGGAAAGGGTGATGCAGCAAAGTAGAGTAAGTATTTCCCTCAGTTTGGAGAACCAAGGTATCAATCCAGTAGGAGACAACACGCAAGTTGCCAAATACCTGCACAAACAATCAAACAACTTGCACCCAACGCGATAAAGGGGTTGTCAATCCCTTCACGGTTATTTGCAAAAGTGAGATCTGATAGAGATAGATAAAACTAAACAAAAGATAAAGTAAATATTTTTGGGTTTTTTGGTTTATAGATCTGAAAATAAAAGATTGCAAAATAGTAGATCGGAAAGTAATATGATGGAAAATAGACCCCGGGCCATAGGTTTCACTAGAGGCTTCTCTCAAGATAGAAAATAATACGGTGGGTGAACAAATTACTGCCGAGCAATTGATAGAAAAGCGCAAAGTTATGACGATATCTAAGGCAATGATCATGAATATAGGCATCACATCCATGTCAAGTAGACCGAAATGATTCTACATCTACTACTATTACTCCACACATCGACCGACTCCTGTCTGCATCTAGAGTATTAAGTTCATGAAGAACAGAGTAACGCATTAAGAAAGATGACATGATGTACAGGAATTAACTCAAGCAATATGATGAAAACCCCATCTTTTTATCCTCGATGGCAGCAATACAATACGTGCCTTGCTGCCCCTACTGTCACTGGGAAAGGACACCGCAAGATTGAACCCAAAGCTAAGCACTTCTCCCATTGCAAGAAAAACCAATCTAGTTGGCCAAACCAAATCGATAGTTCGAAGAGACTTGCAAAGATATCAAATCATGCATAAAATAATTCAGAGAAGATTCAAATAATATTCATAGATAAGCTGATCATAAATCCACACTTCATTGGATCTCAGCAAACACACCGCAAAAAAGTATTACATCGAATAGATCTCCAAGAACATCGAGGAGAACATGGTATTGAGAATCAAAGAGAGAGAAGAAGCCATCTAGCTACTAGCTATGGACCCATAGGTCTGAGGTAAACTACTCACGCTTCATCGCAAGGGCAATGGTGTTGATGTAGAAGCCCTCCGTGATCGAATCCCCCTCCGGCAGGACACTAGAAAAGGCCCCTAGATGGGATCTCACGGGGTACAGAAGGTTGCGGCGGTGGACAAGTCTTTTCGTGGATGCCTCTGGTGGTTTGGGCATATAAGAGTATATATAGGCGAAAGAATTAGGTCAGGAGACGCACGAGGGGCCCACAAGGGTGGGGGCACGCCCTACCCCCCTGGGCGCGTCTTCCGTCCTTGTGGCCACCTCGTGGCTTCTCCGACTTGCACTCCAAGTCCTCTGGTTTCCTTTTGGTCCAAGAAAGACCATCGCGAAAGTTTTATTCTGTTTGGACTCCGTTTGGTATTCCTTTTCTGCGAAACTCAAAAACAAGGAAAAAACAGGAACTGGCACTGGGCTCTAGGTTAATAGGTTAGTCCCAAAAATAATATAAAATAGCATATTAATGCATATAAAACATCCAAAACAGATAATATAATAGCATGGAACAATCAAAAATTATAGATACGTTGGAGACGTATCAAGCATCCCCAAGCTTAATTCCTGCTCGTCCTCGAGTAGGTAAATGATAAAAACAGAATTTTTTATGTGGAATGCTACCTAACATATTTATCCATGTAATTTCTTTATTGTGGCATGAATGTTCAGATCCGTATGATTCAAAACAAAAGTTTAATATTGACATAAAAACAATAATACTTCAAGCATACTAACAAGATAATTATGTCTTCTCAAAATAACATGGCCAAAGAAAGCTTATCCCTACAAAATCATATAGTCTGGCTATGCTCCATCTTCATCACACAAAATACTCAAATCATGCACAACCCCGGTTTTAGCCAAGCAATTGTTTCATACTTTAGTATTCTCAAACTTTTTCAACTTTCACGCAATACATGAGCGTGAGCCACGGACATATCACTATAGGTGGAATAGAAGGTGGTTGTGGAGAAGACAAAAAGAGGGAGATAGTCTCACATCAACTAGGTGTATCAACGGGCTATGGAGATGCCCATCAATAGATATCAATGTGAGTGTGTAGGGATTGCCATGCAACGGATGCACTAGAGCTATAAGTTTATGAAAGCTCAAAAGAAAACTAAGTGGGTGTGCATCCAACTTGCTTGCTCATGGAGACCTAGGGCAATTTGAGGAAGCCCATCGTTGGAATATACAAGACAAGTTCTATAATGAAAAATTCCCACTAGTATATGAAAGTGACAACATAGGAGACTCTCTATCATGAAGATCATGGTGCTACTTTGAAGCACAAGTATGGAAAAAGGATAGTAACATTGCCCCTTCTCTCTTTTTCCCTCATTTTTTTTCTTTCTTCTTTTTTTCTTTCTTTTCTTTTTTTTCCTTTTTTTCCCTCACATGGGACAATGCTCTAATAATGAAAATCATCATACTTCTATTTACTTACAACTCAAAAATTACAACTCGATACTAGAACAAAATATCACTCTATATGAATGCCTTCGGCGGTGTACCGGGATGTGCAATGAATCAAGAGTGACATGTATGAAAGAATTACGAACGGTGGCTTTGCCACAAATACGATGTCAACTACATGATCATGCAAAGCAATATGACAATGATGATGCGTGTCATAATAAACGGAACGGTGGAAAGTTGCATGGCAATATATCTCGGAATGGCTATGGAAATGCCATAATAGGTAGGTATGGTGGCTGTTTTGAGGAAGGTATATGGTGGTTCACCATACGTGCATGCTACGGGACTCACAAACTTTAACACAAGTATTTCTAAAATTCACAATTACTCACTAGCATGACTCTAATATCACCATCTTCATATCTCAAAACAATCATAAGGAATCAAACTTCTCATAGTATTCAATGCACTTTATATGAAAGTTTTTATTATATCCCTCTTGGATGCCTATCATATTAGGACTAAATTTATAACCAAAGCAAATTACCATGCTGTTTTAAAGACTCTCAAAATAATATAAGTGAAGCATGAGAGTTCATCAATTTCTATAAAATAAAACCACCGCCGTGCTCTAAAAAGATATAAGTGAAGCGCTAGAGCAAAATTGCCTAGCTCAAAAGATATAAGTGAAGCACAAAGAGTATTCTAATAAATCACGATTCATGCGTGTCTCTCTCAAAAGGTGTGTACAGCAAGGATGATTGTGGCAAACTAAAAAGCAAAGACTCAAATCATACAAGACGCTCCAAGCAAAACACATATCATGTGGTGAATAAAAATATAGCCTCAAGTAAAGTTACCGATAGACGAAGATGAAAGAGGGGATGCCTTGTAACACCCCCGGTGATTAGCAACAGTAATCACTTTTGATAATGACATGTTAGCATGACTAACAGTGCATAATCATCATTAGCATCATATTGCATTTCAACTCCTAAGTCAGATTCAAATTTAAATGAAAGTGAAATATAAAAGTTGTCCAACATAAAAACTAAAATGTTCGATAAATAACAAATATTGCAGAGGCTAGTCTAAAATTGAAACTAACAAATAATAAAATAATTGGGTGGCTCTAACATAATTAAAACAGCTAGGATTAATGCATATTATTTATTATAAAAATTATGTGAACTCAAGTTGACTCCAAACTAATTTTTGGTAGTGCTAGGTAATACCTAGTATTTGTTGGAGCAATTGTTATGTTTTACAAAAACCATTAGGAGGCCTGACTATTTACTAAACTGAGAAAAGAGAAAAGAAAAAGGGTAAAAGAAAAATGAAACAGAAAAAAAAGAAAAAGCAAAACCCACCCCCCCTGGCCCAACTGGGCCACGGCCCAGCCGGCGGACCACTCCCCACTGGCCTATATGGCCTGCCCCTCCCCCACCCAGGCGAAACCCTAACCCACCCCGCTCCCCATTCCCCCACTCCCGATCCAGATCGGGGCGCGCCCCCGATCGCCGCCGACGCCCGACGCCGTCGCCGGAGCAACCTCGCCGCTGCCTCCTCTCCGTCCCCGTCGTCCTCGTCCTCCTCCCCAAGTCGCTCCCCGCGCCCCACTGCCTTGCCCCTACGCGCCGCGGTGAGGACCCCGGTCCTCCTCCTCCCCGTCCCCTTTCGCCGGCGCTCGCCTTGCTCAGCTCCGCAAGCGCCGTCCGCCGCGGCCCCGTGCACGTCTGCGCGCCCACCTCGCTCGCCGTCGGCTCGCGCTCACCGCGCTCGCCTGCGCGGCCCCGCGCCCGCCGTTCCCGCCCGCTCGGCCGCTCCGCCCGCTCGCCCCTGCTGCTGTTGCCACGCCGCGCAACGGCCGAGCCCCGTCGCCAGCGCCTCGCCCGCGCTCGCTCACGGCCTCGCCTCGCCCTCGCCGTGCGGCCCCGCACTGCGTGCCGTTCCCCGCGGCCGCCTCTGCCGCCGTTGACGTCCGCTCCGTCCACCCGCCGCGCGCTCCTCCGCTGCGCCCCGCCGCGGCCAGCGCCCCCCCCCCCTCGCCGTGGCCCCGACTGGCCACGTCCAGTTTGGGCGCCCCGCAGCGCCCCAGCGCCCGCTCGCCCGCGCGCCCGTGCATGCTGTGGCCAGGGCCACTGACCACTAGGCCAGTGCCCCCTGGCCCAATGACATGTGGGGTCCGGCCCCACCGAACGTTTTAGAAAAAGAAAAGAAAAAATAAATAAAAAATAATAATTAATAAAAACAATTAATTAATTAATTAGTAATTAATTAATTTAATTAATCCTGAATAGGTTAATCTATTTTAATTAATTAGTGTTAATTAAACAGTAATTAGTAATTAACTTAATTAACCTTGCTGACATCACCATGATGTCATGCTGATGTCATCACAGCACTGTTTCGGATAATGTTGAATTAAATAATTAATTAAATTCCAGAAATTAATAAAAACTTTAGAAAATCATATTAAATAATCCGTAACTCCGATGAAAATACTTTATACATGAAACTTGCTCAGAATTCCGATACGAACCCGGATACGCCCTTCGTATTCCCGGCAGACGCCTGCAGCTATAAGAACATTGAACTTTTAGACCGTTTTCAGTAAATGAATAGTGCCCAACTTTAATTAAATAAATCCAAATAAATTCCTAAATTAACTAAATCATTTAGTTAGGCAGTAGAACACCCCGGCATATCATTTAGGCATGTCATACATGTTGTTTGCATTATTGCCATGAATTTATTGTTTCTCTCCCCCTTCTTCTCTCTCTCGATAGACGCCGAGACCGACGACGCTGCACCTGGGTACGACTACACTACCGACGAGCAGCCCGTTGACGACCTTCCCCTCTTGCCAGAGCAACCAGGAAAGCCCCCCCCCCTTGAGCATTCCAGATATCGCCCATTCTATTCTCCTGCTTGCATTAGATTTTGCTACTGTTAATGTATGCTCCTATTCTGATGCATAGCCTGCTGTTGTAACCTGTTCATTGCTACCTTACCTGCCTATGATAAACTGTTTAGTTTAGGTTGGAATGAACCATCAGTGACCCTACCACCTTACCTTTGTAGCCCCTGCTTGATCATCGACGACTCGATCAACGTGATCGTCGACCAGAGACCGACACCTCACTTCACACCCCCTTAGTTGTACGACTCTGCATAGTTACTATCGAGTGCCGAGGGTGATACCTCGTAACGCACTCCCGATGAATACTCTGCAGTGTAGCTGTTCGGTCGTGGTCATCGAGGGTGATTCCTCCTTCTCCACTTCCGATACGACTCTGTCGTGCAACCCTCAGTGTGAACCTCGAGGGTGATACCTCATACGTTCACCCTGATGATTTCGTCGAGTGGAATCCGCTGAGGGTGATTCCTCGGGTTTCCCCCTTGATGTTATGACCACACGGTTACTTTGACCCTTGTTACAGGCGGGTCCACCCTGGTGGGTACCCACTGGGGATCTATGATTTCGGGTGTGCCGGAAGGGTATTCGAGTGTGACATTGTGGCGGAGCATTAGAGACTCTGATTGTCTCCGCTTGATACTAATTGAGCCTATTGGATTTGGGTGTGTGATCTGAGTGGGTCGACGTGCCCTATACGCACTACCACCACGCGGGATAATGGTTATGGGACCCTCTGCGAAGTACGTTTCTCCGAAAGCTCGTCTGACGTCACGATTCACCATGCGGGCTGATTGTCGGGATTGGGCTGGATACTTCACTGACGAGTTCAGTGTCGCGCCTGCACCCCAGCCAGTCTCGCAACACGCAGGGTGCCCAGGGCGATGGCCTGAGACCTCGGGGTGCATAGGTTAGTCCGGCGTGCTGACCTCTCTGCCGAGCCTAGGTAGAGCGCTGCTTTGTGTTGATCTTCCGAGGACGGGCATTACCCAGCAAGTGTGTCCGGCCAGAGTTGATCGAGCGTGTTGGGTAACAGTAGTGCACCCCTGCAGGGATGAATCTTCTATCGATAGCCGGTCCTACGGTAAAGGACGCTCAGTTTGTGTATCCCAATCTACTACTTAAACTGGATACTTGTTACTTAACTGAAGCTTCGGGGTCGCTTTCTCGCTTGGGAGTCGAGGAAGGATCTTTAAGCTGTACTTCAACATGTTTGCTAAATAAAATGCTATTCTACTCTCTTCTACTGCTGCAAGATGATGGCCTGGTGAAGATGTTTGAAGATTCTAGTCTTCGATAGGACTAGGCCTTCTCTCTATTCTGGCATTTCTGTAGCCCAGTCCACTTATACAGCCTTTCTCCATTGATAATGTTGCATATGTAGTATAGATCCTTGCTTGCTGAGTACTTCGGATGAGTACTCACGGTTGCTTTACTTTCTCTTTTCCCCATATACCCCCACCTTGATGATACAAACAGACGATGGAGTCCTGGAGCCAGATGCCACCACCGGAGCTTACTACCAGGAGGGTCCAGAGGGTACTTACTACTGGATCGAGCCAGATGACCAGGAGTAGGATCAGAGGCTCCCAGGCAGGAGGCCAACGCCTTTCGATCTAGTGTCGCTGTTTGTGCTAGCCTTCTTAAGGCAGAACTTGTCTAACTATGTCTGTACTCAGATTATATTTGTATGACTGACTTATGTATTCGGATCTTCGGATCCCTGGTCTGTAATATTGTGGACCTCCGTTTAAATTGTGTTAGAGTTGTGTTGTGATATCTTCCCGTGAGTCCCTGTGCTTGATCGTACACGTTTGCGTGTATGATTAGTGTACGATTGAGCAGGGGGCGCCACAAGTTGGTATCAGAGCCGACTGCCTGTAGGAAGCCCCCTTCCAATTCCTTGGCCGAAGTTGAGTCTAGAAACCAAAAGACTAATTTACTAACTTGGCTGTGTGGCTTACGGGCCCACGTCGCCAACTGGGTGGTATTAGGATCTTTTATTCCTCGTCTATACTCTGGGACTCTGATCTCTCTTCTACTCGGGTTAAATAAAATTTTACTAACGCCGACACTTAGGGTCTCGTAAATCCCGTCTACCCCGAGAGCTGGATATCTGTGCGATTTCCCTGTCATTGATCTGATTAGTCTGATAATCATTTTCCTTTCCATTGTTTTGTTTAACCTTTCTCTCCGAGGTGTGTTAAACTTCTCATTGTCATTTGACAAATCTGAATTTCCTCTGTTTCAGATGGATCGTTTGTT
Organism: Thinopyrum elongatum; assembly: GCA_011799875.1. Taxonomy (NCBI): domain Eukaryota; kingdom Viridiplantae; phylum Streptophyta; class Magnoliopsida; order Poales; family Poaceae; genus Thinopyrum; species Thinopyrum elongatum. Next base: position 548,847,137 of record CM022298.1, on the reverse strand, counting down.
TCCACCGCGTCCTACGACACAGCTTGTGCTTCGCACTTGGGCTCGTAATACCCCTGGGTTTCCAGCTGTCCTGATCGCTCTCATGACCAGACTTGGCTACCGTTGGTACCCTGAGTACTTGGTGTATGAGGATTACCGCGAGTTCAATCAGGAGCAGTACCATGCTGATGTTCGTATCTATGATCAGCAGAATGACTCAGACACCGAGCTACACCTCTTCCACGGTATTGGCGTGACGATTGAGATGGCAGTCCATGATGCCGCCTACTCTGCCGTCGCACGTCTCCGAGGACAGTTCAGCGATATCTTGGATGACTCTGAGTTCCGATACATTTCGTATGCCCCTGCTGGAGATGCTACTGGATACTACACAGCTATCTGTGCCCTGTTCGAGCCTCGTCGCTATGACCCGCGCGTTCTGATTCAGTGCACTCAGGCTCTGGATCGCACTGTTCGGGCTCTTGCCGTCGAGTTGGTTGCCACTCGAGCACGCTACTACGAGTCTATGACACAGTTGCTACGAGCTGTTCGTGCAGGGATACATCCGGAGTATATTCTTTACCCACGCAGGACCGAGATGCCGCCAGGTATTGATTGGCCTGCAGTGGGAGGTCACACACCTGCACGTGGACCTCTTCTTACAGTTCGAGACCGGGTTCTGCATCAGAGTGCACATGGAGCACAGGATCCTTCCGCGACGAACATTCGTCGTCAGCACTTGCAGTTACCCCGTTTCGGTGGTTTTCTCCGACGTTGATGTAGCCTTTGCTATGTCTCGTTGTGTACTTCCTTACCGCGTGCCTGCGCGCCGCCTAGTATGTCTAGCTTTTGAATTTGCGCCGTTATGCTGTCTGCATGTACCCAACTCTGTGTATGGATCTGTATGTCTTAATCGACTACTGTTATGTATCTGTTACACTACTTAATTTGTTGTCGAGTTACATCATGTTTGTCACTAAACGCTCGCAATTGCTTTTACTAAACTACCCCCTGTTGATACTTAGCAGGATGGTTAGACCAGGTGGTCGTGGTCGTGGTCGTGCCCCTGAACGCCCACCACCGCCAGACTATATGGCGGCTATGATGCAACAGTTTGAGCTTAACCGCCAGTTCATGGTTGGAATCATGGCTCAGTTTCCGCATCAGAACAACCAGAACCAGAACCCAGCTTCAATAACTTTGACAGAGTTTATGCGACTCAACCCAACTCAGTTCCGCAATTCTGACAAGCCACTGGATGCCGATGACTGGCTCCACGACATCACACACGAGATGGAGTCTGCTAATGTCGCCCCTGCCAACTACGTCAACTTCGCGGCCTTTTTCTTAAAAGGCCCCGCTGCTCAATGGTGGGACACACACAAGCGTACTCTGCCAGTTGGAACAGTCATCACCTGGTATGAGTTCCAGGCTGCTTTCCGTACACGTTACATCCCTCAAGCAATTATGGAACGCATGAAGACCCAGTTCCGTAACCTCACTCAGGGCAACAAGACCGTCGAAGCTTATCAGCGGGAATTTCTAGACCTCTCCTGCTATGCTGAAGAAGACATCGCCACAGATGCTCGCAGACAAGAGAAGTTCCGTAATGGACTACACCCCAACCTCAAGCTTGCACTAGCTGCTCAAGACTTCAATGACTTTTCAACTCTGACGAACAAGGCTATTCTTGTTGAAACCGCTCAGATGGAATACAAGGACTCGCAGAAGCGCTATCGTGATGCTGGCTCATCTTCGGGCTCGGCATCGAAGCGTCGAGTTTGGATCCCCAACAATGCATTCCTGTGGCACGCCGGCTCAGAGTAAACCGGAACGCCCCGTATTCCAGCCCAAGGACAAGTCTTCTGGAATACGGCACTGTTGGCATAGAACAAATCAGCTCTTTATTGCAATAGATATGGTTACAACGGTACAAGGATTACATCGGCACGGCAACACTATGCCTGCCCGGGGTAGCTCTATGCTAACAGCGGAGTAACTCTCTCAGCAGCGGAACAATGACGACGGTGATGGACTCCACTCCGCAGGGACTCTGGCTAGAACGCGTATCCTAGATCGCAAGCACAGGAACCTCGGCAAGCAAGCAATCACGGCATGACCTGCAAACTGGCATGACACGCCAGGTGAGTACTTTGAATGTACTCGCAAGCTCACAGCAAACATCAGCATTAAAGCAAGACAACATCATAGCAATCCAAAATTAACCAGCATGGTTATCTAGCAAGGTAGCTACTGAAATGACTGCAGTAAGGTAAAGCGTATTAAATCCATACTTCAAATAATCTCAGGCTCCAATCCGAACCTGTACCAAGTCCAATCCCCAAGCATGTGGTCATCCGACCACTCAACTCACAGCCATCCCATGGCTAACATATCAAATACCTGATTCCATCTGCACGACAAGTCTGACAAACTTACTCTCCTCCGGGTTGTCTCACAACCCTCAGAATACTCATGAACCACCGAGTACTTCTGATCATACGACGAGTTCTTCCATCATTATCATCACTACCATGGTTGACCACCTAGTGAGGTCTGGACGGACTGTCCAATACCGTGGACACGGCTATTCGAATAGATTTTACACTCTGCAGAGGTTGCGCACTTTACCCACACTATGGAGCACTGACCTCGTGATCCCATTCGGGTGGATCAGCGTTGCTCCAATGAAACCTGCCTGACCCGTGACTCTCCCATCGTACCACCGGCAATCATCCTTCCCTGGAGTCAAGCCCTGGGTGGCCCCTGTGTCACCTCGTGACACCTGCCACCGTCGTGGCCAAACTGAACTGTCCCAAACAGGGACGCCGGCACAAAACTCAACTGGGCTCGCAAGGTTATCGCCGCCTACCGGGCCAGGGTAGCGCGCACGCATAACCTTCCCTGTCGGGCGGTACCGGTGAAAGAGAACGCGATCAGACCAAGTCAAGGCCGTCCCATACCGGCAAATGTGGCTGCACGGATAAGTCCGGACAGGTGACTCAAGGTCAACCATGAAATATCTAATCCCCGAATAATATTTCCGTCATGGCTGACACTCCGATAACCAGTATGCTTAAGCCACTACTACTAATTCATCTCTAGGAACTGCCAAAATAATCATAGACAGTGATCTCAACATCACAATATCAACAAGTGGGTAAGCTACTAGTCACTAATAATCCGGTACTCAACATGGTAGTCACCTATCCGAGAATTAACTCGAATATTGCATAATCCAATCCATTTCACAGCTACTCATACTTGCCGATAAAGTAAATAGTCAAACTATGACATTGCAATGCGATGATGCAGATGAGAGTTGTGGCTTGCCTGGGGGTGAAGGAATCATCGGAAAGGAGTGCGGAATGGTCGCGGAGTTGACTGCCGGAAACAGTTCTCTCTCAGAGGGGCTGTTTACGGACAAGGGCAAAAGGGTCATTTCCACTGTGTGTAAACATTATGAAAATGACTCCATCAGAACGGGCTCGACGAGACGAAGACGTGGGCGTTGGATTCACCTCGATCGGAGTTACGGTTGCGGAGATACGAGAGTTGGAAGATCAGGGACTAATCTGTGAAAAGATCCTCATAAGCAGGTCCCTGGCGGCTAAAAGTAGAAAGCGTCTTCGGGAAGATTACGTTTTCTGAAAAGGAAAACGTATTTTTAGCCGCAATAGAAACAGAATACGTCTTCTAACTTCGAAAACGTATTCCATCAAAAACCGTCTCCACTTAACGCACCTGGGCCCGGGTCTAGAGCCAATGACACGTGGGGCCCACGAAACAGGGGAGGGGGCGCTAGCGCTCGTCATCTTCCTCCTCCCCTCGCTCCCGTTCGTTCTCGAGCGGAACAGAACAGGGAGCAGAGGAGGGGCGCGGCGAGGGGGCCGGCCGGCTCCGGCGGTCTCCGGCCACACCGAGGGCACCGGCGGGACCGCGGGACCGTGCCTCCTCCGCCCAGAGGGTCGTCCGGCGCTGGGGAGGAGTAGGGAGGCGGAGAGGGGTGGCGCCAGAGGAGGCCAGGGGCGGGCGATGGTGGAGGAACTCGGTGGTGCGGCCAACTCTGGCGAGGGGAGATGGGGTGGGGCGACTCGCCGGAAGGAGGGGAACATGGTGGAGCGCTCGGGAGGAGGAGAGGAGCGCGGGCCTGCCCGAATTTAGGCGGCGACCGCCGGCGACCGAGGCGGCAATGGTGAGCAGGAAGGGCCCCTGGAGCTCGGGCGAGTGGCTAGGGAGGGGTAGTGAGGTGAGGTGGAGCTGCTGGTGTGCTCGAGAGGGCTCGGAGTGGTCTATATATAGGCGAGCGACGGAGGGGGCCGAGCTCGGCCACGGCGACACATCCACCACGCGCCGGAGCCTTCGGGAAGCCGCGGGGAGGAGGGGAGAGACATCCATGAGCTTCACGGAGGATCGGGGAAGGCTCAGGCGAGGTCGGGAAGACTCGGGAGCTCGCGGGCGACTGAAACAGGGAGGAGCAGAGGAGGTTTGCGGCACGGGCACCGTTGGTGCACAGCGTCGGATGGGACGGGAGAGGGGGAGAGGGGTCCAGCGCGAGGGCGACGACGAAACGAAGTCCCTAGACATAGCTAGGTGTCGAAAGAGAGGAAGAAACCGACGAGGCCGAGGGCCCCAATGCACAGAGCGCGCGTACTGCACACCAGCCGCATGGTCACCGCGTGCACTGGCGCACGCGGTGCACTCTGCTACCTAATTTGATTTCTAGCGGGAAGTCCTTGCTCCCCAAGGCAGCTTGGGAGAGAAATCCCATCACAAGAGGCCAGGAGATGACTAGAGGGAGCTTGGATACAACGCACCAGCAAGCTGTTTGATGTGAGCTGAGAAAAGTTGAGAAGGAACTAGACTCAGATATTTGGCTGAGTGTGATCACTCACTAGGGTGATCATCACTGCAAATTTGCAGACCATTTGGATGGATATAAATAGCACTTGCAGTTCAATGGGCTTTACTGAACAGAAATGCAAAATATGAAGTGGCACTCACATACTTGCTTGGATTGAGCTGAATTTTGAAGGAGATGAATAATTTGATCTTATGAGGGTACTGTATAAATTTCATACCATTTGGATAAACCAAAGTGGTACTTCCTTCACACAGCACCCCACTGGACAGAATCTTAGGGAAATTCTAGGGAATTATTGGGTAGATGAATTGAGCCCAAATTTTGTGGAGAGGTGTTATATAGATAGTTTAATGTCCTAGTAAAATTTCAGGAGTTATGGAGCAACATAAAACATAGTTGCTTCACAACCCAGAATAATGACCAGAAACAAAGATTTGATGCTATGCTCACATAGTTGAAGGGATGATGCTCAAATTTGGTGGAGAGTCAGGATTTGAGCATATTAAGTTGCTTGCAAAATTTCAACTCATTTGGATACTCCTAGCTAGCACTTGCTTCACAAAGATTCCGGTTGCCCAGAAACTTTGGAAATTAGCCAAGAGAGATTTAATATCCAAATAAAGTTGAATTTTGGCATGTGGCAATGATATGGGTTGGAAAGAGTGCACAAAAAGTTTGAGAGCAAGCAAGCAAATATAAAGGGTACTTGCTTCTCAATATGACAGATAGGGCAGAATCGGAAAAGGAATATTTGTGAAATATTTTTGGGTATGGAAAGGAATATTTTGACATATCTGTATAAGATATGTCCCAAAGGATTTATGAGAATTATTTGGGAATTTTTGGAATGATAGAAATATGAGTTGCTTCACAACTCAGGGCAAACCGAGTTATTCCTTTAATAGAAAAAGGAATATTCCCAAGAAAAAAGAATATTGGGAGTTGGTCCAAGATGGAAATGACATGGTCTTGGGAGGGTTTTGAGGTTGGCAAGCCACTCGGGAAGAAGAATGAAGGGTGATCCCTCCAGGTTACAAGACTACTAAGCCACAAAAAGCGAATCCGGACCAAAATCAAAAGAAAAAGAAAATGGGCAAAATCCAGGGTGTTACAATTCCGTTCCAATACCTCTGTGCCAAAGAAAAACTATGCTGCACCACGTCTGCCTCCTCCACCACCGAGGTAGCCAAAAACTCAAGCTATTCAAAACAATGCTCCTCTTCGTCCTGAAGATGGTCTGTGCTTCAAGTGCCGCAAACCAGGTCACCAGGCTAAAGACTGCCGCCAGAATCAGAATCAGTTAGCCTTTCCTCGTGCTGGCCGTGGCAATGGTCGTGGCAACAACCAGACCCGCAACTATAATACTGGGTCTGCTGCACATGGTCGTGGACACGCCTACAACATTGACATTGAAGAAGTCCAGGATCAACCTGCTACTGTGATGGGTACCCTTCTTGTTAACTCAGTACCTGCTTCTGTTTTATTTGATTCAGGAGCATCACATTCATTCATCTCTGGAAAATTTGCATTTATGCATGGCATTCGATATGAGAAAATGCATACTTCGTTAGTCATTAAAACTCCCGGAGGTCACTGTCATGCTGACGTAATAGCACCTGACGTTACCGTCAAAATTAAAGGGTTGGAATTCCTTGCATCGCCCATCGTCTTGAAGTCTTCCACCATAGACCTCATACTTGGAATGGATTGGTTGAAAGCTCACATTGCTTCGATCAATTGTGCCACTAAAGTCGTCCAACTTCTTCACCCCACCGATGAGATAGTGAACTATACCGCCCGCATTACCCGGGACGCTGAAGCTCAGATATATGCTCTGAATGCTTTGAACGCCTCACCTCTGGAAGGGATCGAGAACGTTCCTGTCGTTCGAGATTTTCTAGACGTCTTTCCAGAAGAACTTCCAGGAATACCCCCGGCTAGAGCTGTCGAGTTCGTCATCAACTTGAAGCCTGGCACCGTCCCTATTGCCAAGCAACCTTATAAGATGCCTCCGCATCACCTACTCGAGCTTAAGGAAGAAATCAACAAGTCGCTTAAAAGTGGTTTCATCCGCCCCAGTTCCTCTGCTTGGGGAGCACCTTCACTCTTCGTTAAGAAGAAGGATGGAACTAACCGTTTGGTTCAGGATTATCGGCCCATTAACCAAGCCACAATCCAGAATAAATACCCACTGCCCCGGATCAATGATCTTTATGATCAACTCGCTGGATCATCGGTGTTCTCTAAACTCGACCTGAGGTTGGGTTATCACCAGATCCGTGTCCGTGAAGAGGATATTCCCAAGACTGCATTCGTCACTCGTTATGGCTCCTATGAATACACCGTCATGTCATTTGGCCTAACGAATGCCCCAGCTACGTTCTCCCGTCTGATGAATTATATATTCATGGATTACCTCGACAAATTCGTCGTGGTTTATTTGGATGATATTCTGGTTTATTCTAAGAATAGAGAAGAACATGCTGAACACCTCCGTTTGGTACTAGAAAGGCTCCGAGAACACCAGTTGTATGCCAAGTATTCCAAATGTGAATTTTGGCTTTCTGAAGTAACTTACCTTGGACATGTGATTTCCAAGGATGGAATTGCTGTTAACCCCGAACGAGTTCAGGCTATTCTTGACTGGACTCCCCCGAAGAATGTTAAGCAAGTCAGAAGTTTTCTCGGACTTGCTAGTTGTTGTCGTCGATTCGTTGAGAACTTTTCCAAGATTGCAAAACCATTGACAAATCTGCTTCACAAAGGTGTTAAATTTGAGTGGACAGAAAAATGTCAAGAAAGCTTTCAGACACTAAAAGATAAATTGACATCTGCCCCAGTATTAGCACCCCCGGATTCCCAAAAGGATTTCGTGATATACTGCGATGCCTCTCGTCAAGGATTAGGTTGTGTCCTAATGAAAGAACGCAAGGTGATTGCTTATGCCTCCCGACAATTGCGTCCTCACGAAGAAAATTACCCAGTGCACGATCTCGAACTTTCTGCGGTTATTTATGCCCTGAAGCTATGGCGACATTACCTTCTCGGTAACCGTTGTGAGATATATACGGATCATCAAAGTTTGAAGTATTTATATACTCAACCAGATCTGAACCTTCGTCAACAAAGATGGCTCGAGACAATAGCCGATTATGATATGAATATCTCATACACCCCTGGCAAGGCAAATGTAATGGCCGATGCTTTGAGCCGCAAGGCTTATTGCAGCAACCATATGGTTCAGGAATCACAACCTCTTCTTTATGAAGAGTTTCGTAAATTGAACCTCCATATTGTTCCACAGGGTTATCTCAATACCCTCGTTGTCGAACCAGATTTAGAACACAGCATCAAGACTATGCAACGGTATGACTCTGAAGTTGAAAGGATCAAGCGATACCTTGAAAAAGGAAAACCGTCGGAGTTCCATCTTGATAATGATGGGATCCTATTTTTCCAACACCGTCTCTTCGTACCTAAGTTCAAAGATGAGAGAGAACATGTTATGATGGAAGCTCATGACACTCCTCTGTCAATTCATCCTGGTAGCACAAAGATGTACCGTGACATTTGTCAGAGATACTGGTGGCCTAATATGAAGCGAGACATTGCTCGTTATGTTTCTGAGTGTGATGTTTGCCGCCGCGTTAAAGCTCAACATCAAAGGCCCGCAGGAACTCTGCAACCCCTTGCAATTCTTGAATGTAAATGGGACAAGGTCCAAATGGATTTCATTACTGGTTTTCCCAAATCCCAGAAGGGTCATGATGCTATTTTTGTCGTCATTGACCGATTCTCAAAGGTTGCTCACTTTCTGCCAGTTAAAGAGACAATCACTGCTAGCCAGTTAGCAGACTTGTATGTTTCCCGAATTGTGTCACTCCACGGTGTTCCGTTGGAGATCAGTTCTAATCGTGGCAGCCTCTTCACCTCCAAATTCTGGAATAGTTTCCAAGAAGCTATGGGAACACATCTGTCGTTCAGTACCGCTTTTCACCCTCAGTCACAGGGTCAAGTTGAACGAGTTAATCAAGTGCTCGAAGATATTCTTCGAGCTTGCGTCATCTCCTTCGGTAAGAAATGGGAGGAATCTCTCCCGTATGCCGAATTCTCTTACAACAATAGCTATCAGGCTAGTCTGAAGATGGCACCGTTTGAAGTTCTATACAGACGTAAGTGTCGAACCCCTCTGAATTGGTCAGAAACTAGGGAACGCTCACTCGTCGGACCGGACATTATTCAGCAAGCAGAAGACCAAGTCCGCATTGTCTGTGAACATTTGAAAACTGCTCAGTCTCGTCAGAAGAGTAACTATGACCGAAAGCACCAGGAATAGTCTATCAACCTGGCGAGCAAGCTTACCTCCGCGTCACTCCGTTGAAAGGCAGTCATAGGTTCGGAATCAAAGGCAAGTTAGCTCCTCGCTACATTGGCCCGTTCCGTATTCTTGCCCGTCGAGGAGAAGTGGCATATCAATTGCAATTGCCGCCAAATCTTTCTCAAGTACATGATGTTTTTCATGTATCCCAACTCCGTCGCTGCTTCAAGGATCCTATTCGAGCTGTGGATCACGAAGTGCTTGAAATACGGGAAGATCTGTCTTATCCAGAATATCCCATCCGTATTCTTGATGAAGCTGAACGTCGGACTCGTCAAAAGTCAATCAAATTCCTCAAGGTTCAGTGGTCAAATCATTCTGAAGATGAGGCCACTTGGGAACGCGAGGATCGTCTTCGCGAAGAATACCCCTCTTTCTTTCAGTCTTCCTCTTAATTCTCGGGACGAGAATTCTTAATAGATGAGGAGAATTGTAACACCCTCGGTGATTAGCAATAGTAATCACTTTTGATAATGACATGTTAGCATGATTAACAGTGCATAATCATCATTAGCATCATATTGCATTTCAACTCCTAAGTCAGATTCAAATTTAAATGAAAGTGAAATATAAAAGTTATCCAACATAAAAACTAAAATGTTCGATAAATAACAAATATTGCAGAGGCTAGTCTAAAATTGAAACTAACAAATAATAAAATAATTGGGTGGCTCTAACATAAATAAACTGCTAGGATTAATGCATATTATTTATTATAAAAATTATGTGAACTCAAGTTGACTCCAAACTAATTTTTGGTAGTGCTAGGTAATACCTAGTATTTGTTGGAGCAATTGTTATGTTTTACAAAAACCATTAGGAGGCCTGACTATTTACTAAACTGAGAAAAGAGAAAAGAAAACGGGTAAAAGAAAAACGAAACAGAAAAAAAAGAAAAAGCAAAACCCACCCCCCTGGCCCAACTGGGCCACGGCCCAGCCGGCGGCCCACTCCCCACTGGCCTATATGGCCTGCCCCTCCCCCACCCGGGCGAAACCCTAACCCAGCCAGCTCCCCATTCCCCCCCTCCCGATCCAGATCGGGGCACGCCCCCGATCGCCGCCGACGCCCGACGGCGTCGCCGGAGCAACCTCGCCGCTGCCTCCTCTCCGTCCCCGTCGTCCTCGTCCTCCTCCCCAAGTCGCTCCCCGCGCCCCACTGCCTTGCCCCTACACGCCGCGGTGAGGACCCCGGTCCTCCTCCTCCCCGTCCCCTTTCGCCGGCGCTCGCCTTGCTCTGCTCCGCACGCGCCGTCCGCCGCGGCCCCGTGCACGTCTGCGCGCCCACCTCGCTCGCCGTCGGCTCGCGCTCACCGCGCTCGCCTGTGCGGCCCCGCGCCCGCCGTTCCCGCCCGCTCGGCCGCTCCTCCCGCTCGCCCCTGCTGCTGTTGCCGCGCCGCGCAACGGCCGAGCCCCGTCGCCAGCGCCTCGCCCGCGCTCGCTCACGGCCTCGCCTCGCCCTCGCCGTGCGGCCCCGCACTGCGCGCCGTTCCCCGCGGCCGCCTCTGCCGCCGTTGACGTCCGCTCCGTCCACCCGCCGCGCGCTCCTCCGCTGCGCCCCGCCGCGGCCAGCGCCCCCCCCTCGCCGTGGCCCCGACTGGCCGCGTCCAGTTCGGGCGCCCCGCAGCGCCCCAGCGCCCGCTCGCCCGCGCGCCCGTGCACGCTGTGGCCAGGGCCACTGACCACTGGGCCAGTGCCCCCTGGCCCAATGACATGTGGGGTCCGGCCCCACCGAACGTTTTAGAAAAAGAAAAGAAAAAATAAATAAATAAAATAATAATTAATAAAAACAATTAATTAAATAATTAAATAATTAGTAATTAATTAATTTAATTAATCCTAAATAGGTTAATCTATTTTAATTAATTAGTGTTAATTAAACAGTAATTAGTAATTAACTTAATTAACCTTGCTGACATCAGCATGATGTCATGCTGATGTCATCACAGCACTGTTTCGGATAATGTTGAATTAAATAATTAATTAAATTCCAGAAATTAATTAAAACTTTAGAAAATCATATTAAATAATCCGTAACTCCGATGAAAATACTTTATACATGAAACTTGCTCAGAATTCCGATACGAACCCGGATACGCCCTCCGTATTCCCGTAAGACGCCCGTAGCTATAAGAACATTGAACTTTAGACCGTTTTCAGTAAATGAATAGTGCCCAACTTTAATTAAATAAATCCAAATAAATTCCTAAATTAACTAAATCATTTAGTTACGCAGTAGAACACCCCGGCATATCATTTAGGCATGTCATTCATGTTGTTTGCATTATTGCCATGAATTTATTGTTTCTCTCCCCCTCCTTCTCTCTCTCGATAGACGCCAAGACCGACGACGCTGCACCTGGGTACGACTACACTACCGACGAGCAGCCCGTTGACGACCTTCCCCTCTTGGCAGAGCAACCAGGCAAGCCCCCCCCCCTTGAGCATTCCAGATATCGCCCATTCTATTCTCCTGCTTGCATTAGATTTTGCTACTGTTAATGTATGCTCCTATTCTGATGCATAGCCTGCTGTTGTAACCTGTTCATTGCTACCTTACCTGCCTATGATAAACTGTTTAGTTTAGGTTGGAATGAACCATCAGTGACCCCACCACCTTACCTTTGTAGCCCCTGCTTGATCATCGACGACTCGATCAACGTGATCGTCGACCAGAGACCGACACCTCACTTCACACCCCCTTAGTTATACGACTCTGCATAGTTACTATCGAGTGCCGAGGGTGATACCTCGTAACGCACTCCCGATGAATACTCTGCAGTGTAGCTGTTCGGTCGTGGTCATCGAGGGTGATTCCTCCTTCTCCACTTCCGATACGACTCTGTCGTGCAACCCTCAGTGTGAACCTCGAGGGTGATACCTCATACGTTCACCCTGATGATTTCGTCGAGTGGAATCCGCCGAGGGTGGTTTCCCCCTTGATGTTATGACCACACGGTTACTTTGACCCTTGTTACAGGCGGGTCCACCCTGGTGGGTACCCGCTGGGGATCTATGATTTCGGGTGTGCCGGAAGGGCACTCGAGTGTGACATTGTGGCGGAGCATCAGAGACTCTGATTGTCTCTGCTTGATACTAATTGAGCCTATTGGATTTGGGTGTGTGATCTGAGTGGGTCGACGTGCCCTATACGCACTACCACCACGCAGGATATTGGTTATGGGACCCTCTGCGAAGTACGTTTCTCCGAAAGCTCGTCTGACGTCACGATTCACCGTGCGGGCTGATTGTCGGGATTGGGCTGGATACTTCACTGACAAGTTCAGTGTCGCGCCTGCACCCCGGCCAGTCTCGCAACGCGCAGGGTGCCCAGGGCGATGGCTCGAGACCTCTGGGTGCATAGGTTAGTCCGGTGTGCTGACCTCTCTGCCGAGCCTAGGTAGAGCGCTGCTTTGTGTTGATCTTCCGAGGACGGGCATTACCCAGCAAGTGTGTCCGGCCAGAGTTGATCGAGCGTGTTGGGTAACAGTAGTGCACCCCTGCAGGGATGAATCTTCTATCGATAGCCGGTCCTACGGTAAAGGACGCTCAGTTTGTGTATCCCGATCTACTACTTAAACTGGATACTTGTTACTTAACTGATGCTTCGGGATCGCTTTCTCGCTTGGGAGTCGAGGAAGGATCTTTAAGCTGTCCTTCAACATATTTGCTAAATAAAATGCTATTCTACTCTCTTCTACTGCTGCAAGATGGTGGCCTGGTGAAGATGTTTGAAGATGCTAGTCTTCGATAGGACTAGGCCTTCTCTCTATTCTGGCATTTCTGCAGCCCAGTCCACTTATACAGCCTTTCTCCATTGATAATGTTGCATATGTAGTATAGATCCTTGCTTGCTGAGTACTTCGGATGAGTACTCACGGTTGCTTTACTTTCTCTTTTCCCCATATACCCCCACCTTGATGATACAAACAGACGATGGAGTCCTGGAGCCAGATGCCACCACCGGAGCTTACTACCAGGAGGGTCCAGAGGGTACTTACTACTGGATCGAGCCAGATGACCAGGAGTAGGATCGGAGGCTCCCAGGCAGGAGGCCAACGCCTTTCGATCTAGTGTCGCTGTTTGTGCTAGCCTTCTTAAGGCAGAACTTGTCTAACTATGTCTGTACTCAGATTATATTTGTATGACTGACTTATGTATTCGGATCTTCGGATCCCTGGTCTGTAATATTGTGGACCTCCGTTTAAATTGTGTTAGAGTTGTGTTGTGATATCTTCCCGTGAGTCCCTGTGCTTGATCGTACACGTTTGCGTGTATGATTAGTGTACGATTGAGCAGGGGGCGCCACATGCCTTCTGGGGCATCCCCAAGCTTAGGCTCTTGGTTATCCTTGAATATTACCTTGGGATGCCTTGGGCATCCCCAAGCTTAGGCTCTTGCCACTCTTTATTCCATAGTCCATCAAATCCTTACCCAAAACTTGAAAACTTCACAACACAAAACTCAACAGAAAATCTCATAAGCTCCGTTAGTATAAGAAAATAAATCACCACTTTTGGTACTGTTGCAAACTTATTATTTATTTATATTGGTGTAATATCTACTGTATTCCAACTTTTCCATGGTTCATACCCCCCGATATTACCCATAGATTCATCAAAATAAGCAAACAACACATAGAAAACAGAATCTGTCAAAAACAGAACAGTCTGTAGCAATCTAGAAATCTCGAATACTTATGTAACTCCAAAAATTCTTAAAAATTAGGACGACCTAAGAAATTTGTTTATTAATCTTCTTCAAAAATAATCAACTCAAAATTGATCTTTTGTGAATTATAAAAGTTATTTTCCTGGGCGCAAAAGTTTCTGTTTTTCAGCAAGATCAAATCAACTATCACCGTAAGCTATCCCAAAGGTCTTACTTGGCACAAACACTAATTAAAACATAATACCACATCTAACCAGAGGCTAGATGAATTAATTATTGCAAAAAAGAATCTAAAAATCAAAAACAAAAATAAAATTGGGTTGCCTCCCAACAAGCGGTATTGTTTAACGCCCTTAGCTAGGCATAAAAAACAAGAATAGATCTAAGTATTGTCATCTTTCGTATGCGATCCATAAGTGGCTATCATAATAGATTCATAAGGCAATTTAATTTTATTTCTTGGAAAGTGTTCCATGCCCTTCCTTAACGGAAATTGAAATCTAATGTTTCCTTCTTTCATATCAATAATTGCACCAATCGTTCTAAGGAAAGGTCTACCAAGAATAATAGGACATGTAGGGTTACAATCTATATCAAGAACAATGAAATCTACGGGAACATAATTCTTATTTGCAACAATAAGAACATCATTAATCCTTCCCATAGGTTTCTTAATAGTGGAATCCGCAAGATGCAAATTTAAAGAACAATCATCAAATTCACGGAAACCTAATACATCACACAAAATTTTTGGAATCGTGGAAACACTAGCACCCAAATCACACAAAGCATGGCATTCATAATCTTTAATCTTAATCTTAATAGTAGGTTCCCACTCATCATAAAGTTTGCTAGGGATAGAAACTTCCAATTCAAGCTTTTCTTCAAAAGATTACATCATAGCATCAACGATATGTTTAGTAAAAGCTTTGTTTTGTTTATAAGCATGAGGAGAATTCAACACGGATTGCAACAAGGAAATACAATATATTAAAGAACTATTATAATAATTAAATTCCTTGAAATCCAAAAGAGTGGGTTCATTGCTACTTAAAGTTTTGACCTCTCCAATCCCACTTTTATCAATTTTTGCATCAAGATCTAAAAACTCCGAATCATTGGGACGCCTTCTAACTAAAGTTGACTCATATCCAGTCCCATCTTTATCAAGATTTATATTGGAAAACAAAGATTCAATAGAAGTCACATCAATCACTTTAAGATCTTCATCATTATTTTCATGGAAACTAGAAGAACACATTTTTACAAACCAATCTTTTTTAGCACACATCTTAGCGGTTCTTTCTTTGCACTCATCAATGGAAATTCTCATAGCCTTGAGAGACTCATTGATATCATGCTTGTGTGGGATAGATCTAAGTTTCAAAGAATCAACATCAAGAGAAATTCTATCCACGTTCCTAGCCAAATCATCAATCTTAAGCAATTTTTCTTCAATCAAAGCATTGAAATTCTTTTGCGAACTCATAAATACTTTAACACTATTCTCAAATTAAGAGGGCATCTTATTATAATTTCCATAAGAATTGTTGTAGGAATTTCCATAATTATTAGAGGAATTACTAGGAAACTGCCTAGGATTAAAATTGCCTCTATAAGCGTTATTACCAAAATTGTTCCTACCAACAAAATTCACATGCATAGATTCATTATTGTTTTCAATCAAAGTGGATAAAGTCATATCATTGGGATCCAAAGAAACACTCTTGCTGGCAAGCAATTTCATAAGTTCATCCATCTTTCCACTCAACACATTAATCTCTTCAATTGCATGCACCTTTTTACTAGTGGAAGATCTTTTGGTATGCCATTGAGAATAATTAATCATAATATTATCTAGAAGTTTAGTAGCTTCTCCTAAGGTAATTTCCATAAAAGTGCCTCACGCGGCCGAATCTAAAAGATTTCTAGAAGCAAAATTCAATCCGGCATAAAAAATTTGTATAATCATCCACAAATTCAAACCATGAGTAGGGCAATTTCGTATCATCAATTTCATTCTCTCCCAAGATTGTGCAACATGCTCATGATCAAGTTGTTTAAAATTCATAATATCGTTCCTAAGGGAGATGATCTTAGCGGGAGGAAAATACTTGGAAATAAAAGCATCTTTACACTTATTCCATGAATCAATACTATTTTTAGGCAAATATGAAAACCAAGATTTAGCACGGTCTCGTAGTGAGAACGGAAATAGCTTCAATTTAACAATATCATTATCCACATCTTTCTTCTTTTGCATATCACACAAATCAACGAAATTGTTTAGATGGGATGCGGCATCTTCACTAGGAAGGCCAGAAAATTGATCTTTCATAACAAGATTCAGCAAAGCGGCATTAATTTCACAAGATTCCGCATTAGTAGCGGGAGCAATTGGAGTACTAATAAAATCATTATTATTGGTGTTGGAAAAATCAGACAGTTTGGTATTCTCTTGAGTCATCGTGACAAAGCAAGCAATCCAACACGCAAGCACACAAAAAGCAAACAAAGAAGATGAACGGAAGAGGGGCGAAGAAAAGGCAAAGAGAGAGGCGAAGAAAAGGCAAACTTTAAAAAAATCATTTTAGAAGTGGGGGAGAGGAAAACGAGAGGCGAATGGCAAATAATGTAATGCGAGAGATGAGAGTTTATGATGGGTACTTGGTATGTCTTGACTTGGTGTAGATCTCCCCGGCAACGGCGCCAGAAATTCTTCCTGCTACTTCTTGAGCTTGCGTTGGTTTTTCCCTTGAAGAGGAAAGGGTGATGCAACAAAGTAGAGTAAGTATTTCCCTCAGTTTTGAGAACCAAGGTATCAATCCAGTAGGAGACAACACGCAAGTCACCGAATACCTGCACAAACAATCAAAAAACTTGCACCCAACACGATAAAGGGGTTGTCAATCCCTTCACGGTTATTTGCAAAAGTGAGATCTGATAGAGATAGATAAAACTAAACAAAAGATAAAGTAAATATTTTTGGGTTTTTTGGTTTATAGATCTGAAAATAAAAGATTGCAAAATAGTAGATCGAAAAGTAATATGATGGAAAATAGACCCGGGGCCATAGGTTTCACTAGAGGCTTCTCTCAAGATAGAAAATAATACGGTGGGTGAACAAATTACTGCCGAGCAATTGATAGAAAAGCGCAAAGTTATGACGATATCTAAGGCAATGATCATGAATATAGGCATCACGTCCATGTCAAGTAGACCGAAACGATTCTACATCTACTACTATTACTCCACACATCGACCGACTCCTGCCTGCATCTAGAGTATTAAGTTCATGAAGAACAGAGTAACGCATTAAGAAAGATGACATGATGTAGAGGAATTAACTCAAGCAATATGATGAAAGCCCCATCTTTTTATCCTTGATGGCAACAATACAATACGTGCCTTGCTGCCCCTACTGTCACTGGGAAAGGACACCGCAAGATTGAACCCAAAGCTAAGCACTTCTCCCATTGCAAGAAAAACCAATCTAGTTGGCCAAACCAAATCGATAGTTCGAAGAGACTTGCAAAGATATCAAATCATGCATAAAATAATTCAGAGAAGATTCAAATAATATTCATAGATAAGCTGATCATAAATCCACACTTCATCGGATCTCGGCAAACACACCGCAAAAAAGTATTACATCGAATAGATCTCCAAGAACATCGAGGAGAACGTGGTATTGAAAATCAAAGAGAGAGAAGAAGCCATCTAGCTACTAGCTATGGACCCATAGGTCTGAGGTAAACTACTCACGCTTCATCGAAAGGGCAATGGTGTTGATGTAGAAGCCCTCCGTGATCGAATCCCCCTCCGGAAGGACACCAGAAAAGGCCCCTAGATGGGACCTCACGGGGTACAGAAGGTTGCGGCGGTGGAAAAGTCTTTTCGTGGATGCCTCTGGTGGTTTGGGCATATAAGAGTATATATAGGCGAAAGAATTAGGTCAGGAGATGCACGAGGGGCCCACAAGGGTGGGGGCGCGCCCTACCCCCCTGGGCGCGTCTTCCGTCCTTTTGGCCGCCTCGTGGCTTCTCTGACTTGCACTCCAAGTCCTCTGGTTTCCTTTTGGTCCAAGAAAGACCATCGCGAAAGTTTTATTCTCTTTGGACTCCGTTTGGTATTCCTTTTCTGCGAAACTCAAAAACAAGGAAAAACAGGAACTGTCACTGGGCTCTAGGTTAATAGGTTAGTCCCAAAAATAATATAAAATAGCATATTAATGCATATAAAACATCCAAAACAGATAATATAATAGCATGGAACAATCAAAAATTATAGATACGTTGGAGACGTATCAAGCATCCCCAAGCTTAATTCCTGCTCGTCCTCGAGTAGGTAAATGATAAAAACAGAATTTTTTATGTGGAATGCTACCTAACATATTTATCCATGTAATTTCTTTATTGTGGCATGAATGTTCAGATCCGTATGATTCAAAACAAAAGTTTAATATTGACATAAAAACAATAATACTTCAAGCATACTAACAAGATAATTATGTCTTCTCAAAATAACATGGCCAAAGAAAGCTTATCCCTACAAAATCATATAGTCTGGCTATGCTCCATCTTCATCACACAAAATACTCAAATCATGCACAACCCCGGTTTTAGCCAAGAAATTATTTCATACTTTAGTATTCTCAAACTTTTTCAACTTTCACGCAATACATGAGCGTGAGCCACGGACATATCACTATAGGTGGAATAGAAGGTGGTTGTGGAGAAGACAAAAAGAGGGAGATAGTCTCACATCAACTAGGTGTATCAACGAGCTATGGAGATGCCCATCAATAGATATCAATGTGAGTGAGTAGGGATTGCCATGCAACGGATGCACTAGAGCTATAAGTTTATGAAAGCTCAAAAGAAAACTAAGTTGGTGTGCATCCAACTTGCTTGCTCATGAAGACCTAGGGCAATTTGAGGAAGCCCATCGTTGGAATATACAAGACAAGTTCTATAATGAAAAATTCCCACTAGTATATGAAAGTGACAACATAGGAGACTCTCTATCATGAAGATCATGGTGCTACTTTGAAGCACAAGTATGGAAAAAGGATAGTAACATTGCCCCTTCTCTCTTTTTCTCTCATTTTTTTTCTTTCTTCTTTTTTTCTTTCTTTTCTTTTTTTTTCCTTTTTTTCCCTCACATGGGACAATGCTCTAATAATGAAAATCATCATACTTCTATTTACTTACAACTCAAAAATTACAACTCGATACTAGAACAAAATATCACTCTATATGAATGCCTCCGGCGGTGTACCGGGATGTGCAATGAATCAAGAGTGACATGTATGAAAGAATTACGAATGGTGGCTTTGCCACAAATACGATGTCAACTACATGATCATGCAAAGCAATATGACAATGATGATGCGTGTCATAATAAATGGAACGGTGGAAAGTTGCATGGCAATATATCTCGGAATGGCTATGGTAATGCCATAATAGGTAGGTATGGTGGCTGTTTTGAGGAAGGTATATGGTGGGTTTATGGTACCGGCGAAAATTGCGCGGCACTAGAGAGGCTAGCAAAGGTGGAAGGGTGAGAGTGCATATAATCCATGGACTCAACATTAGTCATAAAGAACTCACATACTTATTGCAAAAATCTATTAGTCATCGAAACAAAGTACTAGACGCATGCTCCTAGGGGAAGGGTTGGTAGGAGTTAACCATCGTGCGATCCCGACCTCCACACAAAGGATGACAATCAAAAAATATCTCATGCTCCGACTTCGTTACATAATGGTTCACCATACGTGCATGCTACGGGACTCACAAACCTTAACACAAGTATTTCTAAAATTCACAATTACTCACTAGCATGACTCTAATATCACCATCTTCATATCTCAAAACAATCATAAGGAATCAAACTTCTCATAGTATTCAATGCACTTTATATGAAAGTTTTTATTATATCCCTCTTGGATGCCTATCATATTAGGACTAAATTTATAACCAAAGCAAATTACCATGCTGTTTTAAAGACTCTCAAAATAATATAAGTGAAGCATGAGAGTTCATCAATTTCTATAAAATAAAACCACCGCCGTGCTCTAAAAAGATATAAGTGAAGCGCTAGAGCAAAATTGCCTAGCTCAAAAGATATAAGTGAAGCACAAAGAGTATTCTAATAAATCATGATTCATGCGTGTCTCCCTCAAAAGGTGTGTACAGCAAGGATGATTGTGGCAAACTAAAAAGCAAAGACTCAAATCATATAAGACGCTCCAAGCAAAACACATATCATGTGGTGAATAAAAATATAGCCTCAATTAAAGTTACCGATAGACGAAGACGAAAGAGGGGATGCCTTCCGGGGCATCCCCAAGCTTAGGCTCTTGGTTATCCTTGAATATTACCTTGGGGTGCCTTGGGCATCCCCAAGCTTAGGCTCTTGCCACTCTTTATTCCATAGTCCATCAAATCCTTACCCAAAACTTGAAAACTTCACAACACAAAACTCAACAGAAAATCTCATAAGCTCCGTTAGTATAAGAAAATAAATCACCACTTTTGGTACTGTTGCAAACTTATTATTTATTTATATTGGTGTAATATCTACTGTATTCCAACTTTTCCATGGTTCATACCCCCTGATATTACCCATAGATTCATCAAAATAAGCAAACAACACATAGAAAACAGAATCTGTCAAAAACAGAACAGTCTGTAGCAATCTAGAAATCTCGAATACTTATGTAACTCCAAAAATTCTTAAAAATTAGGACGACCTAAGAAATTTGTTTATTAATCTTCTTCAAAAATAATCAACTCAAAATTGATCTTTTGTGAATTATAAAAATTATTTTCCTGGGCGCAAAAGTTTCTGTTTTTCAGCAAGATCAAATCAACTATCACCGTAAGCTATCCCAAAGGTCTTACTTGGCACAAACACTAATTAAAACATAATACCACATCTAACCAGAGGCTAGATGAATTAATTATTGCAAAAAAGAATCTAAAAATCAAAAACAAAAATAAAATTGGGTTGCCTCCCAACAAGCGGTATTGTTTAACGCCCTTAGCTAGGCATAAAAAACAAGAATAGATCTAAGTATTGTCATCTTTGGTATGCGATCCATAAGTGGCTATCATAATAGATTCATAAGGCAATTTAATTTTATTTCTTGGAAAGTGTTCCATGCCCTTCCTTAACGGAAATTGAAATCTAATGTTTCCTTCTTTCATATCAATAATTGCACCAATCGTTCTAAGGAAAGGTCTACCAAGAATAATAGGACATGTAGGGTTACAATCTATATCAAGAACAATGAAATCTACGGGAACATAATTCTTATTTGCAACAATAAGAACATCATTAATCCTTCCCATAGGTTTCTTAATAGTGGAATCCGCAAGATGCAAATTTAAATAACAATCATCAAATTCACGGAAACCTAATACATCACACAAAATTTTTGGAATCGTGGAAACACTAGCACCCAAATCACACAAAGCATGGCATTCATAATCTTTAATCTTAATCTTAATAGTAGGTTCCCACTCATCATAAAGTTTTCTAGGGATAGAAACTTCCAATTCAAGCTTTTCTTCAAAAGATTACATCATAGCATCAACGATATGTTTAGTAAAAGCTTTGTTTTGTTTATAAGCATGAGGAGAATTCAACACGGATTGCAACAAGGAAATACAATATATTAAAGAACAATTATAATAATTAAATTCCTTGAAATCCAAAAGAGTGGGTTCATTGCTACTTAAAGTTTTGACCTCTCCAATCCCACTTTTATCAATTTTTGCATCAAGATCTAAAAACTCCGAATCATTGGGACGCCTTCTAACTAAAGTTGACTCATATCCAGTCCCATCTTTATCAAGATTTATATTGGAAAACAAAGATTCAATAGAAGTCACATCAATCACTTTAAGATCTTCATCATTATTTTCATGGAAACTAGAAGAACACATTTTTACAAACCAATCTTTTTTAGCACACATCTTAGCGGTTCTTTCTTTGCACTCATCAATGGAAATTCTCATAGACTTGAGAGACTCATTGATATCATGCTTGTGTGGGATAGATCTAAGTTTCAAAGAATCAACATCAAGAGAAATTCTATCCACGTTCCTAGCCAAATCATCAATCTTAAGCAATTTTTCTTCAATCAAAGCATTGAAATTCTTTTGCGAACTCATAAATACTTTAACACTATTCTCAAATTAAGAGGGCATCTTATTATAATTTCCATAAGAATTGTTGTAGGAATTTCCATAATTATTAGAGGAATTACTAGGAAACTGCCTAGGATTAAAATTGCCTCTATACGCATTATTACCAAAATTGTTCCTACCAACAAAATTCACATGCATAGATTCATTATTGTTTTCAATCAAAGTGGATAAAGTCATATCATTGGGATCCAAAGAAACACTCTTGCTGGCAAACAATTTCATAAGTTCATCCATCTTTCCACTCAACACATTAATCTCTTCAATTGCATGCACCTTTTTACTAGTGGAAGATCTTTTGGTATGCCATTGAGAATAATTAATCATAGTATTATCTAGAAGTTTAGTAGCTTCTCCTAAGGTAATTTCCATAAAAGTGCCTCACGCGGCCGAATCTAAAAGATTTCTAGAAGCAAAATTCAATCCGGCATAAAAAATTTGTATAATCATCCACAAATTCAAACCATGAGTAGGGCAATTTCGTATCATCAATTTCATTCTCTCCCAAGATTGTGCAACATGCTCATGATCAAGTTGTTTAAAATTCATAATATCGTTCCTAAGGGAGATGATCTTAGCGGGAGGAAAATACTTGGAAATAAAAGCATCTTTACACTTATTCCATGAATCAATACTATTTTTAGGCAAAGATGAAAACCAAGATTTAGCACGGTCTCATAGTGAGAACGGAAATAGCTTCAATTTAACAATATCATTATCCACATCTTTCTTCTTTTGCATATCACACAAATCAACGAAATTGTTTAGATGGGATGCGGCATCTTCACTAGGAAGGCCAGAAAATTGATCTTTCATAACAAGATTCAGCAAAGCGGCATTAATTTCACAAGATTCCGCATTAGTAGCGGGAGCAATTAGAGTACTAATAAAATCATTATTATTGGTGTTGGAAAAATCACACAGTTTGGTATTCTCTTGAGTCATCGTGACAAAGCAAGCAATCCAACATGCAAGCACACAAAAAGCAAACAAAGAAGACGAACGGAAGAGGGGCGAAGAAAAGGCAAAGAGAGAGGCGAAGAAAAGGCAAACTTTTAAAAAATCATTTTAGAAGTGGGGGAGAGGAAAACGAGAGGCGAATGGCAAATAATGTAATGCGAGAGATGACAGTTTATGATGGGTACTTGGTATGTCTTGACTTGGTGTAGATCTCCCCGGCAACGGCGCCAGAAATTCTTCTTGCTACTTCTTGAGCTTGCGTTGGTTTTTCCCTTGAAGAGGAAAGGGTGATGCAACAAAGTAGAGTAAGTATTTCCCTCAGTTTTGAGAACCAAGGTATCAATCCAGTAGGAGACAACACGCAAGTCACCGAATACCTGCACAAACAATCAAACAACTTGCACCCAACGCGATAAAGGGGTTGTCAATCCCTTCACGGTTATTTGCAAAAGTGAGATCTGATAGAGATAGATAAAACTAAACAAAAGATAAAGTAAATATTTTTGGGTTTTTTGGTTTATAGATCTGAAAATAAAAGATTGCAAAATAGTAGATCGAAAAGTAATATGATGGAAAATAGACCCGGGGCCATAGGTTTCACTAGAGGCTTCTCTCAAGATAGAAAATAATACGGTGGGTGAACAAATTACTGCCGAGCAATTGATAGAAAAGCGCAAAGTTATGACGATATCTAACGCAATGATCATGAATATAGGCATCATGTCCATGTCAAGTAGACCGAAATGATTCTACATCTACTACTATTACTCCACACATCGACCGACTCCTGCCTGCATCTAGAGTATTAAGTTCATGAAGAACAGAGTAACGCATTAAGAAAGATGACATGATGTAGAGGAATTAACTCAAGCAATATGATGAAAGCCCCATCTTTTTATCCTCGATGGCAACAATACAATACGTGCCTTGCTGCCCCTACTGTCACTGGGAAAGGATACCGCAAGATTGAACCCAAAGCTAAGCACTTCTCCCATTGCAAGAAAAACCAATCTAGTTGGCCAAACCAAATCGATAGTTCGAAGAGACTTGCAAAGATATCAAATCATGCATAAAATAATTCAGAGAAGATTCAAATAATATTCATAGATAAGCTGATCATAAATCCACACTTCATCGGATCTCGGCAAACACACCGCAAAAAAGTATTACATCGAATAGATCTCCAAGAACATCGAGGAGAACGTGGTATTGAGAATCAAAGAGAGAGAAGAAGCCATCTAGCTACTAGCTATGGACCCATAGGTCTGAGGTAAACTACTCACGCTTCATCGCAAGGGCAATGGTGTTGATGTAGAAGCCCTCCGTGATCGAATCCCCCTCTGGCAGGACGCCGGAAAAGGCCCCTAGATGGGATCTCACGGGTACAGAAGGTTGCGGCGGTGGAAAAGTCTTTTCGTGGATGCCTCTGGTGGTTTGGGCATTTAAGAGTATACATAGGCGAAAGAATTAGGTCAGGAGATGAACGAGGGGCCCACAAGGGTGGGGGCGTGACCTACCCCCCTGGGTGCGCCCTCCGTCCTTGTGGCCTCCTCGTGGCTTCTCTGACTTGCACTCCAAGTCCTCTGGTTTCCTTTTGGTGCAAGAAAGATCATCGCGAAAGTTTAATTCCATTTGGTATTCTTTTTCTGCGAAACTCAAAAATAGGGAAAAAAATAGGAACTGGCACTGGGCTTTAGGTTAATAGGTTAGTCCCAAAAATAATATTAAATAGCATATTAATGCATATAAAACATCCAAAACAGATAATATAATAGCGTGGAACAATCAAAAATTATAGATATGTTGGAGACGTATCAAGACCCTCTCGCAGAATGTAACACCCTGGATTTTGCCCATTTTCTTTTTCTTTTGATTTTGGTCCGGATTCGCTTTTTGTGGCTTAGTAGTCTTGCAACCTGGAGGGATCACCCTTCATTCTTCTTCCCGAGTGGCTTCCCAACCTCAAAACCATCCCAAGACCATGTCATTTCCATCTTGGACCAACTCCCAATATTCTTTTTCTTGGGAATATTCCTTTTTCTATTAAAGGAATAACCCCGTTTGCTTCGAGTTGTGAAGCAACTCACATTTCCATCATTCCCAAAATTCCCAAATAATTCTCATAAATTGTTTGGGTCATATATTCCACAAATATGTCAAACCTTTCCTTGCCATGTTCAAAAATATTTCACAAAGATTCCTTTTTCTGATTTTGCCCTATCTGTCAGATTGAGAAGCAAGTACCCTTTATATTTGATTGCTTGCTCTCAAACTTTTTGTGCACTCTTTCCAACCCATATCATTGCCACATGCCAAAATTCAACTTTATTTGGGTAATAAATCTCCTTTGGCTAATTTCCAAAGTTTCTGGTCAACTAGAACCTTTGTGAAGCAAGTGCTAGCTAGGAGTATCCAAATGAGTTGAAATTTTGCAAGCATCTTCATATGCTCAAATCCTGACTCTCCACCAAATTTTAGCATCATTAAATCATCTATGTGATCACAGCATCAAATCTTTGTTTCTGGTAATTATTATGGGTTGTGAAGCAACTATAATTTTTATTGCTCCATAATTCATGAATAATTTCCAGAACATGCTTCTACCCATATAACACCTCTCCACAAAAATTGGGCTAAATTCATCTTCCCAATATTTCTCTAGAATTATTCCAACTTTCTGGACAGAGAGGATAGCTGTGAAGGAAGTACCATTTTGGCATGTCCATTTGGTATTTAATTTTTACATAATCTTCATATGTCCAAATAACTCTGCCTTGCCAAATTTCAGCTCAAGTGGCTTCTTCATTTGAGTGCACCATCATGATCTTGATTCTGGACCAATTGTGCTGTTGCAAAGCAACTATGATGTATATTGGTCCAATTCCTTCCAAAACCTCCAGGACTGTAGTCCTTCTTACCCGAGACCTCCCAGACATCTCATTTTAACCATATCACTTTTCTGTTCATCGCAGTGGTGTGGCCAAGTTTGCTACAGGAAACTTCCAGTGACCACTCCCGTCTACCTACAGCTCATCTCATCGATATATCACCTCATTTGCAATGTATCCTGGAGGGACTACACACTGGACAATATTTAGTGTCAAAGACGTGGCCGTGGCATCATATGCACGTGGTGACCACGCAGAGAGCATGCCAAAACGGCGCTCTGCTCTCTGTGAGCTCCGTCCGGTCATCTCCGGCCGGCCTCTGCTCGTCCGGATGTGTCCTACGGCTCCGCGGCTTCCACCTGGCCCTCTCTCGACCCTTCTCCCCTCTGATTACCTCCTCTCCACGCCATGAAGGTCGCCGTCGCAGCTCTGTTCGCCCGTGACCTGAGTTGTCACCTCCCTCTCTGGCTCCTTCTTCCCCGAGCCGTCGCGCCACATTAAAGGCTCGTCAGGTCGGCCGCTCGCCGACACCGGAAGCGGACAGCCACGCCACCCCGCGCTCCAGTGCATCGATAAGAATGCTGCCGTGGCCGTCCTTATCATCTCGCCGTCGCCGCGGCTATATAAAGCCGTCCCGAGCCCTCTCGTCCACACCAATCACCTCCCCTCACTCCCAGCTCTCTCCCCGAGCACTCAACCGAGCCTGAGGTGCTCTCCTGCCCCTCCCATGGCCGAGCCATCCTCGCCGGCCGCCGCCTAAATTGGCTCA
Source organism: Thinopyrum elongatum (assembly GCA_011799875.1). Classification (NCBI taxonomy): domain Eukaryota; kingdom Viridiplantae; phylum Streptophyta; class Magnoliopsida; order Poales; family Poaceae; genus Thinopyrum; species Thinopyrum elongatum. The sequence continues at coordinate 548,820,413 of CM022298.1, read as the reverse complement.
AGCCCGGCCTTCCCTCGCCTCCCTGACTCCACCATCGCACTCCCCATTCCTCTGCGAGCCGTCCCAACCCCTCTCCCTCGCCGGGGACGGCCCGCATCGCTGGCAACCACCACCACCCTCACCTCTCTGTCCTCCCCCTGGCGCCGCCCGTCGCCGCTGTCCCGCTCCTCACCGGCGCTGCTTTTCCCTCTGGACGGACGCGACGCGCTGCCCCGCACCCGCCGGTGGCCTCGGGCGAGCGGGAGACGGCCGGACCGGCCTGGCCCGTCGCCGGCAGCGCCCCTCCCCTGCCCTCCTCTGTTCCGTGCGGGGAACGGGCGAGAGGAAGGAGACGACCGGGGCCAAGCGGGCCCTGCAACGCCCGACCCCACCCGTTAGCCGCGGATGAAAGTCAACGCTCGGGCCCGCGCCATAAGTGGAGACGGTTTTTCCGAAAATACGTTTTCTTATAACGAAAGCGTACTCCGCTGCTGCTTCGGGCTAAAATACGTTTTCCCCGGAGGGAAGCGTATTCTTCGAAAAGGCGCGATCTGTTTTTCAGCTGAGGGCCTATTTGTGAGAGTTTTATTTACAGATGGGTCCCTGGCAGAAAAACTCTCACAACTTTTTACCCGGGACTCCGATCGAGGTGAAACCAACGCCCACGTCTTCGTCTCTTCGAGCCCAAACTTTTGGTATCATTTTCACTATGTTTTAACATTCTGAAAATGACCATTATACCCTTGCCCTAATCAGCCCCTACGGGAGAGAACTGTTTCCGGCAGTCAACTTCGCGGACTCTCCGCACTCCTTCCGGATGACTCCTTCATCCCCAGGCAAGCCACAACTCTCATCTGCATCATCGCATTGCAATGTCATAGTTTGACTATTTGCTTTATCAGCAAGTATGAGTATCTGTGAAATGGATTGGATTATGCAATGTTGGAGTTAATCCTCGGATAGGTGACTACCATGTTGAGTACCGGATTATTAGTGACTAGTAGCTTACCCACTTGTTGATATTGTGATGTTGAGATCACTGTCTATGATTATTTTGGAGTTCATCCGGCAGTTCGTAGAGATGAATTAGTAGTAGTGGCTTAAGCATATTGGTTATTGGATTGCTATGATATCGGAGTGTCAGCCATGACAGAGATTGTTCGAGGATTAGATATTTCATGGTTGACCTTGAGTCACCTGTCCGGACTTATCCGTGCAACCACATTTGCCGGTATGGGACGGCCTTGACTTGGTCTGATCGCGTGCTCTTTCATCGGTACTGCCCGACAGGGAAGGTTATGCGTGCGCGCTACCCTGGCCCGGTAGGCGGCGATAACCTTGTGAGCCCAGTTGAGATTTGTGCCGGCGTCCCCGTTTGGGATAGTATAGTTAGGCCACGACGGTGGCAGGTGTCACGAGGTGACAAGGGGCCACCCAAGGCTTGACTCTGAGGGAGTGCGATTGCCGGTGGTACGATGGGAGAGTCACGGGTCAGGCAGGATTCGTTGGAGCAACGCTGATCCACCCGAATGGGATCACGAGGTCAGTGCTCCGTAGTGTGGGTAAAGTGCGCAACCTCTGCAGAGTGTAAAATCTATTCGAATAGCCGTGTCCACGGTATTGGACAGTCCGTCCAGACCTCACTAGGTGGTCAACCATGGTAGTGATAATAATGATGGAAGAACTCGTCGTATGATCAGAAGTACTCGGTGGTTCATGAGTATTCTGAGGGTTGTGAGACAACCCGGAGGAGAGTAAGTTTGTCAGACTTGTCGTGCAGATGGAATCAGGTATTTGATATGTTAGCCATGGGATGGCTGTGAGTTGAGTGGTCGGATGACCACATGCTTGGGATTGGGCTTGGTACAGGTTCGGATTGGAGCCTGAGATTATTTGAAGTATGGATTTAATACGCTTTACCTTACTGCAGTCATTTCAGTAGCTACCTTGCTAGATAACCATGCTGGTTAATTTCGGATTGCTATGATGTTGTCTTGCTTTAATGCTGATGTTTGCTGTGAGCTTGTGAGTACATTCAAAGTACTCACCTGGCGTGTCATGCCAGTTTGCAGGTCATGCCGTGATTGCTTGCTTGCCGAGGATCCTGTGCTTGCGATCTAGGATACGCGTTCTAGCCAGAGTCGCTGCGGAGTGGAGTCCATCACCGTCGTCGCTGTTCCGCTGCCGAGAGAGAGTTACTCCGCTGTTAGCATAGAGCTACCCGGCATAGTGTCGCCGTGCCGATGTAATCCATGTACCCTTTATAACCATATCCATAGTAATAAAGAGCTGATTTGTTCTATGCCAACAGTGCCGTATTCCAGAAGACTTGTCCTTGGGCTGGAATACGGGGCGTTCCGGTTTACTCTGAGCTGTGGTGCCACAGAAATTGGTATCAGAGCAGGTCTGGCTATAGGACGCCCTAGTCAGCGCGAGCGTTAGTAAGCGGTAGTATAGAGCCTTGTCGGTTTGCTGCACTTGTTTGCTGCATAGCATGCATATAGAATAGTTATCATTAACGGTTGCCCTGGTGAGTGTAGGTGGCATCGGTTTCGATTCACTACATGCACCCTCCAGTTGCATGCTCCTTGGTGTTTGGTGTCATCTTCGTCCCAGCGGAGTGATGCCAAGGTGCCTGGTTGTATCGATCCCTTGCAGGATTGATGCACAGGTACCACACCAATATATCCTTTTCAACCACCCCTATGGTTCGGTGATAGACATGTTTCTATCCCGGATCGCGCTATCCCTCTAGCCGCGTGGCAACCCTTACTGATCCTTGCTATCAGAAAAGGGCAATGCCTGCAAGCCTTTCTTGTCATCGCTATTCAACCCAGCCATCCATTCTTTGGACAAGTATGGTTTCTTCCGTACGCTTAATGATGATGTGGTCGTGACCTCTGTGTTCCGATCCACGATCATCAAGTCCGTTCCCGCCTCTGTATCCTTCCAGCTGCCACCAGTGTCAAGCCCGTGTTTGGTGTAGCCTTGTTTACACCAACTTCCTTCCACACATTGATTCACTTTTGTGCACATCGCCACAGCATGTTAGACCGTAACACCGGAGTTCTTGCGAAAGTGTGTACTTAAGTAGGAATGCATATTATTGCTTGTGTGTGATCTTGCTGTTTTGTGTGCTTTGTTTTAGTCGTTTCTTTTGTTTATTTGGGCCCTTGGTGTTACCTTATTTTCCCCTTATGGAAGTTGCTCATCGACCCTGAACCCAAAGAATCAGTGAAGAGACGGTCATTTGAAAGCTCAGCTCAGCAATATGGAATTTTCACCAGACTGTGTTATATCGGGAATATCGGGCGTGAATATAAATGATATCCTAGCCGGATTAATTATCAGCATCAAGTATACATCAGCGCAACTTTCACAACAGTAATGATCGCATCAGCAAGAAGGCAAGTTGTATATGATCCACAGTGCATTCTGTGCCAAAGGTACGATTCATATATATACAGGGTTTGAGTCTGCTATGAGTACAATTTGAACCCTGCCGTGCCCTGGAATCAAGCCATAATGTGCTATGAACTTAGAGTTCAGCAAGAAGGATAGCCGAATACCCTGTTGCATACAACAAGTAACCGACAGCAGAAACGGTAAGGTATATACATAATAGTGAGCTGTATGGGACACGGATGAACCCTTGCCCATCTTTCTTTAGTGACGGCACCACGCCTGTGTTCTGAGCTGTTTCCGGCCGTCCGGGGTGGATGCCGATTTTTATTTCTGTTGTCAACAACTGTCCGTGTTCTGAGCTGCTTTTCGGCCGTCTCGGGCAGCTGTTGAATTTCTCTTCATAGCAATGACCCTATGCTCTGAGCTGTTTTTTCGGCCGTCTTAGGGAGTTGCTACTTTCTTCTTATCGACACCGTCTCATGCTCTGAGCTGCTTTTCAGCCGTCGTGAGTCGGGGTTGAGTTACTCCAGTAAAAGTCCCAGATCTGAGTTGTAAAGACCGTTCTGGTGGCTACTGGTTTATTTGCCGGTTTTATTCAAGGGTTCAGACGATCGTTACCCTACAGCTACAACTTGTAAAGTAATATGCCTACCGGAATATTGCACCTGACAACACCCATGGTCATCCGAAGAATCAAGGACACATCAGGCCAAGTTCTTTCAGCTAAGGATTCAGGCGAGAGAACCATAATAAAGGAGCATGGTTGTTCAAACAGGTATGATAATGGTTGTAAGATCAATATGGTACAGATACTCAGAGCAGTCGGGTTCGATACCAGCCACCATGGGTACATACCCACGGGTCTATCCCAATTGCAAGGACCCCATACCGAGACAACCCGCTCAGCCAACCAGATATGCTCAGAATTGTCAGAAAAACGCAACCAAGCGGGTTAGGTCAATCGAAAGAATAACTCAGCAGTTCAAATTCAACAACCATGTTAAAGTATTACACGGCCTACCATCCATATGGAGATACTGATAGACTGAATAATCAGAAGGATGAACAACAGTTTTGAAGCATATGACCTCACAAATGGAAATCAGTTAAAGACTAACCTGCCGTGAACAAGATTCTGTTGTCAGGACCACTATCAGCCAAGTCTATGGACAATATCACAATAAGACCGTACACCTTTACGCTGGTCACGACAGGTGACAGTCAAATATTTGGTAGGAGCCTTATACCCAAGACAGTGAAGATACCCAAGATGACCTAGCTATCCGTGTGAGAAGTCAGATTCCGCCAGGAGAACGGTACGATTCACAATACTGTTTTGATCCTGGAGGACACACAGCCATTTGACATCACCCAATGCAATGAGTAAAAGATTTGGTGTCCATTGAGAGAATCTGTTCACAACTCAGCAAACGGTCAATTATATTGGACCTCGTCACGACACGTCCATGAGGAATCACCCTCGGACTTACGAGCAAGGCACATTGTTTGGTCAGGATAATTTATTGCCTCAGACAAGATAGCAGACATAAAAGGATTGGAGTTAGAGTAACCTATGAGTTAAGATTTGCCAGAAAAGGGTCCAGTAAAGCAAACCACCCCGAAGCAAGGCAGTCAGTCATATGAAATTCAGCAGGAACATTATACAAAGGTAAAAAGGAAACCCGAGTTGGAAACAGTTTCCTTAAGTGGAAATATTCAAGTTTGATCCCTGAGCAACCAAATCTCGAGGACGAGATTTCTTTAAGGGGGTTAGGTTTGTAACACCCTGGATTTTGCCCATTTTCTTTTTCTTTTGATTTTGGTCCGGATTCGCTTTTTGTGGCTTAGTAGTCTTGCAACCTGGAGGGATCACCCTTCATTCTTCTTCCCGAGTGGCTTGCCAACCTCAAAACCATCCCAAGACCATGTCATTTCCATCTTGGACCAACTCCCAATACTCTTTTTCTTGGGAATATTCCTTTTTCTATTAAAGGAATAACCCCATTTGCTCCGAGTTGTGAAGCAACTCACATTTCCATCATTCCCAAAATTCCCAAATAACTCTCATAAATTGTTTGGGTCATATATTCCACAAATATGTCAAACCTTTCCTTGCCATGTTCAAAAATATTTCACAAAGATTCCTTTTTCTGATTTTGCCCTATCTGTCAGATTGAGAAGCAAGTACCCTTTATATTTGATTGCTTGCTCTCAAACTTTTTGTGCACTCTTTCCAACCCATATCATTGCCACATGCCAAAATTCAACTTTATTTGGGTAATAAATCTCCTTTGGCTAATTTCCAAAGTTTCTGGTCAACTAGAACCTTTGTGAAGCAAGTGCTAGCTAGGAGTATCCAAATGAGTTGAAATTTTGCAAGCATCTTCATATGCTCAAATCCTGACTCTCCACCAAATTTTAGCATCATTAAATCATCTATGTGATCACAGCATCAAATCTTTGTTTCTGGTAATTATTATGGGTTGTGAAGCAACTATAATTTTTATTGCTCCATAATTCATGAATAATTTCCAGAACATGCTTCTACCCATATAACACCTCTCCACAAAAATTGGGCTCAATTCATCTTCCCAATATTTCTCAAGAATTATTCCAACTTTCTGGACAGAGAGGATAGCTGTGAAGGAAGTACCATTTTGGCATGTCCATTTGGTATTAAATTTTTATATAATCTTCATATGTCCAAATAACTCTGCCTTGCCAAATTTCAGCTCAAGTGGCTTCTTCATTTGAGTGCACCATCATGATCTTGATTCTGGACCAATTGTGCTGTTGCAAAGCAACTATGATGTATATTGGTCCAATTCCTTCCAAAACCTCCAGGACTGTAGTCCTTCTTACCCGAGACCTCCCAGACATCTCATTTTAACCATATCACTTTTCTGTTCATCGCAGTGGTGTGGTCAAGTTTGCTACAGCAAACTTCCAGTGACCACTCCCGTCTACCTACAGCTCATCTCATCGATATATCACCTCATTTGCAATGTATCCTGGAGGGACTACACACTGGACAATATTTAATGTCAAAGACGTGGCCGTGGCATCATATGCACGTGGTGACCACGTAGAGAGCATGCCAAAATGGCGCTCTGCTCTCTGTGAGCTCCATCCGGTCATCTCCGGCCGGCCTCTCCCGACCCTTCTCCCCTTTGATAACCTCCTCTCCACACCATGACGGTCGCCGTCGCGGCTCTGTTCGCCCGTGACCCGAGTTGTCACCTCCCTCTCTGGCTCCTTCTTCCCCGAGCCGTCGCGCCGCATTAAAGGCTCGTCAGGTCGGCCGCTCGCCGACAACGGAAGCGGACAGCCATGCCACCCCGCGCTCCAGTGCATCGATAAGAATGCTGCCGTGGCCGTCCTTATCATCTCGCCGTCGCCGCGGCTATATAGAGCCGTCCCGAGCCCTCTCGTCCACACCAACCACCTCCCCTCACTCCCAGCTCTCTCCCCGAGCACTCAACCGAGCCTGAGGTGCTCTCCTGCCCCTCCCATGGCCGAGCCATCCTCGCCGGCCGCCGCCTAAATTGGCTCAGGCCCGTCCTTCCCTCGCCTCCCTGACTCCCCCACCGCACTCCCCATTCCTCTGCGAGCCGCCCCAACCCCTCTCCCTCGCCGGGGACGGCCCGCATCGCTGGCAACCACCACCACCCCCACCTCTCTGTCCTCCCCCTGGCGCCGCCCGTCGCCACTGTCCCGCTCCTCACTGGCGCTGCTTTTCCCTCTGGACGGACGCGACGCGCTGCCCCGCACCCGCCGGTGGCCTCGGGCGGGCGGGAGGCAGCCGGAGCCGCCCGGCCCGTCGCCGGCAGCGCCCCTCCCCTGCCCTCCTCTATTCCGTGCGGGGAACGGGCGAGAGGAAGGAGACGACCGGGGCCAAGCGGGCCCCGCAACGCCCGACCCCACCCGTCAGCCGCAGACGAAAGTCAAGGCTCGGGCCCGCGCCATAAGTGGAGACGGTTATTCTGAAAATACATTTTCTTATAATGAAAGCGTACTCCGCTGCTGCTTCGGGCTAAAATACGTTTTCCCCGCAGGGAAGCGTATTCTTCGAAAAGGCGCGATCTGTTTTTCAGCTGCGGGCCTGTTTGTGAGTGTTTTATTTACAAATGGGTCCCTGGCAGAAAAACTCTCACAACTTTTTACCCGAGACTCCGATCGAGGTGAAACCAACGCCCACGTCTTCGTCTCATCGAGCCCAAACTTTTGGTATCATTTTCACTATGTTTTAACATTATGAAAATGACCATTATACCCTTTCTCTAATCAGCCCCTATGGGAGAGAACTGTTTCCGGCAGTCAACTCCGCGGACTCTCCGCACTCCTTCTGGATGACTCCTTCATCCCCAGGCAAGCCACAACTCTCATCTGCATCATCGCATTGCAATGTCATAGTTTGACTATTTGCTTTATCAGCAAGTATGAGTATCTGTGAAATGGATTGGATTATGCAATGTTGGAGTTAATTCTCGGATAGGTGACTACCATGTTGAGTACCGGATTATTAGTGACTAGTAGCTTACCCACTTGTTGATATTGTGATGTTGAGATCACTGTCTATGATTATTTTGGAGTTCATTCGGCAGTTCGTAGAGATGAGTTAGTAGCAGTGGCTTAAGCATATTGGTTATTGGATTGCTATGATATCGGAGTGTCAGCCATGACAGAGATTGTTCGAGGATTAGATATTTCATGGTTGACCTTGAGTCACCTGTCCGGACTTATCCGTGCAACCACATTTGCCGGTATGGGACGGCCTTGACTTGGTCTGATCGCGTGCACTTTCATCGGTACTGCCCAACAGGGAAGGTTATGCGTGCGCGCTACCATGGCCCGGTAGGCGGCGATAACCTTGTGAGCCCAGTTGAGTTTTGTGCCAGCGTCCCCGTTTGGGACAGTATAGTTTGGCCACGATGGTGGCAGGTGTCACGAGGTGACAAGGGGCCACCCAAGGCTTGACTCCGAGGGAGTGCGATTGCCGGTGGTACGATGGGAGAGTCACGGGTCAGGCAGGTTTCGTTGGAGCAACGCTAATCCACCCGAATGGGATCACGAGGTCAGTGCTCCATAGTGTGGGTAAAGTGCGCAACCTCTGCAGAGTGTAAAATCTATTCGAATAGCCGTGTCCACGGTATTGGACAGTCCGTCCAGACCTCACTAGGTGGTCAACCATGGTAGTGATAATAATGATGGAAGAACTCGTCGTATGATCAGAAGTACTCGGTGGTTCATGAGTATTCTGAGGGTTGTGAGACAACCCGGAGGAGAGTAAGTTTGTCAGACTTGTCGTGCAGATGGAATCAGGTATTTGATATGTTAGCCATGGGATGGCTGTGAGTTGAGTGGTCGGATGACCACATGCTTGGGATTGGGCTTGGTACAGGTTCGGATTGGAGCCTGAGATTATTTGAAGTATGGATTTAATATGCTTTACCTTACTGCAGTCATTTCAGTAGCTACCTTGCTAGATAACCATGCTGGTTAATTTTGGATTGCTATGATGTTGTCTTGCTTTAATGCTGATGTTTGCTGTGAGCTTGCGAGTACATTCAAAGTACTCACCTGGCGTGTCATGCCAGTTTGCAGGTCATGCCGTGATTGCTTGCTTGCCGAGGATCCTGTGCTTGCGATCTAGGATACGCGTTCTAGCCAGAGTCGCTGCGGAGTGGAGTCCATCACCGTCGTCGCTGTTCCGCTGCCGAGAGAGAGTTACTCCGCTGTTAGCATAGAGCTACCCGGCGTAGTGTCGCCGTGCCGATGTAATCCATGTACCCTTTGTAACCATATCCATAGTAATAAAGAGCTGATTTGTTCTATGCCAACAGTGCCGTATTCCAGAAGACTTGTCCTTGGGCTGGAATACGGGGCGTTCCGGTTTACTCTGAGCCGGGGTGCCACACAGAAGCAAGGATTCGGAAAGGAAGGATAAGTCATCAAAGAGCTACACAAGACAAAGACATCAAGCTCATGTTGGTGAATGGGTATCCGGTTCCGACTCTGAACACCACTCTGAGAGAAGTTATCACTCCGACTCCGAACATACTCAAGATGAAGGTGTTGCCGGTCTTACACTTGTGTCATCCAACTCCTACGACATATTTGACTCACTAAATGAAGGGATTGGAAGATGCTTCATGGCTAAAGGCCCCAAGGTATCACACCCCGAGTATGTTGATTTCAATAGTGATGATGATGATTTGCTAGGTGATGATGATTTACTTGTTGACAACTCTAGTGACAAAAACTATGATGAAATTGCTGTTAATCATGCTAATCAAGATGAAATGAATGACAATGATAAGAAGGAGATTGAGCGTCTAACTAAAGAATTAAACACTCTTAAGTTAGCTCATGAAACTACCTTAGAGGATCATCGAGAGCTTTTAAAGACTCATGAGAAGCTATGCTTTGAAAAGCTCAATCTAGAGCAAGAGCATGGGTTCTTAAAAGCAATCAATGATGATCTTCGTAAGAAAAGTTCTTCTTACATTGCCAATCGTTTACTATTGTCTACTTACATGCCACAAGTAAAATCTAGCAAAAATAGCAAGAAAGATTCTTCTTCTAGTAGTAACAATAATCATGTTAAATCCAATATTGTTGCTTCTAGTAGTTCTCTTGATTCCACTAATGATTCTCTTAGCCAAGTTACACTTGAGCAAGAAAATAGCTTTTTGAAGGGAATTATAGAGAAAGGTGTTTACAAGAGCCTTGCCGGAAGTAAGCAATTTGAGGAAATTGTACGCAAGCAAGGAAGGCACCGGAAGAATCAAGGTGTTGGTTTTGAATGCAAGTTCAATGCCAATGGAGTTGAGTGGGAAGAAGATCAATACCCCAAGACAGAGTTTGTTCCTCAACAAGAGAAGTATGATCCCACTTCTTTCAAGGGAACACAAGCTCAAGATGATCTTCCACCACAAGACCACAAGCTAAAAGGCAAGGATAAGCTTCAAGAGGAGATTGATGCATTTGAAGAAGCGCCTAAGGCCTTGGTCAAGTGGGTTCCCAAGACTACATCAAGTTCTACTTCATCAAGTACGACTACAACTCCTAGGATTCCCATCAAGGTGATGTGGATCCCAAAGAAGAAGAACTAGAGAGTTCTTGAGGGTGACTCCGCCAACATACTTCACTCATATTCATTTTGGCAAGGACAAGTGCAATCAACTTCCATATCTTGCACAAGTTCAAGGAGTCACAAACCCTCTTGTTGGTAAGACAAGGGACAAGGTAACCTAATGCTTTCATGGACAACATCATATGTGTATTTCACTCTATGTCTATGGATATCCTTGTGTGTTCCTTGTGGGACTAACCCATGTAGGTATTGAAAGTGCAACTCACTCCAATGGATTGCTCCAAATGATCTACATCAACATTGAGCATCCACATCTTCAACATCTACATGAAGTCATCATCGACAAAACCCAAGGTTAGTTCATCCCTCTTAGGGGGGATATCACATCTAGGGGGAGCTTTACTCTAAGAATTGAGCTAAAGCAGCTCTAATGGTGTGAACACAACAATGCTTTATGTAAAAGTGGTAACCCCACTTGTGCTTAAACGATGAGTATGACCTATGATCAAATGTTCTCATTTGACTCCTAAGTCAATATACTCATATATAGATGACCTAGTCATCACCAATTGCTTGATAGATGCTAGAGTGTTTGTGCATGCTTTGACACATATTTCATTTGCTCTCTTATTGTGTGAGCATGTTGGATGCATAATTTTTCTCCATTCGAGGACATCCATTTGTTGTTTTGATTGATTGGTTTTTCTTCCTTCTGCCAAATGGATTGACAAGAATGCCTAAGTACTCCCTCTAGCTATCTATGCTTTCCTCGTCTCAAACTCTATTCATGCTACATCACAAAGTTTGATCAAGTCATATTCGGCCCCTCCGAGTGAGGAGCTGAAAGTGCGTTATATCGACTAGAGGGGGGGTGAATAGGCGATTTTTACAAATTCGTCACTGAGGAATTTCAAGGTGAGGAAATTCCTAAGCGACGAACTACTTAGCAGCGGAATAAGTACTCAGATGCAAACACAACAGAGTAGTAGCGCAGTCATCATGATGAAATGACAACAAGCGCAGAGTACAAGAAGCGTAAACACAGGATAAGCAGGCTGAAGACAAACTGACTGAAGAAATTGAACTGAGGAAATTGAGAAAGTCTTCAGTCAAAGTCTTCAAACAGTAATAATCAAATACATAGCAAGTATGCGAGGAAATGAAAGGGTTGAGGAAATAGAACCAGTAGCTTGGAGAAGACAATCATTTGGTAGACCAGTTCCAACTGCTGTGACAGTTGTACGTCTGGTTAGAGCGGCTAGGTATTTAAACCTGAGGACACACAGTCCCGGACACACAGTCCTCACCGTATTCTCCTTGAGCTAAGGTCACACACACCTCGCCCAATCACTCGTGGTAAGTCTTCAGGTGACTTCCAAACCTTCACATACTCGGTCACTCGGCAATCCACAATTTCCTCTTGGATGCTCTAGACCATGACGCCTAACCATCTGGAGGATGCACAGTCCTCAAAGGTAACAAGCGTCGGTTCCACACAGGAACAATCTCTTCAGTGATGCTCAATCACTTTGGGTTTGTAGGTGTTTGGGTTTTTGGGTATTTCCTCACTTGATGATTTTCGCTCAAAGTCCTCGGAGGATGGGATGCTCTAAATGACAAGTGTCAATCTATCTCTCGGAGCAGCCAACCAGCTAGTGGTTGAAGGGGGGCGGCTATTTATAGCCTAGGGAGCAACCCGACATGATAAGACATAAATGCCCTTCAATGATATGACCGTTAGGTGGGTAGGATATTTGGACAGCTGGCGCGTAGCACAGCAACGGTCGGATATTTGAGTATCAAATTCCTCAGGGCTATCATGTTCCTCACTTGTGAGAACAAATTCCTCAGAGAACAGAAGAACTTCGTCTCTGTCACTGAAGAACTTGACTAAACTGTATGAGATTTCCAATGGCTTCACTCGAAAGGATTGGGTAGGTGTAGGATTTTGAGTTGAGCATCACTTGGAAACTTTTCCTTAGTTTTACCTCGACCCCCTTTAGCAGTACGGTGTTTCCTATGACTCAAGAAGAAGAAAATGAAACTACGAAAACAAAAGTCTTCACGCTTCATAATCCTCGCATGAATATCAAGTCTTCAGGGTCACACCAATTTCTTCACTTTCAAAGTCTTCAAGAAAACCAAAGTCTTCAGTTGAAGACATTCATTTTTAGGGGTCGACATTCATCGTAAATAACAAACTCCTCATAGACTTATAGACCTGTGTACACTCACAAACGCATTAGTCCCTTAACCTATAAGTCTTCAATACACCAAAATCACTAAGGGGCACTAGATGCACTTACAATCTCCCCCTTTTTGGTGATTGATGACAATATAGGTTAAGTTTTCAACGGGGATAAACATATGAAGTGTAAATACTGATATTGAGGAATTTGATTGCAAGATATAGAAGAACTCCCCCTGAAGATGTGCATATTTGAGGAATTTGCTTTGAAATAGCAAATGCACATTGTTGAGTAATATCATGGAGACCTCCTCCTATATCTTGAAATTCATACACGCATTTAACATATGATATGAAGAATTTGAAATGCATGATGAAATATGGTGTCTGACGAAATTCAGCATGCGTGCATTATGGTATTGAGGAAATAGCATGCAGAAAAACAGAGCAAAAGTATCAGACCACCATAGGACTTAAGTTTACAACTCATCAGAGCAAACACCTCAGAAAAGCAAGAGTTGTAACTTAACAGAAATATAGCCCATATATAAGACCCGCTTGAAGACTAACTCAAATTTCTCCCCCTTTGTCATCGAATGACCAAAAGGGACGAAAAATGAGGACTAACGCCCCTGAAGAATATCATCATGATGTCGATGGAGGAGCTCCAGCATTGTTGGGGTCGTCTGTTGAGGTAGGGCCTGCCGCAGTGTCGTTCAAGTCTTCAGCTTCATCCGTCTCGCGCGATGAAGAATATGAACTGGCAACAAGCTGAGGAACTTTGACTTTCTTGAATTTCTTCGAAGGTGGCTGAGACCAGTCAAAGTCCTGTTGGAATCCCATCTCCTTGAGTTCTTCAGCACTATGAAGATTAGACAGAATCGCCCAAGTGCGGTCAAAGACTTCATGCAAGTAGTAGTGATTCTTCTTCACAGTATTTTGAGTGACTGTCATGTTCTGAAGAATTGCACCAAACTGACGCTTGACCCACTTGTGATTTTGATCAACTTTCTGATGAAGACTAAGGAGAAGTTCACGATCAGTCATCACACGCGAAGCTGTGGCTTGAGGATGATGTTCTGAAGCTTTGGCGGCAGAATCTTGAGTTGCAGAGTCATCATTGGTGGAATAGGAAGTAGCTTTGCGAAACTGTCCATCCAATGGACGAGTACCTTCATCAATAACAGCAGCCTTGCCCTTCTCGTCAGCTGAGGAAATAGTCCGTTTGAGGACTTCGATAGGGGGCAAATAGCTGAGATGATTTTGAAAGTCAGCCTTATAATGAATTGAAGACCTTGATCTGATGAACTTCATGATCCAGGGAGCATAAGGCTTCAACTCAAAAGGTGACAGAGCAGCATTGGCCAAAGTCCTCATGAAGAAATCGTGGTAGTTGATAGGAATACCGTGAATGATACTGAACAGCAGATTCTTCATAATGCCAATAACTTCTTCATCATCAGAGTTGTGGCCCTTGATTGGACTGAGGGTTTTGGTCAATATGCGATAAACTGTCCTTGGCACATAGAGCAATTCCTTGACGAGGAATTTGGTCCTTGGAGCTTGGCCTGGCTTCAAAGGCTTCATCAGCACTTGCATCAGATGATCAGACAGTTCAGGTTCAACATAGAGAAGCCTTGCACCTTCAGTGGGAGGACTGACTAGGACGGCATGAAGCAATTCAGAGGCCGGTGCTTTGAAATGAGTATTATCGGTCATCCAGTCCAATACCCATGAATTGACATCATCAACATTTCCAGTAATGTGCAGCATGGCGAAGAATTGAAGAATGAGTTCTTCATTCCAATCGCAGATGTCGGTGCAGAAATTGAGTAACCCAGCGTCATGAAGAACACTGAGGACTGGGGTGAAGCAGGGCAGCGATTCCATATCTACATGAGGAATTTGCTCATGTTCAAAGATCTTATCCTTATCAAACAATAATGAAGAATAGAAGTTCATCTGGCTTGCAGTCCAGAAGCGCTTGCGATGAAGTCGAGCAAAGTCATAGGGATTGTAGTCAGTGAAGAATATGTGCTCATTGAAGAAATCCTCAGCATTAAACTTCTGCTTCTTGGAGTGAGGGTTCTGTGGCTTGGGCTGAAGATTAACAGTTGAAGTCTTCATAGCCTCTTGAGGTATAGCCACTGGAGCCACAGGCTGAGGAATTTCAGCAGCAGCCTTGGCCTCCATTTCTTCAGACATATGTACATCAGCGCTAGTGGCTGGAACTTCTTCAGGAATAGAATGAAGTGAAGCTTGACGTTCATCAGAGCCCGTATGAATTTCTTCAGTTGGCACAGGGGACTGAGGAACTTGATGTAGCGGGGTTGTCAGAGGTGAATTGGGGTGATGACTTTCCCAAAAGTCATCATTCAGAATAGGTGTTGTAGACCCAATATCCACAACCTCATCTTCTTCAATTTCTTCAACGCCTGCCTCTTCAGGTGTGAACTGAGGCATGGGCGATGATACCAGTGGGGTTGAAGGGATATTATCTACTTCAATGTCTTCATCCAACTGCTCTGTCAAAGCAGCAGAAGGATCTTCTTCATCAGATTTACTTGGAATTTCATATTCCTCACCAAAGGGAATGATCTCCTTTGATGGCATGCTTGATATTGGAATAGCATCAATTGGGTTTTCAGATGAACTCGTCAAAGTCTTCAATTTCTTGGGAGCTGAAGACTCTGAAGATGCAGATGCTTTCCTTTTCTTCACAGCTGCTCGCTCAGCAGCTTTGGTTTTCTTCGCTTCTGTTGCAGAAGGAAGGTTGATGCTTGTCGTCGGTGCAGGAGGAGCAGAGGAAATTGGTTGAATTTCTTTAGGCGCAATATTGGAGGTTGCCCTGGCATTTTCTTCAGAGACTGGAATTTCTTCATCAGCTCTGGCGCTTTCATTTTCTTCAGCAGACTGAACAGATGTTCCAGTCTGAGGAAATTTGGGTTGCGATGAAGCTGCAACACTTGGAGTAAATCCTTTTGCCATTCTGACGAATCTGACTTTGGCACCTAGCCAATCTGCACGATAAGCGTCAAATTCATCACTGAGTGCTTTGATCTCCTTTTGCAGATTCACAAGTTCATCAGGAGACATGTTTACAACATTGTTCTTCAGAAAACGCTCCTTCTTGTACTGAGCCTTCTTCACCTGCCTGGTCTTTTCAAATTTCCATTTCTCTTCATTTATGAAGGCCGTCAACATGTGACTTTGACCAGGAGTGAGGTTTAATTCAGGCAAAGGTGTATTTGGATCCTTGTGCCATAGATCAATAAAATCAAGGATCTTCCTTGGATCCAGCATGAGGGGCACAGCACTGCCTTTGGCACTAGAGGCCCTTTCTTGTCGATCTCTGATGATCTCAGCTAATTCTTCATCATCAGCTTCGTCTTCGCTTGACGGAACCTGAAAGGCGACTTGCTTCTTGTGAGGACTTGGCCTTGTGCCTCGTCCAGTAGTGGCCTTTTTCTTCAGCAAGGTCGGAGTTGTTGAAGACTGAGGTGGAGCTGAAGAACTTGCAGAGACTCCTGAAGCAATTGAGATTCCAGTAGTCCTTTGGCATGTGGCAAGATGCACAGGTGCTGAGGACTTTGCAGGAGCAGCTGAGGCTTTTGCAACTGAGGGAGTTGGAGCTGCTTTTGAGGAATTTGCTTGAGGAATAGGCCGTGATGGCCTAGAAGAGCATGGCCGTGATGGCATTGAAGAGCTTGGCCATGAGGGCATTGCAGCTGAGGAACTTGTCTTGACAGCTGATTTCTTTAGCATAGCCTTCTTAGGCTTGATAGCAGAGGCCTCAGCGGCGGCAGCAACAGAATCTTCATTGAATTTCTTCACTGCCTCTTTAGCCACTTTGGCCAGCTTGGCTTGACGCTTAGCCCACTCCTGAGGAAATTCCTCACCTCTTCTGATGCTAGTGGGATCAGCTTCTTGGCCAGGAGCCAATGGAGGTCTTGGACATGGAGGGTTAACAGCGAATTTCTTCATGTACTTGGGAGTGACATAGCGATATTCCCTCCATTCTCTTGCCCATCTCCTCTCAATCTTCTGAATGCGCACTTTGGGCTGATTTTTGTTCTCCTTGCCATGAGTTGCTTCATCAGGAGTACAATATTCATCATAGATGTCATCAGGGATCTCAAAAGCAGTATTTGTTTCTGGCCTTTTTCCTCCCTTCTGAGGTCTTTTACCATCAGCCATTTTCTTCACTTGGGGATTTTGAACAATCGAATTTTCTGATGAGGTATGCAATTTTTCTTCAAGGAACGCTGCAAATGAGTTAAGTTGATGAGAACCAAGAGATTCAGCAGCGGACATGTGTACCTGTGAACAGAATATAGGTGCGAAGAGTTTTGGAGAGGTCATATGCATTCTCAGAAGATTTTCAAAAGTATCAAGTTTGATGAATTTGACCAGAGGTGTCTTGAGGAATTTCACTAAGCATTTTGACTTAGGTTCCAGAGTTGTGTAGATTGAAAATCCACACAATTGAGGAATCTTGAAGAAAAATGTTGCTTAGAGAAACTGATCAAGGACAGAAGCAAGTTGGTGTTTAAGAACATGAAAGTTGAAGAATAAACACCTTTTGAAGATTTTGTGGAAATCATCAGAATCAACAAGGGCAGTAAAAATAAATTTTATTTACCCTTGACGAAGAACACGACGAACTGAGAGTAGCAGTGGAGAAGTTCATCCGTTCAGATCTTCCACGCCCTAACTTGGCGATTGAAAACAGCTACGGCGGCGGCGGAGTGAAGATTTCCGCGGCCGGCGTGAGTACGACGGCGACGAGGTCGAGGCAGTGAAGCTCTTCCTCACCGGCGATGATGGAATGTAGCAGCGGCGCTAGGTCTGAGAGCTCGAGCGAGGGGAGTGAGATCGAGCGGGAGGAGAAATCTGAGGAGGGTGAGGGGGTATTTATAGCCGAGGTGAAAAACCGCCTGTCCGAGGAAAATGGACGAACATGCCCCTGACCCTTCTCATCCTAGCGACATGTGTCACCCACGTACTGTGAAGTGGAGATCGTATTTGATCGCGGGTGAATAGATAAATCTTATCGAGGGATATGGAACGGTTTGAGCGGCAAATGCCGAAAATTCAGATAAGAATATTTTAATGTTTCGTTCGCAAATTCTTCAGCTGTCAAGGACACAGTGAAGACTTTGAATAGGTTTCAAATAGAACGCACATGAAGAATTTGTGAACGGACTGGATTGAGTTTAGCATAGAGGGGGAAAGGGTCCGATCACATTCACTTAGAAGAAAAAAAACAACTTGAAGAATTAGCAATAAGTGAATGCTGTAGAGGACAGAAAACTAAAATATATATATATTCAATGAAGAACACAGATGGAAAGAGTGAAGATTTTGCAAAGTTGAAGAATTTGAAAATTTGAAGAATTTGCACAATGATGAAAAACTCAAATTTTGAAGATTTTCAACTTTTTGTGGTGGCGTGACCCACCGTGTAAGAATGATGATTTCAGACACCGCGTAAAATTGTCGTAGGGCTTTGAGAATCGAATTCTTCATTAATTTCTTCACACTTAGAGGGTTAGTCTTCATTGATTGAAGAAAAACGTTTCTTCGTGTGTTGCACACCTAAGTCATCAATTTGCATAAGTGTTAGGATGTGTGTCCTTTTCAAAGGACATTCGAAGATTCTAAGATATTTAGCTCACACCGCAATTTGCTAAATCTCTTCTCATCCAAGGGCTTTGTGAAGATATCCGCTAGTTGTTCTTCAGACTTCACGGGATCAATAGAGATGTCACCCTTCAACACATGATCTCGAAGAAAATGATGACGAATCTCGATGTGCTTTGTCTTCGATTGCTGAACTGGGTTATGAGCAATTTTGATGGCACTCTCGTTGTCACAGTAGAGTGGCACATTCTTCACATTGATGCCGTAGTCCTTGAGGGTTTGCTTCATCCACAGCAATTGAGCACAGTAAGAACTAGCAGCAATATACTTAGCTTCAGCAGTAGAGAGTGATACGCAGTTCTGCTTCTTCGAGGACCAGCATACTAAGGATCGTCCGAGGAAATGGCCTGTGCTTGAAGTTGACTTGCGGTCCACACGATCACCAGCATAGTCAGAGTCAGAATATCCAATGAGATAAAAAACCGAGCCCTTGGGATACCATAATCCAAGTGTTGGAGTGTGAGCTAGATATCGAAGAATATGTTTCACAGCCTTATGGTGTGATTCCTTCGGTGTAGCTTGAAAACGGGCACACATGCAAACACTAAGCATAATATCCGGCCTAGATGCACATAGGTACAATAAAGAGCTAATCATGGAGCGGTATACCTTTTGATCGAAGTCTATTCCATTTTCATCAGTGCATAGATGGCCATTTGTGGGCATAGGGATTTTGACGCCTCTGCATTCTTGCATACCGAATTTCCTCAGAACGTCCTTGAGGTATTTCTCTTGGGAAATGAAGATGCCATTGCGTTGTTGATGAATTTGAAGACCTAAGAAGAATTTCAATTCTCCCATCATGGACATTTGATATTCCTCACTCATCATGTAAGCAAATTCGTCACTGTAATGTTGGTTAGTACAGCCAAAGATAATATCATCAACATATATTTGGCACACGAATAATTCATCATCATAGGTTTTGGTGAAGAGAGTTGGGTCGAGTGAACCGGGTTTGAAGCCTTTCTTCATGAGGAATTCCTTCAAAGTATCATACCATGCCCGAGGGGCCTGCTTGAGGCCATAGAGGGCCTTATTGAGTCTGAAGACTTTGTCAGGATGCTTAGGATCTTCAAAACCTGGGGGTTGACCAACATATACTTCTTCCTCAAGCTTACCATTGAGGAATGCACTTTTCACATCCATTTGATATAAGATGATATTATGATGGTTAGCATAAGCAAGCAATATGCGAATAGCCTCAAGTCTAGCAACAGGTGCAAAAGTTTCATCGAAATCAATTCCTTCAACCTGTGTGTAGCCTTGAGCCACAAGACGAGCCTTGTTCCTCACCACTAGGCCATTTTCATCTTGCTTGTTGCGGTAGATCCATTTGGTACCGATGATATTGTGCTTGCATGGGTCCGGTCGCTTGACAAGCTCCCATACATTGTTCAGCTTGAATTGATGTAATTCCTCTTGCATTGCTTGAATCCATTCAGGCTCCAGAAATGCCTCATCAACTTTGGTGGGCTCTGTGATGGAGACGAAAGCAAAATGCCCACAAAAGTTAGATAAATGTGAAGCTTTTGAGCGAGTCAGAGGACCTGGTGCGTTGATGTCGTTGATGATTCTCTCAATCTGTACTTCATTTGCAACGCGAGGATGAGCAGGTTGACGACTTTGATTTTGCTTAGCATTTTCTTCAGAGCCATTTTCTTCAGGTGCGCCAGCATGCTGTTCTTCATGTTCTGGAATGATTTCTTCAGCAGATTCTTCAGTAGGAATGACATCCTCAGTAGCTTTGAACTTGATGGTTTCCTCAGGCGTCTTTTCATCTAGCACAGGAGGTAGGTGCTCTCTTTGCGAGCCGTTAGTTTCATTGAACCGCACATCTACAGTTTCAACAACCTTGTTGTGATAGGTGTTGAAGACCCTGTAGGTGTGCGAGTCCTTTCCGTAACCAAGCATAAAACCTTCATGTGCTTTCGGTGCAAATTTAGAATTGTGATGAGGATCTCTAATCCAACATTTAGCACCGAAGACTTTGAAATAACTCACATTGGGTTTCTTGTCAGTGAGGAGTTCATATGAGGTCTTCTTGAAGAATTTGTGAAGATATACCCTGTTGATGATGTGGCATGCAGTATCAATTGCCTCAGGCCAGAAGTGACGAGGTGTCTTGTATTCATCAAGCATGGTGCGAGCCATCTCAACAAGAGTCCTGTTCTTGCGCTCCACAACGCCATTCTGCTGAGGAGTGTATGGGGCAGATAGCTCATGAGTAATACCAAGTTCATCGAGATAGTCATCAAGACCAGTATTCCTGAACTCGGTGCCATTGTCACTACGTATATGCTTGATCTTCACGCCGAAATTCGTCGAAGCCCTTGAGGAGAATCGTCTGAAGACTTCCTGCACTTCAGTTTTGTAAGTAATGACATGCACCCATGTGTAACGAGAATAGTCATCAACAATGACAAAGCCATATAGAGATGCTGCATTTGTTAGTGTGGCATAATGAGTAGGGCCAAAGAGATCCATATGAAGCAATTCAAAAGGATGAGAAGTAGTCATGATGGTCTTCGAGGGGTGCTTGGCTCTGGTCATCTTTCCAGCCTCACAAGCCCCACAAAGATGATCTTTGAGGAATTTGACACCCTCGATGCCAATGACGTGCTTTTTCTTCACGAGCGTGTGTTAGTTCCTCATGCCAGCATGGCCCAGTCGTTGATGCCATAGCCAGCCTTCTGAAGCTTTAGCAAGTAGACAAGTGGCAGGCTATGGTTCTGTAGAGAAATCAACAATATACAAGTCTCCTCTCCTAAAGCCTTCGAAGACTTTGGAATTGTCAGATTCCATGAGCACTAAGCAACGATATTTGCCAAAGACAACAACCATATCAAGATCACAAAGCATTGAGACAGACATGAGGTTGAATCCGAGGGACTCGACAAGCATGACTTTATCCATGTGTCGATCCTTTGAGATTGCAACCCTACCTAGACCCAATACCTTGCTTTTGCCTTTGTCAGCGTAGGTGATATGCTTCAAGTGTGATGGAGATAAAGGAGTGTTCATCAGTAAGCTCTTGTCACCGGTCATGTGATTTGTACATCCACTATCAAGGACCCACTCAGTAGCTTTGGGTAAATCATCCTGCAGATGAATTAGTGCATCTTACGAACTCATATACTTCAGAGTGAAGAATATGACATCAAATTCATCAGACATATTTCATCAACAAAAGCAACATATGTATATATATAGCAATGTGAGGACGTGAGAAATGAATAAATCATTTCTTCATGATTAGCTTGCGTCCTTTCAAGCATTTCAGGTCTCCAGCAAATTCTTCGGATGATTTAGTTTGTCTGGAGACCTGACCCTACATAAGAGATTAGTTCTTCTTCTTTACCACCCACATCTGGAGGGGTGGCAAAGAGTTCATCATTCTGCCATGAATCTTGCCACGTCTTGAGACAACTCTATCCACTGGAAACTCCATTAGATTAGATTTGATGCAAAAATTTAGGTTTAGGTTTCCGCCGAACTCATCTCGGACCGACCGATATTAGGATTTCGGTCCCACCGATTTGGCTCAGGCCATAGCACAAGTATTTTTCGGTCTGACCGAAACATACCAATCGGTGTGACTGAGTTCATTTCTCTGTGAAACCCTAGCATCTCGGAGTCACCGAACTGTGTCTCAGTCTGACCGATTTTACATGTTTAGACTCTAAAGCTGCTTCGGTGTCACCGACTTTGTAATATCGGTAGCTCCGAAATGCTTTCTGTAGAGAACTAAAACTAATTTTTGACTCATTTGTTTTGCAAATGGCTGTGTTTTGTGATGCTTATCCACTCTATCTCAACCTATCTATTCACAGGGTCAACTTTCAGTGTCAGAGATGTCAGACAATAGTGACAGCCAGAACAAATCAGAGGAGCAGGCAAATCTGCGTGAGGGCACTAGCCCCTTAAACAGTAGCTGTGATGACGGTAGCACAAGCACCCCAAGCAATCTGCCTAAGGCTGCAACTGGGCAGAGGAAGAAGAGAACCTCAGATTCTGAAGATGAAGACTTTGTGGTTGATGAGGAGGTCACTTCCAAGAAGAAAGTGATCAAGAAAGAGCAAGTAGTTGCTGCTGGCATCAAGCCTGGAATGAAGAAGAAAGTTCCTGCCAAGAGAGTGCCTATGTCAAAAGCCAGAGCCTCCACTCAGGAAACCATGGAGTTCACTCTTGAACCAAGAGAAGAAGAGGCTGCTGGAGGCAAGAAGAGGAAAGAAAGGGTTAAGAAGACCATGGCCAGAGTGATTGGCAGATCATCAATGATGAGAGATCCAGATGAAGATGATGAGGAAGAAGAAGATGTTGCACCAGCTCAGAAATCTCAGAAATTGATGGGAGATGCTATTAAGTCTGGGGCTGCTCCATCCAAGCCCAAGATAGCTCCCAAGTAATCTTAACAAGCTCAAGCTCCAAAGCCAACAGCACCTAAGAGAATAACAATAAATATCTCAGCTGCAGAGAAGAACAAGGCCCCAGTGCCTGAAGCTCAAGAAGATGAGGAGCAGCAAGTGCTCAGGAAGCTAAAACCAAAGATACCAGATCATGATGACACTCATCCAATTGCAGAGTACATGAAAGTGAGAAAATATGCAGGTCTCAGACTATGGAGGCAGACAGACCCCTATGCTACAAGGAGAAGGACTGCTGTGGATTACAGGTTCCACACAAAGGAGTAGCAAGACTTCTATGAGACAATTCTCCTAGACAAGAAGCCCATAGTCAGTGACATGAGATGGGTCGACTGGAAGTTCATTGATGACAATGAAGATTACTTCCCTGGAGTTCATGAGAGCTTCAGGATGAATGGAGTTGACAAGTTTGTTGGTCAGAAATTGACAAAATGGAATGATGAGATGGTGATGCAATTTTATTCAACTGCACATTTTTACCCAGATGGCAAGATAGTCTGGATGACTGAGGGTACTAGGTACCAATCTTCAATTGCTGAGTGGGCCAAGCTGATCAATGTCCCTGAAGAAGCAGACGATGACACAGAGGTCTATGCAAAGCCCAGGAAAGGCCATGACTCCATGGCACACATGTACAAGGAGATTCCAGATGATGCTTTGGGGACTCACAAGTTTGGGTCCATTTACTATCTGTTGTCATGGCTTCCAACCATCAACACTATATTGAGGCACACCTTGTTGCCCAAATCTGGAGATGACAGGATGATCAGAGGGCACTCAATTAACTTGTTACATATGTTTGATGTACCAGAGAAGTTCAAGGTGATGACCTTGATTGTTGAAATAGTTAAGAGGACTGCAGCAGATCAGAAGAGGTCATGTGGATATGCCCCACACATTCAGATGCTCATCAACTCCAAGATGGGCACAGGCACATATTTGCTAGACAGAGAGCACCTTCCCCTGAGGCCAGACTTTGAGGACAATGTTGTTGTCATTGATGCAATGGCATGGAGTAGAGATGTGGACCCCTCAAAATGCTAAGGGCAAACATTGGCAAAATCTCAAGACTCCTCATTTCTATTTTAGTGATCCAAGATCACATTGAGTCCATAGGAAAAGCCAATACTATTAAAAGGGGATGAGGTGTTGCTTAATGGTCTACTTGCTCAAAATGCTTAGTGATATGTTCCAAAGCCCTCAACCACTTTCTTAAACCTAAAGTCAAACTCGGCCCCACCGATTTGATCTATCCGGCACCACCGAGTTCTTTTGACATAGCCATTGCCAGAAACCCTAATCAGTTCGATCTCATCGATAGGGCTCTCGGTCTCACCGAGATGGGATAGCAAACTCTCTGTTTCCCTTCGTAACATTTCGGTCTCACCAAAATGAGCGATCGGTCCCACCGAGTTCGCAATGCAAACTCTCTATTTACCTTTCGTAACGTTTTGGTATCACCGAAAGGAGCGATCGGTCCCACCGAGTTTGCCTGATCAACTCTCTGTTTGCTCATTGCTGAAATTGGTCTCACCGAGTACATGCAATCGGTCACACCGAGATGAGGTTTTTCCCTAACCCTAGCGCATCGGTCCCACCGAGTTGGTCATGTCAGTCCCACCAAAAATCCTAATGTTCACATTTTGAATTGAATTGGTCTCACCGAGTTCTTCTATTCGGTCTGACCGAGTTGGATCAAATGTGTGTAATGGTTATATTTTGTGTGGAGGCTATATATACCCCTCCACCCCCTTCTCTATTTAAGCGAGAGCCATCAGAACGAGCCTACACTTCCACTACTCATTTTCTAAGAGAGAACCACCTACTCATGTGTTGAGATCAAGACATTCCAATCCAACCACAAGAATCTTGATCTCTAGCCTTCCCCAAGTTGCTTTCCACTCAAATCATCTTTCCACCATAGCCAAATCTGTGAGAGAGAGAGAGAGTTGAGTGTTGGGGAGACTATCATTTGAAGCACAAGAGCAAGGAGTTCATCATCAACACACCATTTATTACCTTTTGGAGAGTGGTGTCTCCTAGATTGGTTAGGTGTCACTTGGGAGCCTCCGACAAGATTGTGGAGTTGAACCAAGGAGTTTGTAAGGGCAAGGAGATCGCCTACTTCGTGAAGATCTACACGAGTGAGGCAAGTCCTTCGTGGGCGATGGCCATGGTGGGATAGACAAGGTTGCTTCTTCGTTGACCCTTCGTGGGTGGAGCCCTCCGTGGACTCGCGCAACCGTTACCCTTCGTGGGTTGAAGTCTCCATCAACGTGGACGTACGATAGCACCACCTATCGGAACCACGCCAAAAATCTTCGTGTCTACATTGTGTTTGCCTTCTCCAAACCCTTCTCTTTACCTTCATATGCAATGTTTTACTTTCCGCTGCAATACTCTTAGAATTGCATGTGTAGGTTGATTGCTTGACTTGTGCTAAGTTGCTAAAATCTGCCAAGACATAAAATTGGGAAAAGGCTAGATTTTTATTTGGTCAAGTAGTCTAATCACCCCCCTCTAGACCAACTTTCGATCCTACATATGTGTGTGGCAGCTCAGACGCATCTGGGTAAGATTTGCGAAAAGTAGCTAACATCACATCGAATGATTTGTTGGTCATCCGCTCAGATGTCTTCACCTGAAGAAAGGTGACCATAGCTGAGAATACTGACAGCTTATTTCCTGCGGTGACTGCAATGTTGCATTGTTCCAACATGCGGGCCCGCCATTTTTCTTGTGCACGTGTAAGTTCTCGAAATGTGTGAGCATTTCGTAGCATTGTTTCAATGTTGGTCAAAATCACTGGCTCCGCTGCCACCTCCTCCTCCTCTTCCTCCTGAGCATCAGGCAGATCAAGATGGTGATCTGCTGCTTCGACATAGTCAGTAACATTGACGTTCATAGCTTCACCATGATGAACCCACCTAGTATATGTGACTGACATCCCATACAAGTGTAGCTGATTTTTGCACAGTTGACTGGGGTCTTGAAACCGAATCAATACAACTGCTGCACGGGCAGCGCACATCTGATTTCGGACCACCGTACTTAGCTCTGACAAAGTTCATGAAGTTTTCAACCCCCTCGACATATGCAAGGGAGAATCTTCGAGCAGAAGTAATCCAAGTCATGTCCATCTGTTAGACATACAAATTAGTTCTTCTACTAGATATTACAGGAAAAACATATATGTTTTTTTATAAAGTCCAGAAAAAATATCTAGGTCTATGTCTAAAGCTACGGCAAGATATTTGGAGAAGCAGATCTAAGTAACAAAATATATGTAAAGCTAATTCAGCAAATAGATTGAGTGCTAAATTATGGCAGGCTATTTCAAGAATTAATGAGGCCAAGCACACAACCATCGAAGGCCATCTCAGCAACAAAGATTGAGTGTAAAATGGTGTCGAGCAATTTCACCTAATAGATTGGCTACTAGACCATGGCAATCTACTTCACAATACATACATGGTCCTAATATATGGCAGGATATTTTAGCAACTAATCAGGCATGGCATGCCATCTCAGCAAAGCAGATTGAGTGCAGAACATGGCAAGGAAGCTTCTTAAGTAGAGCATATTGACTGTAAACTATTTCGGCAAGCAGTAAGATTAACAGCGTGTATTAGGCTATCAGCTAACATTCAGCGCTACTCCGATATGCACGGGGCCTTAGTCTAGAATGTGTGTACCGTGGGAGAAGCTGACCGGAGTGCGTCTCCACAAGAATGTCGGCAGCGGTGGCTGCGCGGCTGGAGAATGGCAGTCTACGAGAGTGTACCGTGGGAGCAAGAGGATCGCTGGGCATCCCCTCGACGAATCGCGGCGCCGCGTATCCGCGTGACGGGGAGGGCGCCTTTGGTGGAGCGAATGGAGTGGAGGGGGGCAGGGGAGGGGGGTTTGGGGAATATTATTGGCTAGTTGGCCAAAGGGGAGTTTAATTTGGGATTTGGGGGGAATTTTTGCATGGTGGGCAGGGGAGTTTGGCGCATGGTCGGTTTTTCCAAATACGGTCCCATGTGTTAGTGAAGAGGTAAGCCGCAACATGTTCCATTTGGGTGAGCGGTGTGCAGGACCGACCGTGTGAGGGGTGCAATGTGACTGCGACAGGCGTGCTATGAGTGTACCGTCTTTTCCTTTTAAACTTGGTGCTTCGCGCGATCCATCGATACTATTCCCGACTAAAATGGCGTGGCCGGGTCTTTTCCCGCGCGATATGCTGGGAGTTTGGCTTCATTGGTTTGACAAAGTGAGAGAAAGATGTGAAATGCATGAATGTGTAGTGGACTTACTATCGGAGGGCCTAAGAGAAATTGCGTATGTAAAACCCTATGTTTTTATTTACTTCGTATATTAGCTTTGTCTCGGGTAAAACCTTCTAAACTTTGACCAAGTTTAGACATAAAAAAACAATGGCAACCACAATACCAAGTAAATACAATTAGAATCATCATTCAATATATTTTCATACAATATATCTTACTATTATTGTGAAAGTTCATATACACCGGACGAGATTCATGCAAACACGGCAGATTTTCATTACATTTCGAACTTTTAGGACAAAAAACAAAAAGAAACCAGGCCCTAAACCTATCCTATGGCGGTGACCAACATCCACTTTCCTTTGTACCTCGCATAGGTGGTGACGTCCTCCATTTGCCGTCTCAATGAATGGCAGCGGGGTTCAAGAGCCGTGAAGTGAAGGTGCGGTCTCTAGTGAGGAAGAGTAGAACACGGGAGACGGACCGGCCAACTTGTCACACCATGCCCTGCCGCCTCCCATGCCCTAATCATCCTCGGAGGAGTCCCCCGACCTCGGCGGTGCTAGTGGATGTGAGGTCGATGATGATGGACATGGACGGTCCATCGTTGTTCACCTACCACATGCGCCAGCGAACGTTGGACGACGACATGTGTAGGACGCTGTCGGTGTTCTGGGATTGGGGTTACCCAGACTTGCCTGCCTGCGGCCCAGCGCGTGACTTGTCTACGGCCCGGTACGGCCCAGCTATAAGACTGCACGGACAAGACCCTCTTGAGGGCCCCTGGCCTCGCGAGGCGAACGGCGCCAAGACCTCCAGAGGAGTGGCCTACTCGGCCGGCCTCCTGAGGAGCGGAGAACTCTATGCAGGTACCCTGCCTCACGAGGCTCGCGATGATGTGAGCCATGACGACCGAGGCCAGGCGGGCGCTAGCAGGCGTAGAGGGGACATTTTCCCTTTTGGTGCTAAGGAAACAAGGACAGGCGCGGGTTCCCGAGGGTAGCCCCAAAGGTTTCCATTCCGGTGCTGTGGGACCAAGACCCCGAGCTCGGCAGGACGGATGTCATCGCCGAGCCCACCACTGCATCATTGCTAGAAGCTTTGCAGGCGAAGACCACCTTTCGTCAGGATAAGATGTACTTCTTGTCCCCTTTCAAAATTGGCCATTGTGTGATCCCTTCCCGCCTAAGCTATGAGGGAAGAGGACCAAGTCCACTATAAATATAGGCTAGTCTCCACCATAGAAAGGGTTGACTCATTCTCACACTTTGAGCCCTCGTGAGGCAGCTCAACCTCTGTACTAGTTCATCCTTAGCCTCCTCGTGAGGCCAATCGACCACAAAACAGGAGTAGGGTTTTACACCGCAAGGCGGCCCGAACCTGGGTAAATCCTCATGTCCACCCTTCCACCCCATTCGCGCGTACTCGGATATATCAGATCGTGGGTGCAGAGAGTAGGGCGCTGTCGTGAAGCGAGATCCTTCGCACACGCCCCAGAGTTCGAACCTCGTTTGGGTCTGCGGAGCCCTGATTCCGACATTTGGCACGCCAGGTAGGGGCGTATAGAAGCTCCCATTTCATCATCGACCATGCTTCACCCTCGCTTCATCATCTCCATGGCAGATGCCGCTCCCCAGGCTTGGCGGCCCATGGCCTATAGGAGTGCCGCGGGCTGCCCGGCCTTCACTCCCGGCCTACGTTGAGTGCGGTGGCCGGTGAGGTCCTGGCCGGCGCTGCCCTTGCGCTACGACGGTGCAGCTGACCTCGAGGAGTTCCTCTAGCTGTACGCGCAAGCCATCCGAGCGGCGGGCAGCAACGACAAGGCTATGGCGAACTGGCTCCCTCTGGCCCTCACAGAGCTGCTGTGCTCTTGGCTCTGCGGCCTCCCGGAGGCCTAGGTGTCCTCCTAGGAGGAGCTCCGCGGTCAGTTCATTGCGTGCTTCACGGCCCCGGGACCCCCCGCGGTCACTTGTATCCTCGGTGGGTTGCATGCGCCCACGTCCGGTCACCACGTCAAGCAGCTTTTCCGTCGAGCAAGCGCTGCTTCGCCATGGCCTGAGGCCTCACGGGGTCGTGCGAGGCCTGAGACTGACATCACCTTCGACTTCAGGGATCACCCCAACACTGCGGCTGCCACTGGTGCACTCCCCATGTTGTGCACGCCCACCATCAACAATGTCGCGGTCACCAAGACCCTCATCAATGGCGGCGCCGGCCTCAATATCCTCTCCGTGGAGACCTTCGACATGCTCCAGGTGCCTTACGACCAGCTCGTGCCCACCAAGCCTTTCTAGGGGGTGAACAAAGGCTCTGCTACCCCATTGGGGCAGGTGTGCCTCCCTGTCACTTTCGGCAAGCGCGACAATTATCGCACCGAGCTGATCGACTTTGACGTGGCCTGCATCGGCCTCCCGTACAATGCCATCCTTTGGTATCCGGCCCTCACCAAATTCTTGGCGGCGACTCATCCGGGCTACAACGTCATCAAAATGCCAGGCAGCAGCGGCGTCATCACTGTGGCCGGAGACACAAAGGACGCGGGCTGGGTCCTCAAACTCTCCTTCAAGGCTGCGGCGGCCTCACGCCCCGACGCTAGGGGCGCCTCGGAGGTCCAGGAGGCCGCGCCCGCGAAGAAGAAACAGCTATTCTCTCAGGACCGGGCCGAGACGAAGCAAGTGCCTGTCGACAGCGGGGGCTCGGGCCCCACCTTCAGCATCGGCGCCGGCCTTCCCCCGGAGCAGGAGGAGGTGCTGGTTGATTTCCTCCGGGCAAACAAGGATGTGTTGGCATGGGAGGCGTCAGACCTGGTTGGCGTCCCAAGGGAGGTGATCGAGCACCACTTGGCGGTGTGTCCCAGTGCGTGCCCGGTAAAGCAGAAGGCGCGACATCAAGCATAGGAGAAGCAAGCGTTTATTGTCCGGGAAGTGCGCAAATTACAGGAAGCTGGTGCCATTCAGGAGGTGCGGCACCCGGATTGGCATGCCAACCCAGTCGTTGTCCCCAAAAAGGGCAGGAAGGAGCGCATGTGTGTTGACTTCACGAGCCTCAACAAAGCTTGCCCTCAGGACCCTTTCCTGCTCCCGTGCATCGACCAGATCGTGGATTCCACTGCCGAGTGCGAACTGTTGTGTTTTTTGGATGCTTTCTCGGGTTATCATTAAATCAAGATGGCGACAGAGGACGTCGAGAGGACGGCCTTCGTTTCCCCGTGCGGCGTGTACTGCTACACCTGCATGCCGTTCGGCCTGCGGAACACCGGTGCAACCTTCCAGCGGTTAATGCGCATCGTACTGGGGCCGCAGCTAGGGAGAAATGTGGAGGCGTATATTGACGACATCGTGGTCAAGTCACGAGAAGCAAGGACCCTAATTCGAGACCTGGAGGAAAAGTTCGCTAATCTGCGTAATGTGAACCTGAGGCTTAACCCAGAAAAGTGCGTCTTCGGGGTCCCGTCTGGCAAGCTGCTTGGTTTCCTCGTATCGCATCGAGGGATCGAGGCTAACCCCGAGAAGATCAAGGCAATTGAAAAGATGCACCCGCCTCAGACCATCAAGGAGATGCAACAGCTGTTGGGTTGTGTGACCTCCTTGGGGCGCCTCATCTCCAAGATCGGCGAGCGCGCCCTCCCTTTCTTCAAGCTGATGAAGAGGAAGCCCTTTCGAGTGGACCCCGGAAGCTGAGGCGGCCTTCGTGGACCTCAAGAGATACCTCACAACCCCGCCTGTTATGGTGGCGCCTCGTCCTCGCGAGCCCCTGGTGCTCTACTTGGTGGCCACCACACACTCGGCCAGCGCGGCGCTCGTGGCGGTCAGGGAGGAGCGTGTCAGCACAGGCATGATGCCAGGCGACCCGCGAAGGGACGCGCGGCTTCCGCCACCTCAGGACAGCGGCCCTGAGGCCCCCCCACTTCACCAACCAACGGGGCGCCCGGGTCCCACGCGCCCCACATGAGGAAGGACGACGTCGACACCCCGCCCCTTGTCGAGCACCCTGTGTACTTCGTTAGCACCGTCCTACGAGATGCGCGTGCATGCTACCCTATGCAGCAGAAGCTTCTGCTCGCGCTCCTCGTTGCCTCGAGGAAGCTGCACCATTATTTCCAGGGCCACTCCATCAAGGTTGTCTCCGCATACCCCCTAGAGACGGTGCTGCACAGTCCCAACGTTGCTGGGAGAGTTGCTGAGTGGAACATCGAGCTGCAGGCTTTCCTGCTGGAGATCAGCATGACTCGAGTCATCAAGGGGGCGGCTCTCGCCGATTTCATGGTGGAGTGGACGGACGCTCACGACCAGGGGCTGGGCGAGGGCCAGCCCCTCGCGCCTGGCAACGAGGCGCCCGATGGTTCAGTCATGCACTTCGATGGTGCCTTTGCGCGGTAGGGAACGGGGGATGGAGTTGTACTCATCTCACCGACCAAGGACAAGCTCTACTACGCCGTGCAGCTTTGCTTCCAGCATGGCGAGAAGGTCTCCAACAACATCACGGAATACGAGGGCTTGATCGCCGGCCTCAAGGCCGTGGCCGCTCTAGGGGTCAAGCGCTTCACTATCAAGGGCGATTCCCAGCTCCTCGTCAACTTATCCAACAAGGAGTACAAACCGAAGGACGAGCACATGGAAGCATACCTGGAAGAGGTACATAAAATTGAAAAATGTTTCTTAGGCCTGGAATTGCAGCATGTCCCACATGGCGCGAATAAGGAAGCAGACGACATCACCAAGAGGGCATCTCGCCGCGAGCCTCAAAAGCTTGGCGTCTTCGAGGAGAGGCTCTTCAAGCCGTCGGCTGCGCCCCCGGCTGCGAGCCCAACGCTGCTCCAGGAAGAACCACCGCCGGCCCCATCCTCGGGCGCCCCAGCCCGCGGCCTGACCTCGGGAGCCCGCCTACACCTGGCGTTGGAACCTTAGGCAGGCGGCTGGACCGAGGAGTTCAAGGCATACTTGCTCCATGGCGCCTTACCAGAGAAGGAGAAGGACGCAGAGCGCGTGGCTCACCAGGCCACTGCTTATTGCTTGCACGACGGTGAGCTGTACCACAGACGCCCCAACGACGTCTCGCTGCGGTGCATATCTGAGGAGCAGGGGCGTGAGCTGTTGGGCCACATCCACGGTGGAGATTGTGGACACCACTCCTCGTCGCGCACTCTCATGGGAAAGGTGTTCCGCAGCGGTTTCTACTAGCCTACGTCGCTCCACGACGCCACCGAGCTGGTCCGATCCTACGAAGCCTGCCAGTTCCACGCCAAGCAGATTCATTAGCCCGCACAAGGTCTCCAAACCATCCCGCTCTCATGTCCCTTCGCCGTCTGGGAGCTGGACATACTGGGGCCGTTCCCTCGGGCGGCCGGCGGCTACGGCTACCTCTACGTCGTCGTCGATAAGTTCAACAAGTGGGCGGAGGTGGAGCCGGTGCGCACTATCCCCGCTGGCTCGGCCGTCAAGTTCATCAAGGGCCTTGTGAGCCGATTCGGTGTCCCCAACCGCATCATTACTGACAATGGCTCCCAATTCACAAGTAATATCTTCAGGACATATTGTGCTAACCTTGGAACGCAGATATGCTATGCTTCGGTGGTGCACCTGCGGAGCAATGGCCAGGCTGAGCGCGCCAACGCGGAGGTCCTGAGGGGCCACAAGACAAGGAGCTTCAAGAAGAGGCTTGAGGCCCACGGCAGGGCTTGGCTCGATGAGCTTCAGTCTGTGTTGTGGTCCGTCCGAACCACTGCGACTAAGCCCACCGGCGAGACCCTGTTCTTCCTCATCTATGGGGCTGAGGCGGTCCTCCTGCACGAGGTCAAGCATCGGTCCCCATGAGTCTTGCCATTCGATGAGGCGCGTCAGGGTGCCTCGCGGGGAACTAATCTCGTGCTCGGAGAGGAGTCCCATCGCCAAGCCTCTCTCCGTGCCACGAGGTACCAGCAGGCGCTGCAGCGCTACCACTGCCGCAACATCCGCCCCCGAACTCACAAAGTCGGTGACCTCACCCTGAGGCGGGTCCTCTCTAGGGAGGGCCTCCACAAGCTCTCGCCCATGTGGGAGGGCCCGCTCAGGGTCACCCGCGTCTCCAGGCCTGGCACCGCATGCCTCGAGACAGAGGACGGGGTCCCCATCCAGAGTGCTTGGAACATCCAGCATCTTCACAAGTTCTACCCGGACACTCTCACGTAATAATGAGTGGGGTTGTACATGCCCCGGAGTCTCCCAGTGCGCCGCCTCACGGCCTCAAGGGAGCTCCCGCCCATGCCCAAGTGGAATCCCCATGCTCCGCGTTGGCGGACGACACGGTCGAACAGCGAGTATGCCCACGCCCAAGTGGAGGCCCCATGCTCCACGCTGGTGGGAAGACTAGTATACGCGCCGGACGCGGCTGTTTTTCGCCCTCTTTTGTACCAAATTTTGCCACTTCTTGGAATGAAGTTTGAAGTTTTCACATCTTTATTCGAAAAGGGGTGGGGTTTTTTCTTCTTGCAGCATTTTCCTTCTTGAATCTCATGTTTAAATGAAGTGGCGCCCTGAGCTCCCGCTAGTTGCTCCCTCCCGCGCGTCCAGTGAGAGGGGGTTGGGCATGGTGTGTACACTTGAGCCAGACCCAGCGGCGTCAAGGGCCCCTTGAGGGCCCAGGGCATGACAGTCACGGGTCCGTCCGCGTGCACACCTCGCCAAGACTCTGGCGTCTGAATCCTCGCGCGACGCTCTCGAGCGAGCCAACAGGCACGTATCGCCTTCGGCCTCTGACCTCAGGAGCGCTCATCTCCTGGCCTTGCCGGGCATCACGACCTGGCATACCAGCAATGATCGACCCTTGATCGGGGGCTCTAGACGCAGGATGGGCGCCGAGGAAAGGTGGCCCCAGAAAACACAACCACGGACTGACACATCATTAAAGAATCCTTCGCCAAGTGCTTTTTACATCTCTGCGAGGCTCGATGCCTGGTGGAGGCGTCTCCGGAGACCCTGAACCCTCGCAGGCCCCTCAGGGGCCTCGCGAGCCACGAGCTCCTCAAGACTCTGGAGCCACCCGGTCCGTGAGGAGGGAACCTCCCTGACAAGCTCCTTCGGCTGCCTCGATGCTCCAGCAGCGTCATCGCCGGAGTGAGGGGCGTACATAGGAATAGAAGCTCCAGAGGAGTGTGCCCCCATGACGTGGGAACCCCCCAAGGACCACGAGTGCACCAAGCTAAGTTATCCTAATCGCGCCAGGCAGGAACCTTTCAATTTATTACAATATAATGCTAGAATGTGAGCAGGAAACACTAATATAAAGGCGCAAGCGCCGCAGTTAATTACACGCCCCCGCGGGGCTCTTCACGACTCTTGATGCAGGAAATAAAAAAACAAAAGAAGCGGCCTCCCGAGGGCCGTTGCTCCTGAAGCCCGACTCCGGCGCCGCCCACGCTCAGTCGGAGTCCTCCTCCTCCTTGATGGGGGCACGGCGGCGTGTGGGCTCGTCGTCCTCATTGACCCGGGTGCAACGACATGGCGGCTCGTCATAATCGTTGTCGCTCGAGCTCCCCCCAGAGGAGGTGCCGCTGCTACTGGGGGTGTCGTGGCCGTCGCCAACGGCAAGTTCACCACCGAGGACGCCACCGCCATGGTGGCCATCGTCGTCTGAGAGGTCATCGCCGCCGCTGCTGTCGCCCTCTGGGCAGCAGTCCAAGCGCCTGCCGTCTTCCCCGAAGACCTTGACGAAGAGCATCGCCGCCCCGTCATACTTGAAGTGAAGGGTGCACCTCCCTTGCAAGCCGCGGGCGCAGGCGAACGTCTGCCACCCGCGGTTCAGGAACACATAGCCCACGGAGGTAACCTTAACCTCCGCCCACGAGGACCTGTGGCAGCAGCCGTCGGGCTACAGCCACAGGCCAGCGGGTCCTCCAGCTGGCAACTCCTCTGTGAAGGAGCACGGAAGCTGGATCCAGGTGAGGCGGGCCCTCCATCCACACCAAAAACTCGTGGGCCATGTCATCTGAGTGGGCCTATGAGCGAGGTGGCCCGACGGCCGCCGCACGCCTCCCCCTTCGCTGTGGCCACCGCAGCTTCCGCGGCCACCCCCACGGAAAGGGTTCCTCCCACGGCCGCCAGGGCCAGTGCGGACCGCCAGTGGAGGGCGCCCGTGCCCCCGGGACGACGCTGCTGGCGTGGTCGAAGGCTTGCGAGGCGGCCGCACCCTCTCTTGGGCGGTGGCGAGCCCGGACCTTCCTGGGGAGCCTTGCCCTTCTCCTCGGTGGTGAACCTCCTCAGTGGTGCCATGGTCGCTGTGGTGGAGGTTCAGGGCGAACGGGCGAGAAGACAAAGATGGGATGGGGCACTTCCTACCCCGCCTTCTTATAGGCAATCGGAGGAGGCTAACCGACGCCCTCTCGCCTTCATGCAATGATGGCCCTACAGCGCGCGCCAGGCTTTCTGTCAGCCTGGGCAGTTGCCGAGGCGATGTGGGGAAGTGGAGGTGTCTGCGTGCCGCCACGCGCCACGCGTCGAGCCTGGCCCGCAGGCGATTGGGGTCCGTAGCGCTTCGCCCTTTGCTCCTTTGCCTTCGCTTCGAAGCCAGGCCGATCACGCCTTGGGCCCGGGGACTACTATCGGTGTTCTAGGACTGGGGGTACCTAGACTTGGCTGCCTGCGGCCCAGCGTGTGACTTGTGTATGGCCCAGTACGGCCCAGCTATAAGACTGCACAGACAAGACCCACGCGAGGGCCCCCGGCCTCACGAGGCGAACGACACCAAAACCTCTAGAGGAGCGGCCTACTCAGCCGGCCTCCCGAGGAGCAGAGAACTCTATGCAGGTACCCCGCCTCACGAGGTTCACGATGATGTGAGCCATGGCGACCGAGGCCAGGCGGGCGCCTGCAGGCATAGAGGGGACAATTTCCCTTTTGGTGCTAAGGAAGCAAGGACAGGAGCGGGTCCACGAGGGCAGCCCCAAAGGTTTCCATTCCGGTGCAGTGGGACCAAGACCTCAAGCTCGGCAGGATGGATGTCATCGCCGAGCCCACCATTGTGTCATGGCCAGAAGCTTTGCAGGCGAAGACCACTTTTCGTTAGTATAAGATGTACTTCTTGTCCCCTTTCAAAATTGGCCATTGAGGGATCCCTTCCTGCCTAAGCTATGAGGGAAGCGGACCAAGGCCACTATAAATATAGGCTAGTCTCCACCGTAGAAGGGGTCGAATCATTCCCACCCTTTGAGCCCTCGCGAGGCAGCTCAACCTCTGTACTAGTTCATCCTCAGCCTCCTCGTGAGGCCAATCCACCACAAAGCAGGAGTAGGGTTTTACACCGCAAGGTGGCCCGAACCTGGGTAAATCCTCGTGTTCACCCTTTCACCCCGTTTGCGTGTACTTGGAGAGATTAGATCGTGGGTGCCGAGAGTAGAGCGCCGTCGTGAAGCGAGATTCTTTGCACACGCCCCAGAGTTTGAACCTCGTTTGGGTCTGTGGAGCCCCGATTCCGACAGACGTGTGGCTGGCGGTGCTCTCATCGTCAGCTGCCAGCACGGCCATCGCTTGTGCAGCCGCGTCCGCGTCTGGCTACGGTGGCATTGCATTGTGAGCGGCGAGTTGAGCAAGTGCGGCGACCTCGAGCTTCATCCCCGAAGACAAGCTCTCCCGCAGAGCATTCCCTCTCGCGGTCATGCTGGACATGGTGCCAGGGAGGAGGATGTGCTCTGGTGTGGAGTTTAGCTGGGTGTTGCTGCTTTAAGTAGCGCATTCCGGCAAGGCCAAGCGTCCGGGCGTCCGGGTGCATCAATGAGTCACCGGAGTTGGTTCCTCGGCTGGCGAGCCTACTTAATGACAACATATGGATGGATGACATGAATGCGGGCAGCTGGCTCCGGCTGGGAACACACGCGGGCGAGGGACAAGGGTTTTTTGTGGTCCAAGGTAGTCAGCTGCGGGCTTGGCAACGTTGGAGATGCCCTTTGCTCACATGCAATCCCACATGCCATTGAAAAAGCAAGACGACCCACGTTCCCTTGGGTCAGCAGCATGCCGGACCGACCATCTCGTGGTCCGACTTGAACACGACAGGGGTGCTGTCAGTGTACCACCTTTTCATTTTGAACTTGTAAACTAAACACTTGTACTAGAGCGTAACACCAAAAGTATATATGAAGTTGGCACCTCACCTATAGCCAGCCTGGTAGCCCACATGTACAATAGTTATTCATACTAGCATAAGTACCATTATAATAAGTGTACTGCCCTTTACTTTTCAACTCGTGAAGCGTAACACTTGATTAAGTAGCCGGAAGATGTGTGTTGCCTGTCTTTGAATGGCTTGGAGGCATGCTAATTGAGGTGTCGGGCTGTTTCAAGGAATGATTGAGGTGTGCCTGGTCCGTGCCCGCATTTAGGGGTCCAACTTACCATGTTCAGGCTGTACTCCTATACTACTCCCTCCGTATCTTACTCCGTGATCAAGGCGGAGGGGAAAACAAGAGAGCGTCATGTTTATTTGCTAATTAATATCATTGCATGCAATGAACTAACCACTACATGCCATGTTAGGTAGTCTCAAGTCATTAAAAACATACACTCCTCACGTCCCTTATTGGTTGATTCATTTATTAATGTAAAAACACAAGAAACGAAGTGGGAGTTAATGCACCACGCCTAAGTGTTTTGGGATTTATTTGGATATCGTAAGATAACTTATCCATCGATACAGGGAGTATGTAAGTAGCTTGGAAAAATAGTAGTTACCTAGGTCGGTTTTGTGAGTCGTCCAAATATAATCATGTGGCTTTGCTTCTTTCTCATTCCTCTCCAACCCTCTTCTCCATCAATCATGCCACCCAATGATCGTGTGGGGTGGAGAGAAGGGGGGGGGGGTTCTGTGTGGGCGCGTCGGTCAAGTAGCATCTAGCTATGAATCGATTGAAAGAGGACTAGGGTGGGTTCGGAGATCGACCGATCTAGAGAGGGGTGGAGAGAAAGATGAATGTATGCTTAAAAAGATATATGAAAGGCTTGGTTACAATTAATGCTTGGTCGAGTGACCTAGGCGTGTGTCGAAGAGTGATGTGACGAGCGAGATACAATCCCGATACCTCGGGAGATCGATTATGTGTGACATGAACAAAGAGGAAGAGAGGTGGTGTGTGTGTGTGCGTGCGAGAGAGAGAGAGACCCCGAGATGAAACCGAGAGAGATCGAGTGGGTGCATGTGTGATACAGAGAGATGGTGCATCAAAGAAAAGAACCGTGACATCACACTATGTCGGGTGTGTGAGACACTTTACGCATAAGAAGACACATGGTATTTGAATCCCTAAAAAAGTTTCAAATATTAGAATTTCAACCTAAAGTGGATAATCTTTGAACCGGTGATCATAGCATCTGCAAATCATATGTAAAGGGCATTCAATGTCCGTTTCGGTCTTGAACGTACAATATACTCCCTCCTGTCCTTTTTAGTCTACATATAAGTTATGTGTGTAGTCAAAGTATATCTACTTTGATCAAACTTACAGAAAAAAGTATCAACATTCAACAACGCCCAATCAATATTGTTAGATACGTACGTACTCCTGGATTTGTGTTCAAACAGAAAATGGTTTCCAATTTGTATTCAAACACGTGAATGCTTGTTCTCGCACATGCTCTTGTTACTAGGATTTCGCCATATCTAGCCAGTTCAATAGTAGTATTTTTATTTTTGAAGCTCCAGTCCAATAGTACTAGGAGTTGTAGTACTAGTGGATTACTGACAACATCTTCGGTAGAGTATGGAGTGCTCCTAGTACTAACACACGGCCCACCTCATCCTCTCAACAAATTTTTTGGAATCCGTGCTGCAATCTCCCCATCTAGCCATCCTCGTCTCTCTCTTCTAAATTTAGCCGACACGGGCGGGGAAGGGGTGGGATGTCCAAGGGGGAGAGGGAGGGGGAAAGTTTGCATGCCGTCGGTTTGCTCTCAACTGCGGTCCCACAAGCGAGCGAAAACGCAAGACGAAGCGTGTTCCATTCGGTGAGTGACAGCAGGGTCCACCGTGTCGGTGTGCAACGCGAACGCAAAAAGATTTATGTACACCATCCGTTCCTTATGAACTTGCATACTTCGAGTACTCCTTTTTTAACACAGTATGGACGTAAGTGCTCATACATACGCGCATACACTCACCCCTATGAATGCACACACACACCCTACCCCTATGAGTACCTTCGAGAGACTAAGCCGGGAATGGTGGGGAGGTTCGAACATCTGCCACGTGAAACTCCGAAACTTTGGTCCCATCCCATCCACCCCACCCCACAACTCTCTAGGCTCCAGCTGTCTAGCTTTGCAAACTCCGCATAGTCAAAACTGATTGACCGGTCGTCACCAGTACCACTATTCACACCAGAACCTTCGCTGCTCGGTCTACATCAGCTACTTGCCGGCCAGTCACCACTGCCCCAAAACCACACCTCCTCTCTAACCCATTCTCCCACCTTTCGATCCCCTAGCCCGCATCAGCCGTCCCCTAGTCCACAGGAAAGCCATGGTGCGCAGCAAGATCACGTACTACCAGATGTTGGCGCCGGAGCGCCGCATAAAAAGCACGGCGGCGGTCGCCGCCACAGACCTTCATTCCAAAACTTGCTTTGCGGCGGGCCAATCCCCGATTCCTCTAGAGCCGAGCTCCGAGCAGGAGGAAGCCAATCCGATGTTCATGGTGGAGGTCGAGGCACAAAAGGCCCCCGATGCGGATGAGATGGTGGACGTCGACTTCGTGCCGGCGTCGGGGTCCCCCATGGTGCAGGCGGACCAGCAGTTCAACCTGGCGATCCTAAATGAGCACCAGGTGGCGGAGGCTCAACTCGACACGGAGCGCGCAGATGCCGTTGCCATCGAGCCCCTCCTACAGGCGGAACCGGATGTTGTGGACGTGAACCGGGCGGTGGAGGCTCAACTCGACGCGGAGCATGCGGATGCCGCTGCCATCGAGGCCCTCCTACAGGTGGAATCGGATGTCGTGGAGTTGAACCGGGCAGCGGAGTCCCAACTCGACGTGGAGTGCACTAATGCCGCTGCCATTGATGCCCTCCGACAGGCGGAACCGAACGTCATGGACGTGAACCGGGCGGTGCTCGCGTCCGTGCAGAGTGCCCGCACGCTCCGCCTAAATGAGTACCTTGTGGCCGAGGACAACCATGCTACGGAGACACACGTCCGTAGCTCCGGCTGGTTCACGCCGGCAGCCAAAGACGACGAGGTCGACTCGTTTCGCGAGCAGTGATAGTTTTTCTTTATGTTGTTGTTTTTAGGGATCTTTTGCTATGTAAAATCATATTTCTGCAATTCAACCGACTTTCATCATTGGGTCAGTCGACCATTTCAGGCGGTTGGATGAAGATCCTACGTCTCCTAACCCTTCTTCTTCCTCACCTCTTCTTCTTCCTCAACAGACCACCGCACGGGCCACCAGCGGAACCATCACACCCTAGCCCCCGTGGCAGGCTGCGCTACCGCCACTGCCTCGCCGCCCTGCCCTCGTCTGAACCGCCCACCACCGTCGGTCTTCCGCCGCCCCCGGCCATCCCTCTAGCCCCCCCCCCGCGTCAAGTTTTTCCTCCGGCAAGGCACGACCACTGCCCCCACCATCGCCGTCCACCACTGCCGCCACCCAAAACCCTAAGATAGATAATGGGGTTGCCCTCTGTGAGCCCCTTCCTTCCCTCCGGCGAACTCTCAAAAATCGACTGACACCAATTTGAAATTCAGTCGACTGGCAATTAGGCAATGTGAAAAAATATAGAGGCCTCATAAACATACTGTATGAACAAAAATTAGGTGTCAGCAGTTAGATGGCTGAGTTTGGTTTGATCACATGTGGTACCACTAGTCGATGAAAAAGGCAAGCTGATGCGCATTCACTTGGCTTTGTGGCGTGGCGGACCGACTGTGTGAGGGTGCGGTGCGACCGCGACAGGCATGTGTAAGTGTACATCCTTTTCATTTTGAACTTGTAAATCATAACATTTGGTTTGCGAGGGTGAGCGACTTCAATTTTAGTACGTATTGTACTGTGTTAAAAAGAAGGACAGGGTTTTCCTTCGCGGGATCGATCGATACAAATCCTGATTATAAATGCAATGGTGGGTCAGACTAGTTTGGCCCATGCTCGGATTGCTAACATGGGTTCCCGCATGCCAGTGAAATGTGAAGCCAATTTGCATTAAGCAGCGGGGCAGATCGAACGTGCACTGGTCTAATTCGAATGCGACAAGCGTTCTGTGAGTGCTCCTTTTCATCGTTTTAACCTTGTGAAGATAACCCCCTGAACAATAAAATTGTGAAGATAACACTTGGTGGTTCTTTGACTTCGCGCGATACATCATTGGAATACCCGATTATAATGGCGCTGAATTTTCTACTAAATCCTCCCAAAAGCCATCCTCTTCGCCCCTGCGGCTGCAATCATCGCGCTAATCATATATCCCCAAATTTTTGTATACAAGGCCACAAACTCATATTGCAGGTACTAGGGTAAGAATTAAAGTTGCTTTAACACAATGTTAAAAGCTAGCTTTCCTCCTCATTTGATGTGTGAATTAATACGTATTTTTTTCTCCAATGCCCAACAAGCCAACCCTCTCACCCCCCATTGGTTGATTAATGTAGCGCATGCAAACCAACCTTCCCACTTCCGCATGCATGCAAGGGATATTAATGTCATTGGTTGCTAGTAGTATGAGGCAAACCCATCAATTTTGCCTCGATTAGTATTACTGGCCTTATATAGCTTCAAATTGTAATTTTGATAGTGGCCTTGTATACAAAAAATGGAGGGAGTAACTATTTGACTTCCTTCCCCATTACGATGACGTTGACGATATCTCAATCGCCATGGCTTTGGCGAAGTGTGTTCTACGGAGCACACCATTGAGGCAGATGATGGTATGCCGTTCGCAAGTGCTGCCTGCAAGCCGAGACAACTGCCTTCTTTGCATCCAGGAAGTCCGTTGAACCAAAGGAGGCCTAAATGTAGCACAATAGTGTCGTCTGTCCAGCTTACTGGGTAAAGGTGGTTTCTCGAAGAAGATGATGGAGGAGTGGAGTCAGTGAAGAGTGAAATGGTGATTGCTTCGTCCGTGCTTTGTGATTTGACGCCTCACTGCTTTGTGATTTTTGATAGAAGGTACAAGGGAGTAGACTCTGTGCTCTATGAATGCATCCAAGCACAGGAGAAAGATGAGAGAGGTTGCACAGTTTGGCATTGGCGCACCAGGGAGCTTCGGTTCCCTCTTTTTTGGCTTTGTCAACAACCTCTACAATGGTTCCCATCGATGCCAAAAGCTATTTTACCATTTGGCTACACATTGTGGATGCCCTTAAGCGTACCACTTGGTTTTGCTCCTTGGTGCTATCTATACAAATCTTGATTATATTGATCTACAAAATATATCAGGATTAGTAAAAAGAAGGTGATTTTGCCGCGCGGAAGGCGGGGGAGATTTTTCATTTTTAGAGGAGGTTGGCCTCATGGTTTGCTAACATGCAGTCCCACGTTCAGTGATGTACCAAGCCGATTTGTGTCCCACATGAGTCAGAACAACGGCAGAAACAACACGTGGTTAACTTGAAGAGGAGATGGGAGAAGCGGATTCAGCAAAGAGTGAAATGATGGTTGCTTCGTCCCTCCAACTTTTTTTGAGCATCACTTCGTCCCTCCAACATAACTGCGGGAAAGGTGCAATTTTGTGATTTGACGCCTCATTGCTCATTACTACTACGGCGCCAAGACCAGGGTGCATCCCCCTGCTACTCTGCACTGTTATTTGGTGCATGGCACGTGGACCCGATTGCTTGATGTCCCACATTATAGGCGAAAGGGACTAGAACATTTATGAAAGCAAGCGCTCCACTCTTACGATGGAGGAGTACACGACATGGCAGCCCCAGTGAAATGTTACTTGTACTATACTACTATTGTTTTGTTGTTTAGCATGATCCATCGATACAAATCCGATTAAACAGGCGAGGGCGGGATTTTTCCCGTGCGGTAGGTAGGGTAGTTTGGCATAGTCGGTTTGGCACAAAGAGCAAGAGAAAGATATGAAATGCTTGAATGTGTAATGGGCCCTTTGTGTGTGTGTGTGTGTGTGTGTGTGTCGTCGGACCTTTCATATCACTAGATGATACTAGCCATACATTTCAACGCAACTTTAATGCATGCAATCTGAATAATCGAAGTAACAATATGAGATCTAGTAAAACTAGAAACACATATGATTTATTGTGTTAGAGTGTAGTAGTGCTGTATTGCATAGTTTTTAGATGTAACATGCGAGAATGTATAGAGATGTACTTTTGGAGGGCCTACAAAGATAAATTGGGCATAAAGTGGATTCAAATATTTGTATTTATCTTCATAGCATTTGTAACTCATATCTAGAGTTTGTACGGTAGACGTGAATGATTGTTCGCTCTTACAAAACTAGTACAACAATAATGGGGTGGCGTGCGCCAATTTAGGTAGTGGGAGGTTGGCCTACTCGGATCCATGGAGTGGTGGTCATTGTATTTGAAGCAAAAAAGCGTAATACGGTCACCGGACTTCAGAATACGCTTGTTATGGTCAGTATATACGTTTTGCGGTGATTATACGGTCACTTGCTCACCGTTCAACATTGGATTGCACTCTATTGACCGACCAAATAGTCTACATGGCACTATGTTGACTGGTTAAATTGGCCACATTCCTTGCGGGTCCCACCTGTCAGTTCACAAAGGAAAAAAGTAAAATAAACACAAATTTACGCAGGCGCGACAAGACTCCAACCCGTGCGCGGGAACCACCTGGTTCTGTATGTGTGTGTTAGGGCCTGATGTGTGCGTATGCACGTGTATGTTGAGCACTTGAGCGTGAGCATGTGTGTTGGTCGTGTGGTGTGTGCATGCATGTGTGTGTGTGTGTGTGTGAGTGTTGCGTGTGTGCATGTGAGTGTTGCGTGGCTGCGTGTGTACATGTGAGTGTTGCATGCATGCAGTTTGTGTGCATGCGTGCGTGTGAGTATACTCACCACAGTAGCTCCTATCTATTAAAAGAGAAGGCTTAGCATACCAACACAAGGCCACCTTGTCCGCTGTGCCCGTGGTCACGACTTTGAATACCCATCGTCCAATACATTTTTATCATTTGTTTTCATTCTTATACCCACCGACAGGTGGGCCCTATGGTAGTGAGATAATGTGT
This sequence comes from Thinopyrum elongatum, assembly GCA_011799875.1. Classification (NCBI taxonomy): domain Eukaryota; kingdom Viridiplantae; phylum Streptophyta; class Magnoliopsida; order Poales; family Poaceae; genus Thinopyrum; species Thinopyrum elongatum. The sequence goes on along the minus strand of CM022298.1, from coordinate 548,776,166 downwards.
GCTGATGATGCAACACTAGATACGCCACGTGGAGCATTTAACAGGTCAACTAGCCGTGTCTTCAACAAATACAGAGTTGTACGGTGAGCCCATGACTGTATAATAACCACAGGACGTAAATGTTGACCGTAATGAGTGAATTCTGAAATCCAATGAATGTATCATGCTTTCACTTCAAATACAGTTATCGTTGGTGTATATCTTGCGAGAGAAAGATGAAACTTGCATGAATGTGCTGGGGGCATACTTTTAGAGGGCCTAGAGATAGTTTGTGTGCGTACGTGAAAGGGGCGTAGGGGGTGCGATGGAGAGAGAGATTCTCTTCATTTCTCTTTATTATGACTAACTTTATATACAGTATACAAATAAAAAAAATTCACAATGCGGAATCAATATCATTGGGTGCACCATGCAAATTAACTTTCATACTCCATATAACTTTGTAATGTTGTATATATGTAGATTTTCTAAAATAATTTTTTGGCCAAACTTTGTGTAGTTTTTATTCAAAAGGAATGTTGTATGTGAAGTAAAAGTGAAGCGAGGGCTTTTTAGATCAATGGGGCACATGATAAGATGTAACATGTGTGAATGTGTAGTTGATGAATTTGACAGGGCCTAGAGAGGGTATGTGTACGTATTCGAGAGAGGCATGGATAGAGGGGCCAGCGGGGGAGGGGGTGATGAGAGATATATAGCATGAGAAATGAGAGAGGTCTAGAGAGAGAGAGAGAGACGAATAGGATGTCTCAGCGAGAGATGCTCTTGAGTGTGTCCATGCAAGGGAGAAAGGGATAGAGGCATGAGGAGAAATAGTCTGTGCGGTGTGTGTGTAGGTATGTGTGGGTGTGAGAAGATACCGAGACCTAGGGGTAGAGGGTGTGTCACCGCGTGAGGTCTAGTGGGTCGAGGTGAGGCCCCTGGGTCGGTTCCGTCCTGCTCCACATTGGTCGGCCTGTGACGCATTTCACGGATTCCCATAGAGGACTAGTCGTACAAGACAAAGATACCAGAGCTGCGAAGGACTCTGTGTGCACTGACAAAGCTGGCAAGGATTTGTAACCCTAGTTCCTAGGTGATAACCCACAAGTATAGGGGATCATTTGTTGTCTTTTTTGATAAATAAGAGTGTCGAACCCAACGAGGAGCTAAAGGTAGATCAAATATTCCCTCAAGTTCTATCGACCACAGATACAACTCTACGTCTGCTTTACCTAGAACAAGAATAAAACTAGAAGTACTTTGTAGGTGTGGTAGGATAAGTTTGCAAGATAATAAAGAACGAGAAAATAAAAGTTAGGTGATGTTTAGATAAAGAAACAATTAACTTAGAAAAACGAGTGTGGATTGGTGGTGGTAGGATTTGCGGAATTGTCCCTTAGCAATTGACTATGTTGCTTAGGCCGATAGCAAGTTTTTATGTGGGAGAGACCTCTGCTAGCATGTCCTCCCTTACTTGGAATTCTATGCACTTATGATTGGAACTATTAGCAAGCATCCGCAACTACTAATGTTCATTAAGGTAAAACCCAACCATAGCATTAAGATATATATTGGTCCCCCTTCAATCCCGTATGCATCAATTTCTATGTTTAGGCTAAAGCTGCTATCACCCTTGACCTCCAATGCATAGTCCTATCAACATACAACTAACCCTATGGTGTGATCCACACGCGCACTCATATGATGGGCACCAAAGGACAGCAACATAACCACAAGCAAATTAAACCAACCATAGCAATTCACCAATTACCGATAGGATGGCAACATATCATTGGGTAATAGTATGAAGCATAAAGCACCATGTTCAAGTAGAGGGTACAGCGGGTTGTGGGAGAGTGGACCGCTGTAGATAAAAGGGGGAAGGTGATGGAGTTGTTGGTGAAGATGACGGAGTTGTTGGAGTAGATCGCCGTCACACGATGATTTCCCTGGCGGCATTCCGGCACCACCGGGAGAGAGGGGGAGAGAACCCCCCTCCTTGTTCTTCTTCCTTGGCCTCCCCCTAGATGGGAGGAGAGTTCCCCCTCTGGTCCATGGCGGTGGAGGGGCTGGAGCCCCTCCGAGATTGGATCCCCCTCTCTATTCTCTTCTGTTTCGCGTTCCCCCGATATGGCTGAAAACCGTTTCTTAAAATCCGAAGATCCATAACTCCGATTGTGCTGAGATTTTAACACGATCTTTTTCTGGATATAAGCTTCCTTGCGCCCGAAGTAGATCTCCATCCTACTTACGAGGAGGGAACAACCCACCACCATGTGCCTGGGCTGCCTGGCGCGCCCAGGTGTCTTGTGGTGGCTGTGGGCCCCCGTTTGCGTTGATTCCACCTCCCAAAAGCCATAAATATTCCAAAATAATTCTCCATAAAGTTTTATCGTATTTGGACTATCTTTGATATAGATATTCTGCGAAACAAAAAACATGCAACAAACAGGAACTGGCACTGGCACTGGATCAATAGGTTAGTCCAATAAATCATATAAAATGTTGCCAAAAGTATGTAAAAGTTGTATAATATTGGCATGGAACAATAAAAAATTATAGATACGACAGAGATGTATCAGCATCTGAAAGTACATGTAGTCCCCATGTGTGGTTTTGGTAATTAAATGACAATCCTTATGGACTAATGTTTACATTGAGATATACATTTGAAGGTTAGTCCCATTAGAAAATGATTGAAGAATATTGGAAGACAACTCCTTTGAAGCAACAATTACATCGAGATGATCAAAATGGAGTTCATTGGAGTATCTGAAGGATTACATGCTTAGAGCTATGGTGTGAGCCATAATGGATCATGATCTCGAGAGAATGATTAAAGAGAAGAATTTTACATATGGCTTGAAGATAGGATCATGATGAGCTCATATGTTGAGTCATGGATGATTATGTCTTGAAGTAAGTAATTCATGTGAAGAATTCGTTGTGCCTCTCAAGAGATTGTGATGGAGCATGAAGAAGAACAAATGATGACCAATATGGTATTCATGGATAAACTCTATATGGTCATATGATAATTGAGATATTGGTAATCATGTCTTGAAGAAATGAAGCATAGTGAAGAATTCAATATGTCCTTCAAGACGTCAAGATTGAACATGGAGTAGAGGTATCGTCTGACCAAGATGAAGCTCGAAGATTGAAGTCCAAATGGTCAACACACAAGTGCAAATAATGTACCACACATGATCTTGTGGTATGGTAAAAAAGTGTCAATTGCACTTTGTGTACTAACCCATACTATGTCTTGTTTATGTTTATGAGGGTTAGGTTATGCTCATGGGCTCGCATCGAGAGAAAGATTCCAAGTGTCCATGAGAGGATGACATCAAGTGTTCATGATCATGGCTGACAAGGGCAATTTCAAGATAACCATCCCGAAGGATTACATCCTTGAAGCTTGTGGATGATCACTTGATGGACAAGTGAAGATGAATACAAAGCAAAGCTTCCCACATTGTGTATGGGGGAGCTACTTGAAGACTTCACCAATGTCTTGCCTTCAACTTGATCCAAGAAGAAACATCAACATCAAGCTCAAGTGAAAGGCTCGAGTCAAAGGTATTAGTTCCTTTGGCATTAGTGTTGTGGAGTGATGACCACCAAAGAAACATATACACTCAAGTATGGATTCTCGATAGCTATGTAGTGTAGCTCTTTTATGATTCTTGAGTTATAGGGATCCCGCACTATTAAGAGGGGATCAAAGGGGTTAGTGATAGATTTGCTCGAGTCAACATCTTCTATTTCTACTTCCTCACATCATATTCCAACATAGGCATATTTCACTCCTATCCAATACAAATACAAAATGCCTATACATCTACCAAAGAAAATCCAAAGCCAAATAGGTTCCCAAACATATGATAAAACCTTTGCATAATTTGCATCCTCCATTTTCATTGATCTTGGGTGGTTCTCTATGTGAGGACCTGGGCTTTTTCCATAGCTTCAAAACGAGCCCAAGATCATCAAAATCGGAGTCCGGATGTGAAAGTTATGCATGTTTCAGTTTTGGGGTTCCTGCTGTTTTTCTATTCGCCGGACATCCGGGACTTGGCCGGATGTCCGGGCTGCCGGGTCGCCCCGGATATCCGGGATCCTCCCGGATATTCGGTCGTAGATGTCCAGAAACTGTGTTGATTTGCTGGTTGTGTCCGCCGGATGTCCGGCCCTTGGCCAGATGTCCGGGGCTTGAAAGTTGGCCGTCCCCGGACATCCGGGCCCCCTGTTTTTCTACTACGTGTGTGTACTTTGTGTGGTTTTTCTTCAGCCGCCGGATGTCCGGCCCTTGCCCGGATATCCGGCCCATCTCAGCCACTTACACTAAAACGACTAGATTTCTTGGCTTGCTATATATACCCCTCTACCAATCTGGTAGAGGGTTGGCCACTCCATTCCAAATATCCCAAGAACCCTAAGTGGCTCCCTCTCACTCTTCCACACCAAATCCTAGATCCCGGAAGCATTTGTGAGAGTTCTCGAGAGTTGTTCCAATCAAAAGACAGATCCACTCCCTCTCCCTCTCTTGACCAAAGGAATTCATGATTTGAGCAAGTCTTGAGCATTTCCCCCTTGATCTTGTTACTCTTGGAGGTTGGAGACTCCTAGGTGGTAGGAGTGCTCCGGTGAGGAATCAACTTGTGATTTGTCCCCGGAAAGTTTGTGAAGGTTTGGAGGCCGCCTCAAGGTCTACCACTAGTGGTTGAGAAACGCCTTCGTGGTGTTGTCTCAAAGGGAGAATAGGGTGAGCCTTCGTGGCGTTGGTGTGTCTTCGTGGTAATATCCACCTCTCTTATGGTGAATAGCTTCCCTCCAAGGAAGTGAACATCGGGATACATCCTTGTCTCCATGTCTTCGGTGATTTCTAACCCTAGCCACTACTTGTGGTTTACTTTGGTCACTTGAACTTGCATTCACTATATATATTGTTGTCCTCATTATATTGTGTTGGTTACCATATCATAGAGATTATTTAGGCCAACACTTTATAGCCCGCAGTTCATACTTGCTACTATTGATATATCCTATGCTTAGTGTGAATTGCTAGCTTGTAACATTCATTTCCATATCTTGTGATATAACTTGTGTAAGCTTGTAGTGCTTACTTGAGTTTGCTTGTATCATTCAATTCCATATATTGTGATACAATTTGTATAAGCTTGTATTGCTTACTTGTGGTTGTGTGTATTATTCATTTCCATATCTCGTGATATACATTGAGTAAGTTTGTATGACTTACTTATGCTTACTCATATCCTCGTTGTTCTCATCTTGTTTATCCTAAGTTGTTGGTGCACTTAGTGAGCCTAGTATATTTAGGATTTGTGATTGAAAAGTATCCGCTTAGTTTATTTCCGCATTAGGATATAGCCAAATCCGTAAAAGATTTTAAAACACCTATTCACCCCCCCCTCTAGGCGACATCGTGGTCCTTTTAGCATCCCCAAGCTTAATTCCTACTCGTCCTCGAGTAGGTAAATGATAAAAAAGATAATTTTTGATGTGGAATGCTACCTAGCATAATCTTGATCATATGTCTAATCATGACATGAATATTAAGACACGAGTGATTCAAATCAATAGTCTATAATTTGACATAATGACATTAATACTCAGGCATCCCAACAAACAATCATGTCTTTCAAAATATCAATGCTAAAGAAAGCTATCCCTACAAAATTATATAGTCTTGTCATGCTCTGTCTTCTCGACACAAAGTATTTATCATGCACAACCCCGATGACAAGCCGAGCAATTGGTTCATACTTTTTAACGCGCTTTAGCTTTTTCAACTCCCATGCAATACATGAGCGCAAGCCATAGATATAGCACTATAGGTGGAATAGAGTATGATGATAAGGGTAAATATAGAGAAGACAAAAAAGTAAGAAAGTCTCACATCAACGCGGCTAACCAATGGGCTATGGAGATGTCCATCAGTTGATATCAATGCGAGGAGTAGGGATTGCCATGCAACGAATGCACTCAGAGCTATAAGTGTATGAAAGCTCAACATGGAAAGTAAGTGGGTGTGCATCTAACTCTATAATGAAAAATTCCCACTAGTATATGAAAGTGACAACATAGGAGACTCTCTATATGAAAAACATGGTGCTACTTTGAAGCACAAGTGTGGAATTAGCATGCCCCTTCTCTCTTTGTCTCTTTTTTTCTTTTTATTTTTTTTCTTTTTTTCTTTTTTTCTCTTTTTGTCCGGAGTCCCATCCCGACTTGTGGGGGAATCATAGCCTCCATCATCCTTTCCTCACTGAGACAATGCTCTAATAATGAATAATGATGATCATCACACTTCTATTGACTTATAGCTCAATATTACAACTCGATACCTAGAACAAAGTATGACTCTATATGAATGCCTCTAGTAGTGTACCAGGATGTGCAATGACCTAGCGTAACATGTATAAAAAATGATGAACGGTGGCTGAGCCACAACTACTATGTCAGCTATATGATCATGCAAAGCAATATGACAATGAATGCTCAAGTCATCAAAACGGAAGCGGTGGAAATTGCATGGCAATATATCTCGGAATGACTATGAAAAGGCCATAATAGGCAGGTATGGTGGCTATTTTGAGGAAGATATAATGAGGCTTATGTGTGATAGAGCGTATCATATCACAGGGTTTGGATGCACCTGCAAAGTTTGCACCACATCTCGAGGTGAGATAGGGCAATGCACAGTACCGTAGAGGCTAGCAAATTGCGGAAAGGTAAGAGTGTGTATAATCCATGGACTCACACTAGTCATAAAGAACTCATATACTTATTGCAAAAGTTTATTATCCCGCGAAGCAAAGTACTACTACGCATGCCCCTAGGGGGATAGATTGGTAGGAAAAGACCATCGCTCGTCCCCGACCGCCACTCATAAGGAAGACAATCAATAATAAATCATGCTCCAACTTCATAGCATAAAGAGAGACTATACATGCATGCTTCGGGAATCACAAACCTTAACACCAACATTCTTACTAACCACAACCATTTACTAGTACCTCCCACATATTGTCATCTCTATATCGCTAAACTATTGCAAGGAATCAAACATATCATATTCAGTGATCCATAAGTTTTATGTAGGATTTTATGACTAACCATGCAAATGACCAATTCATGTTGACTCTCTAAATAGATATAAGTGAAGCAAGTGAGTTTAATTCTTTCTATAAAGTACCATGCTCTAATAAGTATAAGTGAAGCAAAAGAGAATTCTACAAATAACGGTTTTCTATGTGAAGAGAAACAGGCAATCCAAACTTCAAATGATATAAGTGAAGCACATGAAGCATTCTATAAAGCCATACTGAAAAGATATAAGTGAAGTGCAATGAGCATTCTATAAATAAACCATGGAATATCTCACACCAGCATGGTGCATAAAATAAAAATGAAAACTAATCACAAAAGATGCTCCAAGATTTACACATATCACATGAACGAAACAAAAACGAAAACATACCGATACTTGTTGAAGAAAGATGGGATGCCTTCCGGGGCATCCCCAAGCTTAGACGCTTGAGTCTCCTTGGATATTTACTTGGGGTGCCTTGGGCATCCCCAAGCTTGAGCTCTTGCCTCTCCTCCTTCTCCTCATATCGAGATCTCCTCGACCTTTGAACACTTCATCCACACAAAACTTAACAGAAGATTGGTGAGATCAGTTAGTATAATAAAGCAAATTACTACTTTAAGTACTATTGCAAACCCAGTCATATTTTGTTTTTGCATTGTAGCTACTATATTATAACTTCTCCATGGCTTATACCACCGATAAAATTGATAGTTTCATCAAAACAAGCAAAACAATGCATCAAAAACAGAATCTGTCTTAAACAGAACAGTCTGTAGTAATCTGAACTTTAACAATACTTCGGTTACTCCAAAAATTCTGAAAAATTAGGAAAAAATAAAAAAAATTCTTAGAAATACTGTGCAAAATGTTTCAGAAACTTTTGATGTTCCAGAAAAAAATGTAAAATCATGCACCGCAGCAAAAGTTTCTGTTTTTACACCGCACGTACCAACAAGCAATATAATCATCCTAAAGGCAAAACTTGGCACATTATTTTTATAATACAATGGATTTGTACAAGGGGATAATTATTTTTTGAGAAACTTCCATGAAAAATTTACATTGTTTCCATGAGCATGAACACAAGTGTTCAAGGTTGACCCTCACCTCCCCCAAGCGTCACCTTTCAATCGCTTCTCTTTTTGAAAAAGTTTTTAAGTTCTCCTCTATATTTTTTTGTTTTTAAACTTTATAAAAGCAAACAATAGAAATAAATCACTACTGGAATCAGGATCTTTGCCTTCAGCCAGTTCTTTGCCGCCTGCTTGCTGATGGCAAAGAAGGTCTTTGCCATCAGCTTACAAAAAACTGACGGCAAAGAAAGGGCTGACGGCAAAGATCATGTTTGCCGTCAGCCAGGTCTTTGCCGTCAGCTAGCAGACGGCATAGAAGCTTTGTCGTCTGCTAGCAAACGGCAAAGAGGGAGGTTGGCCCACTAACGAGAACAACCTGATGGCCCCCCTCTTTGCCGTCTGCTAGCAGACGGCAATGCTTCTTTGCCGTCTGCTAGCAGACGACAAAGAAAGTGGCCAACCTAACGACCGTTCCGCCCCCCGGCCCCACCCCACTAGCTAGGCTCTTTGCCGTCTGCTAGCAGACGGCAAAGAAATTTGACCTAACTAAAAAACTCTTAGCGCCCCGCGCCCCACCCCTCTCTCTCTCTTCCCTCACCTCACCCGCGCCGCCCCCGTGCCCAAGCCGCCGCCGCCCCGCGCCACCCCTGGAGCCCGAGGCGCCGTCGGCCAGCCCCGCCCCCCAGAGCCCGCCCCATCGCCGGCCTGCCCGCCTGCCCCGCCCGGCCGCCCCGCCCAGCGGACACAGGGCACGGCGGCCGCCCTGCCCCGCCCCATCGCCAGAGCCCCGCCCCGCCGCCGGAGCCGCACCATCGCCGGCTGCCCTTCCCCTCGGCCTCCTCAACCTACGCCCCCTCCCCGTGGCCTGCCTCCTCAACCCGCACCCCCTCCCCGTGGTGAGTTTTTGTGTTTTTTTTGTTCTATTTTTTTAGATTTAGTTTAGGTTAGTTTAGTTTCGGTTAGGTTAGTTTAGTTTAGTTTAGGTTAGATTTAGTTTAGTTTAGTTTAGTTTTTTTTGTTTTTTAAGAATAAACAAGAAAGATGAAAAAAGAAGTAAAACAAGAAGAGGAAGATGAAGAAGAAGAGGAAGAAGAAGATGATGAAAAAAAGAACAATAAGTAGAAGAAGAAGAAGAAGAAGAAGAAGAAGAAGAAGAAGAAGAAGAAGAAGAAGAAGAAGAAGAAGAAGAAGAAGAAGAAGAAGAAGAAGATGATGAAAAAAAAGAAGTAGAAGAAGATGATGAAAAAAGAAGTAGGAAAAGTAGAAAAAGAGGGTCGCCGATGGTCGAGGGTCGCTGAGGGGTCGAGGATCGCCGAGTGGTCGAGGGGTCGAGGATCGAGGGGAAAAGGAGTCGAGGGTCTAGGGGTCGAGGATCGAGGTGTCGAGGGGTCGAGGGGAAAAGGGGTCGAGGGGTCGAGGGTCGCCGAGGGGTCGAGGGGTCAAGGGTCGCCGAGGGGTCGAGGGGTCGAGGATTTGCCATCTCGACCGCGACACTCCGACCCCCTGATCACGACAACCTGACCCCGACACGACACCCCGACCCCGACATGACACCCCGACACCGCGACCCCGACACAGCACCCCGACCCCGACATGGCACCCCCGACCCCGACACAACACCCCAACCCCGACACGACACCCCCGACACCCCGACCCCCGACACCTCCCAAAAAGGTGCTCTTCGGCCTTCCAGAGGCCGACGGGGTCATATATTTGTGAATTATGAGTTAGGTCATATATTTTTCGATTTTGTTATAAAAAACATCATATTTGTGTTGATTAGGTGGTTTTAAATGTGCAGTTGTTTCGTCGCTGCGAGGGTCTGGTGTTCGACGACCTCCCCATGCGTTCGACGAGCTCCGCCCCTGCGTTCGTGGGTGAGCGCAAATGACATCTCCTCCTCCCCCCTTCATTTGCTCTGTTCCGGTCTTCGCGCCGATGAAACTTGCTAGCTATAGGTGTCTTCAATCATCAGTATGTGTGACCACTATGCGTCTCCCGTTCAAAAGGGTTACATCTATAAATATGCATGCATTTGCATATTTATAACCGTGATTCTTTCAAATTGTCCAACGTTATCCATGGACAGCCCGAGTATGTGTAGATTGGGTTCGTTTTCCCATATGCTCTACTCCGGATCTAATGCAGAATTTCGTCAGTGCCTCCCTGTTGTTCTCCGGGTACACACCCTCTCTGCTTATTGCCGAGACGTGTATTAGGAGAACAGCGGGGAGGTGCTACCGAAATTTTGCGTCGGATCCGGAGCAGAGCATGGGAAAACGAACCCAATCTACACATACTCGGGTGGGATTAAGACCTATCTTTACCTATTAGCATCTAGGTTGCATGGACGTAATAAAAGTGACAAACTCCATTAACTGATGGATATAGTTTGCTGAATTATGTATGTATTTCTTGTGTGTCCAGTAGCTACGCAATATGAGTGATCGTGCGTGGATGTACACCGGTCACACTAGTCAGGAAGACATGACCGATGAATGGTTAACAAAAACCAGGGGGTTTGTGAGAGCCGCATTTGCAAATGGCCAAAGAATAAGCTGGTGTCCCTGTGCCCGATGCGACAACTATAAAAGGAGGGACGAGCTTGAAATGAGTAAACACCTGTAGAAGTATGGTTTTACGCCTGGTTATACGGTCTGGACATTTCATGGTGAGTCTGCCCAACGTCCCAGAGCCGAGTTGGTTCGTCATCGCACCGACGAGCATGGTACCAGGATGGAAGACATGGTGCAAAACTTTGATGATGCTCGGGACTCGGACGATGAGATGGAGGAATCTGCAAAGGCCTTCAATGAAATGTTGGAGTCTTCAAAATGTCCTCTCCACGAGCACACTAAGCTTTGTCAGCTGGATGCCATCTCACAAATAATGGCTCTGCAGGCTCAATTCAACTTGGGCAGAGAATGCTACGACGTGATTATGACAATATTTGGACTTTTTCTACCCAAAGGCCATGTACTACCTGCAAACATGTACCAGTCAGACAAAATCCTCCATGCTCTTAAGATGCCCTATGAGAAGATACATGCCTGTGAGAAAGGATGTGCCTTATTTAGGCTTCAGTATGCGGACTTGAACTATTGTCCCATTTGCAAGTCATCCAGGTATGTTGTGGTAGACAACGGTATGGGTGAGAAGACGCAGACCAAATCCCAGTGATTGTTCTTCGGTATATGCCAATCGTACCAAGACTTCAACGTCTTTTCATGGTCGAAGAGACGGCCAGACAGATGACATGGCACAAAACGGGCAAAAGAACCCAACTAGTTGCAGATGGGAAGCTGATGATGGTGCACACATCGGATGGTGAAGCGTTGATGAAAAAGCAGCAGATCCAAGGCATCCTCGAGTCGCCATCAGCACAGATGGGTTCAGTGTGTTTGGTCTGATGGTAGCCCGATATAGTTGTTGGCCCGTATTTGTCATTCCGCTCAATCTCCCCACCCCGGACAGATTATGCAAAGAAAGAACATTTTCCTGACGTTGATAATTCCAGGGCCCAACTATCCGGGGAAGAATATAAATGTGTACATGCAGCCGCTGAAGGAAGAATTACAAGAAGCCTAGGATAATGGGTTCAAGACATACGACACCTTTAGCAAACAGAACTTCATAATGCGTGTCTGGTACATGTACTCGATGCATGACTTGCCGGCGTATGCGCTATTCGTTGGCTGGTGTGTGCATGGAAGGTTCTAGTGCCCCACATGCAAGGGAGCTCTTGAGTTTCGTTGGCTTCAGGCCGGTCGCAAGTTTTCTTGCTTCGACTTGCATAGACAGTTCCTGGATCCTCGCCATAAGTTCAAGAAAGACAAGAAGAACTTCATCAAAGGTAGAGTTGTCAAAAACTCTGCACCACCTGTGTTGACAGGCCAAGAGACCCTGGATCAGTTAAATGCTCTCGAGCCAGATCCAGAGCGTCCAGGGTATTTCAAGGGGTATAATTCGAAACACACCTGGACTCACAAGACATGCTTGTGGGATCTGCCTTACTTCAAAGACCTCCTTTGCCCACACAACATCGACGTGATGCACACTGAAAAGAATATTGCCGAGGCACTTTTTGGTACATTGTTTGGCATAGAGGGAAAGTCAAAGGATAATACTAAGGCTAGAGTCGATCTGGAGGCGCTATGCGATAGACCGTTACAAAACATGCAACCACCGAAAGGAAAGCAGAACTGGACAAAGCCAAAGGAATGGTTCAATCTTGGAAGGCCAGCTATGAGGGAAATTATCTTGTGGGTGAAAATGCAGTTGATGTTCCCCGATGGGTTTGCAGCGAATCTAAAGAGGGGAGCAAGTCTTGAAAAATTGAAGATATTTGGTCTCAAGAGTCATGATTGGCACATATGGATTGAGCGGGTAATGCCGGTGATGTTGCGTGGCTTCATCCCTGAGGATGAATGGCTAGTACTGGTAGAGCTGAGCTATTTCTTCCGTGTTCTTTGTGCGAAAGAACTATCGCCTGGCCTACTAGAAGAAATGGAAGAGTTGGCGCTGGAGTTGATCTGCAAGTTAGAGAAGATCTTTCCACCGGGCTTCTTTAATCCAATGCAGCACTTGATTTTGCATCTCCCGACCGAGGCAAGATTGGGGGGCCCATGCAAAATCGTTGGTGCTACGCAACTGAGAGGATGCAGAAGACGCTTCGAGCAAAATGTAAAAATAAACATAGAATTGAAGCATCGATGGCCGAGGCATTCATTATTGAGGAGGCGGCAAACTTCGTGACAACACACTATGAAGCCAAAAATCGTCATTTGCATAATATGAAGCCTCGGTACAATGCTGGTGACCCTAAAAAGGGTGGATCCAACCTCAGCCTATTCAAAGGGAATCTCACACCAGCCGGTGCTTCTATTTCCTTAACGTTGGATGTCGAAGAATGGCGGACCATTTCGTTGTATATCTTCAACAACCTAACAGAAGTGCGGCCGTACATCGAGTAAGTTCTCGGTACATTGTTTCACAACTTCTAATTCCTTTGAACTGCTCTTATTCCCGGGTATATTTGATATAGTTGATACGTCGCCAAATTCTCGTATGGAGCGGTGATCCAAAAGGATTCCGTCGAAGAGTATGAGCTTCTGGCAAAGCATGGAGGCGGCTATCCCGGTTTCATCTCTTGGTTCAAACAAACGGTAATTTCCATTAGACCATTTCATTTCTTCGTGTAATTTGCGGCTAATGCAACAATCCTTTCGTATTAAACTTGTAGGCTAGTTCAGAGTTTATGGACGCCAAATTGAGACAAGTCGCTAATGGTTTTGACTTTATGGTCCGTTCATTTGACAAATACCACATCAATGGGTATCGCTTTCGTACCTATGGCAAAGAGTTATCTATGGCCGACCGAAAGTCTACAAATTGTTGTGTCTCTGCTATTGGCGAAGGAGATACCGAGTATTATGGAAGAGTTGAAGCAATTTATGAACTTCAATTCTATGGTGCAAACCCACCAAACGTCGTAGTCTTCAAATGTTATTGGTTCCAGCCGAAGGAGACTAGAAGGACTCATGAACATATAGGGCTAGTGGAAATCAAACAAAGCACCCATTTGGATGTTCCTGATGTCTATATTACAGCTCAATAGGCAACCCAAGTTTTCTATCTACCGTGGGCCTGTCAAAGTGATCCAAATCTCAATGGTTGGGATGTCGTTTATGAAGTGCCGCCACATGTTAGACCACCTCCCCCCAATGAAGAGGATAATGAACCTCACATTAACCCAGACACATATGAAGGAGAATTCTTCCAAGAAACACGTCTTTCCAAAAAATGTTTTAAGAACCGCTCAACTTTTCCCCAGAACATTGAAGTAGACAGCGACAATGATTTCGACATCACCCTTGAGCCGGAACAAGAAGAGCCGGAACTAGAAGAGGTTACTGCTGCGGATGACCTGTCAATGCTTGACCGATTATGTAAAGGAGGACTTCCACATGTTGATGCATTTATTGATGATGATGATGAGCACGTCATTACTGATAGTGATGATGATGATGCATTTATTGATCCCGGAGCATATATAGACGATGAAGAGTAATATTAGTAATGTCAGGTATTCAATTATTATTATGTAAATATATATATTATTAATTAGTTCATGTTATTAGGTATTCAATTTTTTATTATGTTCATGATGATGACACACTTAATTTTTTTATTATGTTTATGTTGTACTAATTTCATTTACTCTTTGTCATTGTAGGTGTTGACAGATGGTGGGCGCGTGTCGAGAGCGCTCCGAGCCTCCTTCCTCGGTGCGTGCTGGGAGGGGTGCTTCCATTCCACCCCAGCACCTCCGGAGAGCACTGCTAGACAGTATGCAGACACCGCCGGTGGGTGCTTCTTCTTCGATCGGGAGAGGTCGGTGGAAGACGAAGAGGGGTGCTAGAGGTGGACGTGGCGGCGGGAGAGGTAGGAAGGCTGCTGCGCCTTCGTCGCCGCCACCACCAGCTGATTCTCCCGACCACAGGACTACTCCGTCTGAGGTGGACCCGTCTGACGTGGACCCGTCTCGGACTCCGGTCCACGAGCCTCGGGCCGATGAGCCTCGGGTCGCCGAGCCTTCGTCCCACGAGACTCGGGTCCCAGAGTCTTCGTCCCACAAGACCCCGGTCCCAAAGTCTTCGTCCCATGTGACTCCGGAGGCTAGTGGCCATGCTGATGGTGGCGAGGACAGCTTTTCTGAGGATAGCTATAGCGAGGGTGAGCTGGTTGAGGGGGGCAAGGTCTACCAGCGTGGTGGTACAAAGCTCCCGTCCGTGCCGACGACCCGCGATCAGAGGTGGTTGATTACGCCTAATGGGAAGAAGTAAGTGCATTTACTCTTTTTTAACATTCTGCCTTCATGTTTCTTCAAATTAATCTCTAATGTGTTGGCCTTGTCATACTGCAGGGGTTGGAAACACGCCCCTGGTGTCCGCAGGCCCAACCAGGTCCTTGGTGTGCTTTGCCAGCAGAACTTCCCGGGGTGGGTCACGTTGCCCGGTGAGGGTCAGGTTCCACAGCTAGCAATGAGCTAGGAGCGGTACTTGGCTGCCCCGGCCCCGCCGGAGGAGAGGGTCGACGATGTCTTGTGCGAGACGGTGGCCGACATTGTGATCCGGATGTTTTGGGTAATTTCTCCTTTACAGAATTAAAAATTAATAGTACCTAGTGATTGTACTAATCAGTGTTCTCTTGTTTGATTGCAGACCTTCTACAGATGTCTTGAGGAACATGAGGAGGCCGCGGCTATGGTTGTCGAAGCCGAGTGCAAGCGCCTACTTCAAAACTTACGGCACGAGGCTCGGGTGCAGGATGTTCGAGACTACTTCGCCTCGACTAACATTAAGAGGTCCAAGACGAAGTGCCGCGCCAAGTTTCTGAGTAAGGAGAAGTACATGAAGGTAATTACCTATTCTTAAGGCCTTGTACTTAGTTTTCTTGATTTGATTCGTAGGCGTAGGGCTGAAATTTCTCTTGACTAACTTAGGTGCCCCCGAGATGGTGTGCGGATAGGATGGACTGTTGGGAGGCGTTGGTGGATGAGTGGTGCTCTCCCCAATGGCTAGCCATCCACAACAAGGCCAAGGATAAGCGTGCCCAAATGCAAGGTGTGCCACACCATCAAGGGAGCTCCAACCTGTTTGAGTACGGGGATCACTGGGTATGTGGTTTGCTTCATGATTCATGCAATTTCATTCTTCATGCTAGCTTGAGCCCTTAACTAATATTTGTTCCTCTCTTTTAGGCGCGACACAACAAGAAGGAGGTGCCATCGGTGTTCGACCTCTATGCCATGGCCCATACTGCCCCGTACAAGAAGGCCAAGGCATTCTCTGAGACTGACCTCGATCATACAGAGAGCTTCACCAACATCTCCTCCCACAACAATCTCGTGAGGTATGGAGACGTTGGGAAGATGAGGAAAGGGGAGGACTTCAACCCGAGCCAGAGTCCTTTTGATCCAGAGCTCGTGATGTTATCTGGTGGCAGGAGGTACCATGGCTCGGTAGCCATTGGGGATGAACTGATATGTTGTCCTAGAACTCTCCCGGAGATCAAGAAGCGCCAGACGAGCTCCGATCCTGAGATAAGGCCTCATCCACGGCCAATGGAGCTTGCCATCGAGGCTAGGGCCCAGGAGCTTCTGGCGGAGGCAAACAGGCAGGCGGCGGAGAGGGAGAGGGACATGGAGGAGAGGACGGCTAGGCTGTTGGAGGAGGAGAGGAACCGGAACGACGCGTCTCACCGGGCCCTATACGAGCTCCTCGTGGTAAGTTTCTCCTGCATATTAGCCAAATCATGCACGTAATCTTCGTTTCATTACTAACTAATATGACTGACTCGTGAAAACAAAATGTGCAGTCTGTGTGCCAGAGCAACGGTCAGACCCCTCCGCCGATGCCCCAGATTGGTATAACGCCCACGGTGAGTTTCATTTGAATGTTCATTAGTTACTAGTATTCACATTTGAGTTGCATCATGCTAACGAGACACTGCAAATGATCTTTCGTGCAGCATGCCTCCCGACAAGCATCGACCGAAACTTCTCCGTCTGACACTGGCGCAACCCCGACCGGTCCTTCACCTCCGTGATGATGGTAAGTTTTCCCAAGTGTTTTGCTTAACAAATGCATACTTAGCTTAAGAAATGACCTATTTACCTCCAAAATGACCTATACTTAGCTTATTTTCCTCGAAAATGACACAATAACCTTACTTAGCTCCAAAATGACATATTTTACCTAGGATAGCTATAAAATGACCTATACTTAGCATTTTTTTCCTCCAAAATGACTTAATATGCTTAGTTAGCTAACAAATGGCATAACTACCTAGGATAGCTCAATAATGATCTATACTTAGCTTCTTTAGTTCATTTATGACATAATTAGCTTACTTAGGTAAAAATTGGCATAATAAGCTTGGTTTAGCTCCAAACTATCATATCATTAGTTTATTTTCCTCCGAAATGACAAAATAACCTTACCTAGCTCCAAAATGACCGATTTTAACTAGGATAGCTCTAAAATGACCTACACTTACCATTTTGTCCTCCAAAATGAATAAATATGCTTAGTTAGCTCAAAAATGGCATAACTACCTAGGTTAGCTAAAAAATGACCTATACTTAGCTTCTTTAGATCATTTATGACATAGTTAGCATACTTAGGTCAAAAATGGCATAATAATCTTGCTTACCTCCAAAATGACATATATTTAGCTTATTTTCCTCGAAAATGACACAATAACCTTACTAAGCTCCGAAATGACCTATTTACCTAGCTTAGCTCTAAAATGACCTACACTTAGCATTTTTACCTAGCTTAGCTAAAAAATGGCATAATTACCTAGGTTACCTTAGTTAGAATAAGAAGAAGATAAAGAAGAGGAGAAAAAGAAAGAGAAGAAAAAATCTTCTTCTTCTTCTTCTAGTCTTCTTCTTCTTCTTCTTCTAACTTTCTTCTTTCCCAATTTGTAGATTTGCTTTAGATCACAGAAGCTTGCGTTGATGGAGTCTACTCTTCTCCTTGTCCTTCCTTTTTGTTTTGATTTTGTAGGTTGAACAATGTGAAACTTTCTACCTATATATGTATGTATGGATGAAACCATTGTATGCTTGTTGTTGGATATATGTTGGCTATATATATGTTGGATATGGACTTTTGAGTTGGTATGTATATGTGTTGGATGATCATATCCATATGGCAGGGATATGTATGCTTGTTGAAAGTATTTTCAAATGTATATATATATCCATAAAATTGATTGAATTTAAGAAAAAACAGGGGCAATACAGCCACTTTGCCGTCTGCTGGCAGACGGCAAAGCTGCCACGTGGCAGCTACCTGTGCAACCTGGGGTGCACTGGGCTGGCCTATTTGATTGCTTTGCCGTCTGCCGGCAGACGGCAAAGACCTTTGCATCTTTCCCGTCTGCCAGCAGACAACATAGCAAGCCATGTGGCAGCTACCTGGGGGGCACCTGGGCTGGCCTATTTGGGCACTTTGCCGTCTGCTGGCAGACGGCAAAGATGCAAAGGCCTTTGCCGTCAGCCAGCAGACGACAAAGGGCATGGACGGCACATATTAGGCTTAGGTCCGTTAAGGGGTTAACGGCATGCTTTACCATCTGCTGGCAGATGGCAAAGGCCTTTGCATCTTTGCCGTCTGCCAGCAGACGGCAAAGTGCCCTTTGCCGTAGTTCGTTCAGCCGGACGTGGTGCCGTCTGCTGGCTGACGGCAAAGGCCTTTGCCGTCCGTCAGGCATGCCTTTGCCGTCAGCCATGGCAGACGGCAAAGTGCCTGATTCCTGTAGTGAATAACTCTCTAAAACTTCTGGGTTGTCTCCCTAGCAGCGCTTTCTTTAAAGCCATTAAGCTAGGCATAAAGTGCTCAAGTAATGGATCCACCCGGATCCCAAGGTATATCAAAGCCAATTTTAATTAGCAATTATTTGGCATTTAGTAGTGAGCACAAATCAACATATATCAGGCAATTACGAAGTTTAACTCTCTTCCTATGCATCGGCATGTCATAAAAGAACAATTCATGCACATCAAGTAAATGCCAATACATAGCATAAGCAGTTTCTTGCAATTTTATCGTATTGAAAATATAAAGAGGTGGAGATATAGTTCCTCTCTCATAATAATTGCAAGTAGGAGCAGCAAGCACATGCATATTATATTCACCAAAATCATCATGTGTAGTAGCAAAATGCAACCCATCAATATAATCCTTAATAAGAGCAATCTTCTCCGATATAGTGTAGTTTGGAGAATTCAAAAAGATAATAGGACTATCATGTGTGGGTGCAATAGCAACAATTTCATTCTTAACATAAGGAACTATAGCAAGTTCATCTCCATAAGCATAATTCATATTGGCATCTTGGCCACAAGCATAGCAATCATCAATTCATCAAAAAGGGGTATTTCAAACGAATAAATGGGATCATAGCAATTATCATAGCATTCATCCTTCGGTAAGCACGAAGGGACATTAAACAATGTATGAGTTGAAGAGTTACTCTCATTAGAAGGTGGGCACGGGTATCTGATACGTCCAATACGTCCATTTTGCATCATGTTTTCTTACTGTTATTTATAATGTTTTTATGCATAATAATGCTTTTGGGAGTAATTCTAATGCCTTTTCTCTCGTAATTTGCAAGGTTTACACAAAGAGGGAGAATACCGGCAGCTAGAATTCTGGACCTGAAAAAGCACGTCAGAGCTACCTATTCTGCACAACTCCAAATAAGCTGAAACTTCACGGAGATTTTTTATGGATTATTTAAGAATTATTGGAGCAAATAACTACCAGAGGGGGCCCACCAGGTGGGCCTGGTGGGTTGTGCCCTCCTCGGCCCACCTCCGGTGCCCCTCTTCTGGTATATAAGTCATTTTGACCTAGAAAAAATGAGGAGGGGACTTTCGGGACGAAACACCGCCGTCTCGAGGTGGAACTTGGGCAGGAGAACTTTTGCCCTCTAGTGGAGCAATTCCGCCAGGGGAACTTCCCTCCCGGAGGGGGAAATCATCGTCATCGTCATCGTCATCACCAACAACTCTCCCATCTTTGGGAGGGCCATCTCCATTAAAATCTTCAACAGCACCATCTCCTCTCAAACCCTAGTTCATCTCTTGTGTTCAATCTTTGTACCGGAACCTTAGATTGGTGCTTGTGGGTGACTAGTAGTGTTGATTACATCTTGTAGTTGATTACTATATGGTTTATTTGGTGGAAGATTATATCTTCATATCCATTATGCTACTTAATACCCCTTTGATCTTGAGCATGATTATCATTTGTGAGTAGTTACTTTTGTTCTTGAGGTCACGGGAGAAGTCATGTTGCGAGTAATCATGTGAACTTGATACGTGTTCGATATTTTGATGATATGTATGTTATGATTCCCTTAGTGGTGTCATGTGAACGTCGACTACATGACACTTCACCATATTTGGGCCTAAGGGAATGCATTGTGGAATAGTTATTAGATGATGGGTTGCTAGAGTGACAGAAGCTTAAACCCTAGTTTATGCGCTACTTCGTAAGGGACCGATTTGGATCCAAAAGTTTAATGCTATGGTCAGATTTTATCTAAATACTTTTCTCGTAGTTGCGGATGCTTGCGAGGGGGTTAATCATAAGTAGGAGGATTTTTCAAGTTAGAGCAGCACCTAAGCACTGATCCACCCACATATCAAATTATCAAAGTAGCAAACACGAATCAAGCCAACATGATGAAAGTGATATGATGAAATTCACGTGTACCCTCAAGAACACTTTGCTTATCATAAGAGACCGATTTGGCCTGTCCTTTGCCTCAAAAGGATTGGGATACCTTGCAGCACTTTATTTACTTTTACCGCTACTTGCTCGTTACAAATTATCTTGCTATCAAACAACTGGTTACCGACTATTTCAGTGCTTGCAGTCATTACCTTGCTAAAAACCACTTGTCATTTCCTTCTGCTCCTCGTTGGGTTTGACACTCTTACTTATCGAAAGGACTACAATTGATCCCCTATACTTGTGGGTCATCAAGGCTCTTTTCTGGCACCGTTTCCGGGGAGTGAAGCGCTCTTGGTAAGTGGAAATTGGTAAGGAAAAATTATTACTACGTGCTGAAATTTATTGTCACTTGTAACTATGGAGAATCATCCTTTGAGGGGTTTGTTCGGGGTATCTTCACCTCGACCGGAACCACAATTAGTTACTCCTCAACCTACTGCACCTACTGAAAATATTTTTTATGAAATTCCTTCGGGTATGATAGAACAACTGCTAGCTAATCCTTATGCAGGCGATCGAACCGAACATCCTGATATGCACTTGATATAAGTGGATGAAATTTGTGGATTATT
Source organism: Thinopyrum elongatum (assembly GCA_011799875.1). NCBI lineage: Eukaryota > Viridiplantae > Streptophyta > Magnoliopsida > Poales > Poaceae > Thinopyrum > Thinopyrum elongatum. The sequence goes on along the minus strand of CM022298.1, from coordinate 548,755,102 downwards.
TAAGCTTGCAGGTTTATCCGGAGACGAAGCTAAGAAGAAGGTTTTCCCTTTATCTCTGAAGGGAAAAGCATTGGCATGGTATAGGCTATGCGATGATATTGGATCTTGGAACTGGAATCGATTGAAATTGGAATTTCACCAAAAAAATTATCCTATGCATCTAGTTCATCGTGATCGGAATTACATATATAATTTTTAGCCTTGTGAAGGAGAAAGTATCGCTCTAGCTTGGGGGAGGCTTAAGTCAATGTTATATTGATGCCCCAATCATGAGCTCTCAAGAGAAATTATCATTCAGAATTTTTATGCTCGGCTTTCTCGTGATGATCAATCCATGCTCGATACTTCTTGTACTGGTTCTTGTTTGAAGAAGACTATTGAATTCAGGTGGGATCTTTTGGAAAGAATTAAACACAACTCTGAAGATTGGGAACTCGACGAAGGTAAAGAGTCAGTTATTAAGCTTGAGTTTGATTGTGTTAAATCTTTCATGAATACCGATGCTTTTCAGAAGTTTAGCACTAAATATGGACTTGACTCTGAGATAGTAGCCTCTTTCTGTGAATCATTTGCTACTCATGTTGATCTCCCTAAGGAGAAGTGTTTTAAATATCATCCACCTATTAAGGAAGAAACTAAAGAACCGGTCATAGCTAAAGATGAAACTATCATTTACAATGTTGATCCAGTTGTGCCTACTGCTTACATTGAAAAACCACCTTTCCCTGTTAGGATAAAGGAACATGCTAAGGTTTCAACTGTGGTTCGCAAAAGTCATATTAGAGCACCTAAACCTGCTGAACAAATTAAAGTAGAACCTAGTGTTGCTATGGTTAAAGATCTCCTAGTATAAAATATTAATGGGCATGTTATTTACTTCTGTGATGAAGCTGCTAGAATTGCCAAACCCGATGAAAAAGATAAACATAGACCTGTTGTTGGCATACCTGTTGTCTCAGTTAAAATAGGAGATCATTGTTATCATGGTTTATGTGATTTAGGTGCTAGCGTGAGTGCTATTCCTTTTACCTTATATCAAGAAATTATGAATGATATAGCACCCGCTGAAATAGAAGACATAGATGTTACTATTAAACTTGCTAATAGAGACACCATCACACCACTTGGGATAGTTAGAGATGTTGAAGTCTTGTGTGGGAAAATAAAATATCCTACTGATTTTCTAGTTCTTGGTTCCCCACAAGATGACTTCTGTCCCATTATCTTTGGTAGACCCTTCTTGAACACTGTCAATGCTACTATAGATTGTCATAAACAAATTGTCAGTGTTAGCTTCGGTGATGAGTCTCATGAATTTAATTTCTCCAAGTTTAATAGACAACCTCATAAGAAAGAATTACCTAGTAAAGATGAAATAATTGGTCTTGCTTCTATTGCCATGCCTCCTACAGATCCACTAGAACAATACTTGCTAGATCATGAAAATGATATGCATATGCATGAAAGAAATAAAATAGATAAAATTTTCTTTGAACAACGACCTCTGCTTAAAGACAATTTGCATATTGAAACTCTAGGAGGTCCTCCTCCACCTAAAGGTGATCCTGTGTTTGAATTAAAACATTTGCCTGACACTTTGAAATATGCTTATCTTGATGAGAAAAAGATATATCCTATTATTATTAGTGCTAAACTTTGAGAACATGAAGAAGAAAGATTACTGAAAATTCTGAAGAAGCACCGTGCTGCTATTGGATATACGCTTGATGATCTTAAGGGCAATAGTCCCACTCTCTGTCAGCATAAGACTAATATGGAACCTGATGCTAAACCCGTTGTAGATCATCAACGGCGGTTGAATCCCAAAATGAAAGAAGTGGTAAGAACTGAAATACTAAAGCTTCTGGAAGCAAGTATAATCTATCCCGTTGGTGATAGTAGATGGGTAAGTCCCGTTCATTGTGTCCCTAAAAAAGGAGGTATTACTATTGTTCCTAATGACAAAAATGAACTTATTCCTCAAAGGATTGTTATTGGCTATAGGATGGTAATTGATTTTAGAAAATTAAATAAAGCAACTAGAAAAGATCATTACCCCTTGCCTTTTATTGATCAAATGTTGGAAAGATTATCAAAGCACACACACTTTTGCTTCCTTGATGGATATTCTGGTTTTTCTCAAATACCTGTTTCACAACCTGATCAAGAGAAAACCACCTTTACTTGCCCTTTTGGAACTTATGCTTATAGATGTATGCCTTTTGGTTTATGCAATGCACCTGCTACCTTTCAAAGATGTATGACTTCTATATTCTCTAATTTTTGTGAAAAGATTATTGGGGTTTTCATGGATGATTTTTCTGTTTATGGAACTTATTTTTATGATTGCTTAAGCAACCTTGATCGAGTTTTGCAGAGATGTGAGCAAACTAATCTTGTCTTGAATTGGGATAAGTGCCACTTTATGGTTAATGAAGGTATTGTCTTGGGGCATAAAATTTCTGAACAAGGTATTGAAGTGGATAAAGCTAAAGTTGATGCAATTGAGAAAATGCCATGTCCCAGAGATATCAAAGGTATTCGTAGTTTCCTCGGTCATGCTGGTTTCTACAGAAGGTTTATTAAATACTTCTCTAAAATTGTTAGGCCTATTACAAATCTTTTACAAAAGGATGTTCCATTTGTGTTTTATGATGATTGTGTAGAAGCCTTTGAAACTCTTAAGAAAGCCTTAATTTCTGCACCTATTGTTCAACCACCTGATTGGAACTTGCCTTTTGAAAGTATGTGAGATGCAAGTGATTATGTTGTTGGTGCTGTTCTCGGACAAAGAGTTGGTAAGAAACTAAATGTTATTCATTATGCTAGCAAAACTCTAGATAGTGCCCAAAGAAATTAGGCTACTACTAAAAAGGAATTTTTAGCAGTTGTGTTTGCTTGTGACAAATTCAGATCTTACATTGTTGATTCTAAAGTTACTGTTCACACCGATCATGCTGCTATTAAATATCTTATGGAAACGAAAGATGCTAAACCTAGATTCATTAGATGGGTTCTCTTGCTACAAGAATTTGATTTACATATCACTGATAGAAAAGGAGCTGAGAACCCCATAGCTGATAACTTGTCTAGCTTAGAGAATATTCTTGATGACCCACAACCTATTAATGATAGCTTTCCTTGTAACACCCCCAGTGGTTGGCTACAGTAATCACCCTTTTGATTATGCCATGTCATCATGATCAACAGTGCTTAATCATCATTAGTAATAAATCCCTTTTCAAATTCAAATTCAAATGGAAATTCAAACTTAAAGTAAAAATAAAAGTTGTTTAAATTTGAAAACTAAAATGTTCATTAAATAGCAAATAATTTGGAGGCAATGATAAAATTGTAACCAACCTTATTGAAATTGGATAAGTGATTTAAACATCCTCAAACAGTGGCTGAAAACAATATTTAATAACCTATTAATTAATATAATATAAATATGAAATGATAAATACCCCAAACTAATTTTTGGTGATAGGGTATGTTGCACTGTGATTTATGGACCAGGTCATATATTTTACAAAATTCATTTGGGTGCCACACATTTTGCAAAACAAAAACTAAAAAGAAAACCGAAAACAGAAAAGAGAAAATAGAAAAAGGCCTAAAGCTCTACTGTGCACTAAGGCCTACTGCTATAGCGCGGCCCAGCCCACCCCGCACCTCCTCCCACCTCTCGCACTGCTCACGCGCGGCCGCTGTCGAGCACCTAGCGCGCGCACGACGCCCGAGCCGGCCCCCCTCTCTCCCTGCTCGACAACGCGCCCGCGCCCGCAGCGAGGATAAGGGCGAGCCCCACAGCCGCCTGGCGCCTCCCTCGCCCCACTCTCCCCCTCCCCCGCTTGCTCCTCGCCATGGCCGACACAACCATGGCCGCCATCGCAATGTAGCTGCGGCCACCGCCTCTGCCTCGCCAATGCGACATGTCCACGAGCTCCGTCGTGCTCCTCTACACCTCCTGCGCCAACGAGTCGGAGCCGAACGCCTCTGCATCGTGCCCTACACCGTCATCTTCGTCCTTCGGCCGCCTGCGTCACCACCGTTGATTCGCCGCCGTCGAGCCTCCCCCGAGCCCACGTTGCACACCTGCAGGTTCGCTGTAAGCACCGCCCCCTCTCCCCTCTCCTCTCGCTCTCCCATTCGAGCCGTAGGCGCCGCCCCCTTCTTCACCGAACGCGCCGCCGCGTAGCTCATCGCCGGCGTGCTTCCGGCGACCATTGGGCCCTATGCCCGTGTCCATCACGCTCGCCGCACCGCGTAAGCCACGCCTAGCCTCTTGGCTCGCTCGCCAGCACGCTGCAACGCCGTTCGCCACCACACCCGAACACCGCCGTAGTGCTCGTCTCCGGCTGCCCCGCCTCGTGCCAGTGCCGTAGATCGACGTGGCGTCGTCTCCCCGATTGAACGCGACCTAAAATGCCTCGAATGGTGCCCTGTGCACCGTTTTCGAGCCTCGCAGGAGTTTCGCCGTCGCGAGCGAGCTCGCCGGTGCTGCTCCGGCCGGCGTGCTGACCTGGCGCCGTGGGCCCCACCCCGTGCCACTGACCCCTGGGCCCCAGTTGACCTGTTGACCAGGTCAACTGCTGACTGGGCTGGCCCCTGTCTATAACATGTGGGCCCCGCCTATTTAACTAATTTAAATAAATAGATAAACAGTTAATTAGTTAATTAAGTTAATTAGTTATATTAACAGTCACTGACTACTGGGGCCCACCCACTAACTAACCTAATTTAGTTAGTCTAACCCCTCTGTTAGTGCCCCTGTCAACGACATGTGGGTCCCACTGGACCCACCTGTCTGGTTTGACTGGTCAACCGATCAGTTGACCTGCTGATGTCACCTCTACATCACGCTGACGTCATCGGGCACTGTTTTGGATAATGTTGGATTAAATAAATAATTAAATTCAGAAAATTAATTAAAACTTTAGAAAATCATATAAATTAAACCGTAACTCCGATGAAAATAATTTATATATGAAAGTTGCTCAGAATTTCAATACGAAGCTGAATACGCCCTCCGTATTCCTGTCAGATGCCTCTAGCTAGAGGAACATGGAACTCTTTGCCTGATTTCGATAAATGAATAGTGCCTGACTTTTATAAAATAAATCCAAACAAATTCCTAAAAATAACTAAATGACTTAGACATGTCTTTAGGCAACCCTGCACTGCACGTTAGCGTAGCCTGCTCTGTGTTGCTCCTGTTTGCTGTGTATTTATACTGTTTCCTCCCCCTCTTCTCTCTCGTTAGACTCCGACCCAGTTCCCGGTACCGACGCAGCTCCGGAGACCGATGACACCATTGACGACCTTGCCCTTGCCGCCGAGCAACCAGGCAAGCACCCCCCTTGAGCATACCGATATCACCTATTCTTTCTCTCTCATGCTTGCATTAGAATTGCTGCTACTACTGCTTTACCTATTCTGATGCATAGCCTGTTTATTGTAAACTGCTATTGAAACCTTACCTGCTTATCCTAAACTGTCTAGTATAGGCTGGGTAGAGACCTATCAGTGACCCCACTTGTCCCGACTGCCCCGCTGGATTATCAGAAGACCCGATCAACGGGATCGAAGACAGGCCCCGGCACCACACTTCACCCCCTTAGTTGTAACGACATTGCATTTTTACTATCGAGTGCCGAGGGTGATACCTCGTGTAGCACTTCAGATGTTAACTCTGTAGAGTAGCTATTTGGTCGTGGTCATCGAGGGTGATTCCTCATTCTCCACTTCTGATACGACCCTGTCGTGCAACACATCAAGTGTGAACCCATCGAGGGTGATTCCTCCTACGTTCACCTTGACAGTTACATTGAGTGGGTATCCAACGAGGGTGATACCTTGGATTCCCCTAATGTTATGGACACATGGATACTTGGACTTTACACTGTTACTTGGAAAGGCGTGTCGACCCTGAGGGGTACCCGCGTGAGCCTAAGTGGCGAGTGTTGTGGAGACGGGTTGACCTGGAGGTTGCCCGAGATATGAATACGAGGCGCGGCCGGGCATTCTTAGCCCTTGCAGCAAGTCCTCGAGACGGGGCGATGGGGTCACATCGATCATGAGTCTCTGCTCGTTACCGCAAGCCCCTAGTCCACTAACGATTTGGATATTTGATCCGAGCAAGCCTCTGGCCTGATAGCACTAACCATCACGTGGGAAGAGTTATGGGCACTCTGCATCATATGCATCAGTCGAAAGCTCTGTCAGACGTCCAGTTCAGCCTCGTGGCCGGGTCGGGCCAGTACCATCCAGGACTGAGGTGGTGCTCGTCCCGACCCTGCACACACCGACCCGGAGTGCACAGGGCGATGGCCCAAGACCCCTGAGCGCTTAGGATATAGACCGACGGGGACCTCTCTGCTGAGCTCTAGGTAGGGTTGCGGTGTATCATTTGGCCGAGGCCGGTCATTACCCGGAAAAGTGTGTCCGGCCGGAGTTAAGCGAGTGTGGTGGGTAAGTTGGTGCACCCCTGCAGGGAAGAACACATCTATCGATAGCCGGTCCTACGGTAAAGGACACTCGGAGTTGTATCCCGATCGACACAACTAGACCGTGAGATGATACCTGGATATATGGCTCTGGGATTGCTTCTCGCAGGGAGTCGAGAAGGGATCTCAGGACGAGGTTGATGACTGTATGGCTCTGGGATTGCTTTCTCGCAGGGAGTCGAGAAAGGATCTTTGGGTGAGGATGTGACTTAATGATACTACTACTTTATACGGTACTAATCTACACTCTTCTAATGCTGCAAGACCGCTGAAGATGCTAGTCTTTGATAGGACTAGGCCATCTCTCTATTCTGGCATTTCTGTAGCCCAGTCCACATATACAGCCCTTCTTTGATAATGTTGCATATGTAGTGTAGATCCTTGCTTGCTGAGTACTTTGGATGAGTACTCATGGTTGCTTTGCTTTCTTTTTCCCCCATATCCTTTTGGTGCAACCAGATGACGGAGCCCCGGTTACAGCGGCCCCGCCAATGATCGCTACTGCTACCTCGAGGTTGGATACTACTACGAGCTTGCCGAAGACCAGGAGTAGGTTCGCAGGGTCCCAGGCAGGAGGCCTGCGCCTTTCGATCGTAGTGTTTTGTTTTGCCCCCCCTTTCTAGAGGCTTATCTGTTTCTGTTTCATATCTGTACTCAGATATCTAATGCTTCCGCTGACACTTGTATGCCATGGAGTTATGTATTCAAGCCCTCGAGGCCCTGGCTTGTAATAAAAAGCTTGTATGACTTTATTTATGTTTTAGAGTTGTGTTGTGATATCTTCTCGTAAGTCCTTAGGCTTGATCGTGTGCATTTGCATGTATGATTAGTGCATGATTGAGTCGGGGGCGTCACAAGTTGGTATCAGAGTCGACTGCCTGTAGGAACCCCCTTTCCAACTCCTTGGCCGAAGTTGAGCCCAGTGGTCCAAAAACCGTTTTACTAACATGGTTGTGTGGCTTACGGGCCCACGTCGCCATTGGGTGGTATTAGTATCTTTTATTCCTCATCTTTACTCTGGGACTCTGACCTCTATTCTATTCGGGTTAAATGAATTTTACTAACAGCAGCACTTAGGATCTCGTAAATCTCGTCTACCCGGAGAGCTGGATATCTGTGCTTAATTCCTTACCATTGATCTGATTAGTCTGATAATCATTTTCCTTTCCATTGTTCTGTTTAACCTTTCTCTCTGAGTTGTATTATACTTCTCTTTGTCATTTGACAATCCTGAATTTCCTCTATTTCAGATGGATCGTTTGTTTCCACCACGCCCTACGACGCAGCTTGTGCTTCGCACTTGGGCTCGTGGTGCCCCTGGTTTTCCAGCTGTCCTGATCGCCCTCCTGACCAGACTTGGCTACCGCTGGTACCCCGAGTACATGGTCTACGAGGATTACCGCGAGTTCAACCAGGAGCAGTACCATGCTGATGTTCGTATCTATGATCAGCGCGAGGACTCAGACAATGAGCTGCACCTTTTCCACTATAGCGGCGTGACAACTGAGATGGCAGTACATGATGCCGCCTACTCTGCTGTCGCACATCTCCGAGGAGAGTTCAGTGATAGCTTGGATGCCTCTGAGTTCCGATACATTCCGTATGCCCCTGCTGGAGATGCTACTAGATACTACACAGCTATTTGTGCCCCGTAAGAGCATCGTCGTTACGACCCGCACGTTCTGATTCAGTGCACTCAGGCTCTGGATCGCACTGTTCGGGCTCTTGCCGTCGAGTTGGCTGCCACTCGAGCACGCCTCTACGATGCTATGACACAGTTGCTACCAGCTGTTCATGCAGGGATACATCCATAGTACATCCTTTACCCGAGCAGGACTCAGATGTATGCTGGTATTGATTGGCCTGCTGTAGGAGGTCACACACCTGTACATGGACCTCTTCTTTCAGCTCGAGACCGGATTCTGCATCAGAGTGCACATGGAGTACAGGAACCTTCCGCGACGAACATTCGTCGTCCGCACGTGCAGCTACCCCGTTTCAATGGATCTTCCCGACGTTGATGTAGCCTTTGCTATATCTCGTGGTGTACCTCCTTACCGCGTGCCTGCGCGCCGCCTACCATATCTAGCTTTTGAATTCGCGTCATTATGTTATTCGCCTGTACCCGACTCTGTGTATGGATCTGTATGTCTTAATTGACTACTGTTAAGTATCTATGACACTGCTTAATTATTGTCGTGTTACATCATGCTTGTCGCTAAACACCCACAACTACTTTTACTGAACTACCCCTGTTGAAACTTAGCAGGATGGTTAGACTAGGTGGTCGTGGTCGTGCCCCTGAACGCCCACCACCGCCAGAATATATGGCAACTATGATGCAACAGTTTGAGCTAAACTGCCAGTTCATGACTGGGATTATGGCTCAGTTTCCGCATCAGAACAACCAGAACCCTCCTTCAATAACTCTGCCGGAATTTATGCGTCTTAACCCCACTCAATTCCACAACTCTGAGAAGCCACTGCATGCTGATGACTGGATTCACGATATCACTCATGAGATGGAGTCTGCAAATGTCTCCCCTGCCAACTTTGTCGCCTTCGCGTCCTTTTTCTTAAAGGGTCTCGCTGCTCAATGGTGGGACACCCACAAACGTACACTGCCTGCTGGAACAGCCGTTACTTGGCCTGAGTTCCAGGCTGCTTTCCGTGCCCGATATATTCCTCAAGGAATCATGGACCAGATGAAAACCTAGTTCCGCAACCTCACTCAGGGCAATAAGACTGTCGAAGCTTATCAGCGGGAATTCCTTGACCTGTCCCGCTATGCTGAAGAAGACATCACCACGGATGCCCGTAGACAAGAGAAGTTCCGTAATGGACTCCACGCAGACATCGAGGTTGCACTCGCTGCTCAAGATTACACCGACTTTACTGCTCTTGTGAACAAGGCTATTATGCTTGAGACTGCTCAAATGAAGCATAAGGAGTCGCAGAAGCGCTATCGTGATGTTGGCTCATCGTCGGGCTCAACACAGAAGCGAAAAACATATGGTCGTGGACACGCTTACAACATTGATATTATACAAGTCCAGGATCAACCTGCCACCGAAATGGGTACCCTTCCCGTTAACTCAGTACGTGCTTCTGTTTTATTTAATTCAGCAGCATCACATTCATTCATCTCTGGAAAATTTTGCATTCATGCATGACCTTCATTATGAGTAAATGAATACTCCGTTAGTCAGCTGGGCTAGTGAATTACCGTGCCCAGACAACTCAAAATGCTAAGGCTAAGATATACACCTTGGATGCGTTGAACGCTTCTCCGCTTGAGGGGATCGAAAACCATTCCAGTCGTACGAGATTTTTCGAACGTTTCTTCGGAAGAACTTCCAAGAATACCCCGCTTCCTTTCAGTCTTCCTCTTAATTCTCGGGACAAGAATTCTTATTAGTGGAGGAGATTTGTAACACCCCCAGTGGTTGGCTACAGTAATCACCCTTTTGAATATGCCATGTCATCATGATCAACAGTGCTTAATCATCATTAGTAATAAATCCCTTTTCAAATTCAAATTCAAATGGAAATTCAAACTTAAAGTAAAAATAAAAGTTGTTCAAATTTGAAAACTAAAATGTTCATTAAATATCAAATAATTTGGAGGCAATGATAAAATTGTAACCAACCTTATTGAAATTGGATAAGTGATTTAAACATCCTCAAACAGTGGCTAAAAACAATATTTAATAACCTATTAATTAATATAATAAAAATATGAAATGATAAATACCCCAAACTAATTTTTGGTGATAGGGTATGTTGCACTGTGATTTATGGACCAGGTCATATATTTTACAAAATTCATTTGGGTGCCACACATTTTGCAAAACAAAAACTAAAAAGAAAACAAAAACAGAAAAGAGAAAATAGAAAAAGGCCTAAAGCTCTACTGTGCACTTAGGCCTACTGCTACAGCGCGGCCCAGCCCACCCCGCGCCTCCTCCCACCTCTCGCACTGCTCACGTGCGGCCGCTGTCGAGCACCTAGCGCGCGCGCGACGCCCGAGCCGGCCCCCCTCTCTCCCTGCTCGACAACGCGCCCGCGCCCGCAGCGAGGCTAAGGGCGAGCCCCGCAGCCCCCTGGCACCTCCCTCGCCCCACTATCCCCCTCCTCCGCTTGCTCCCCGCCATGGCCGACGCAACCATGGCCGCCACCGCAACGTAGCTGCGGCCACCGCCTCGGCCTCGCCACTGAGACGTGTCCAATAACTCCGCCGTGCTCCTCTACGCCTCCTGCGCCAACTAGTCGGAGCCGAACGCCTCTGCATCGTCCCCTACACCGTCATCTTCCTCTTTCGGCAGCCTGCGTCGCCGCCGTCAATTCGCCGCCGTCGAGCCTCCCCCGAGCCCATGTTGCACACCTGCAGGCTCGCTGTAAGCACAGCCCCTCTCCCCTCTCCTCTCGCTCTCCCATTCGAGCCGTAGGCGCCGCCCCCTTCTTAACCGAACGCGCCGCCGCGTAGCTCATCGCCGGCATGCTTCCGGCGACCATTGGGCCCTGTGCCCGTGTCCATCACGCTCACCGCACCGCGTAAGCCACGCCTAGCCTCTTGGCTTGCTCGCCAGCACACCGCAACGCCGTTCGCCACCACACCCGAACACCGCCGTCCGCCATTGCCGCCGTAGTGCTCGTCTCCGGCTGTCCCGCCTCGTGCCAGTGCCGTAGATCGATGCGGCATCGTCTCCCCGATCGAACACGACCGAAAATGCCTCGAATGGTGCCCTGTGCACCGTTTCCGAGCCTCGCCGGAGTTTCGCCGTCGCAGGCGAGCTCGCCGGCGCTGCTCCGGCCGGCGTGCTGACCTGGCGCCGTGGGCCCCGCCCCGTGCCACTGACCAATGGGCCCCAGTTGACCTGTTGACCAGGTCAACTGCTGACTGGGCTGGCCCCTGTCTATGACATGTGGGCCCCGCCTATTTAACTAATTTAAATAAATAGATAAATCATTAATTAGTTAATTAAGTTAATTAGTTATATTAACAGTCACTTACTACTGGGGCCCACCCGCTAACTAACCTAATTTAGTTAGTCTAACCCCTCTGTTAGTGCCCCTGTCAATGACATGTGGGTCCCACTGGACCTACCTGTCTGGTTTGACTGGTCAACCGACCAGTTGACCTGCTGACATCACCTCTGCATCACGCTGACATCATCAGGCACTGTTTTGGATAATGTTAGATTAAATAAATAATTAAATTCAGAAAATCAATTAAAACTTTAGAAAATCATATAAATTAAACCGTAACTCCGATGAAAATAATTTATATATGAAAGTTGCTCAGAATTTCGATACGAAGCTGAATACGCCCTCCGTATTCCTGTCAGATGCACCTAGCTAGAGGAACATGGAACTCTTTGCCTGTTTTCGATAAATGAATAGTGCCTAACTTTTATAAAATAAATCCAAACAAATTCCTAAAAATAACTAAATGACTTAGACATGTCTTTAGGCAACCATACACTGCACGTTAGCGTAGCCTACTCTGTGTTGCTCCTGTTTGCTGTGTATTTATACTGTTTCCTCCCCCTCTTCTCTCTCGTTAGACTCCGACGCAGTTCCTGGTACCGACGCAGCTCCGGAGACCAACAACACCATTGACGACCTTGCCCTTGCCGCCGAGCAACCAGGCAAGCACCCCCCCCCCCTTGAGCATACCGATATCGCCTATTCTTTCTCTCTCATGCTTGCATTAGAATTGCTGCTACTACTGCTTTACCTATTCTGATGCATAGCATGTTTATTGTAACCTGCTATTGAAACCTTACCTGCTTATCCTAAACTGTCTAGTATAGGCTGGGTAGAGACCTATCAGTGACCCCACTTGTCCCGACTGCCCCGCTGGATTATTAGAAGACCCGATCGACGGGATCGAAGACAGGCCCCGGCACCGCACTTCACCCCCTTAGTTGTAACGACACTGCAATGTTACTATCGAGTGCCGAGGGTGATACCTCGTGTAGCACTTCAGATGTTAACTCTATAGAGTAGCTATTTGGTCGTGGTCATCGAGGGTGATTCCTCCTTCTCCACTTCCGATACGACCCTGTCGTGCAACACATCAAGTGTGAACCCATCGAGGGTGATTCCTCCTATGTTCACCTTGATAGTTACATCGAGTGGGTATCCAACGAGGGTGATACCTCGGATTCCCCTGATGTTATGGACACACGGATACTTGGACTTTACACTGTTACTTGGAAAGGCGGGTCGACCCTAAGGGGTACCCGCGTGAGCCTAAGTGGCGAGTGTTGTGGAGACGGGTTGACCTGGAGGTTGCCCGAGATATGAATACGAGGCGCGGCCGGCCATTCTTAGCCCTTGCAGCAAGTCCTCGAGATGGGGCGATGGGGTCACATCGATTGTGAGTCTCTGCTCATTACCGCAAGCCCCTAGTCCACTAACGATTTGGATATTTGATCCGAGCAGGCCTCTAGCCTTATAGCACTAACCATCACGTGGGAAGAGTTGTGGGCAGTCTGCATCGTATGCATCAGCCGAAAGCTCTGTCAGATGTCCAGTTCATCCTCGTGGCCGGGTCGGGCCAGTACCATCCAGGACTGAGGTGGTGCTCGTCCCGACCCTACACACACCGACCCGGAGTGCACAGGGCGATGGCCCAAGACCCCTGAGCGATTAGGATATAGGCCGACGGGGACCTCTCTGCTGAGCTCTAAGTAGGGTTGCAGTGTATCGTTTGGCCGAGGCCGGTCATGACCCAAAAAAGTGTGTCCGGCCGGAGTTAAGCGAGCGTGGTGGGTAAGTTGGTGCACCCCTGCAGGGAAGAACACATCTATCGATAGCCGGTCCTACGGTAAAGGACACTCGGAGTTGTATCCCGATCGACACAACTAGACCGTGAGATGATACCTAGATATATGGCTCTGGGATTGCTTCTCGCAGGGAGTCGAGAAGGGATCTCAGGATGAGGTTGATGACTGTATGGCTCTGGGATTGCTTTCTCGCAGGGAGTCAAGAAAGGATCTCCGGGTGTGGATGAGACTTAATGATACTACTACTTTATACGGTACTAATCTACACTCTTCTAATGCTGCAAGACCGCTGAAGATGCTAGTCTTCTATAGGACTAGGCCTTCTCTCTATTCTGGCATTTCTGCAGCCCAGTCCACATATACAGCCCTTCTTTTATAATGTTGCATATGTGGTGTAGATCCTTGCTTGCTGAGTACTTCGGATGAGTACTCACGGTTGCTTTGCTTTCTTTTTCCCCCATATCCTTTTGGTGCAACCAAATGACGGAGCCCCGGTTACAGCGGCCCCGCCGACGATCGCTACTGCTACCTCGAGGTTGGATACTACTACGAGCTTGCCGAAGACCAGGAGTAGGTTCGGAGGGTCCTAGGCAGGAGGCCTGTGCCTTTCGATCGTAGTGTTTTGTTTTGCCCCACCTTTCTAGAGGCTTATCTGTTTCTGTTTCATATCTGTACTCAGATATCTGATGCTTTCGTTGATGCTTGTATGCCATCGAGTTATGTATTTGAGCCCTCGAGGCCCTGGCTTGTAATATAAAGCTTGTATGACTTTATTTATGTTTTAGAGTTGTGTTGTGATATCTTCCCGTGAGTCCTTAGGCTTGATCGTGTGCATTTGCGTGTATGATTAGTGCACGATTGAGCTGGGGGCGTCACATTCATGATGAACAACTAGCTGCAATAAATGTTTCTCATAATACTCCTTGGTATTCTGACTATGCTAATTATATTGTTGCTAAATATATACCACCTAGTTTCACATACCAACAAAAGAAAAAATTCTTCTATGATTTAAGACATTACTTTTGGGATGACCCACATCTTTATAAAGAAGGAGTAGATGGTATTATTAGACGTTCTGTACCTGAGCATGAACAGGAACAAATCCTACGGAAATGTCACTCTGAAGCTTATGGAGGGCATCATGCAGGAGACAGAACTGCTCACAAGGTATTGCAATCTGGTTTTTATTGGCATACTCTCTTCAAGGATGCCCGTAAGTTTGTTTTATCTTGTGGTGAATGTCAACGAATTGGTAATATCGGTAAGCGTCAAGAAATGCCTACGAAGTATTCACTTGCTGTTGAACCATTTGATGTTTGGGGTTTTGATTATATGGGACCTTTTCCTTCCTCTAATGGGTATACTCAAATTTTAGTTGCTGTTGATTATGTTACTAAGTGGGTAGAAGCTATTCCAACTAGTAGTGCTGATCATAAAAATTCCATTAAAATGCTTAAAGAAGTTATTTTCCCGAGGTTTGGAGTCCCTAGATATTTAATGACTGATTGTGGTTCAGACTTTATTCATGGTGCTTTCCGAAAAATGCTTGCTAAATATGATGTTAACCATAGAATTGCATCACCCTATCGCCCTCAATCTAGTGGTCAAGTTGAACTTAGCAATAGAGAAATAAAATTAATATTACAGAAAACTGTTAATAGGTCCCGAAAGAATCGGTCTAAGAAATTGGATGATGCACTTTGGGCTTATAGAACAACTTATAAAAATCCTATGGGTATGTCTCCGTATAAAATGGTTTATGGAAAAGCTTGTCATTTGCCTCTAGAGCTAGAACATAAAGCATATTGGGTAATTAAAAAACTCAATTATGACTTCAAACTTGCCGGTGAAAAGAGGTTATTTGATATTAGCTCATTAGATGAATGGAGAACCCAAGCCTATGAAAATGCCAAACTGTTTAAAGAAAAAGTTAAAAGATGGCATGATAAAAGAATAGAAAAGAGGGAATTCAAAGTAGGAGAATATGTTCTCTTGTACAACTCTCGTTTCAGATTCTTTGTAGGAAAACTTCTCTCCAAATGGGAAGGACCGTATGTTATTGAAGAGGTCTATCGCTCTGGAGCTATTAAAATAAATACTATATCTCAGGTACGCCTATTAACATTGAAAGAAATATTATCCAAACCATGACACCTGAGGAACATATAAAGGAGACCTTCCGGAACACTCTAGAATAATTAAAAAAGAGGAGGTATGTGATACGGTAAGTAAACGGACTCCGAAAAATCCGCAAAATTATTTTTTGTCAGTTTTGGAATATAACAAAAATTAGGACAATAAGAAACAACTGGGAAGGCAACCCTGGTGGGCACAGGACACCAGGGTGCGCCAGGCCCCCCTGGCGCGCCCAGGTGGGTCGTGCCCACCTCGGTTACCTTCCGTACTCCTTTTTTCTCCCGTTTGCTTATTTCCCAAGATAAAAAAATCTTTATATACCCCCCGAACGTACTGACCTCCATATCGCGGAGAAATATTCTGTTCTTCTTTCTTGCTGTTTTCTGACATATCTAGGTTGCTATGGCCACTTCTAACTCCTCCAAGGACAAGTTCTTTGAGAACGTCATCAACCCATATTTGTGGGAGGTGATGCAGCACCCTCAACCCATTGAGATGCATGAGGGGGTGCTCCACATCCGGGACATCCAGGGACCCAAGGGGAAGGTGACCGTGGATGCCAGGCTCGAAGCTATGGAGCAGGAGGTGTTCAAGTGCAAGGGGATGGTGGAACGTGGACTCAATGCCAATCACCTCATGATCGCGGATTACACCTGTGATCTCGAGGTGGATGGCAAATCCATGAAGGACATTGTCTTAACCTTCAACGAGCAAATCAACTTTCTGCAAAGTCAAATATATGGTCTCCAAAACCAAGTCTTTGAATATGAGGCAAGGTTTAAAGGTATGAGTTTGGCTGCCAGTTGCAGGACTCGAGCGACTCACTCCTCTTCTTATGATGGTGAGCCTTTGCAATGGAAACCAGAAGATAAGATCGCTACTACTACACCACCACCTTCTTCTTCATCACCAAAGGAGACTTGAGTTTATGGTATGGACACTCCCCTTGGCTTGTGCCAAGCTTGGGGGAGGTGTCCCGGTATCGTATCACCACCACTATCTTTACTTTTATCTATTCTAGTTTGGTCTTTCAGTTTTCCTATGATTTAGTTGAATAAAAGTTTAGTTCGATCCTTTCTTTTCGAGTGTTTGCTTAGTGATCTATCTATGTAATCGTGTTCGAGATATAATAAAGATTAGTTCAAGTTTTGCTTTCTTTACTTTAATGTTTCAATAAAAAGAAAGGAAAATAAATGAAAATATCATATGCTAATCTTATGGTAAGTAATGACATCACATAAGGAAAAGTATAAGTGGTAAAATTTATTGGAGATTGACAAACATAGCATTGGTCAATGATGCAACTCATGAAAGAATTAATAAGGGAAGAGAAGATTCACATGCAAATACACTATCTTGGACATCTTTTATGATTGTGAGCCCCCATTAAATATTTTGTGTCAAAATAGTTGACGCTGGACAAGGAAGGCAACGTAATGATTTATGTTTGTTCATATTCACATAGAAGTTATATTGTCATAGATCCTTTAACATGTGGTGCTTGCTCAATATCTTTTCTAGCCAAAAATTTCGCACTAAGTAGAGATACTACATGTGCATCCAAAAACCCTTAACCCAAATCTTATTTCAAGAGTCCACCACACCTACCTATGGATTGAGTAAGATCCTTCAAGTAAGTTGTCATCGGCGCAATAAGGCAATCAAAATTGCTTCTAAATGTGTTGGATCATTTAGTGTAAGAGAAAATTGAGCGTTGTATGAACTTGTGATGGCAAAGAATAAAAGCGACGGACTGCATAATAAAGGTTGCTATCATAAGAGGAAATATAACGTGATGTTCTTTTGCATTAAGGGATTTAACATACAAACAAATAAGCGCATGACAACCCCTGCTTCCCTCTGCGAAGGGCCTATCTTTTACTTTTATGTTTGAGTCAAAGTATTCTTAACTATTCCTTTTTATTTTTCTCTTTTGGCAAGCATCATGTGGTGAGGAAAGATCTAGGCACATATATCCAGTTGGATATGAGTAGGCATGAGTTATTATTGTTGACATCACCCTTGAGGTGAATATGTTGGGTGGCGAAACTATAAGCCACTGTCTCTCTATGTGTCTGGATGAAACTTTTTGTTCATGTGTACGCTGTGAGTGTTAGCAATCATAGAAGATTAAATGATGGTTGAGTATGTGGACTTGCCTAAAGGCTCCGACATGTGACCCTTCCTGAAAATATGATGAATTGTAGTTGCAAAGTTGACTGAGAACATAGTTTGTTAGTTTTCAATAAGGTTTATGCTTTATACTTCAATGTTGTGATGAATTGTTACTTGTTCATGAGAAGTTATATGATAAAAGTTATATGATAAAAGTTATGTGATAAAAGTTTTATGTTAAAATTATTTGTTGTTATAATAATATGCATGATGCTTCTATGTCCGTATTTTGTTTTTATCGACACCTCTCTCTCTCTCTCTCTGAGCATGTAGACATGTTTTTCGATTTTGGTTTTCGCTTGAGGACAAGCGAGGTCTAAGCTTGGGGGAGTTGATCGGTCCATTTTGCATCATGTTTCCTTACTGTTATTTATAATGTTTTTATGCATAACAATGCTTTTGGGAGTAATTCTAATGCCTTTTCTCTCATAATTTGCAAGGTTTACACAAAGAGGGAGAATACCGGCAGGTGGAATTCTGGACCTGATAAAGCACGTCAGAGCTACCTATTCTGCACAACTCCAAATAAGTTGAAACTTCACGGATATTTTTTATGGATTATTTAAGAATTATTGGAGCAAATAACTACCAGAGGGGGCCCACCAGGTAGGCACAATCCACCTGGGCACGCTAGGGAGCCCAGGATGCGGCCGGGTGGGTTGTGCCCTCCTCGGCCCACCTCCAGTGCCCCTCTTTTGGTATATAAGTCATTTTGACCTAGAAAAAATGAGGAGAGGACTTTCGGGATGAAGCGTCGTCATCTCGAGGCGGAACTTGGGCAGGAGCACTTTTGCCCTCTGGCGGAGCGATTCCACCGGGGGAACTTCCCTCCCGGAGGGGGAAATCATCGTCATCGTCATCACCAACAACTCTCCCATCTTTGGGAGGGCCATCTCCATCAACATCGTCAACAGAACCATCTCCTCTCAAACCCTAGTTTATCTCTTATGTTCAATCTTTGTATCGGAACCTTAGATTGGTGCTTGTGGGTGACTAGTAGTGTTGATTACGTCTTGTAGTTGATTACTATATGGTTTATTTGGTGGAAGATTATATGTTCAGATCCATTATGCTATTTAATACCTCTCTGATCTTGAGCATGATTATCATTTGTGAGTAGTTACTTTTGTTCTTGAGGTCACGAGAGAAGTCATGTTGCAAGTAATCATGTGAACTTTATATGTGTTCGATATTTTGATGATATGTATATTGTGATTCCCTTAGTGGTGTCATGTGAACATCGACTACATGACACTTCACCATATTTGGGCCTAAGGGAATGCATTGTGGAGTAGTTATTAGATGATGGGTTGCTAGAGTGACAGAAACTTAAACCCTAGTTTATGCGCTACTTCGTAAGGGACCAATTTGGATCCAAAAGTTTAATGCTATGGTTAGATTTTATCTTAATTCTTTTCTCATAGTTGCGGATGCTTGCGAGGGGGTTAATCATAAGTAGGAGGTTTTTTCAAGTAAGAACATCACCTAAGCACCGATCCACCCACATATCAAATTATCAAAGTAGCAAACACAAATCAAGCCAACATGATGAAAGTGATATGATCAAATTCCCGTGTACCCTCAAGAACGATTTGCTTATCATAAGAGACCGTTTTGGCATGTCCTTTACCTCAAAATGATTGGGCTACCTTGCTGCACTTTATTTACTATTACCGCTACTTGCTCGTTACAAATTATCTTGCTATCAAACAACTTGTTAGCGACTATTTCAGTGCTTGCAGACATTACCTTGCTGAAAACCACTTATCATTTCCTTCTGCTCCTCATTGGGTTCGACACTCTTACTTATCGAAAGGACTACGATTGATCCCCTATACTTATGGGTCATCAGTAGCTAATCCGTTCTTCGTCCGTTTGTTCTTCGCTCTCCTCATCATCTTTTTCATCCAATGAGCTCACAGTTTCATCAATTTCTTCTTCCATATACTACTACAAAATATTAGTCTCTTCTTTGACAGCGGAGAAATTCTTAATAAATACATCAATATCATAATTGCATTTATAATTCTCATAGAAATATTTAAGTATAGCAAAATTTTCAGGTGTGTAAACAACATCATCATAATTTTCACACTTTTCAAACAAAGATTCAATTTCATAAGCACCCTTACTAGCAACAAATTCTTCTATTCGTTCCACATCATAGTAATCATATCTACCATTAGCATAAGAAGCCAAGGTTTCATTATCATTAAATTTGCATGAAAAGGGAAGCTGTGGAGCCTTCATCCTAGAGCAATAAGTATAATCATATCTCAAGCATAAATTCCAAGCATACCAGTGCAACATATGAATTTGATCCCATAACAATTTCCCTTTTCGAGTCAAGCGATAATCCCTGAAGTATTCATATTGATCCAACATGTCTCCCATTATCAAGTTGAGTGGGGTTTTCTCAGGATTAAATATCCAAAGATCCGTAACTCCGATTGCGCTGAGATTTTAACACGATTTTTTCCGGATATAAGCTTCCTTGCGCCCGAAGTAGAGCTCCAGCCAACTTACGAGGAGGGCACAACCCACCACCATGCGCCTGGGCTGCCTAGTGCGCCCAGGTGTCTTGTGGTGGCTGTGGGCCCCCGATTGTGTTGAATTCCACCTCCCAAAAATCACAAATATTCCAAAATAATTCTCCATAAATTTTTATCGTGTTTGGACCTCATTTGATATGGATATTCTGCGAAACAAAAAACATGCAACAAACAGGAACTGGCACTGGGCACTGGATCAATAGGTTAGTCCAATAAATCATATAAAATGTTGCCAAAAGTATGTAAAAGTTGTATAATATTGGCAGGGAACAATAAAAAATTATAGATACGATGGAGACGTATCACTAGGTATGTACAAGCCCGGGGCCTAGTTCTTCGATAGTATACACAAAATCCCTTGGTATCTATGTAGTGTACTTTGTAAACACCATACTCACAAATATACATGATCGGGAGTATGGTATTTCCTGGATCGCAATAAGGGCCCGAAGTAAGGTAAACCCTTGTCTCTGATATTACCATTCATCCAACCTAACTATAAGGGGCATCCTACTGAATGCTCTGCTGGAATCATATTCGTCAACTAGGAAGAGAGGTGGAGACAATGCGTGCGAGATAGGCCTAAAGATAATGTGTGTGTGCGGGAGACTCGTAGGCAGGTCTATGTATAGAGAAATGGTCGATGGGGATCATGCATGTGTATGCGTGTGAGAGGAAGAGTGCTTGTGACAAAGGTTAGTGAAAATAGTCGTAAATGGTTGTGAGAGAAAGGGAGGGTGATATAGAGAGCATGTGTGTGAGAGAGAAAGTTAGTGCGTGTGTGAGGAGCGGCCTATGGAGAGTGAATATACACGTAAAAGACTGATGTAAACATTAATTAAAATATAAATTGTATCCAAATATTTGGATGGGATCATGATATTTGCAATTCATGTAAGGAATGGTCATTGGTCCATCAAACATCCATATTCTATCGAATTTGAGCATGTCTATGTTATTATTCGACATAATTGATCCATGGAGTTAGTATTTTGAAGTCCAGACAATACATCGCTTAAGCAATTCAAAAATAAACGTGAATATAGTTTATGTTGTCTGTGTAAAGCACATCATACATACAAAAGATACAAAGTGAACATTCTAAATAGCTAGCTAGGAACTAGCATACATTTGAATTCAACTTAAGGCGGTTTAAAATATTCGAACTTAACATGAAGTCCATTCAATTATTTGAATTCGAGATCATGTCATTTGTAAATCATACCTAAATTAAGGGGGCATCAATCTTTGCTCTGCTTTTGTACATAATATCATATATAGTCGTGTACAAAATAGATTCAAATTTACCTCCTCCATTCCAAAATAATCGTAGTTATAGGATTTTTTTCAAAAATCAAAATTTCAAAAAGAAGCGCATAATTTGATGAGGTTTTCAAACATATGAGGTCAAATTTAACGTTGTCTATTTAGGTCAATCCTAAAAGTTCAAGAGTATTCTAAATGCAAATGTTTCTGTTTCAAAATTTGGAACAAAGTGCGAAAAGAGTCTCTACTCGCCCGAAACCGCGTGAGACTAATGTTTGGTAGAAGAAAATTACTGTTCTAACTCTAACCCGTGAAACCTATCGGCCCGACGTCCAAAGGGCTAAACCGGGGTAAATTTGTAACTTCATCTAGACGCCACGCAACCGCCTCCGAAAAACATTCATACACCGTGGCTGCCTAAACACACATGCGTTCGACCGAAATCGCTCCCACCCACTATTTGGGACACCTGGGATTACCGTCCTACCCCCGACCCGCAGTAGGTCCGGAATTTAAGAGGGGGGAAAAGTTTGTACTTTCCTAAAATTTCAAGCAAGCGTGTCCTAGACCGAAACATGGTCCCCCTTAGGCCCCCCCCCACCGTCCCCCGTCTGATTACCATTCATGCTCCATGGGCGCCAAAACTCCCGCTCCACCAGCCGTGAAACCCCAGTGTCCTCCGTCCGCCACCCCATCGCACCCATCAACCGCCGCCCTCCTCTATCACGCCAGAGCCAATAACCCGACGTTGTCGTCCACCGCAACCGCAACCGCAACACCCTCCATGGTTAGTAGTTGAAGCCATGGCCGAGCTGCCTCCAAGATGCCGACGTGTGCCGTACCTGAGCCAGTTTAACCACGCCATCCTACGCCTCACCGCTGCCGCTCGGATCCCGCTACGCCGTCCTTCGCCAACTCGGATCTGCTCCCCCTCCGCCGACAGACGGCCACCGCAACACAGTCAACAACTTGGCCATGGGTTCATCCAAAGCTCTGCCGTCCTCACTACATCGGGTCCCCTTGTAAAACAAAGAAGATCGTCACGAAATCAGGAGGACACAGCACTGGCAGTCAGAACGCTACTCATCTTCCCTTATTCGTCCAAATCTTACTTGTGTTCTTGCACGGTATTCATCCCACAGAAGACACTATTTAACCACTTCTTACTGCACCTTCTTCCTGATACTAGATGTTCCTAGTAACTCGCGATGTAGAAGGTTTCTCCTCATATACTATTTCAACTTAGCTAGAGGTCTGTCACCCCCTGGATTTCAATTCCTGGTGAGTTGATTCCCAATTAAAGGAAGCACCACCCGCGGAGGCGCTAGTCCACCTGTTTGTTGGGGAAGCAGCACCTCGGTGTTTATCTTAGGGTGTGTGGGGCACAGGAGCTGCTGGCGCCAGATCTGGAGGTCGGTCGGGCTTAAAGGGATGGCAGGGCGGTGCCAAGCATGGCGGTGGTGTGAGGTTGAGGGGAGGGCGGGGCGGCAGAGGCAGGGGTCTGGACCGGTGATGCGGCTTGAACTACGTCGGTATTTCCCCAAAGAGGAAGGGATGATGCAGCACAGCTACGATAGGTATTTCCCTCAGTGATGAGACCAAGGTTATCGAACCAGTAGGAGAACCACGCAACACTATGTAAACAGTACCTGCACACAAAGAACAAATACTTGCAACCCGACGTGTAAGAGGGGTTTTCAATCCCTCCCGGGTAAAAAGATAGATAAAATTGTAGTAGATTGGATAAATTGATCTCGCGGAAACGCGAAATAAAATAAATAACAAAAAAGTGCAGCAAGGTATTTTTGGGTTTTTGGATTAATAGATCTGAAAATAAAATTGAATAAAAATAGATCTCAAAGGCAAATATGAAAAAGAATAGACCCGGGGGGCGTAGATTTCACTAGTGGCTTCTCTCGAGAAAAATAGCATACGGTGGGTAAACAAATTACTGTTGGGAAATTGATAGAACTTCAAATAATTATGATGATATCCAGGCAATGATCATTATATAGGCATCACGTCGAAGATTAGTAGACTGACTCCTGCCTGCATCTACTACTATTACTCCACACATCGACCGCTATACAACATGCATCTAGTGTATTAAGTTCATGGAGAAACGGAGTAATGCAATAAGAATGATGACATGATGTAGACAAGATCTATTCATGTAGGAATAGACCCCATCTTGTTATCCTTAATAGCAACGATACATACATGTCATTTACCCTTCTGTCACTGGGATTGAGCACCGTAAGATCGAACCCATCACAAAGCACCTCTTCCCATGGCAAGAAAAATCGATCTAGTCGGCGTAACTAAACAAAAGATTCGAAGAAGAAATACGAGGCTATAAGTAATCATGCATATAAGAGATCAAAGAAACTCAAATAACTTTCATGGATAAAAATATAGATCTGATCATAAACTCAAAGTTCATCGGATCCCAACAAACACACCACAAAAAGAGTTACAACAAATAGATCTCCAAGAGACCATTGTATTGAGAATCAAAAGAGAGAGAGAGGAAGCCATCTAGCTACTAACTATGGACCCGAAGGTCTACAATGAACTACTCACGCATCATCGGAGAGGCACCAATGAGGATGATGAACCCTCCGTGATGGTGTCTAGATTGGATTTGTGGTTTTTGGAACTTGCGGCGGCTGGAATTGTGTTTCGTTGACTCCCCTAGGGTTTTTGGATTTTCGGGGTATTTATAGAGCAAAGAGGCAGTGCGGGAGGCGACTGAGGTGGGCACAACCCACTAGGGCACGCCTGGGCCCCCAGGCGCGCCCAGGTGGGTTGTGCTCCCCTCGGAGCCCCCCTCTGATACTTCCTTGGCCCGACTTGTGTCTTCTGGTCCAGAAAAAATCTCCAAAAAGTTTCGCTGCGTTTGGACTCCGTTTGGTATTGATTTTCTGTGAAGTAAAAAACAAGCAAAAAACAGCAACTGGCACTGGGCACTATGTCAATAGGTTAGTCCCAAAAAATGATATAAATTTGCTATAAAATGATTGTAAAACATCAAAGAATGATAATATAACAGCATGGAACAATAAAAAATTGTAGATACGTTGGAGACGTATCAACATCCCCAAGCTTAATTCCTGCTCGTCCTCGAGTAGGTAAATGATAAAAACAGAATTTTTGATGTGGAATGCTACCTAACATGTTCATCACATTTTCTTTTCTTGTAGCATGGACATTTGGACTTTTATATGATTCAAAGCAATAGTCTAGTTTTGACATGAAGATTTCAATACTCAAGCATATCAACAAGAAACCATGTCTTTCAAAATATCAACACTAAAGCAAATTATCCCTAGCCCATTATGCTCAGTCATTGATCCATTCACGAAACACAACTCACATATTAGCTACACCCAATGCTCAAGTACGATCATAGTGCCCCTTAGTTGGTGCTTTATAAGAGAAGATGGAGACTCAAATAAAAATAAAAATTGCATAAAGTAATAAGAAAGGCCCTTCGCAGAGGGAAGTAGGGATTTGTAGAGGTGCCCGAGCTCAAAGCGAAAAATTAAGAGATAAAACATTTTGGGTGGCATGCCTTTCCTGTCAACGAAAACAATCGAGTAATTCTCAATACTTTCCATGCTAGATATATCATAGGCAGTTCCCAAACAGAAAGTAAAGTTTATTCCTTTTTCCACCATACTTTCACATTCCACGGCTAACCGAATCCATGGGTGCCGTCCATACCAACACTTTCCAAGGAATTTATTATTTGACAACATAAAGTAAATTCATTTTTCATTTCGGGACTGGGCATCCCTAATACCTTTGCCGTACTCTCGTGCAATGACAAATGAATAAACACTCATCTTGAGAATAACACATCTAGCATGGAAAAATATCAGCCACCCCCTACCATTTCATGAGCGGTACGAGCACACAAAAAGGAAATTTATTTTGAAGATTAGAGATGGCACATACAAATTTGCTTAGAACGGCAAAAGAATACCGCATATAGGTAGGTATAGTGGACTCATATGGCAAAACTGGGTTTAAGGATTTTGGATGCACAAGTAGTGATCATACTTAGTACAAGTGAAGGCTAGCAAAAGATTGAGAAGCATCCAACCAAGAAACAAAAAATCTCATAAGCGAGCATTAAGCATAACTAACACCGAATAATGCACCACAAGTAGGATGTAATTTCATTGCATAACTATTGACTTTCATGCTTTCATAGGGAATCACAAACCTTAACATCAATATTCTTACTAAACCATAATTACTCACCAACATGACTCATATCACTATCATCATATCGCAAAACTATTACAAAGAATCAAGTTTATTTTGTCCAATGATCTTCATGAAAGTTTTTATTATATCCCTCTTGAATATCTATCACTTTGGGACTAGTTTCATATGTTGCTTTTGATAGCTCAAACAAATCTAAGTGAAGAACTTGAGCATAAAATTTTTCTTCTCTCAAAATAATATAAGTGAAGCATGAGATAATTTCTTAAAAAAATTTACTAACTCTCAAATAAATCTAAGTGAAGCATGAGAGCATTTCTTCAAAAATAATAAAGCACAACGTGCTCAAAAAGATATAAGTGAAGCACTAGAGCAATTCCATAGCTCAAAAAAATTTAAGTGAAGCATATAGAGCAATTCTAGCAAATCATAGCATAATTTTGGCTCTCTCAAATAGGTATGTTCAGCAAGGATACTTGACTTAAACTAAAAATTAAAACAAGCAAAGACTCATATAATACAAGACTCTCCAAGCAAAACTCATGATATATGACGAATAAAAATATAGTTCCATGTAAAATACCGATGGTCGTTAGAAGAAAGAGGGGATGCCACTCGGGGCATCCCCAAGCTTAGTTGCTTGTTCCTCTTTGGATAATAACTTGGGGTGCCATGGGCATCCCCAAGCTTAGGCTCTTCTTTCTCCTTATTCCTTCATCCATCGTGATCTCACCCAAAACTTGAAAACTTCAATCAGACAAAACTCAACAAAACCTTCATGAGATCCGTTAGTACAAGAAAACTAATCTTTACTTTAAGTACTATAGAAAACCCATTCAAATTTTGTTATTGCAGTATATCTACTGTATTCTAACTTTACCATGGCTTATACCCCCCCGATACAAACCATAGATTCATCAAAATAAGCACACAATGCAAAGAAAACAGAATCTGTCAAAAACAGAATAGTCCGTAAAGATGCGAATTGTTCTCATACTTCTGTAACTCCAAAAATTCTAAAACATTAGGAAAACATAGGAAATTTGTATATCAATCTTGTGTAAAACAATTAAGAATTTTTCATAGCTTCTGTGATTTTAAAAAATTATTTTACTAGACGCAAAAGTTTCTGTTTTCCAACAAGATCAAATCAACTATCACCAAAGCTATCCCAAAGGCTTTACTTGGCACAAACACTAATTAAAACACAAAAAACACAATCATAAAAGTAGCATAATTGTGGAAACACTCAAGAACAGAAAGAAAAAGACAAAAATAAATTTTATTCATTGGGTTGCCTCCCAACAAGCGCCATCGTTTTATGCCCCTAGCTAGGCATAATGCATAGATCTAAGTGTTGTCATCTTTAGTTCTAGATCCATAAGATGCCCTCATGATTGATTCATATGGTGGCTTAATTCTTGTTCTAGGGAAGTGTTCCATACCCTTCCTTACTGGAAATTGGAATTTAATATTGCCTTCTTTCATGTCAATCACGGCACCAATATTACGTAAAAATGGTCTACCAAGTATAATTGGACAAGACGGATTGCAATCAATATCAAGAACAATAAAATCTATGGGCAGATAGTTCCTATTTGCAAGAATAAGAACATCATTAATTCTTCCCAAAGGATTTTTAATAGTAGAATACGCCAAGTGTAAATTAAAAGAACACTCTTCAATATCGGTAAGACCAAGCACAACACATAAAGATTTCGGAATTGTGGAAACACTAGCACCCATGTCACACAAAGCAAAACACTCATAATTTTTAATCTTGACTTTAATGGTAGGTTCCCATTCATTATGTAATTTTCTAGGAATTTAAATCTCTAATTCCAACTTTTCTTCCAAAGCTTTCATCATAGCATCAATGATATGTTTAGTAAAAGCTTTATTTTGTTCATAAGCATGGGGTGAATTTATCATGGACTACAACAAATAAATAAAATCAATCAAAGAGCAATTATCATAATTAAAGACTTTGTAATCCAAAAGAGTGGGCACATCACTATTTAAAGTTTTGACCTCTCCAAACCCACTTTTATCAATTTTCTCAACAAGATTTTCACCCTCCGAATTATCGGGACGCCTTCTAACTAAAGTTGACTCTTATTCAGTCCCTTTATCATCAATTTTAATTTTACTAAACAAGGAATCAATAGAAGAAACACCAATCACTTTAAGATCTTCATCACTTTTATGAAAGCAAATACTAGAAAACGCTTTTTCTAAAAATTCTCTTTTAGCTCTAAGCATAGCGGTTCTTTTCTTACTTTCATCCATAGAAACATATAAAGCTTTAATTGATTCGTCAACCTTAGGCACAAAAACTTTCAACTTGAGATTTTCTACATCATGAGAAATTATATCAATGCTTCTAGACATATCATCAATCTTACTCAACTTTTCTTCTATCGTATTGTTGAAAACTTTTTGAGCATTGATAAATTCTTTAATATTATTAGCAAGATTAGAGGTGTTCCTATTATTATTATAAGAAGGATTACCATAGGAATTACCATAATTATTAGAGGAATTTCCCGAAAAAGGTCTAGGATTAAAATTACCTCTATAAGCATTGTTATTAAAATTGTTTCGCCAAACAAAATTCACATCTACGGCATCACTATTTTGCTCAATAAAAGTAGACAAAGCCACATCATTAAGATCAATATGAGCACTTTTATTAGAAACCAACTTCATAAGAGCATCAACTTTTTCACTCAAAGAATTTATTTCCTCAACCGAATTAACCTTTTTACTAGTAGGAGCTCTTTCGGTATGCCATTGTGAATAATTTGCCATAATATTATCAAGCAATTTAGTAGCTTCACTCAAAGTAATTTCCATAAAAGTACCACCCGCGGTGGAATCTAAAAGATTTCTAGAAACAAAATTCAATCCCGCATAAAAAATTTGTATGATCATCCTAAGATTTAAACCATGAGTAGGACAATTTCTTAGCATCAATTTCATTCTTTCCCAAGATTGTGCAACATGTCCATGCTCAAGTTGCTTAAAATTCATGATTTGTGTCCTAAGGGAAATAATTTTCGTGGGCGGAAAATACTTAGTAATAAAAGTATCTTTGCACTTATCCCAAGAAAACCAAATTTTTGCACGATCTCGCAAAGAAAACGGGATTAATTTCAACTTCACAATATCATTGTCCACATCTTTTTTCTTTTACATATCGCATAATTCTACGAATGTGTTAAGATGGGACGCGGCATCCTCATTAGGAGTACTGGAAAACTGATCTTTCATAACAAGATTCAACAAAGCGGCATTAATTTCACAAGATTCCGCACTAGTGGCAGGAGGAGCAATCGGAGAGCTAATAAAATCATTATTTTTGGTATCGGAAAAGTCACACAACTTGGTAATCTCTTGAGTCATCGTGACTGTGCAAATAAGATTGCACACAAAAACAGATCTGACGAAAAAACGGCGAACGAAAAAGAGGGCGAATAAAACTACATTTTTTTGTGAAGTGGGGGAGATGAAAATGAGAGGCAAATGGCAAATAATGTAAATTGCAAGGAGATGAGATTTGTGATTAGGAACCTGATAGGGGTTGATGATGTCACCCCGGCAATGGCGCCAGAAAATCCTTTTGATGCAGCTTGAACAGCATCGGTATTTCCCCAAAGAGGAAGGGATGATGCAGCACAACTACGATAGGTATTTCCCTCAGTGATGAGACCAAGGTTATTGAACCTGTAGGAGAACCACGCAACACTATGTAAACGGTACCTGCACACAAAGAACAAATACGTGCAACCCGACGTGTAAGAGGGGTTGTCAATCCCTCCCGGGTAAAAAGATAGATAAAATTGTATTAGATTGGATAAATAGATCTCACAGAAACGCAAAATAAAATAAATAACAAAAAAGTGCAGCAAGGTATTTTTGGGTTTTTGGATTAATATATCTGAAAATAAAAGTGAATAAAAATAGATCTCAAAGGCAAATATGATAAAGAATAGACCCGGGGCCGTAGATTTCACTAGTGGCTTCTCTCGAGAAAAATAGCATACGGTGGGTAAACAAATTACTGTTGGGCAATTGATAGAACTTCAAATAATTATGATGATCTACAGGCAATGATCATTATATAGGCATCACGTCCAAGATTAGTAGACCGACTCCTGCCTGCATCTACTACTATTACTCCACACATCAACCGCTATCCAGCATGCATCTAGTGTATTAAGTTAATGGAGAAACGGAGTAATGCAATGAGAATGATGACATGATGTAGACAAGATCTACTCATGTAGGAATAGACCCCATCTTGTTATCCTTAATAGCAACAATACATACGTGTCATTTCCCCTTTTTGCACTGGGATTGAGCACCGTAAGATCAAACCCATCAGAAAGCACCTCTTCCCATGGCAAGAAAAATCGATCTAGTCGGCCTAACTAAACCAAAGATTCGAAGAAGAAATACGAGGCTATAAGTAATCAAGCATATAAGAGATCAAAGAAACTCAAATAACTTTCATGGATAAAAATATAGATCTGATCATAAACTCAAAGTTCATTGGGTCCCAACAAACACACCGCAAAAAGAGTTACATCAAATAGATCTCCAAGAGACCATTGTATTGAGAATCAAAAGAGAGAGAGGAAGCCATCTAGCTACTAACTACAGGCCCGAAGGTCTACAATGAACTACTCATGCATCATCGGAGAGGCACCAATGAGGATGATGAACCCCTTTGTGATGGTGTCTAGATTGGATCCGTGGTTTCTGGAACTTGCGGCGGCTGGAATTGTGTTTCGTCGACTCCCCTAGGGTTTTTGGATGTTCGGGGTATTTATAGAGCAAAGAGGCGGTGCGGGAGACGACCGAGGTGGGCACAACCCACCAGGGCGCGCCTGGGCCCCCAGGCGCGCCCAGGTGGGTTGTGCTCCCCTCGGAGCCCCCCTCTGGTACTTCCTTGGCCCAACTTTTGTCTTCTGGTCTAGAGAAAATCTCCAAAAAGTTTCACTGCGTTTGTACTCCGTTTGGTATTGATTTTCTGTGAAGTAAAAAACAAGCAAAAAACAGCAACTGGCACTGGGCACTATGTCAATAGGTTAGTCCCAAAAAATGATAATAAGTTGCTATAAAATGATTGTAAAACATCCAAGAATGATAATATAACAGCATGGAACAATAAAAAATTATAGATACGTTGGAGACGTATCAACCGGTGGTTGTTGGCAGTTCGAGAAAGATCACCAACGGTGACCGGCGGGAGGTAGACAAAGGCCATCTGCCCGTTCCTTGTAGATCGGACGGTTCAGAAAAAATTGACTGACCTATTTATTTCCAGTCGACTGTTATTTTGATAGGACCACATGTGGTGGTGTGCTGGAGGAGTACCTGCATTTCCCAGCCATCCCTGTGCTCATATTACAAAATCATAGAATCTAATTTCATGTGACATGCATGTTGTAGAGCTATCATATGTCTCCTATCATTTGTTTTTCACCCACCTGCTATCTGCTACTTTTACAGTGCACTAGTTCTGCACACACTTCACCAATACTCTTACTATTGTTTTTTATGCATGGGTATTTCAGCCTCTGCCACACTGTTGATAAATACACAATTGAAAAGAGAGGAGTCGCCCCAGCTTAGTTCGTGGCTAAGCAAGACACGTTTCAACGCTTTAAAGGGTGTAGTGTCAGCAGATGGAGATAGTAAACGTTGCTCTGCAGTTGATGATCTCATTCACCATGAACCACCATCCCAGGTGCTTGCTTTAACTTCGCGGTGTCATGTGTGGTTGCATGTTGCATATGGTGTCTAGCTTATATTCAAAAGGCCAAAGTCGGTCTTTATTAAGATAAGGAAAGAAATTTTTTACATCATGGCGACAGCCGCAAAGAGTACAAGACCACAAAACACCAGAAGCCAAATAGCTAGTCAAGGCACTGGCAGAGCCAGTGACAAGCCTAGCATAGACATGCATCACCTACAAACCAACTAAAAAGCCACGGTGGTGGCGAAGCATACCGCCTCCCGCCAGGCTCTCAGGTCCTCGATGATCATGCTCACCACTCCAGCCGGGTGTCTAGCTTGTATTGCTTCCAATTTGGTTAAATTGCATCTGCTTACTTTACACATTATACCTTTGAATATGACATGTCTTCCTGTTTTTGGTACATACTACTACATCTGTCTATTAACCATGTTCTTACATCAAACTATTGTTCTTGTGTATCCCTCATCAATCACTTATGATGAGACAATCAAACTCATGGATTACTGTGAGAAAAGATCCTCTTTTAAAGAATGTAGTGTCAGCCTCCCCACATGATTCTCAAGAAATAACAAGGCTAGATGAAGATAGTCAACGTAGCTCTGTAGTTGATGACCGCATTTCCCCTACACCACCATCGCAGGTGCTTGCTCTAACTTGCCAGTGTGATATGTGGTTGCATGTTGCATATGGTGTCTAGATTGTAATTCTTCCAATCTGGTTAAATTGCATGTGCTATTCTGCTTAGTTTATACATTATACCTGTTAATGCGACATGCCTTCCTATTTTTGGTACATACTACATCTATCTATTAAGCATGTCCTTACATAAAACTACTATTTTTTATATCCCGCATCAATCAATTATGATGAGAAGCCTTTAGTATATGCAGTGTGATATTGGTCGCATCTTTCATGTGATTTATAGCATGTACTACTTCTAATTTGTTGAAACACCATTTATGATGGGACGCTTTTAACTTGGCAGAGTCATATTAGTTGCATCTTTAATGTGGTGTCTAGCTTGCATTGCTTCTAATTTGTTGAAATGGCTTCTGCTTAGTTTACACAAATAGTTGTGAATATGCGATGCCATCCTGTTTTTCGTATATACTCCATCCTCGTATCATGTGTTTGCCTTACATCAAAGTAGTGATTGTCAGCATCATTCATGAATGAGTTCTAAAGAGTGAATTTTATTTATTTTTCTTGTCGGTTTTACTTGACAATGCAAAATCAATAAAGCGGAAGGAAGTTAGCAAGGCAGTGGATAATGGTGCTCCTTCTGACCAACTGAAACGGAGGGCCTCTTTCGATTCTACTCCGCCATCCCCGCAACAAGATTTGCAAGACAACACATGCATAAACACTCAACGTAGCTGTGTTGATGATGAGCACATCCCCCCTACTCCACCTTCATAGGTGCTCCTTGTAAGTTGGCACTGTTATATGTGGTTGCATGTTACGTATGATGTCTAGGTTTTATTGCTTCTAATTTTGTTGAATTCCATCTGCTTAGTTTACACATTATACTTGTGAATAAGACATGTGTTCCTATTTCTAGAACATACAATATCTGTCTATCACACCATGTTCTTACATCAAAGTACTACTGTTGTGTAACCTGCAACAATCACTTATCATAAGACACGTTTAACTTGGGAGTGTGATATAGGTTACATCTCGCATTCTTTTCTAGCTTGTACTACTTCTAATTTGTTGAAATGGCACTTATGACGAGATTGTTTTAACTTGGTATAGTGATCTTCGTTGCATCTTTCATATGGTGTCTAGCTTTCATTGCTTCTAATTTGTTGAAATGAGTTCTGCTTAGTTTACACATCATAGTTGTGAATATGCAATGTTGTCTTTTTCTCTTACACATTCAATCGTCCTATCATGCGATCGCCTTACATTAAAGTAGTGCTCGTCAGCATCCTGCATCAATGAGTTCTGAAAAGCGATTTTTTTTTCATTTTTCTTGTGGGTTTGACTTGACAATTTAATAAAATTAAGTAAGAGGAAGGAAAAAATTAAGGCAAGGACTGATGGTGGTCTTCCGTGGGAACCGGCATCCCAGGTGCTTTCTCTAGCTAGGCAGTGTGATATTTGCTTGCATGTTGCATACAGTGTCTAGCTTGTATTGCTTCTAATTTGATTAAATTACATCTGCTTAATTTACACATTATACATGTGAATATGGCATGTCTTCCTTATTTTGCATATACTACATCTATGTATTACATGCTCTAACATCAAAGTAATGTTCGTGTCTATCCTGCATCAATCACTTATGACGAGACACCTTTAACTTGGTAGTGTGATGTTGTTTGCATCTTGCATATGATTTATTTCTTGTACTGCTTCAGATTTGTTTAAATGTCAGTTAGGATGAGACACTATTAACTTGGCAGAGTGATATTTGTAGCATCTTTCATATGGTGTCTACCTTCCATTGCATTGCTTCTAATTTATTGAAATGCCTTCTGCTTAGTTTACACATCATAGGTCTGATTATCTCATGTCGTCCTGTTTGTTGTACATATTACATCCTCCTATCATGCGGTTGTCTAACATCAAAGTTCAGTTTGTCTGTATCATGCATCAATTAGTTCTAAAGAACTAAATTTTTATTCATTTTTCTTGTGGACTTGACTTGACATGGCAAAGAAAAAGAGGAAGGAACACAGAATGGTAGGGGATGGTGTTAGTACTTGGGACGCACAGAAACAGAAGCGGAAGAGTTATGCAGATTTTGCTAGTACTGATAGTGCAATAGAAGGTCGAAGTCCACTAGATAAATGTAGAAACACGTTATCCCCTACTACACCAGCTGCAAAACAATTCAAAGGCAAACAAAAAGCTACCACCAAACAAGCAACAACAGCCCTAGTTGTGGCAGCACCTTCTTCCAGAGTACCAACATCTACATGAGTTACTTGTTTGGCAACTAAGCTAGCGGCAAGTTCCCAAGCTCCATTGCCACCTGACACTACTTCTGAAGCACTCTTGACACAAGAGGACTTGGAAAGATCAAATGAACCTTGTGAGCTCCAACAGCAAGAAGGTAGTTGCTTGAGTCAAGTTACAGTTGCATGCTTCTTTATATGTAGTCTCACAGTTTGATGTACAATAACACTTCCCATGTTCGTTGTTGAACTAGCACCTAGACGCAAGAGGAAACATACATCAAGGATAATGCTCGATAGGTTAACTAAATCTAGAGGAGGAAGAATGGAGATCCATTTTGAGGCAGGTTTAAAAAGGCCGCGTGATGCTACTGAGTCAGCCAAGTTAGCATCAAAGGCAACCGTTGTTGTTAGGTGTCATGCATGTATCCTCCCAACATGGATTCAGTACAGGAATGACAAAGACAAAACCCAGTTTAACACCTTCCTTGACCATTTATCTGTAAGTATGGTTATGTATGGAACTTAGTAATATCATCTTGCTTTGTCCCATACTTTCTAGGTTGCTGGTAATGAGACTCCCATAATTTCCAACAGATGAGGTTCAAGTTGGATCACCAAGATGATGCAACCAGACAATCATGCACCAATGTTTTCAAGTCTGATCTACGACAGTATTGGTATAACTTGAGGAAAACTCACTTTGAAGGCAAGGCTAACAGTGAACTTGCCCAAACATCTCCAGTGGAAAATATAACGGATGAAGACTAGATAGGCCTTGTTAAACACTGGTCTGATCCAAAGTATCAAGTTGTCGGGGAACACAGACAGGGGTATATGTGTTCCCCTGACTGTGCACGGACGGCAAGCCAACATGCTCGAAGACCAGATTGCAAGACCAAGATCAGACCAAGCAAGGAGGATCAATTCCTTTGAAGGATCCAAGTGCAAGTCAAGAAGGCCAAGGCGAGCCAGAGGAATGAGGCATCGCTGAGGGAAGGGCCTACCTTGCCGGGCAGGCGAGCCTGGCAGGGTTGGGTTTTACCCCGGAAGCAAGCTCCCAGATCGTCCCGGCAGGCCTACCGGGGCTGGCGGAGGCAAGACACTCCACCGCTCCACCTCACAAGCGACGCAAGTCAGTAATCGAAGTGGTGTCAAGCTTCAAGGTGAATAAGTGGCTGCTTTCTGCCACATGGCAGCCACTTCCTATAGCAAACACCACCATATGACACCCGTCCTGAGACATGTCAAGCAAGCAGGCGCGAAGCTGGCAAAATAGCCTGGCAGGGCTTGCCGGGCAAGCTGTGATGTGACACAGAGTGGCGCATTTAATGCGCTCTGTCAGCCTGCAGAGTTAGATATGATAGCACTGTTAGCTATCTAATCAGTACACAAAGACTGATTTGCCACTGTGGTGACCCCTTAATCTATAAAAGGAGGCCCATGGCAACCGTAGAAAGGGTTGGATCCTTGCATATACATACGCGTGTAGCCACTCTCGCCCCTAGAGCAACCTTGCCGGGCGAGTGTGCTACGTTTCACCACCGTTATCCACCATCAATCCACCAAAGCAAGAGTAGGGTTTTACGCCTCACGGCGGCCCGAACCTGGGTAAAGACTGCCTGTGTGATCTTTGCCATGCTGCGCGATGCTTCTCCGCTCTTTGTGCAACGTGTCCATCCCCCCGCCGAACCAAAAGGGGCTGATGGCCCCATAGGTTGCCGTGGTTTCCCACGACATCCTTGGCGCACCAGGTAGGGGGGATCACTTGCGCAAACCTGAGGGCGTTGGCAGCGCGTCGTCTCCATTGTAGCCCTGCAGAAGCTTTTGGTGTCCGTGGTGCTCATGAAGATACGAAGACAGAGCGGGAGAGCGGGGCCGTCCCCGCGCCTGCTTCGTTCATCATCTTGTCCCACCGCGGTCGCGGCCGCGGTGAACATAGGCGCTGACGGTGGAATGCTTCCCCCCCCCCCCCAGACAACTTAGGCGGCGCGACAACCGATCGGGCGCCATCCGGGGGGAAGGGGCAAGGCGCATGGGAACGAGGCTCCTCTTTTCATCTCTCTCCCTCTTCGGCAATCGAGCTGCTCTGACCTTGGCATCGTCAATGTCAATGAGTACCGCGCGGTACTCAGTTTAGCATTTACCCTGCTTAGGGAAATCCTGAGTAAAACACCGGTACGAATCCATTGATCAATACCCCGGCAGGTATGCTCCGGCAAGGCTGTCCACACTAGCGGGACTTTTGCGCCAGCCATTGTCGGATTGTTCGAAAGGAGTGGAGGAGAGAAGGAGCGGCCGGGAAAGCCCGGCACCATATCTTGCCGCCCGCCAGACGCGCTTTACGTGTGTTGGTCCCTGTCGGGAACCAGAGAGTTGTTCGCTGGCCTCCGTCTTTCTGGGTATTGCGAGCACGCCAAATGCACGCAACTGGAAGGGATGGGGAGGAGCGAGAACAAAAGCTAAGTCCAAGCAATCATTTCCTTTTGATGAATCCTAGATTTTTGCATCCGTTTATCCCTCGGTTTTAGTAAGTGTTCATACTATGAAATCCTTCGTGTGATGGAACCTTGGCTAGTTCTTTATCTGCACCCTCGTTCTGTCCCGAGCCCTGCTCACGGTATGAGCGGCTGCGTCGAGAGCTACCGAGGAAAAACTTGCCGGGACGCATCCACGCCAAGATGAATGTTAAGGGCCAGACCCTTATGACAATCGCGGCAATATGATACCGGCAAGCAACCAGAACATGTATAGGGACTAATCGTACGAACGCGAGCATATAAGCTCAGAGGGATAAACGTGCGTTTAAGATTAAGCAGGGAACATCAGTTCAACGCAAACATCAAATAGTATGACATCTAAACACGAAGCATACATCATGTTTTGTTACAGGATAGCACGACAACAAGAATAGCTCGGAGTTAAGCCCGGCGACCGCGTGAAGCCGTTGGGACGTGAAGGGCCCTAGCGGCCAGAGGGGCAGCTTTCTCTTTTGCAGCTGGAACATCAGCACCCACAGGCGGCTCCTTAAATCCGTCGGCAATGTCGAGGTCTGGATGACGACAAGCGATGTTGCTCAGGACCATGAGGAGGGCGTCGTGAGCAAGCTTCCGGGACTCGGTCGCGAAGCGCTTGGCCCTCCCCTCTTCATGCACCTTCAGCTTTTCAATCAGCTCGTTGAAGAAAACCCCCAGCTTGACACTGGGGACCTCCTGCCTGTTGACAGAGAAAGCTGGCCCGTCCATGCCCATTGCAACGGTCTGAGCAGCAAGGTGCATAGCAATGTCAACCATGCTCCTGATCCAGAGGTTCACCTGCTCGGATTGGTTCGTCAGCTTGTCCTCTGCATCCTTCCGGAGGCACTGGGCGGTGTCTAGATCTCTGGACAACTGTTGCTGGCGGGTTCCGTTGGACTCTGGCACGCTTTCCAAGGTGCCGATCCTGGCTTTCAAATCCGTGATGGCGTCGTTGGCGGTTTCAAGACTTTGGGTCCTAGAGGAAAGCTGCGACTGCACATCGCTCAGAAGGACCTCCGCCTTTCGTGCTTCCTCCTTGAGAGCCTCCATCTCCTTGGTGCTCCCGGCAAGCTCCTCGGTCAGCTTAGTCACTTGGCGATCAAGGTCAGTCCTGGCAGCGGATGCAGCAGCAAGATCATCAGTGAGTTTCTTTAGTCGAACAACAGAATCAGTTGTGAGGGCGTCCAGGGCAGCTTTGTGCTTGTCCTCCAACTCCTTGGTGCGTTGCTACACGAGAGCTTCCAGGTCATCATCTTTGGCGCGAAGGGTGGCTCCAAGATTCTCCTCCTGGAGAGAAATCTCTTGCTCTCTGGCATCCAGACGTGCCTTGCGATCTGCCAGGCGCACTTCACAGGCTATGACGTCTTCCCTCGTCATCAGAATCACCTCCTACTACCTCATAAGTGCCTGGAACTGCTTGCCGTGCCATTCGCGCAACTCCAGACACTTGTCCTTTAGCTTCTGGTCCACTTTGTTGGCGGACTCGCATTGCTCTTTGAGCGCCTGCCACTTCTGTTCGTGTCGGGCCCGTATTTCTTTGATGCCCGCCGCTACGGACTCCAGGAAGGACAAATCCATTGCAACGGCAATAGAATCGCCCGATTCTTCAACCCCTTGGTGGAGCGACGCCAGGATTCACTGGAGCTCTTCATCAAACTCCGCGTTCATCGATGCCGACGGGCCGGGGGCTCCAATCCCGGGCTGCGCCAACACCAGCGCCAACTGGCTTAAGGAGGATGGCGAGGTCCCCACCAAGGGCCCAAAAGAGGGGAGGGGATCCATGGTTCGGAGGGGAATCTTCCCCTTGACCACTGCTCCCACCTCTGGGGCACTTTCAAAAGTATGCTCCACCACCACCAGAGGATCTTGAACACTCCCGGCAACGGAGTCCTGTCCCTCCGCGGTGGCGATCTCGGCGGCTTCGTCCGTGGCAGCTCTCCCTATGCTGGCCACCTCTTCCAGTAGTTCTGGCTCTTCGGCCTGGAGGACTGTGGATGAAAGGACAAGCGAATAAAAAAAAAGAAGGGCAGACGCTTTAGATTACCGGGATAAAGATAGTGGGGGTACATAAGAGAAAGAAAGAGAAGAGTTATAGTTAAGTACCCGGAGAAGCCTGCCGGGCAGGGGCCTCAATCTCATCGGCATCATCAGTTGCCAGGACATGAACTCCACCCCCTGCCACGGCAGCCACGGCAACGCTCTGTGCGGGCTCATCCACGGAGGGTCTCACCAGGGGTCCTTTGGCTGGGTCAGCAGGAGGAACCAGCCCTCCACTTTCAGGATGGGGGCTGGGCTGGGGGCTCGGTGCGGGATCCTCCATATGACTCCCCACCAAATCCACGCTCTCCACAGTCTTCGGCGACCCAGCACGCCGGAGCCTCTTCGACCGATGGATGAGGGTTTCCATTTCCTCCTCCTCCACCCTGCCAACGACAGCAAAACAAAAGGTCAGCCAGCAAAGACAATCAAGTATACTAAAATTATCACGGAGAGGGAAATCTTCCTTACTCCTCATCAATAAGCATGGAGCTCAAATCAAATTCCATGGGCGACGGGGATGCTCTGCCTCTCTTCTGGGATGGAGGGGCGGAGCTTTCTGGTAGACCCAAACCTTGCTGGAGCGCTGGGGGCTCTAATGAAGACGAGCTATGTGAAGAGCTCGAGCCAGAATGAGAGCTGGAATCGCCCTCTACATCCACCGATTGCTTGGCGGGAGAAGCTTTGATCCCGACAAGGCGAGGAGACTGGTGGCACACCACGTCTGGCTTGGTATTTCTGGTGATGGTCTTCTTCACTTTCTTGGCAGCAGGCGCTAGATTTGGGGCTCCCGTTCCCCGGTTAGCAGCACGCCTGCGAGGATGCTGATCCAAAATTGGCTCGGGGGCTTGAGGACCAGCCGCGAGCCACTCCGCTTCGGGCTCCACTGCCTCAGCAGCCTCCTCCTCCCTCTGGAGCTCTGCTACCGCAGTGGCTAGAGCCTCAAGCCCGAAAAACTTGTCCCTGGCAAGATATTCCCCGGCAACCTCTTCCGTGGCCTGCGCCTCGCTACCACCATGAGAAGAACTCTCATCCTCAGCTTTTCCCTTCCTGACCTTTGCAGCCCTTGCCATTGCAGCAATTCGGGCAGCTTTGTCCTCCTCAATCCTCCTCTTAATAAATGCTGCCTCCACGGTGGAGGTGTGTTTGTACACGTTGGTCTCCACTCTGACAGCCCTCTCCGCCAGGGCGATGGACCATTCAAGTTCATCGTCAAGAGTGGGCAACCGCCAATCACTTGCCACCCCATGAGCATTGCAATGCGGCATCCACTTCAACATCTGGTCCCGGGCCGAATTGACATTCAGAGGGATAACGGTTGCCGGGAGCTTGAACAGCTCGAAGCGGCCAAATAGCTGGTCGCACAGCCAGGCATGGCCATAAACGGACAAGTTGTTGGCCAAGCCCGAAAGCAATCTCATCATGTCTCCAGCATCGCCATACAACCAGGCGGATCTGTCCCTCTTCTGCAGTGGTGAGATGCGACGAAGGAGAAAATCTGCCCCCACGTGCTCAATGGTTAGCCTGGCAGCCTTCAGGCGGGTGATCCTGTTTATTGCCTGGCGAAGCCTATCATTGGTGAGGCTGAGTGCGCTCCATTCCTTGCTGCGCTCGACACACACTATCCGTGCTTCGCTGAACTCTGGGGCTTCCTTGTCCTGAATCCAGCACCAGTCTCCTCTCCACTCATCCCACCTCTCGCGCTGCAGACCAGGGATATAATCCCAGGACTTCCTTGCCACTCGTGGCATATAGCTGATGTTCCCGGAGCGGTGGAATTTGTTCTCCACCCACGGGACGAAGTAATGCTTGAACAGATCAACATTGGGGGCGACTCCAACAAAATTCTCACACAAATGAGCAAATATGGCCATGGTCGCTATTGCATTTGGCGTGAAGTCCAGGAGGTGGAATCCATAAATCGTCATCATCGCCTCAAAGAAATCAGAAAAAGGGGGGCAGAGGCCGCAGATGAAATATGCGCAGAAGAATCGGTATGAATTTGGCGGATCTCCTTCCCCCTCCGCCAAAACATTGGGCATGC
Organism: Thinopyrum elongatum; assembly: GCA_011799875.1. NCBI lineage: Eukaryota > Viridiplantae > Streptophyta > Magnoliopsida > Poales > Poaceae > Thinopyrum > Thinopyrum elongatum. The sequence continues at coordinate 548,714,164 of CM022298.1, read as the reverse complement.
CGTGCCCTTTCGGGACTTCGCTCCCCCACAGGTACCCGTACCTTGCCGGCAGAACCGGGCCGTCCAGGTTCGACGGAAAGAAGACAACATCTCCCCTCCGCTTCCTGTCCAGGTCTGCTGCCTCTCTTGCTTCCCTCGGCGACCACCTCCTTCACCTCGGCCGTCTACTTCCCTTTTGCTGTTGTTTTCTTCCCCATTCCCGTGGACGCCGGTGCGAATGGGGGAAGGAATCAGGCGGAGGAAAGGCGGCGGGCGAGGGAGAGAAGGAGGGGCAGTTGTTTGGCTTACAGAGGAAGATGATGGGAGGGCAGGACAGGCGACAAGTGAACCGTGTCGTTCCGCATTTTCCTATCTTAAGGGGAAAAGGCGTGGAGCGGGGACGCAACGCTCCAGAAGTTACCGTTTTACATTAACTGCAACAGTTCCACGACCCCACGACTCGCAGTAATTGCGCGAAGTGGACGTTGGATTGACTGGTCATCATGACGAACCATGATGCGAGCAGCCCTTTTTAGCCACGTGTCCGTGCACTGGTTTACGGCCTAATCCAACGTGCCCGGTGACACGTATGGCTTAGGCCCGGGGGCTTATGTCGGGGAACACATACAGGGGTATATGTGTTCCACTGACTGTGCACGGACGGCAAGCCAACAGGCTCGAAGACCAGATTGCAAGACCAAGATCAGACCAAGCAAGGAGGATCAATTCCTTTGAAGGATCCAAGTGCAAGTCAAGAAGGCCAAGGCGAGCCAGAGGAATGAGGCATCGCTGAGGGAAGGGCCTACCTGGCCGGGCAGGCGAGCCTGGCAGGGTTGGGTTTTGCCCCAGAAGCAAACTCCCAGATCGTCCCGGCAAGCCTGCCGGGGCTGGAGGAGGCAAGCCACTCCACCGCTCCACCTCACAAGCAACACAAGTCAGTAATCGAAGCAATGTCAAGCTCCAAGGTGACTAAGTGGCTGCTTTCTGCCACATGGTAGCCACTTCCTACAGCAAACACCACCATATGACACCCGTCCTGAGACGAGTGAAGCAAGCAGGCGTGAAGCTGGCAAAATAGCCCGGCAGGGCTTGCCGGGCGAGCTGCGATGTGACATAGAGCGGCGCATTTAATGCGCTCTGTCAGCCTGCAGAGTTAGATATGATAGCACTGTTAGCTATCTAATCAGTACACAAAGACTGATTTGCCACTGTGGTGACCCCTTAATCTATAAAAGGAGGCCCATGGCGACCATAGAAAGGGTTGGATCCTCGCATATCCATACGCGCGTAGCCACTCTCGCCCCAGAGCAACCTTGCCGGGCGAGTGTGCTATGTTTCACCACCATTATCCACCATCAATCCACCAAAGCAGGAGTAGGGTTTTATGCCTCACAGCGGCCCGAACCTGGGTAAAGACTGCCCGTGTGATCTCTGCCGTGCTGCGCGACACTTCTCCGCTCTTTGTGCAACGTGTCCATCCCCCCGCCGAACCAAAAGGGGCTGATGGCCCCATAGGTGGCCGTGGTTTCCCACGACATAAGTACGTTATATATATGTGATCAGATCACATGTTGAACTCCTATTTACGCATGTGCCTTACAAATCCTCTTCTTCTAGGTGAAATGTTCAAAGAACAAGGCTGGCCGTACGAAAGTGAAATTTTAACAAACGACAAGATCTCGTAGCTATATTGCACACTGTAAGGCTCTTGTAATTAGCTGCTGTTTCACTCCTTTCGCTGTGCCATATTATCAGATCTATATTGACTTGTTCCAAATGCAGAGGAAAGCTCGCAAAGGACCAAAAAGTACCTGAACCAAATGTTGTGAAAATCCTCAAGGACTATCACACCAGCAAGACGAAGGGCATGACTACACCAGTCAAATCCGCTATTGTAAATCCTTAATCCTCATGCCTTTTAACTACTGGTTACTCTGACTTGTGCATTGAACTGCACGATTTGCAGCCAATGTCTATTACTCTTTTCAATTTTATACACAGTTGTCTTAGCATATCATTGCACCTTACAAGGTTTAAAAGAGAGGAGTGATGTTCCTTTGATCTTGATCTATAATCTAGTTCCGTGCTGGACTTGACTACACAATGTTACAATTGCATGTTTGTCTGTTCTCAATTGTTTTGTGATATGAATGATGTCATACTATGCTTACAGTATTATAAACTCTGTCTCTTTATCCTTAGCTGTCAATATAATGTGAAGAAATAGACAATACATTAGCCATCGTACATGGTCATATGTTTTGAACCTGGTTTTATTATGTACTTTGCAGTAAAATACAATTAATATTTTATACGGGTTCACAAAAATAAGTTTTGTATATAGACCAAAGCTATTATGCTTGGTTTTGCTACCTCCTTAATAACTTCTGTTCTGGTACTACTAATGTGCAAACTCAACTTTTCAGCAAGCAATGGCACAAATGGTGGAACCGCCACCTTCTGAAGGTGACGAGGCAACCATAACCGCAATGTCACCTCTTATTGCAGTGGGTTAGTACCTGTCCACTAACAGTGCCAAAAGCACCTTCCTGCATAATACTGGGTTGGTTGTTAAGGCAATCTCGTCCAAACTGCCTCATGATCAAGATATGCAAGCTCAAAACAATGTTATATCTATGCTCCAGACACAAGTCCAATCCCTAACAGAGACCCTTTTTGAAACAAGGACATCCATTGTTTAATGTCATCAAGATATGCATGGTTTTGAAACCAGACTATCAGACATTTGCTATGTTGTTCAGAAGCCTAGGAGAAATGAAGGCGAAGGTTATGGTGCTCCATCGGACAGTAAAGCATGAAAACGTAACAGTCAGGTCAAATGAACTGAGCTTCTGAACTTCTAATGGGCATTTATCTGCTGGACTGTTAACTTTTATGCCAACCCTCCTTTTGTTATGTGGCTGTAATTTGTTTTGTTGCGATACAACATTTTTTCTTAACGGGCAGCGACCGGCTGAAGAAAACAACAAGCCATTTTTGTATAGTGTAGGGTGTTCCCTATATTTGCACTGTGGTGAACTTTGATGCCCAGTGGATGTAATCTGTGCAATCGCCTTAATAGCCTAGTGTTAGTTTCTGGCTTATTTATTTCCTTAGTCTTCTTTTTCCTTGGTTTGCTAGGGGCTGCAACAACCATGGGCAACATACGGACCGTGGTAACCATGAGCCTCCTACGGGACGTATGATAAATGGGCCTCTAATGGGCGTAGGATCCATTGGTCACACATGGGACCAACAATTCGTGGGCCAAAACCAGATCGTGACATGGGCCCTAAACGAGCGTAATTGGAATCGAGCCAGCACGGTAACGGGCTGTTAAGAGACCGGAAGACAGCAAAGGCTTAATTCTGTTGCAGGCATAACGGGTCGTTAATGGGCCCGAATACATGATGGGTTGGAAACGACGCAATGGGTTAACAAGCCACAAACGGACCGATTCTAACCACGGGCTGAATTTGGCCCATTAGGAGAACAGGCCAGTAACGGACGAGAAGTAATCGAGGGCCGGAAAGGTGCCCAAGAATTTATGGGCTTTCAGTAGGCCGAAAGCTAACATGGGCTGGAAACGGCCCATGTGAATAATGGGCCCTTAATGGGCATAAAGCAATTTACTGTTTATTATGGGCCAGAGTCACCACGGGCCATTAAAGGGCCCAAATATACAAAAGGACTCATATGGGCCGAAAGACGACATGGGCCACACATGGGCCAAAAGTGACAGCGGGCTGGTATTATACTAGATGGCCCACATGACGCTGTTGGGTCGAATTCGGAAAGGCCATAACGGGTCATGAGTTACCGGGCCACAAAATGGGCTATATGCGAATAGACTGTTAATAGGATTTTCATGGGCCGGCCCGCTAGCTGTTGACCAAGTCAAATGGACCAGCTTTTTCAAGCTAAATGGGCCACTGTTGGGCCGTGCCATGTGTCGACATATCATAGGCGCCTCACGTCCATTGAATGGATGACATATGTCCCAATGGCGAGCTGACACGTGGTTCCTTTGGCCAGTGAGAATTTTACACGTGGAAAATCCCCATTAGTCCAGGCTATTAACGTGTTATCGGATGCAAACTGGAACCTGATAGCTTAACGGCAACCCGTTATGGTGGACGCCACGAGTCGGTTACCCTTGACGAAAACACTTCCATGACGCGACATTTATCGTCATGGAAGTGGACACTTCCGTGATGATAAATTCAATATTGTCATGGAACACTTCTACGACAACAGATGTATGACTATCTTGATTCTGTCATAAAGTCATCATAGATGTACATGCATGAGAGAGAACATGACCTACTGTGACAAAGACGTATCATCATGGAAGTGTTTTTTATGTAGTGATGCGACCGCGCTTGCTCGCATGAGCGGTCGTTGGTGCGCCGCCACCTCCAGGGGATCAACTATTTTCACCTCGTGGAAACAGATCATGGAGGGGACGAATAGAGACTCCAGAAACTCATCCAAAAGGTAGAACCCTATATTTGGTAGACCTTTCCTGAATACAGTCAATGCTAAGATCGATTGCAATAAGGAAACCGCCAGTGTTAACTTTGGTGATGTATCTCATGGGTTTAATTTCTCTAAATTTCGTAGACAACCTCATGATAAAGAACTACCTGGTAAGGATGAAATAATTGGTCTTGCTTCTATTTCTGTACCTCCTACTGATCCATTAGAATGATATTTGCTAGACCATGAAAATATTATGCATATGAATGAAAGAAATGAAATAGATGAGATATTCTTTGGTCAAGCACCTAACATAATTTTCTTGTTAAAACCCTTGGAGGTCCTCCTCCACCTAAGGATGATCCTGTGTTAGAACTTAAGAAATTACCTGATACATTGAAATATGCTTATCTTGATGAAAAGAAGATATATCCTGTTATTATCAATGCTAACCTTTCAGAGCATGAAGAAAAGAGATTACTTAAAACTCTGAGGAAGCACCATGCTGCTATTGGATATACTCTTGATGATCTTAAGGGCATTAGTCCTACTCTATGTCAGGATATGTCAGAACCCCGATTCTAAGTCACACCGATCTAGCCTGTAACACCTCATATCACTTTGCAGCCTCACGCACGGTATTCCCACGGGTGTCGCCTTACCATGGCCCGGGACCGTTTGCGCCTTTTGGCTCATGTATATGATAGTGTTGCTAGCATCCATATGACAGAGAACCCGGGCCGACATGGCTAGTCGTGAACCCAAAGCGGCGCTAACTTACGGGGACAGGCATACATGAATCAACATCGAGCATGTCGGTCAGTAGCGTGTGAATCCGGGCTGTAGCACTGGGCTAGCAGGACTCCGGGAAACCGGGCTGCAGCAGGCTAGGCAGGACTCCGGATATCACCGCGTGACATTTCCCCGAAGGGACAGACACAGGAACGAAGTGAAACACATGCCGGCCAGTCTAAGTGTTCCGGAGCAGCAGTGCTGGGCTAGCAGGACTCCGGTAAACCGGGCTGTAGCGGACTACCAAGGCTCAGTGGAGACACCAGACTACATTTCCCCATAAGAGAGGCTGCCAAGGATAAACAACTAGATAGTCGGATCCCACACATACCAAGCATTTCAATCATACACACAATATGCTCGATATGTATAAATACAACATGGCATCACAACAAAACTCTACAACTCAAAGTACTTTATTTAAAGGCTCCGGGGAGCCATACATAACATGTTCATACAGATAGGGGTCACACGATCCGACACTCAAGTCATACAAACATACAAGCACATGCGGAAGCAACTAGTCTGAGTACAAACACTAGAAAGAAAGAAGGCTTGACGAAGCCTGTCTATCTACATAGGCCCTTCACAAGCTCAGGTCACCACCTGGGTGGCAAGTCACTCGTCAACGTTGAGATCTACATAGAACCCATCGGAGGGGGCGGTGTTCTCGTCTGCAACAGTTATTAGAGCAACATGAGTACAAAGGTACTCAGCAAGTCTTACAACAGATCCTAATATATATGCACATTCTCAAGAAGGGTGGTGGAGTTATCGCAGCAAGCCAGCTTTGACTCTTGGCTACACTATCCTACGAGACACCACTTGAGAAATTAGCTTTCACACACGAGTCCACTAATCACCATCACAATACTCCACCGTGGATCCTCCCTCGTAATCCTACGAGAGGGCCATCCGCGGTACTCACACTTATCTTGAGTCTTTTAGTAGTAACCATTAACTTGTCTATGAACTGCATAAGCGACCAAGTAGTCCTTTACCGCGGACGCGGCTATTCGAATAGTTTTATACCCTGCAGGGGTGTACTTCGTCACACATGTCTCCACCACTTAGCGTCTGCACACGACATGTGCTCGGCAGACTTCAAGCGAAAACCGACGTGGGTGTAGACCACGACCTGACTAACCACACAAGTCTCTAGTCCAGGTTTATCGCCTATTCGGGTTCCATCCGCAAGGAAATCCGGCCGGGGTGTCCTCAACGGCCCCAAACGATGTGTGCAGGGTTCCCGAGACACCAAACGGGCGACTCGGTACACCGGCCACGTGCCTACCGCATCACAGCCCACCCCTAAGGTCAGCGCTGCGCACGGCCTCCAGCAACTACAAACACCAGTAACTACTTGCAACTCCTGGACAGAGGACGAGAGGGGTCAGTAAGTCGAGCGGGGTCATATTTCAGGGCCCAACGTGTGGTAGTAGCTGAATCTTAAATCACGCATACAGATCTCAGTTCTTAAGGACGGCCTCAATGAAATAACCCACCATGTACTCCTACATGGCCTTCCATCGATACCTTTACCAAATCATGTTCAACACTTCACTCTCATTACCGACACAACCATTCACTCTAGTTCATCACCCTGATGAGCCAGACCTGACACAACTCTAAGCATAGCAGGCATAGCATGGTAGGAAACACAAACATGGCTCAATCAACTCCTACACATGCTAGTGGGTTTCATCTAGTTACTGTGGCAATGACAGGTCATGCAGAGGATATGGGTTCAACTACCGCAACACACAGCAGTTTGAAACGCGTTGTCTTAATGCAGTAAACGAGAGCAGAAGCGAGAAGATGGGTTGGTATCGAAATGATCAATGGGGTTGCTTGCCTGACAGAGTGGTAGTGGAATACTGCCCTTCAGTTGGATACTCGTGAATATCCTCGGAGGCAGAACCTACCACGAAGAACACATCGAAACACAATCATCACATGGCAATATGCAACAATATGACTATGACATGGCAAAATGAGTGTGTTTTGGCTAATGCATCTTAGAACAGGTTGGTTTGAGTTCATTTGAATCAAGGATTCAAATGCAAACCCAAAATAAGAGGTCATATTAGTGCATTAACTTGTTTCATCTAATCAGCAAGGTTAAAGTGTTCTGACATGCATGAAACCAGTACAGATGGAAAGATTGGATTTTTCTGATCCAAATTCATATATAATTTGTTTGATTTGGAGCTACAGATTAATTTCTATGAATTTTTGAAGTTTGTAGTATTTTCTGGAATTTCCTGAATAAAAATAAATCCAGAGAAATACTTATTGCGTCAGCATTGCGTTAGGATGACGTCAGCGGTCAACGGGGCCGGTCCAGGTCAAACCTGGCCAGTGGGTCCCGCGTGTCAGTGTCATTAGTCTAACTAATTTTTAGTTAGTCCTAATCCTAAGTTAATTAGCAGGCGGGTCCCACCTGTCATAGACCCAGGGGGGTCAAACTGGGTCAGCGGGGTCAAACCCGCCGGCGTTTAGCCGCCGGCGAGGCCAGACACGGCGGCGCAGTGCGGGATTCGTGCTCCGGTGACCAAAATGATGGCGGAGCACATCTACGTGATGCGGGGAGTGAGCCGCGTCGAGTGGTGGCAGTGGGTGGAGCTGGGGTGGCCGGAAACGACGCCGGCGACGAGCTGTGCGGCTGCCGGAGTTCGGGCGAGCTCGGGCTCGTCGCTAGGGGGCACGGCGAGGTGCGTGGAGTGGTTCTGTGGACTCCTGCGAGTGCGGCGAAGATGATGGCGTGCTCGGAATCGAGCCAACGTGGTTGTGGCCACGACGGCGACGTGCTGAGGCGGCGGCGGGTGCGGCCGAGCTCGGTGCAGTCGATGCAGGGCTCGAGAGCGAGAACGGAAAGGATGGGGAGGTAGCTGAGCTCACGGCGGTCACGACGGAGCAGACGGCGAGGTCGGGGACGAGCTGCTGCGGTGGTGACGGCGAAAGGGATCTCCGGCGACGGCGAGGTCGGGCGGGGCTGTTGCGGTGGTTCCGAGGCGAACAAGCGCTCGGGGCTCGGTCTGCTCGATGGAGAGGACGACGATGGAGCTCGTGGACACGGCAGCGCGGCTCGGGGACGACGGTGGACGCGGGTTTCACGGTGGCGCGGCTGCGGCTGCGTCGGCCATGGTGGGGAGAGAGCGAGAGAGAGGCGCAGGGGGGGAATGAGGTGTCCAGGGGGTCGAGGCGACGACGTGGAGGATGTCCAGGCGTCCAGCGGCTCGAGCGGCAAGCAGCTGGCGCCGTGGCGGGCTCGCCCACGCCGGCGTCACCTCCCTGCCTGCCTGGCGGGGACGAAGCAGCTGGCTGGCATGGGCCAGCACAGTGCTGGGCCGCCAGGTGGGCCGGCTGGTGACTTTGCCAGGTAAGTTTATTTCCTTTTTTTATATCTGTTTTCTAATTTCTGCAAGTTTGTGGCATTTCTAAAAATACCTAGGCACTTTCAAAAATCACCAAACTGCTCATGCCAACTGTATAGAGTATATCCAACATGGAACATTTCAGTTTGGGATTATTTGGACATTTAAAATATTTACTAGCATTTAAATGCCCAAATGCAGGTTACATATGATTTAATTCAATGACCTTATGATGACCTAGAAAAATGTGAACCAGTTTTGGCAGAGGTTCTAACCCAAGACAAAAATGATGGACATTTTAGAAGGGCATTTCAGGTTCATTGAAAAAGATTTTAGTAAACCCTAGTTGTTTCCAAGGGGGCTGGGGGTTCTATCATCCCCATTTCAAGTTTCTGGAAAAACTTAAACATGATGCAACACTCTAATGCCTGAACTAGCTAGGGTGTGACAACTCACCCCCACTCAAAAGAATCTCGTCCCGAGATTTAGGATCCTCCGGGAAGAAGGTGGGGTACTCAAGTCGAAGACGATCCTCCCTTTCCCAAGTAGCTTCTTTCTCGGAATGGTGTGACCATTGAACCTTGAGAAACTTGATATTCTGGCGTCGAGTGGTACATTCGGCTTGGTCAAGGATACGAACGGGATATTCTCGATATGTGAGATTATCTCGGAGATCAAGCGTTTCGTGGTCCACTTCACGGATAGGGTCCGAGAAGCAACGCCTGAGTTGAGAAACATGGAAGACATCATGAACTCTGGAGAGATGCGGAGGTAGTTCCAATTGGTAGGCAACTTCTCCTCGTTTGGCAAGAATGCGAAAGGGTCCAATGTAACGAGGAGCCAATTTACCCTTGATACCGAATCGATGGGTTCCCTTCAGAGGAGTAACCCGAAGGTAAGCCTTCTCGCCAACTTCATAAGTCATGAGCTTATTTTTGCGGTCATATTGGCTCTTTTGACGAGATTGGGCTGTTTTCAATTTCTCACGAATAATGCGAACCTGCTCTTCTGCTTCCTGAATCATATCCGGGCCAAAGAGTTGTGTTTCCCCGGTTTCTGACCAGTTAAGAGGCGTTCGGCATTTTCGTCCATAGAGAACTTCGAAAGGGGCTTTGCCCAAGCTAGCTTGATAACTATTGTTATAAGCGAATTCGGCGAATGGAAGACATTTCTCCCAATCCATACCAAAAGAGATGACAGAAGCTCGGAGCATATCTTCCAGAATTTGATTGACTCGTTCTACTTGACCACTTGATTGAGGGTGGAAGGCGGTGCTAAAGGAGAGACGAGTTCCCATAGCATTTTGGAAACTTTCCCAAAATCGAGAGGTGAAAAGACTTCCACGGTCTGAGTTAATCTCCAATGGAACACCATGAAGAGACACTATTCGGGAGATGTACAAATCAGCTAGCTGGCTAGCGGTTATACTCTCACGAACAGGTAGGAAGTGGGCTACTTTGGAAAGACGATCGACAACGACGAAGATAGCATTATTCCCTCTCTTGGTCCTGGGAAACCCGGTAATGAAATCCATACCGATTTTATCCCATTTCCATTCAGGAATAACCAAAGGTTGAAGGGTGCCAGCAGGCCGTTGATGCTTTGCTTTAACACGACGACAGACATCGCAGTTAGCAATGTATTGAGCGGTTTCTCTCTTCATCCTAGTCCACCAAAACCTCTGGCGTAGGTCTTGATACATTTTAGTACTACCGGGATGAATGGTGAGAGGGGATTCATGAGCTTCCTTAAGGATCAATTGCCGTAGCTGTTGTTTCTTGGGAACCACTAGACGGTTTTCAAAGAAGACAACACCTCGATCGTCCATAGAGAAACACTTAGCAGCTCCGCTAGCAATGTTCTCCTGGATGCGGGATATGCCCTTATCACGCTTCTGGGCAGCTATGATTTGATCCGTAAGGTTAGGTTTCGCCACCAAGGTGGATAAGAATCCTCGAGGAGCAATGTGAAGGTTAAACTTGCGAAATTCCTCGTGGAGAAGTGGTTGACTTTGTTGTAACATCAAGTTGTTACAATAAGATTTACAACTTAGCGCATCAGCCATGACATTGGCTTTGCCCGGGGTGTAAGTTATTCCTAAGTCATAATCCGTAATCAACTCGACCCAACGTCTTTGCCTGAGATTCAAATCCGGTTGGGTGAAGATGTACTTCAGACTTTGGTGATCGGTGTAAATTTCGCAACGATTACCGAGAAGGTAATGTCGCCATGTTTGAGTGCATGGACCACAGCTGCAAGCTCTAGATCATGTGTGGGATAATTATCCTCATGTGGACGCAACTGTCGAGAAGCGTAGGCAATCACATGACGATCTTGCATGAGTATGCAACCTAGTCCTTGTCGCGAGGCGTCGCAATAGATAACAAAGTCCTTAGAAAAATCTGGTGGCACAAGTACGGGAGCAGATGTTAGGCGTCTTTTCAGTTCCTGAAAGCTGAACATGATCATCTGGAAACAGTCGGTCCTGTGGAGCTTGCGGTCCAAAAGTACTCGGATGTGGCCTTGGTCCAACAAACGGTGGCAGACGGGGTCCACGGGGAGGGGTGATGCCTCCTACATCACGCCAATCCTTACAATCTGGCAGACCAGACCACACGGGGTACAAGTCCCTCATGTCCATATACCCAGCCTGCACGGCGGGTGCAAACCGTGTCAGAGTGGCCCAGTGATCAGAACGAGTGTTGAAGAGCTCCATTCGCAAGGCACGTTTCTCACGGTCCTTGTCCTCAAGCAACTCGGTGGTGGTGCGGAGTAGTGAATTCTCATGGATAGAGTCAGTGTAAAGGGCCTGATAGTACCCTTGTGCCCCAGGGAGTGATGCTGGCATATAGCGGAAATCAGTGTTCCGAAGCAAGGCAAGTCTGGCTCGCCTGACAGTCATCATCGAATAAGCAGCATCCTGCATGGACATCTCGATGGTAACCCCAAGTCCATATGGGCAATGGAGGGGTTCAGTAGCTCCAGGATAGGAAGGGTATATCCTGACTGTACAAAGGTATTGGCTTTGATTAAAGTCTCGAAACTGCTCTTCGACGGTATACTCTGGATACCATCGATAGCCTGTCTCGATCATCACTCGGACCAGCATGGCCGTGTGACCAGGTACATCGAGGCACCAAGTCAGACAAACCACTTGATTCTGGGTGCGAGTGGCCATCTGGAAACACGAAAAAAAAAAGGCATTAGAATTTTCTAGGAGAAATCGGACAGCATAACGGCTGTAAATGCTCAGAAAAAGATTTGAGACATTCACAACAGTTTGCAAGCCACTCAACAACATCATATCAAGGTTCTGGTTCAACTGACAACATACTAGAAGTAGTAGAAACTGAACTGAGGCTTGTAACCAACAATCCTATAAGTTACTAAGGATTAGTAACACGTGAACCTGATAGAGAGAAGAGAGCCTAGTCCTTAACCCAAGTAGAAAGAGAAAAGGATGACTCAGATCAGAGGGCACAAGGTAAAGGAGTAAAAAGAGCCTTACGTCCCACCCACAATCAATTCCCCTACATATAACTAAAGCATTTCTAGACTCGACATCGACCAGTTTGGCTCAACGAACCAGCAGGCAGTCCGGCTCTGATGCCAACGCTGTCAGAACCCCGATTCTAAGTCACACCGATCTAGCCTGTAACACCTCATATCACTTTGCAGCCTCACGCACGGCATTCCCACGGGTGTCGCCTTACCATGGCCCGGGACCGTTTGCGCCTTTTGGCTCATGTATATGATAGTGTTGCTAGCATCCATATGACAGAGAACCCGGGCCGACATGGCTAGTCGTGAACCCAAAGCGGCGCTAACTTACGGGGACAGGCATACATGAATCAACATCGAGCATGTCGGTCAGCAGCGTGTGAATCCGGGCTGTAGCACTGGGCTAGCAGGACTCCGGGAAACCGGGCTGCAGCAGGCTAGGCAGGACTCCGGATATCACCGCGTGACATTTCCCCGAAGGGACAGACACAGGAACGAAGTGAAACACATGCCGGCCAGTCTAAGTGTTCCGGAGCAGCAGTGCTGGGCTAGCAGGACTCCGGTAAACCGGGCTGTAGCGGACTACCAAGGCTCAGTGGAGACCCCAGACTACATTTCCCCATAAGAGAGGCTGCCAAGGATAAACAACTAGATAGTCGGATCCCACACATACCAAGCATTTCAATCATACACACAATATGCTCGATATGTATAAATACAACATGGCATCACAACAAAACTCTACAACTCAAAGTACTTTATTTAAAGGCTCCGGGGAGCCATACATAACATGTTCATACAGATAGGGGTCACACGACCCGACACTCAAGTCATACAAACATACAAGCACATGCGGAAGCAACTAGTCTGAGTACAGACACTAGAAAGAAAGAAGGCTTGACGAAGCCTGTCTATCTACATAGGCCCTTCACAAGCTCAGGTCACCACCTGGGTGGCAAGTCACTCGTCAACGTCGAGATCTACATAGAACCCATCGGAGGGGGCGGTGTTCTCGTCTGCAACAGTTATTAAAGCAACATGAGTACAAAGGTACTCAGCAAGTCTTACAACAGATCCTAATATATATGCACATTCTCAAGAAGTGTGGTGGAGTTATCGCAGCAAGCCAGCTTTGACTCTTGGCTACACTATCCTACGAGACACCACTTGAGAAATTAGTTTCGCACACGAGTCCACTAATCACCATCACAATACTCCACCGTGGATCCTCCCTCGTAATCCTACGAGAGGGCCATCCGCGGTACTCACACTTATCTTGAGTCTTTTAGTAGTAACCATTAACTTGTCTATGAACTGCATAAGCGACCAAGTAGTCCTTTACCGCGGACGCGGCTATTCGAATAGTTTTATACCCTGCAGGGGTGTACTTCGTCACACATGTCTCCACCACTTAGCGTCTGCACACGACATGTGCTCGGCAGACTTCAAGCGAAAACCGACGTGGGTGTAGACCACGACCTGACTAACCACACAAGTCTCTAGTCCAGGTTTATCGCCTATTCGGGTTCCATCCGCAAGGAAATCCGGCCGGGGTATCCTCAACGGCCCCAAACGATGTGTGCAGGGTTCCCGAGACACCAAACGGGCGACTCGGTACACCGGCCACGTGCCTACCGCATCACAGCCCACCCCTAAGGTCAGCGCTGCGCACGGCCTCCAGCAACTACAAACACCAGTAACTACTTGCAACTCCTAGACAGAGGACGAGAGGGGTCAGTAAGTCGAGCGGGGTCATATTTCAGGGCCCAACGTGTGGTAGTAGCTGAATCTTAAATCACGCATACAGATCTCAGTTCTTAAGGATGGCCTCAATGAAACAACCCACCATGTACTCCTACATGGCCTTCCATCGATACCTTTACCAAATCATGTTCAACACTTCACTCTCATTACCGACACAACCATTCACTCTAGTTCATCACCCTGATGAGCCAGACCTGACACAACTCTAAGCATAGCAGGCATAGCATGGTAGGAAACACAGACATGGCTCAATCAACTCCTACACATGCTAGTGGGTTTCATCTAGTTACTGTGGCAATGACAGGTCATGCAGAGGATATGGGTTCAACTACCGCAACACACAGCAGTTTGAAACGCGTTGTCTTAATGCAGTAAACGAGAGCAGAAGCGAGAAGATGGGTTGGTATCGAAATGATCAATGGGGTTGCTTGCCTGACAGAGTGGTAGTGGAATACTGCCCTTCAGTTGGATACTCGTGAATATCCTCGGAGGCAGAACCTACCACGAAGAACACATCGAAACACAATCATCACATGGCAATATGCAACAATATGATGCATGCTATGACATGGCAAAATGAGTGTGTTTTGGCTAATGCATCTTAGAACAGGTTGGTTTGAGTTCATTTGAATCAATGATTCAAATGCAAACCCAAAATAAGAGGTCATATTAGTGCATTAACTTGTTTCATCTAATCAGCAAGGTTAAAGTGTTCTGACATGCATGAAACCAGTACAGATGGAAAGATTGGATTTTTCTGATCCAAATTCATATATAATTTGTTTGATTTGGAGCTACAGATTAATTTCTATGAATTTTTGAAGTTTGTAGTATTTTCTGGAATTTCCTGAATAAAAATAAATCCAGAGAAATACTTATTGCGTCAGGATGACGTCAGCTGTCAACGGGGCCGGTCCAGGTCAAACCTGGCCAGTGGGTCCCGCGTGTCAGTGTCATTAGTCTAACTAATTTTTAGTTAGTCCTAATCCTAAGTTAATTAGCAGGCGGGTCCCACCTGTCACAGACCCAGGGGGGTCAAACTGGGTCAGCGGGGTCAAACCCGCCGGCGTTTAGCCGCCGGCGAGGCCAGACACGGCGGCGCAGTGCGGGATTCGTGCTCCGGCGACCAAAACGACGGCGGAGCACATCTACGTGATGCGGGGAGTGAGCCGCGTCGAGTGGTGGCAGTGGGTGGAGCTGGGGTGGCCGGAAACGACGCCGGCGACGAGCTGTGCGGCTGCCGGAGTTCGGGCGAGCTCGGGCTCATCGCTAGGGGGCACGACGAGGTCCGTGGAGTGGTTCTGTGGACTCCTGCGAGTGCATCGAAGACGATGGCGTGCTCGAAATCGAGCCAACGTGGCTGTGGCCACGACGGCGACGTGCTGAGGCGGCGGCGGGTGCGGCCGAGCTCGGTGCAGTCGATGCAGGGCTCGAGAGCGAGAACGGAAAGGATGGGGAGGTAGCTGAGCTCACGGCGGTCACGACAGAGCAGACGGCGAGGTCGGGGACGAGCTGTTGCGGTGGTGACAGCGAAAGGGATCTCCGGCGACGGCGAGGTCGGGCGGGGCTGTTGCGGTGGTTCCGAGGCGAACAAGCGCTCGGGGCTCGGTCTGCTCGATGGAGAGGACGACGACGGAGCTCGTGGACACGGCAGCGCGGCTCGGGGACGACGGTGGACGCGGGTTTCACGGTGGCGCGGCTGCGGCTGCGTCGGCCATGGTGGGGAGAGAGCGAGAGAGAGGCGCAGGGGGGGAATGAGGTGTCCAGGGGGTCGAGGCGATGACGTGGAGGACGTCCAGGCGTCCAGCGGCTCGAGCGGCAAGCAGCTGGCGCCGTGGCGGGCTCGCGCACGCCGGCGTCACCTCCCTGCCTACCTGGCGGGGATGAAGCAGCTGGCTGGCATGGGCCAGCACAGTGCTGGGCCGCCAGGTGGGCCGGCTGGTGACTTTGCCAGGTAAGTTTATTTCCTTTTTTTTATATCTGTTTTCTAATTTCTGCAAGTTTGTGGCATTTCTAAAAATACCTAGGCACTTTCAAAAATCACCAAACTGCTCATGCCCACTGTATAGAGTATATCCAACATGGAACATTTCAGTTTGGGATTATTTGGACATTTAAAATATTTACTAGCATTTAAATGCCCAAATGCAGGTTACATATGATTTAATTCAATGACCTTATGATGACCTAGAAAAATGTGAACCAGTTTTGGCAGAGGTTCTAACCCAAGACAAAAATGATGGACATTTTAGAAGGGCATTTCAGGTTCATTGAAAAAGATTTTAGTAAACCCTAGTTGTTTCCAAGGGGGCTAGGGGTTCTATCATCCCCATTTCAAGTTTCTGGAAAAACTTAAACATGATGCAACACTCTAATGCCTGAACTAGCTAGGGTGTGACAGGATAATATTAATATGGAGCCTGATTCTAAGCCAGTTGTTGATCACCAACGACGGTTGAATCCTAAGATGAAGGATGTGGTAAGAACTGAAATATTAAAGCTCCTGGAAGCAGGTATAATTTATCCCATAGCTGATAGTAGATCGGTAAGTCTTGTTCATTGTGTTCCTAAGAAAGTAGGTATAATTGTTGTTCCTAATGATAAAAATGAACTCATCCCACAAAGAATTGTAACTGGTTATAGGATGGTAATTGATTTTAGGAAATTAAACAAAGCTACTAGAAAATATATTACCCCTTGCCTTTTATTGATCAAATGTTAGAAAGATTGTCTAAGCATATACACTTTTGTTTCCTTGATGGCTATTATGATTTTTCTCAAATACCTGTGTCAAAAGAAGATCAAGAGAAAACTACTTTTACTTGCCCTTTTGGAACTTATGCTTATAGACGTATGCCTCTTGGTTTATGTAATGCACCTGCTACCTTTCAAAGATGTATGACTGCTATATTCTCTAATTTTTGTCGAAATATTTTTGAGGTATTCCTGGATGATTTTTTCATTTATGGGACTTCTTTTGATGATTGCTTAAGCAACCTTGATCGAGTTGCAGAGATGTGAAGAAACTAATCTTGCCTTGAATTGGGAGAAGTGCCACTTTATGGTTAATGAAGGTAGAGTGCTTGGGCATAAAATTTCTGAACGAGGTATTGAACTAGATAAAGCTAAAGTTGATGCAATTGAGAAAATGCCATGTCCTAAAGAAATTAAAGGTATAAGAAGATTCCTTGGTCATCCTGGTTTTTATAGGAGATTCATTAAAGACTTCTCTAAAATTTCTAGGCCTCTTACTAATCTCTTGTAAAAAGATGTTTCATTTGTTTTTTATGATGATTGCGTAGAAGCCTTTGAAATACTTAAGTAAGCCTTAATCTCTACACCCATTGTTCAACCACATGATCGGACCCTACCATTTGAAATTATGTGTGATGCTAGTGATTATGCTGTTGGTGTTGTTCTAGGACAAAGAGTTGATAAGTAATTGAATGTTATCCATTATGCTAGTAAAACTCTAGACAGTGCTCAAAGAAATTATGCTACTTCTGAGAAAGAATTTTTGGCAGTTGTGTTTGCATGTGATAAATTCAGATCTTACAGTGTTGATTCCAAAGTAATTGTTCACACTGATGATGCTGTTATTAAATATCTTATGGAAAAGAAAGATGCTAAATCTAGGTTGATTAGGTGGGTTCTTTTGCTACAAGAATTTGACTTGCATATTATTGATAGAAAGGGAGCTGAGAATCCCATAGCTGATAATTTGTCTAGAATGGAAAATGTTCTCGATGGCCCACTACCTATTGATGATAGTTTTCCTGATGAACAATTAGCTGTTATAAATGCTTCGCGTAATACTCCTTGGTATGCAGACTATGCTAATTACATTGTTGCTAAATATATACCACCTAGTTTCACATACCAACAAAAGAAAAAGTTCTTCTTCGATTTAAGACATTACTTTTGGGATGACCCATATCTTTATAGGGATTTCTATTTCTGTGCCCCTGGTTCCTTAGTTGTACTCAGTTTTGTCCAAGCGTCTTTGTTTTCGTAACTTTTCCCCTTCACCCTCTACTTGAACCTCAAAGATGCCCAAACGGAGCATTTCCGTCGGGTCAAGCCCATTGACCATTACATGGATGAGTTCATGACGAGTGGGACCATAAAAATGCTGACGTGTGGGGCCGCTTAAAATGTTGACATGTCAATGGGTCCTTGCTAAAAAACAAACCCACTCCTCTCTCCGAATATCCTTTTTTTAGCCTAGGCTCATTTGCACCCGGTGAGAAAAAACTTCAAAACAAATACTAGTGCGTGAGGAGAAAATTCAAAAAATTTGAATTTTTTTTTGCATGGAAGAGACTTTAGTGCGTGAGGTGCGCTCCAAATTTCAGATCATTTGGACACATGAGCTAATCTTAGCAAAAAAGAAAAATTGGGTCAGAAAAGTACATGAACAGTAAACTTTTTCACAGACTCCAAATTTGTCTTTTTTGCCGAGAGCTACTTGCATGTCCAAATGATTTGTGATTTGGATCGCACCTCACGCACCAAATTATCTTCCAGGCAAAAAATTGTTTTTTTATTTTCTACTATTTTTGTGAATTTTCTGCTCATCACGAGTGCAGCTGAGCTTGGGCACCGAATCACATCATCCTCCTCTCTCTCTCTATTACATGTGGGAGCAATAGAACGAAGGGAAATAAGAAGAAAAAAAAGCTCCCTAGCTCTCTGGCCATGCCAGCGGCCACTGGACACGACGGAGGTGGCTCCGTGGCTGGAGGCAGCCCGCAGTCTCCCGCATCAAGGACGCCCTCCTTGCTCCCGCCATCGCTCGCATGCTCCCTCTCCCTCTCTCCTCTCTCCTCCCGGTGGAACCCTATCGCCGGCTGGGATGGAGTCGCGCGCTTGTCTTCGACCACCCCGATGAATTGAGAGCACCTCCGAAACCGCCTCAACATCCTCTTCCATCATCGTGAGTCGTATGTGCTATGGATGCAGTGTAACAACCGAATTGACTTCTTTGTCTTTGACTCTGGACGTCACAATTTAGAAATAAGATTCAAAATTGAGCTTTTGCAATTTTCACATGAAATGGACCATATCCATGTCATATTTCCATATAAGGTGATGATATTTGGCACAAACATGGGGTTGACCATGCCAAACAAGATTGCCAAAGGGAGATTCCATAATTTTGTTATAAAAGTAAATTTATCATTTTTCAGGTGCCAAAAATGAATTTTTTTGTGAAGCAAGTACCACAAATAAGATTGAAAATTGAACTTTTGCAACTTTCACATGAAATGGACCATATTGGAGGTCTACTGCCGAAACATCTTGAGTTTTTGAGCCTTTTTCCTATATTCCAATGACTAAATGAATTTATGGACATTTACCAAAAGTAATTAAAAATCAAACTACAAGTGTGTCATAGTTTGGTCACAAAAAGTGGAAAAAAAATCATTTTAAGGTACTTAGGTAGGATTATATGCAGTATTCAAAAAAAACTTCAAATATTCAACCCGTTTCTATGAATAGCCATGTTGACAATGTTGACCCCATTTTACAAAAAGTGAAAGAAAATGAAAAAAGAGTCAAAAAATGCAATCATTTTGCATGGAGTCCTTTTATGTGTACTAATTTGCAGGAAAAATGATAAACTAGGAATACAATGATTATTTTGAAAAAGTGTTCACAAAATGGACTACGATCTATGAAGGTTCATGGCTTTCAAGCCAATGACCAAGTTCATGGCTATATCCATTTCATATTTTCATATAAAGTGATGCTATTTGGCACAAACATGGGTCTTACCATGCCAAACAAAAATTCCAAAGGGCGATTCCAAAATTTTGTTATAAAAGTAAATTTATCATTTTTCAAGTGCCAAAAATGATTTTTTTGTGAAATTACAATGAATAAGACAGAAAATTGAACCTTTCCAATTTTCACATAAAATGAACCATATTGGAGGTTTACTGCCGATTTTTTTTGAGTTTTTGGACTTTTTTGCTATATTCCATTGATTAAATGAATTTCTGGACATTTGCCGAAAGTAATTCAAAATTGAACTACAAGTGTGTCATAGTTTGGTTACAAAAAGTGGAAAAATCATTTTAAGGTACTTAGGTAGGATTATATGCAGTATTCACAAAAAAACTTCAAATAATCAACCCTTTTCTATGAATAGCCATGTTGAGAATGTTGACCCCATTTTGCGAAAAGTGAAAGAAAATGAAAAAAGAGTCAAAAAATGCAATCCTTTTGCATGGAGTCCTTTTATGTGTACTAATTTGAACAGAAAATGACAAACTAGGAATACAAGGATTATTTTTAAAAAAGTGTCCACAAAATGGATTACCATCTATGAAGTTTCATGGCTTTCAAGCCAAATGACCAAGTTCATGGCTATATCCATGTCATATTTTCATATAAGGTGATGATATTTGGCACAAACATGGGTCTTACCATGCCAAACCAGATTTCCAAATGGAGATTCCAAAATTTTGTTATAAAAGTAAATTAATCATTTTCATGTGCAAAAAATGATTTTTTGTGTGAAGCAAGTACCACAAAGAAGATTGAAAATTGAACCTCTGCAATTTTCACATGAAATAGACCATATTGGAGGCCTACTGCCAAAAGATTTTGAGGTTTTGAGATTTTTTGCTATATTCCATTGATTAAATGAATTTCTGGACATTTACCAAAAGTAATTCAAAATTGAACTACAAGTGTGTCATAGTTTGGTTACAAAATGTGGGGAAAATCATTTTTTGGTACTTAGGTAGGATTATATGCAGTATTCACAAAAAATGTTGAAAGATTCAACCCCGTTCTATGAATAACCATGCTGACAATGTTGACCCCATTTTGCAAAAGGTGAATGAAAATGAAAACAAATTCAAAAAATTCCAATCCTTTTGCATGGAGTTCTTTTCTGTGTACTACTTTCCAGGAAAAATGATAAACTAGGACATTTTTTGTTAAATAATATTTTTAAAAATTTTCAAGTGCCAAAAGACGGTTTTCTTGTGTGTGAAGCAAGTAGCACAAATAAGATACAAAAATTAACTTATCCAATTTTCGCACAAAGTAGACCATATTGCCAAAAGATTTTCAATTTTTGAGCTTTTTTGCTATACTCCGTTAATTATATGAATTTCATGACATTTGAAAAAAAAATCAAAATTGTACTACAAGTGTGTTATAATTTGGTCCAAACAATTGGCAAAAATCATTTTCAAATACTCAAGTAGGATTGTATGTAGTATCCACAAAATATTTGAAATATTTAGAGAGCGGCGATTCAGTGGCAAGGCTCATCTGCACCCACGCAGAAGAAAAATTCAAAAAGATTCTAGAAAAATTCCAATTTTTTTTGCATGGTAGATAATTTGGTACGTGAGGTTCGCTCCAAATTTCATATCATTTTGACATCTAAGTAGCTCTCGACAAAAAAGACAAATTTTGGTTCTGTAAAAAAAGTTTACTGTTCGTGTACTACTTTGACTTAATTTGTCTTTTTTGCTGAGAGCTACTCATATGTTCAAATGATGTGAAATTTGGAGCGCACCTCACGCATCAAATTATCTACCACAAAAGAGCATTGGATTTATTTTTATTTTTTTTTTTTTTTTGGGAATTGTTTCTTGACCGGGTGCAGATGAGCCTGGGTCAGAAATGGATATCTAAAGCATTCAACACCTTTTCTATAAATAGGACTAGATATAAGATGAATTTTGGAATTTGAATCAACTGAACTGGATTTAAAATTAATATTTTATGAATTTCTTAAGTTGATTGGAAATTCTTAAAGGTATTCGACACTATTTGCACTTAAAACCCGCACAAAGTAGGCCTACCCAATTACATAAAACCCACACTGAGCAGCACCAAGATGTCCAGGTGGGCCCACTCGTCGGGCTATCATCCAAGGCCACCTCGTCTGGAACCCACCCGGGTAACAGCCAAAACTAGTTTGACCCAACGGAAAGGCTCTGTTTGGGCATTTTGTGAGGCTGGGGTGAAGACAGGAGGGGAAAAGTGAGGCATGTTAAGGAGGTGGGGCAAAACTGAGTAGTGCTAAGGAACCAGGGGCACAGAAATAGAAATCCCATCTTTATAAAGGAGTAGATGGTGTTATTAGACATTGTGTACCTAAGCATGAACATGAACAAATCCTACGAAAGTTTTATTCCGAGGCATACGGAGGACACCATGCTGGAGATAGAATCGCACATAAGGTATTACAATCTGGTTTTATTGGCCTACTCTCTTCAAGGATGCACGTAAGTTTGTCCTTTCTTGTGATGAATGTCAAAGAATTGGTAATATTGGTAGACATCAGGAAAGGCCTATGAATTATTCTCTTGTTATTGAACCATTTGATGTTTGGGGATTTGATTATATGGGACCTTTTCCTTCCTCTGATGGGTATACACATATTTTAGTTGCTGTTGATTACATTACTAAGTGGGTAGAAGCTATTCCAACTAGTAGTGCTAATCATAACACCTCTATTAAAATGCTTAAAGAAGTTATTTTTTCGAGGTTTGGAGTCCCTATATATTTAATGACTGATGGTGGTTCACATTTTATTCATGGTGCTTTCCGTAAACTCCTTGCTAAATATGATGTCAACCATAGAATTGCATCTCCTTATTATCCCCAATCTAGTGGTCAAATTGAATTGAGTAATAGAGAAATCAAATTAATCTTGCAAAAGACCATTAATAGATCTAGAAAGAATTGGTCTAAGAAACTCGATGATGCATTAAGGGCTTATAGAACTGCGTACAAGAATCCTATGGGTATGTCTCCGTATAAAATGGTTTATGGAAAACCATGTCATTTACCTCTTGAGTTAGAACATAAAGCATATTGGGCAATTAAAGAACTCAACTATGATTTCAAACTTCCCGGTGAAAAGAGGTTATTTGATATTAGCTCGTTAGATGAGTGGAGAACCCAAGCATATGGAAATGCCAAGTTGTTTAAAGAAACGGTTAAAAGATAGCATGATAAAAGAATTCAAAAACAAGAATTCAAAGTGGGTGAGTATGTTCTATTGTACAACTCTCGTTTTGGATTCTTTGAAGGAAAACTTCTCTCTAAATGGGAAGGACCGTATATCATCGAAGAAGTTTATCGTTCCAGAGCTATCAAGATCAACAATGCCAAGGGTACTAATCCGAGGGTGGTCAATGGACAAAGAATTAAAGATTATATCTCAGGTACACCTATTAATGTTGAAACTCATATTATTCAAACTATGACACGAGAGGAACACATAAGAGAGACCTTCCGGAACACTCCAGAACCCTGAAAAGGAGTAGGTATGTGATACGGTAAGTAAACTGACTCCAAAAATTCCATAAAAATAATTTTTGTCTGTTTTGGAATATTAGAAAAAAATACCAAAATAAGAAACTGCCGAGGGGACCCATGAGCTGCCCACAAGGCAGTAGGGCGCGCAAATCCCCCTGGGCGCGCCCTAGTGCCTTCTGGGCCCCTCGTGTGCCTTCCCGACTCTGTTTCTTCTGGAATACTTGTTTTGCAAGATAAAAATTCTTTATATATACTCCCGGATGTCTTGACCACCGTATCGCAAGATTCTCCTGTGTTCTTGTTTCGTGTTGTTTTTCTGGCAGATCTGATATTATGTTGTCCCAAGACTCAGACGGAGAGAGCTATGTTTCCCACTATGTGGCAAACATGAGGATCTATGGGGATATGGATCCCTATGGATGGTCCACAGATGAGGAGCGATACGCCGATTTGAAGAGGATCAAGGACTCTAGCTTGGAAGAAGAAGAAGCCCCTCTACCTCAACCCAAAGAGAAGCACGTGGACTTCAAAAAATCAAGTCTAACAAACTTGGTTAAACCTCCCAACACTCGATTTATTTCTTATAGTAACTTGCAAAAGAGTGTTGCTTCATCCCCCTCAGCCAAGCTGCATCCTTGGGTTGATGGTGCTCTGAGTGTCACCGGCAATCTCCGTAAGGAAATCATGGAGCTCAAATATCAAGTAAATAAGCTCGAGGAGGAGAATCGTATCCTCAAGGGAATTATCGCCAATAATAATGCGCCACCAACACCGAAGAAAGAAACTAGAGTACATGCATATGGGCACCACCCAAGGCTTGTGCCAAGCTTGGAGGAGGTGCCCCGGTATCGTTATACCATCACTTTTATCATCTTTACCTATCTTAGTTCGATCCTTAGATATTTCATGATTTAGAAGAATAAAAGTTTAGTATGATCTATTTTATAGTGCTAGTTTCTTGATCTATCTATCTATGTTATCGAGTTGAGAGCTATATAGTAAAGAGTAGTTTGAGTTTTGCTTCTTTACTTTTATGTTTCAATCTTAGCAATGAAAATAATAAAAAGATCTTTTGCTAATCCCATGGAAAGTAATGACTTTACATAAAAAAAGTATAAGTGATGAATTTGTTGGAAGTGAACAAACATAGTATTGGTCGATGATGCAATTCATGAAAGATTAATAAGGGAAGAGAATATTCCCATATAAATATACTATCTTGGACATCTTTTATGATTGTGAGCCCCCACTAAATATTCTATGTCAATTTGTTGAAGTTGGACAAGGAAGACAACGTAATGTGTTATGTTTGCTTATATTGACATAGAAGTTATATTGTCATGGATCCTCCAACATGTGGTGCTTGCTCAACGTCTTTGCTAGCCAAAAATCCACACTAAGTACATATTCTACTTGTGCATCCAAAACCCTTAAACCCAGTTTCATGTCATGAGAGTCCACTATATCTACCAATGGATTAAATAAGATCCTTCAAGTAAGTTCTCATCGGTGCATAAAGCAATAAAAATTCCTCCTAAATATGCATGATCTTTTTTTGTAAGGGAAAATAAGCTTTGTACGATCTTGTGATGGTAAAGAAATAAAAGCGACGGACTGCATAATAAAGGTTGCTATCACAAGGGGTAATATAAAGTGACATTCCTTTACATTAAGAGCTTTTACATCCAAAAATAAAAGGTGCATGACAAGCTCTACTTCCCTCTGCGAAGGGCCTATCTTTTACTTTTCGGTATTTACTTTTTATGCAATAGTCAATCGTGTTCTTCTCTACTCATTTTTCTCTTTGCAAGCATCATGTGTTGGGGAAACATCTAGGCATATATAACTAGTTGGATATGAGTGATCATGAGTTATTATTGTTGACATTACCCTTGAGGTAAATAAGTTGGGAGGCGAAACTATAAGCCCCAATCTTTCTATGTGTCTGACTGAAACTTTTGCTCTATATATATGTCACGAGTGTCAGCAATCATAGAAGATTAAATGATAGTTGGGTATGTGGACTTGCTAAACAAAAGCTCTACATGAGACCCTTTGAAAGTGCAACTAATCCCTGGGTGGTTTTGGTAATTCATAACAACATATAGCTCATTGAACTAATATCCATTCAAGTTGATTATTTCAGAAAGTTCAATGATTGGCAATGGCATGGACTAGAGATGTGGACCCCTCAAAATGCTAAGGACAAATATTGGCAAAGGCTCAAGACTCTTCATTTCTATTTTAGTGATCCAAGATCACATTAAGTCTATAGGAAAAGCCAATACTATTAAAAGGGGATGAGGTGTTGCTTAATGGTCTACTTGCTCAAAATGCTTAGTAATATGCTCCAAAGCCCTCAACCACTTTCTCAATTCCATATATGTCCTTAACCTAAAGTCAAACTCGGCCCCACCGATTTGATCTATCCGGCGCCACCGAGTTCTTTTGACATAGCCATAGCCAGAAACCCTAATCAGTTCGGTCTCACCGATAGGGATCTCAGTCTCACCAAGATGGGATTGCAAACTCTCTTTTTCCCTTCGTAACATTTCGGTCTCACCGAAATGAGCGATCAGTCCCACCAAGTTCGCAATGCAAACTCTCTGTTTACCTTTCGTAATGTTTCGGTATCACCGAAAGGAGCGATCGGTCCCACCGAGTTTGCCTGATCAACTCTCTGTTTGCTCATTGCTGAAATCGGTCTCCCAAGTTCATGCAATCGGTCACACCGAGATGAGGTTTCGCCCTAACCCTAGCGCATCGGTCCCACCAAGTTGGTCATGTCGGTCCCACCAAAAATCCTAACGTTCACATTTTGAATTGAATTAGTCTCACCGAGTTCTTCTATTCGGTCTGACCGAGTTGGGTCAAATGTGTGTAACGGTTAGATTTTGTGTGGAGGCTATATATACCCCTCCACCCCCTTCTCTATTTAAGCGAGAGCCATCAGAACGAGCCTACACTTCCACTACTCATTTTTTGAGAGAGAACCACCTACTCATGTGTTGAGATCAAGACATTCCAATCCAACCACAAGAATCTTGATCTCTAGCCTTCCCCAAGTTGCTTTCCACTCAAATCATCTTTCCACCATAGCCAAATCTGTGAGAGAGAGAGAGAGTTGAGTGTTGGGGAGACTATCATTTGAAGCACAAGAGCAAGGAGTTCATCATCAACACACCATTTATTACCTTTTGGAGAGTGGTCTCTCCTAGATTGGTTAGGTGTCACTTGGGAGCCTCCGACAAGATTGTGGAGTTGAACCAAGGAGTTTGTAAGGGCAAGGAGATTGCCTACTTCATGAAGATCTACCCGAGTGAGGCAAGTCCTTCGTGGGCGATGGCCATGGTGTGATAGACAAGGTTGCTTCTTCGTGGACCCTTCATGGGTGGAGCCCTCCGTGGACTCGCGCAACCATTACCCTTCGTGGGTTGAAGTCTCCATCAACGTGGACGTACGATAGCACCACCTATCGGAACCACGCCAAAAATCCTCGTGTCCACATTGCGTTTGCCTTCTCCAAACCCTTCCCTTTACCTTCATATGCAATGTTTTACTTTCCGCTGCTATACTCTTAGAATTGCATGTGTAGGTTGATTGCTTGACTTGTGCTAAGTTGCTAAAATCAGCCAAGACTTAAAATTGGGAAAAGGCTAGATTATTATTTGGTCAAGTAGTCTAATCACCCCCCCTCTAGACCTACTTTCGATCCTACAAGTGGTATCAGAGCTTTGGTCTCCATTTGCCTTGATTTCCATAGCTTTGGTGATCATAGCCTTGGTTTCACAACCTAGGAGAGTATGGCGTCTAGCGAGGGAAATTGCCACCGTAGAGGTCCTTACTTTGATAGTACTAATTTTGCTAGTTGGAAGCATAAGATGAAAATGCATATTCTTGGACATAACCCCTCCGTTTGGGCTATTGTGTGTGTTGGTTTGCAAGGTGAATTCTTTGAAGATGGAAGAGAACCGAATCGTGAAGCAACCGCGGAAGAATTGAAGATGTTGCAATATAACACTCAAGCTTACGATATCCTCTTCAACGGATTGTGCCCCAAAGAATTCAACAAAATCAGTCGTCTTGAGAATGTAAAGGAAATTTGGGATACTTTGGTTGATATGCACGAAGGTACCGAGTCCGTCAAGGAATCCAAATTGGATGTGCTTCAAAGTCAACTTGACAAGTTCAAAATGAAGGATGGTGAAGGTGTCGCTGAAATGTACTCTAGGCTTGCTCTCATCACAAATGAGATTGCCGGCTTAGGAAGTGAAGAGATGACCGACAGATTCATCATCAAGAAGATCCTAAGAGCCTTGGATGGAAAATATGATACCGTGTGCACATTGATCCAAATGATGCCCAATTACAAAGATCTCAAGCCAACGGAAGTCATTGGTAGAATTGTTGCTCATGAGATGTCACTCAAAGATAAAGAAGAGCTTCACAACAAGTCTAGTGGTGCTTACAAAGCTTCATGTGATGCTCCTACATCATCAAGTGAGAAACAAGTCTTCAATGAAGAATTGAGCCTAATGGTGAAGAACTTCAACAAATTCTACAAGAATAGAAGCAAAGAGAGAAGTTCCAAGTCAAGGTCCTACTATGACAAGAGATCTTCTAGTCGTGAACGAAATTGCTATAATTGTGGAAGACCCGGACACTACTCCAATGAGTGTACGGCTCCCTACAAAAGAAGAGAAGACTCACCTAAAAGGAGGAGTAAAAGAGAGGAATCACCTCCAAGAGAGAGGAGGAGTAGAGATGATCGTTATGAACGAAGACCCTCTCGCAGAAGCAAGGATTCGGAAAGGAAGGACAAGTCATCAAAGAGCTACACAAGACGAAGACATCAAGCTCATGTTGGTGAATGGGTATCCGGTTCAGACTCCGAACACCACTCCGAGAGAAGTTATCACTCCGACTCCGAACATACTCAAGATGAAGGTGTTGCCGGTCTTGCACTTGTGTCATCCAACTCCTACGACATATTTGACTCACCAAATGAAGGGATTGGAAGATGCTTCATGGCTAAAGGCCCCAAGGTATCACACCCCGAGTATGTTGATTTCAATAGTGATGATGATGATTTGCTAGGTGATGATGATTTACTTGTTGACAACTCTAGTGACGAAAACTATGATGAAATTGCTGTTAATCATGCTAATCAAGACGAAACGAATGACAATGATAAGAAGGAGATTGAGCGACTAACTAAAGAATTAAACACTCTTAAGTTAGCTCATGAAACTACCTTAGAAGATCATTGAGAGCTTTTAAAGACTCATGAGAAGCTACGCTTTGAAAAGCTCAATCTAGAGTAAGAGCATGGGTTCTTAAAAGCAATCAATGATGATCTTCGTAAGAAAAGTTCTTACATTGCCAAGCATTTACTCTTGTCTACTTACATGCCACAAGTAAAATCCAGCAACAAGAGTAAGAAAGATTCTTCTTCTAGTAGTAACAATAATCATGTTAAATCCAATATTGTTGCTTCTAGTAATTCTCTTGATTCCACTAATGATTCTCTTAGCCAAGTTACACTTGAGCAAGAAAATAGCTTATTGAAGGGAATTATAGAGAAAGGTGTTTACAAGAGCCTTGCCGGAAGTAAGCAATTTGAGGAAATTGTACGCAAGCAAGGAAGGCACCGAAAGAATCAAGGTGTTGGTTTTGAATGCAAGTTCAATGCCAATGGAGTTGAGTGGGAAGAAGAAAAATACCCCAAGACGAAGTTTGTTCCTCAACAAGAGAAGTATGATCCCACTTCTTTCAAGGGAACACAAGCTCAAGATGATCTTCCACCACAAGACCACAAGCTAAAAGGCAAGGATAAGCTTCAAGAGGAGATTGATGCATTTGAAGAAGCTCCTAAGGCCTTGGTCAAGTGGGTTCCCAAGACTACATCAAGTTCTACTTCATCAAGTACGACTACAACTCCAAGGATTCCCAACAAGATGATGTGGATCCCAAAGAAGAACTACTAGAGAGTTCTTGAGGGTGACTCTGCCAACATACTTCACTCATATTCATTTTGGCAAGGAAAAGTGCAATCAACTTCCATATCTTGCACTAGTTCAAGGAGTCACAAACCCTCTTGTTGGTAATACAAGGGACAAGGTAACCTATTGCTTTCATGGACATCATCATATGTGTATTTCACTCTATGTCTATGGATATCCTTGTGTGTTCCTTGTGGAACTAACCCATGTAGGTATTGAAAGTGCAACTCACTCTAATGGATTGCTTCAAATGATCTACATCAACATTGAGCATCCACATCTTCAACATCTACACGAAGTCATCATCGACAAAACCCAAGGTTAGTTCATCCCTCTTAGGGGGGATATCACATCTAGGGGGAGCTTTACTCTAAGAATTGAGCTAAAGCAACTCTAATGGTGTGAACACAACAATGCTTTATGTAAAAGTGGTAATCCCACTTGTGCTTAAACGATGAGTATGACCTAAGATCAAATGTTCTCATTTGACTCCTAAGTCAATATACTCATATATAGATGACCTAGTCATCGCCAATTGCTTGATAGATGCTAGAGTGTTTGTGCATGCTTTGACACATATTTCATTTGCTATCTTATTGTGTGAGCATGTTGGATGCATAATTTTTCTCCATTCGAGGACATCCATTTGTTGTTTTGATTGATTGGCTTTTCTTATTTCTGCCAAATTGATGGACAAGAATGCCTAAGTACTCCCTCTAGCTATCTATACTTGTCTCAAACTCTATTCATGCTACATCACAAAGTTTGATCAAGTCATATTCGGACCCTCCGAGTGAGGAGCACTCGGAGCCACCGATTCGTCATAGAATTAACTTCCAAAACTTCTTAGTGCATTTCAGTCTGACGGATCCATCCCATTCGGTCACACCGAGTTCATTAAGTTGATCTAAGTTTTAATCTCAGTGCAACCAATTTGAACCTTTCGGTCACACCGAGTTGCAGCAACCGCTTGCGATTCTGCATCTCGGTGCCACCGAGTCATTCCACTCGGTCACACCGACAGTGACTGGACATATATTCCCACGGGCTGAAAATTTGGAAATTCCTCCAAATGCTTCACCCACGCCTGTCCAGCTCTGCCGACTCGAGGTCTCCGGATCGTCTCCTTGTCGCCAGCATCCTCCTGCCACTGGTTTCCGCCGCCGTCAACGGGAATCTTCACCGACGTTGTCATCGTAGCGAGTTCATCGCCAAGTTAGGGTATGAACTCGTCCCTTTGTGCCTTCCCCACTCCGATTCCAAGCACAAAGATCAATGCCATGAATCTTGCCACGTCTTGAGACAACTCTATCCACTGGAAACTCCATTAGATTAGATTTGATGCAAAAATTTAGGTTTAGGTTTCCGCCGAACTCATCTCGGACCGACCGATATTAGGATTTCGGTCCCACCGATTTGGCTCAGGCCATAGCACAAGTATTTTTCGGTCTGACCGAAACATACCAATCGGTGTGACCGAGTTCATTTCTCTGTGAAACCCTAGCATCTCGGAGTCACCGAACTGTGTCTCGGTATGACCGATTTTACATGTTTAGACTCTAAAGCTGCTTCGGTGTCACCGAGTTTGTAATATCGGTAGCTCCGAAATGCTTTCTGTAGAAAACTAAAACTAAGTTTTTAACTCATTTGTTTTGCAAAATGGTTGTATTTTGTGATGCTTATCCACTCTATCTCAACCTATCTATTCACAGGGTGAGCTTTCAGTGTCAGAGATGTCAGACAATAGTGACAGCCAGAACAAATCAGAGGAGCAGGCAAATCTGAGTGAGGGCACTAGCCCCTCAAACAGTAGCTATGATGTGGGTAGCAGAAGCACCCCAAGCAACTTGCCTAAGGCTGCAACTAGGCAAAGGAAGAAGAGAACCTTAGATTCTAAAGATGAAGACTTTGTGTTTGATGAGGAGGTCACCTCAAAGAAGAAGGTAGTCAAGAAGGAGTATGCTGCTGCAGTTGCCATCAAGCCTGGCATGAAGAAGAAAGTTCCTGCCAAGAGAGTGCCCATGTCCAAAGCCAGAGCCTGAACTCAGGAAACCATGGAGTTCACTTCTGAACCAAGAGAAGAAGAGGCTGCTGGAGGCAAGAAAAGGAAGGAAAGGGTCAAGAAGACCATGGCCAGAGTGATTGGCAGATCATCAATGATGAGAGATCCAGATGAAGATGATGAAGAAGAAGATGCCGCACCAGCTCAGAAATCTCAGAAATTGATGGGAGATGCTATTAAGTCTAGGGTTGCTCCATCCAAGCCCAAGACAGCTCCCAAGCAATCTTCACAAGCTCAAGCTCCAAAGCCAACAGCACCCAAGAGAAGCACAAGAAATATCTCAGCTGCAGAAAAGAACAAGGCCCCAGTGCCTGAAGCTCAAGAAGATGAGGAGCAGCAAGTGCTCAGGAAGCTCAAACCAAAGATACCAGACCATGATGACACACATCCAATTACAGAGAACATGAAGTTGAGAAAAGATGCAGGTCTCAGACTATGGAGGTAGACAGAACCCTATGCTACAAGGAGAAGGACTGCTGTGGATTACAGGTTTCACACCAAGGAGCAGCAAGACTTCTATGAGACAATTCACCTAGACAAGAAGCCTATAGTCAGTGACATGAGATGGGTCGACTGGAAGTTCATTGATGACAATGAAGATTACTTCCCTGGAGTTCATGAGAGCTTCAGGATGAATGGAGTTGACACTTTTGTTGGTCAGAAATTGACGAAATGGAATGATGAGATGGTGATGCAATTTTATTCAACTGCACATTTTTACCCAGATGGCAAGATAGTCTAGATGACTGAGGGTACTAGGTACCAATCTTCAATTGCTGAGTGGGCCAAGCTGATCAATGCCCCTGAAGAAGCAGAGGATGACACAGATGTCTATGCAAAGCCCAGGAAAGATCATAACTCCATGGCTCACATGTACAAGGAAATTCCAGATGCTGCATTGGGGACTCACAAGTTTGGGTCCATTTACTATCTGTTGTCAAGGCTGCCAACCATCAACACTATACTGAGGCACACCTTGGTGCCCTAATCTGGAGATGACAGGATGATCAGGGGGCACTCAATTAACTTGTTACATATGTTTGATGTGCCAGAGAAGTTCAAGGTGATGACCTTGATTGTTGAAACAGTTAAGAGGACTGCAGCAGATCAGAAGAGGTCATGTGGATATGCCCCACACATTCATATGCTCATCAACACCAAGATGGGCACAGGCACATATCTGCTAGACAGAGAGCACCTTCCCCTGAGGCCAGACTTTGAGGAAAATGTTGTTGTCATGGATGCATCACATCCTGCATCTGTGGAGGCTCAGGAGAAGAGAGAGAAAGCAAAGGCAGCAAAGACTTCCAAAGTTCCAGATATCTCAGCTGTAAATCTCAAGACCAAGCAGGATCAGCTCAGCTATCTGCTTGAGGCCACTATGAGAATTGAGAAAGGACTAGCTACCCTGACTCAAAATCAAGAAAGCCTTGAGAGAATCATTGAAACAAAATTTTATGATCTAGACTTGAAGGTCACATAATTTTAGACCACAGTTGAGCAACTTCAAGAAGAAGCAGAGGACAGGAGAGGAAGAGCTACCACAGAGGCATTTCATAGAGTGCCTAGAGCCAACAGGTCTGTAGCTATTCCAGTCAGTGACACAAGAGCCACCACTTCTGCACTTGCAGCCACTGCCCTAGTTGCCCCTCCAGTTGCAACTCCTCCAGTTCCTTAGTCGTCATTGGAAGCTTTTGCAGATGTTGTTCTCTCCACGCCATCTTCGCACACCGGAGCTCCCGGAGATCGTGCTTAGAGTGCCGCATAGCACTATGCATTTTCAAGCTTTTTGGTAACTTGTTGCCAAAGGGGAAGAAAGTGTATAGATCATAGGCTTCGAGAGAGAGAGAGAGAGTGTTTTGCTTTTGTTTGCCTCTCTTGCTACTTGTTATTTGATCATTTGTTTGCTACAATATTTATGCTTTAATGTGTGCTTGAATGATGGTATCTCATCACTTGTGTCTGATCAATCATGTTTGCCTTGGTGATGAGTGCATGTTATTTATATTCTATCATTTTGAGCGCTCCACCAAGATGTATGTGACATGGAAGAGTAACCCATGATCCTAATCGATTGTGCATTTGTATTCAAAAGCAAATTTTAAATAATGCACAAATTCAGGGGGAGCTCTTGCTTATCACATACTTCTCAAAGCGATGATATATTTCATTCATATTATCATGTGTCGAAGCTTTGATCTATATGTTGTCATCAATTACCAAAAAGGGGGAGATTGAAAGTGCAACTAATCCCTGGGTGGTTTTGGTAATTCATAACAACATATAGCTCATTGAACTAATATCCATTCAAGTTGATGATTGGCAATGGAATGGACTAGAGATGTGGACCCCTCAAAATGCTAAGGACAAATATTGGCAAAGGCTGAAGACTCTTCATTTCTATTTTAGTGATCCAAGATCACATTGAGTCCATAGGAAAAGCCAATACTATTAAAAGGGGATGAGGTGTTGCTTAATGGTCTACTTGCTCAAAATGCTTAGTGATATGCACCAAAGCACTCAACCACTTTCTCAATTCCATATATGTCCTAAACCTAAAGTCAAACTCGGCCCCACCGATTTGATCTATCCGGCGCCATCGATTTCTTTTGACATAGCCATAGACAGAAACCCTAATCAGTTCGGTCTCACCGATAGGGATCTCGGTCTCACCGAGATGGGATTGCAAACTCTCTGTTTCCCTTCGTAACATTTTGGTCTCACCAAAATGAGCGATCGGTCCCACCGAGTTCACAATGCAAACTCTCTGTTTACCTTTCGTAACGTTTCGGTATCACCGAAAGGAGCGATCGGTCCCACCAAGTTTGCCTGATCAACTCTCTGTTTGCTCATTGCTGAAATCGGTCTCATCGAGTTCATGCAATCGGTCACACCGAGATGCGGTTTCACCCTAACCCTAGCGCATCGGTCCCACCGAATTGGTCATGTCAGTCCCACCGAAAATCCTAACATTCACATTTTGAATTGAATCGGTCTCACCGAGTTCTTCTATTCGGTCTGACCGAGTTGGGTCAAATGTGTGTAACGGTTAGATTTTGTGTGGAGGCTATATATACTCCTCCACCCCTTCTCTATTTAAGTGAGAGCCATCAGAACGAGCCTACACTTCCACTACTCATTTTCTGAGAGAGAACCACCTACTCATGTGTTGAGATCAAGACATTCCAATCCAACCACAAGAATCTTGATCTATAGCCTTCCCCAAGTTGCTTTCCACTCAAATCATCTTTCCACCATAGCCAAATCTGTGAGAGAGAGTTGAGTGTTGGCGAGACTATCATTTGAAGCACAAGAGCAAGGAGTTCATCATCAACACACCATTTATTACCTTTTGGAGAGTGGTGTCTCCTAGATTGGTTAGGTGTCACTTGGGAGCCTCCGACAAGATTGTGGAGTTGAACCAAGGAGTTTGTAAGGGCAAGGAGATCGCCTACTTCGTGAAGATCTACCCGAGTGAGGCAAGTCCTTCATGGGCGATGGCCATTGTGGGATAGACAAGGTTGCTTCTTCGTGGACCCTTCGTGGGTGGAGCCCTTGGTGGACTCGCGCAACTGTTACTCTTCGTGGGTTGAAGCCTCCATCAACGTGGACGTACGATAGCACCACCTATCGGAACCACGCCAAAAATCCTCGTGTCCACATTGCGTTTGCCTTCTCCAAACCCTTCCCTTTACCTTCATATGCAATGTTTTACTTTCTGCTGCTAAACTCTTAGAATTGCATGTGTAGGTTGATTGCTTGTCTTGTGCTAAGTTGCTAAAATCTGCCAAGACTTAAAATTGGGAAAAGGCTAGATTTTTATTTGGTCAAGTAGTCTAATCACCCCTCCACCCTCTAGACCTACTTTCGATCCTACACCCTTCCTGAAAATATGATGAATTGTAATTGCTTTGTTGACTAAGAACATAGTTTGTTAGTTTTCAAGAAAGTTTATGCCTTATACTTCATTATTGTGATAAATTGTTACTTGCTCATGAGAAGTTTTATGACAATATATTGTTGCTATGATAATGATCATGATCCTACTATGTCCGTATTTGTCTTTTATCGACACCTCTGTCTCTAAACATGTGGTCATGATTATCGATATCGGCTTCCACTTGAGGACATGCGAGGTCTAAGATTGGGGGAGTTGATACATCCACTTTGCATCATGTTTTCCTACTGTTATTTATAATGTTTTTGATCAATATAATACTTTGTGGTGCAATTATAATGCCTTTTCTCTCTTAATTTGCAAGATTTACATGAAAAGGGAGATTGTCGGCAACTGGAATTCTGGACCTGAAAAAGCTATATCAGAGATACCTATTCTGCAGAACTCCAAACGAGCTGAAATTTCATGGAGAATTAGTTTTCATATATAAAAAATACTAGAGAAAAGAAGTACCAGAGGGGTGATACATCCATTTTGCATCATGTTTTCCTACTATTATTTATAATGTTTTTACGCATAATAATGCTTTTTGGAGTAATTCTAATGCCTTTTCTCTCATAATATGCAAGGTTCACACGAAGAGGGAGAATTCCGGCAGCTGGAAATCTGGACCTGAAAAAGCTACGTCAGGCTACCTATTCTGCACAACTCCAAATGAGCTGAAATTTCACGAGAAATTTTTATGGAATAAATAAGAATTATTGGAGCAAATAACTACCAGAGGGGGCCCACCAGGTGGGCACAACCCACCTGGGCGTGCCAGGGAGCCCAGGCGTGCCCTGTTGGGTTGTGCCCTCCTCGGCCCACCTTCAGTGCCCCTCTTCTGGTATATAAGTAATTTTGACCTAAAAAATAAGGAGAGGACTTTCAGGACGAAGCGCCGCCGTCTCGAGGCGGAACTTGGGCAGGAGCACTTTTGCCCTCCGGCAGAGCGATTCCGCCGGGGGAACTTCCCTCCCGGAGGGGGAAATCATCATCATCATTATCACCAACAACTCTCCCATCTTGGGGAGGGCAATCTCCATCAACATATTCAACAACACCATCTCCTCTCAAACCCTAGTTCATCTCTTGTGTTCAACCTTTGTACCAGAACTATAGATTGGTACTTGTGGGTGACTAGTAGTGTTGATTACATCTTGTAGTTGATTACTATATGGTTTATTTGGTGGAAGATTATATGTTCAGATCCATTACGCTATTTAATACCCCTCTGATCTTGAGCATGATTATCATTAGTGAGTAGTTACTTTTGTTCTTGAGGTCACGGGAGAAATCTTGTTGCAAGTAATCATGTGAACTTGATATGTGTTCGATATTTTGATGATATGTATGTTGTGATTCCCTTAGTGGTGTCATGTGAATGTCGACTACATGACACTTCACCATATTTGGGCCTAAGGGAATGCATTATGAAGTAGTTATTAGATGATGGGTTGCGAGAGTGACAGAAGCTTAGTTTATGCGCTATTCCGTAAGGGACTGATTTGGATCCAAAAGTTTAATGCTATGGTTAGATTTATTCTTAATACTTTTCTCGTAGTTGCGGATGCTTGCGAGGGGGTTACTCATAAGTAGGAGGTTTGTACAAGTAAGAACAGAACCTAAGCACCGGTCCACCCACATATCAAATTATCAAAGTAGCGAACACAAATCAAACCAACATGATGAAAGTGACTAGAGGAAATTCCTGTGTACCCTCAGGAACGCTTTGCTTATCATAAGAGACAGTTTTGGCCTGTCCTTTGCCTCAAAAGGATTGGGCTACCTTGCTACACTTTTGTTACAATTACCGTTACTTGCTGGTTACAAATTATCTTGTTACCAAACTACTCGTTACTTATAATTTCAGTGCTTGCAGACATTACCTTGCTGAAAACCGCTTGTCATTTCCTTCTGCTCCTCGTTGGGTTTGACACTCTTACTTATTGAAAGGACTACAATTGACCCCTTATACTTGTGGGTCATCAAGGAGACCCACTAGCTGCCCACAAGGCACTAGGGCGCGACCACCCCCCTGGGCGTGCCCTAGTACCTTGTGGGGCCCCTTGCCGGCCTCCGAAGCCCATCTTCTCCTATATGATTCCATTTGCCCTAGCAAAAATCAAGAGAAGACTTTCGGGATGAAGCGCCGCCGTCTTGAGGCGGTACCTGGGCAGGAGCACTTTTGCTCTCCTGCGAAGCGATTCCGCCGGGGACACTTCCCTCCAGGAGGGGGAAATCGAAGCCATCAACATCACCAACAACCCTCTCATCGTGGGAGGATCAATCTTCATCAACATCTTCACTAGCACCATCTCATCTCAAACACTAGTTCATCTCTTGTATCCAATCTCTCCCTCAAAACCTAAGATTGGTAGGTGTGGGTTGCTAGTAGTGTTGATTACATCTTGTAGATGATGCTAATTGGTTTATTTGGTGGAAGATTATATGTTCAGATCCTTGATGATATTCAATACCCCTCTGATCTCGAACATGAATATGATTTCTGAGTAGTTACATTTGTTCTTAAGGACATGGGAGAATTCTTGTCATAAGTAATCATGTGAATTTGGTATCCTTTCGATATTTTGATGATATGTATGTTGTTGCTTCATTTAGTGGTGTCATGTGAATGTCGACTACATGACACTTCACCATACTTGGGCCTAAGGGAAGGCATTGTGGGTTAGTAATTAGTTTATGCGCTATTCCGTAAGGGGCTGATTTGGATCCATATGTTTCATGCTATGGTTAGATTTATCTTAATTCTTCTTTCGTAGTCGTGGATGCTTGCAAGAGGGGGTAATCATTAGTGGGAGGCTTGTTCAAGTAAGAACAGCACCCAAGCACCGGTCCACCCATATATCAAATTATCAGAGTAGCGAACGCAAATCAAACAAACATGATGAAAGTGACTCGATGAAATTCCAGTGTGTTCTTGAGAACGCTTTGCTTACTATAAGAAACCGTTCCGGCTTTCGTTTGCTATAAAAAGGATTGGGCTACCTTGCTGCACCTTTTTTACAATTGCTACTTATTGCTCGTTACAAATTACCTTGCTATCAAACTATCTATTATCGATAATTTCAGTGCCTGCAGAAAATATCTTGCTAAAAACCGCTTGTCATTTCCTTTTGCTCCTCGTTGGGTTCGACACTCTTACTTATCGAAAGGACTATGATTGATCCCCTATACTTGTGGGTCATCAGTACACTACCAGAGGTATTCATATAGAGTCATATTTTCTTCTAGTATCGAGTTGTAAGTAAATAGAAGTTTGATGATCAGCATTATTCATTACTAGAGCATTGTCCCAGTGAGGAAATTAAAAAAAAGTGGCCAAAAAGAGCCCATAAAAAAGAGGCCAAAACAGCCCACCAAAAAAATGAGAGAAAAAGAGAGAAGGGGCAATGTTACTATCTTTTTCCACACTTGTGCTTCAAAGTAGCACCATGTTTTTCTTATAGAGAGCCTCCTATGTAGTCACTTTCATATACTAGTGGAAATTTTTCATTATAGAACTTTGCTTGTATATTCAGATGATGGGCTTCCTCAAATGCCCGAGGTCTTCTAGAGCAAGCAAGTTGGATGCACACCCACTTAGTTTTGAGTTTGAGCTTTCATACACTTATAGCTCTTAGTGCATCTGTTGCATGGGAATCCCTACTCCTCGCATTGACATCAATTGATGGGCATCTCCATAGCCTATTGATTAGCCGTGTTGATGTGAGACTTTCTTCCTTTTTTGTTTTCTCCATATTAATCTCTACCACCGTATTCCATTCTACCCAGAGTGCTATATCCATGGATTGCACTCATGTATTGTGTGGGGGTTGAAAAAGCTGAAGCACATTAAAAAGTATGAACCAATTGCCTGGCTAACACCGGGGTAGTGCATGATTTATATTTTGTGTTAAGAAGATGGAGCATGACAAGGCTATATGATTTTGTATGGATCGCGTTCTTTAGCATTTTTATTTTTAAAGACGTGATTGTTTGTTAGTATGCCTTAGTATTGCTGTCTTTATGTCAAACTATAGACTATTGCTTTGAATCATTGGTATCTTAATATTCATACTTAAAAGAAAGATTACATGATAGACATGTTAGGTAGCATTCCACATCAAAAATTCTATTTTTATCATTTACCTACTTGAGGACGAGCAGGAATTAAGTTTGGGGATGCTTGATACGTCTGCAATGAATATATAATTTTTTATTGTTCCATGCTATTATAGTATCAATCTTGGATGTTTTATATGCAATTATATATCATTTTTGGGGACTAACCTATTAACCCAGTACAAAGTGCCAGTTTCTATTTTTTGCCTGTTTTTAGTTTTCCAAGAAATTGGTAACAAATGAAGTCAAAACGCTATGATACTTCTTGACGATTTTTTTTCTGGACAAGTGAGACCCTAGAAGCTTCGCGAGGAGATCAGAAGGCAAACGAGGACACGACAAGGCAACAGGGCGCACCCAAGGGGTAGGTGCGCCCTGATACCTTGTGGGCTGATACGCTCCAACATATCTATAATTTTTTATTCTTCCATGCTGTTATATTACCATTCTTGGATGTTTTATATTCATTTTATAGCAACCTTATATAATTTTTTGGGACTAACCTATTGACATAGTGCCCAGTGGCAGTTGCTGTTTTTTGCTTGTTTTTTACTTCGCAAAATATTAGTACCAAACAAAGTCCAAATGCAACAAAACTTTTTGGAGATTTTTTTCTGCCCAGAAAACAACTTGGGAGCCAAGGAAGTACCAGAGGGGAGGCTCGTGCGGCCCACAAGGCACCAGGGCGCGCTAGAGGCCCCTAGATCACCCTGGTGGGTAGTAGGGCCCACAGGCCCCCTCTCCACCGCCTCTCAGCTCTATAAATACACAAATATTAAAGAAACCCTAGGAGAGTCGATGAAAAACAATTCCAGCCACCGCTAGTTCCAGAAACATGAGATCCAATCTAGAGCCCTATTCCGGCACCTTGCCGGAGGGGAACACCATCATGGAGAGGTTCACCATCCTCATTGGTGCTCCTCTGATGATGCGTGAGTAGTTTACCAAAGACCTACAGGTCCGTAGGCAGTAGCTAGATGGCTTCTTCTCTCTTTTTGATTCTCAATACAATGTTCTCCTCGATGTTCTTTGAGATCTATTTGATGTAATGATTTTTTGCGGTGTGTTTGTTGGGATCCTATGAATTGCGAGTTTATGATCAGATCTATCTATGAATAATATTTGAGTCTTCTTTGATCTCTTATATGCATGATTATTATAGCCTCGTATTTCTTCTCCGAAACTTTGGTTTGGTTTGGCCAACTAGATTGATATTTCTTGCAATGGGAAGAGGTGCTTTGTGATGGGTTTGATCTTGCGGTGCTCAATCTCAGTGATAGAAGAAGAAGTGACATGCATGTATCACTGCCATTAAGGATAAAAAGATGGGGTCTATTCCTACATGAATAGATCTTGTCTACATCATGTCATCGTTCTTATTGCATTACTCCATTTCTCCATGAACTTAATACACTAGATGCATGCTGGATAGCGATCGATGTGTGGAGTAATAGTAGTAGATGCAGAATCGTTTTGATCTACTAATCTTGGACATGATGCCTATATACATGATCATTGCCTTGGATATCGTCATAATTATTTGCTCTTCTATCAATTGCCCAACAGTAATTTGTTTACCCACCGTATGCTTTTTTTTTTAGAGAAGCCACTAGTGAAATCTACGGCCCCCGGGTCTATTATTCCAAAAACCCAAAAATACCTTGCTGCACTTTTTCTTTATTTATTTTATTTTGTGTTTTTCTTAGATCTATCTATCAAATCTCATAAAGTTTAATCTATCTCAATACCGAGGAGGGATTGACAACCCCACTTACGCGTTGGGTTACAAATATTTGTTATTTGTGTGCAGGTATTGTTTACATAGTGTTGCTTGGTTCTCCTACTGGATTGATAACCTTGGTTCCATAACTGAGGGAAATACTTACCATTGATGTGTTTCATCATCCTCTCCTCTTCGGGGAAATACCAACGCAGATACAAGCAACCAGGAAGAATTTATGGCGCTGTTGCCGAGGAGACACCATCAACATCTATCAGGTACCCAATCACAAATCTCATCTCCTTGCAATTTACATTATTTTCCATTTGCCTCTCCTTTTCATCTCCCCCACTTCTAAAATGTTTTTCGCGAAAAACAAAAAAATATTTGCCTTTTTATTTGCCTTCTTTTTGTTTGCCTTTTTCTCGTTCGATCTTTCGTTTGCTTGTGATCTTCCTTGCCCACCTTATTACTATGGCTAGTTCTTCCTCCATTACGTGTACCCCCGAGAATGAAGTTCTTAATTTTAAGCAATGGGGAGGAGAGAATTTAAAAGATACTTGGTATAGGATTTGCAGTGCTCATAATATATCTACTTGTAAGCAATCCACTACAATTCTTCTTTGCAATTTTTATGTGGGCATCACTACTTGGTATAGATTTATCCTTGATACTATCACTGGGGGGAATTTCTTGATGTGCCCTACCTTGGATGCTTTTAATGCTATGGGAAATTTAGCGGGATCACCACCTATCATTATCAATCAAACGGTTTTAACTCTTGAGCACGTTATGCAAAGGCTAGATGCTATTGAAAAGAAAATGCTCACCGAAGAACATATTGAAAATTTGGATAAAAGGATGCATAATCTTGCTAATAAAATTGGGTCAAAAGTGGGAGATGCTCTTAAATTATTAAGGGAAAAAGAACCCGTAGTTAACGAGAGGGTAGAAGAGAGCCCCGCTAGAATTGATAAGTTGGAAGCTATTTTTAGTAACTTGAGCTTAGATTTTTCTTCCATTAAAACTATTGAAAAGACTCCTATTAGCAAGAATTGCAAATCTACACATGCTCCTAGGAATAAAGGTGCCACTTCTAGTAGAAACAATGAAGGTCTTAAGATGATTAGTGTTGACCCAAATTTCGTAGATTTAATAAAGGGGCCAATCTATAAAAATACTCCTCTTGACTTTGTTCCTATGAGTTTGATTATCCAAAAATTTAGAGCTTCTATAGAGAATGTTCATGTGATTGAGGAGTTAAAAACTAAAGATGACAATACTTGAATCTATGCATTATGCCTAGCTAGGGGCATAAAACGATAGCGCTTGTTGGGAGGCAACCCAATGAATAGAATTTATTTTTGTATTTTTCTTTCTGTTCTTGAGTGTTTGCACAATTATGCTACTGTTATGATTGTGTTTTTATGTTTTAGTTAGTGTTTGTGCCAAGTAAGGCCTTTAGGATCATGTTGGGTGATAGTTGATTTGATCTTGTTGAAAAACACAAAATTTTGCATCAAGTAGCAGAATTTTTAAAAATGACAGAAGTGACGAATAATTGTGAATTTTTTACAGACGATTCATATACAAATTTCCTACGTTTTCCTAATTTTTCAGAATTTTTGGAGTTATAGAAGTATGGTTAGAGTCCAAATTACTACAGACTGTTCTGTTTTTTGACCGATTCTGTTTTTGTTGCATTGTGTGCTTATTTTGATGAATCTATGGACTATATCGGGGAGTATAATCCATGGTAAAGTTAGAATATAGTAGGTATAATGAAATAATAAAATATGAATGTGTTTGTAGCCGTACTTAAAGTGGTGATTTGCTTTATTATACTGACGGATCTCACGAAGGTTTTTGTTGAGTTTTGTGTGATTGAAGTTTTCAACTTTTGGGTGAGATCACGATGGATGAAGGAATAAGGAGTGAAAAGAGCCTAAGCTTGGGGATGCCCGTGGCACCGCAAGGTAATACTCAAGAAGAACCAAGTAACTAAGCTTGGGGATGCCCCGGAAGGCATCCCCTCTTTCTTCTAACAACCATCGGTAATTTTACTTGGAGCTATATTTTTATTCGTCACATATCATGACTTTTGCTTGGAGCGTCTTGTATTATATGAGTCTTTGCTTGATTTTCTTTTTAGTTTGTCACAATCATCCTTGCTGGACACACCTATTTGAGAAAGCCATAATGGTGCTATGATTTGTTAGAATTGGTCTATGTGCTTCACTTAAATTTATTTTGAGCTATGGAATTGCTCAAGTGCTTCACTTATATCTTTTTGAGCACGGTGGTGCTTTAATTTTTGAAGAAATACTCTCATGATTCACTTATATTAAATTGAGAGTTAGTAAAATTTTGAAGAAATCCTCTCATGCTTCACTTATATTATTTTGAGAGATGAAAAAATATATTTATGCTCATGTTCTTCACTTAAATTTATTTGAGAGCTTGTTATAAGCAATGGTAATATATGAAATTAGTCCCAAAGTGATAGATATCCAAGGGGGATATAATAAAAACTTTGATGAAGATCATTGGATATTATAAACTTGATTCTTTGTAATAGTTTTGAGATATGATGATAGTAATATGTGAGTCATGTTTGTGAGTAATTATCCTTTAGTAAGAATATTGGTGTTAAGGTTTGTGATTCCCTATGCAAGCACGAAAGTCAATAGTTATGCAATGAAATTACATCCTACTTGTGGTGCATTATTCGTTGTTAGTTATGCTTAATGCTCATTTATGAGAATTTTTGTTTCTTGGTTGGTTGCTTCTCAATCTATTTGCTAGCCTTTCCTTGTAGTAAGTAGGAATGCTACTTGTGCACCCAAAATCCTTAAACCTAGTTGTGCCATATGAGTCCCCCATACCTACCTATATGCGGTATTTCCGTCCCGTTCCAAGTAAATTTGTATGTGCCAACTCTAATTTTCAAATGAATTTCCTTTTTCGAGTGCCCGTAGCGCTCATGAAGCGGCAGGGGGTGGCCAATATTTTTTCATGCTAGATGTGTTATTCTCAAGATGAGTGTTTATTCACTTGTCATTGCACGAGAGTGTGGCGGTAATAGGGATGCCTAGTCCCGAAATCAAAAAGAAATTTACTTTAGGTTGTCAAATAATAAATTCCTTGGAAAGTGTTGGCATGGAAGGCACCCGTGGATACGGCTAGCCATGGATTGTGAAAGAATGGTGGAAAAAGGAATAAACTTTATTTTATGTTTGGGAACCGCCTGTGATGTATCTAGCATGGAAAGTATTGGGAATTCTTGGTCATTTTCGTTGACGGGAAAGTATGCCTCTTAAAATATTTTTATCTCTCAATTTAAACTTTGAGCTCTAGCACCTCTACAAATCTCTGCTTCCCTCTGCGAAGGGCCTATCTATTTACTTTATTCAATTTTTATTTTTATTTGAGTCTCCATCTTCTCTTATAAAGCACCAAC
This sequence comes from Thinopyrum elongatum, assembly GCA_011799875.1. NCBI lineage: Eukaryota > Viridiplantae > Streptophyta > Magnoliopsida > Poales > Poaceae > Thinopyrum > Thinopyrum elongatum. Next base: position 548,669,672 of record CM022298.1, on the reverse strand, counting down.
TAGGGAGCACTATGATCATACTTGTGCATTGGATGTAGCTAATATTCGAGTGTGTTTCATGAATGGATCAATGATTGAGCATGATGGGCTAGAGATAACTTTCTTTAGTGTTGATATTTTGAAAGACATGGTTGCTTGTTGATATGCATGAGTATTGAAATCTTCATGTCAAATATAGACTATTGCTTTGAATCATCTAAAAGTCCAAATGTCCATGCTACAATAAGAAAGAATATGTGATGAACATGTTAGGCAGCATTCCACATCAAAAATTCTGTTTTTTATCATTTACCTACTCGAGGACGAGCAGGAATTAAGCTTGGGGAGGCTGATACGTCTCCAATGTATCTATAATTTTTCACGGTTTTCTTGAAGATTTGCCTTTTTTTAGTTTTCTAGGAAATTGGTACCAAACGAAGTCCAAACGCTACGATACTTCTTGACGATTTTTTTAATGGACAAGAGAGACCCTAGAAGCTTCGGGAGGAGACCGGAAGGCAAACGAGGACACAGCAAGGCAACAGGGCGCACCCAAGGGGTAGGTGCGCCCTGATACCTTGTGGGCTGAAATGTCTCCAACGTATCTATAATTTTTGATTGTTCCTTGCTGCTATATATCATTCTTGGATGTTTTTTATTCATTTTATATCAACTTTATATCATTTTTGGGAATAACCTATTGACATAGTGCCCAGTGGTAGTTGCTATTTTTTTGCTTGTTTTTTACTTCCCAGAATATCAGCACCAAACGAAGTCAAATGCCACGAAACTTTTTGGAGATTTTTTTCTGCCCAGAAGACAACTTGGGAGCCAAGGATGTACCAGAGGAGAGGCTCGTGGTGCCCACAAGGCACCAGGGTAGTGGGGCCCATAGGCCCCCTCTCCACCGCTTCTCAGCTCTATAAATACCCAAATATTCCAGAAACCCTAGGAGAGTCGACGAAAAACAATTCCAGCTGCCGCATGTTCCAGAACCACAAGATCCAATCTAGAGCCCTATTCCGGCACCTTGCCGGAGGGGAACACGATCACGGAGGGGTTCACCATCCTCATTGGTGCTCCTCCAATGATGCGTGAGTAGTTTACCACAGACCTACGGGTCCGTAGGCAGTAGCTAGATTGCTTCTTCTCTCTTTTTGATTCTCAATACAATGTTCTCCTCGATGTTCTTGGAGATCTATTTGATGTAATCACTTTTTGCGGTGTGTTTGTTGGCATCCGATGAATTGCGAGTTTATGATCAGATCTATCTATGAATATTATTGGGTCTTCTTTGATCTCTTATATGCATGATTATCATAGCCTCTTATTTCTTCTCCGAAACTTTGGTTTGGTTTGGCCAACTAGACTATTTTTTCTTGCAATGGGAAGAGGTACTTTGTGATGGGTTCGATCTTGCGGTGCTCAATCTCAGTGAGAAGGAGAAGTGACACGCATGTATCATTGCCATTAAGGATAAAAATATGGGATCTATTTGAATAGATCTTCTCTACATCATGTCATCGTTCTTATTGCATTACTCTGTTTCTCCATGAACTTAATACACTAGATGCATGCTGGATAGCGGTCGATGTGTGGTGTAATAGTTGTAGATGCAGAATTGTTTCGGTCTACTAATCTTGGACATGATGCCTATAAACATGGTCATTGCCTTGGATATCATCATAATTATTTGCTCTTCTATCAATTGCCCAACGGTAATTTGTTTACCCACCGTATGCTATTTTCTCGAGAGAAGCCACTAGTGAAATCTACGACCCCCGGGTCTATTTCCCATCATATTGTTTTCAGATCTATTATTCCAAAAACCCAAAAATACCTTGCTGCACTTTTTCTTTCTTCATTTTATTTTGTGTTTTTGTCAGATCTATCTATCAAATCTGATACAGTTTAATCTATCTCAATACCGAGGAGGGATTGACAACCCCTCTTACGCGTTGGGTTGCAAGTATTTTTGTTATTTGTGTGCAGGTACTATTTACATAATGTTGCTTGGTTCTCCTACTGGATTGATAACCTTCATTTCATAACCGAGGGAAATACTTACCGTTGTTGTGCTGCATCGTCCTCTCCTCTTCGAGGAAACACCAACGCAGATACAAGCAATCATGGGCCCCTTGTGGCTCCGTCTGACCTAACTCCACCTCTATAAATTCTCTAAAATCGGGAAGCCAACAGAGAGCCACAAATACTTTTTCTGCCGCCACAAGTTTCTGTTCTTCCACGATCCCATCTGGAGGCCTTTTCCGGTACTCTGCTGAAGGGGGAATCAATCACAGAGGACTTCTACATCAACCTTGCTACCCTTCTGATGATGTGTGAGTAGTTCACCACAGACCTATGGGTCCATAGCTAGTATCTAGATGGCTTCTTCTCTTTCTTTGATCTTCAATACAATGTTCTCGTCGATGTTCTTGGAGTTTTATTCGATGTAATCTTCTTATGCGGTGTGTTTGTTGGGATCCAATGAATTGTGGCTTTATGATCAAATTATTCTTGAATACTAACTGAGACTTCTCTGAATTCTTTTATGCATGATTATTACAGCTTTGTATTTCTCTTCGATCTAGCCATTTGGTTTGGCCAATTAGATTGATTTATCTTGCAACGGGAGAGCTGCTTTGTAATGGGTTCAATCTTGCGGTGCTCTATATCCTAGTGACAAAGTAGGGGACTAGACATGTATTTGTATTGTTGCCATTAAGGGGAAAATGATGGGGTTTATTCATATTGGTTGGATTTACTTTGTCTACATCATGTCATCTTGCTTAAGGCGTTACTCTGTTTTTATTAACTTAATACTCTAGAGGCATGCTGGATAGCGGTCGATGGGTCAAGTAATAGTAGTAGATACAGGCAGGAGTCGGTCTACTTGTCTCGGACGTGATGCCTATATACATGATCACTACCTTGAATATCGTCATAACTATGCGCTTTTCTATCAATTGCCAACAGTAATTTGTTTACCCACTATACGCTTTTTGTTCGGGAGAGAAGCCTCTAGTGAAAACTATGGCCCCTGGGTCTACTTTTATCATATATAAAATCCAAAAATACCTTGCTGCAATTTTATTACTGTTATTTAATTTGTATTTTATTTTATCTATCCATCACTACGAGATTTAATCCTTGCAAATAACCACCGAGGGGATTGACAACCCCCTTGATCGTGTTGGGTGCAAGTATTTGTATTTGTGTGTGTAGGTGCTGTTAATGAGGTTTCGAGTGTTTCTCCTACTGGATTGATAGCCTTGGTTCTTAACTGAGGGAAATACTTATCTCTACTGTACTGCATCATCCACTCCTCTTCGAGGAAATTCCAACGCAGCTCACAAGTAGCAGTGACAACCTTGAATGCATTTCTCTGCTCGATGATATCATTTCCAACATGGAGGTTAGCAACGATGGGGCACAATCAACAAAGTGCTCTTTTGATCCTGAGCTCACATGCTCCCTGATGAATAGTAAACTCCAAAAAATAGTAAAAAATTCAAAAAATTCTGAATTATTTTTGTGATAAACTTTGATGAAAGTTTTAACATCCTACAAATTTTTGTGGTCTGGACAAAAAATTGATGCTCCAAAATGCTTCCAACAATAGTCTTTTCAGAGCATCGATTTTGTTTTTCCCAGACTTACACAAATATCATTTCATCAAAAAAATTGCAGGCAGTTAAAATTTTCATCGATGTATCACAAAAAAATCAGATTTTTTTTACTATTTTTCAGATTTTACCGTTCGTCGGGGTGCATGTGAGCTCGGGTTCAAATATTTTGTGTCCGCACAATCACCGCTTTTGTTGGCACCGCCTTGCCAATAATCCAAGTAAGCACTCTTTTCACTTGATGTATGTAGCCTAGGAGTTTCTTGATTGCTTTTGTTATTGTTATTGGGTTTTTTGCCAATAATTATTGGTACTGGTTATCAAGGGAGAGATGGAGGGAGTGAAGGTGAATGAGCAGTTCTACTATGTTCTGACACTTTCTTTTGACTATAGGTGTATGTATGGATGGCAGCGTTTGCTTGATATACGACTGAAGGATGTGTGTAGATCTGTTGGGCAATTGGATGTTTCATACTGACATAATTGTGCGAGGCTTAGTATCGGGACAAAGTTATGGACGAAGGTTGACTTAGCTAGGATGCAAAATTCAATAATAGGTATACTTTGGTCATAGTATGCGAGACGATTGGATTGTAATTTGCTCTTAATTTCATTACAACAATGTTATTGCCATTAAAGTTTGAGTGGAATTATTTGTAGTTCATTGTTTTTAGAAAAATCATAAATCTGAAATCTTCAAGCAAAATCATATCACCTGCTTAGCTCATCAATCTGAAGTGTTAGACGAGGGGAAAAGATGATGGATATTAAGGAGGAAGTAGGACATCGGGAGGAAATTGCTGAAGCTGGCCAAGCAAAAGTAAGAATGCCTCTCCTATGTGTTCAAGAAATAGAACAGTCAGTGTATAAATGTTTGACCCAAGGCACGAGAAAAGAATGCTAGCTTCTTGTGTATGGGAAAATATATGAAATGATATATTAGTTTATTTCTTGAGGGGAGGAGAATATATAAAGTTCATGCACAAAATACATCTGTGTGCCATGGATGCTTTTTAAACATTGGTTAGCTTATGGCTTAATACTTCATACGCCCCAAGTCGCTCCCACGAGCAACATGGGGATGTCCTCGCCACCGCCCAACCCCACTCCTTCCCGCCGCCGGCACGTGGCGCTTGGTGAAGCCCGACCAGCGTTGGCATCGGTGGGTCCTCCACCCCCCTTCGCTCATACCTTCCGCGACTGGCACGGGACGGCTTGTGAAACTGGCGGCGTCGTGCTTACGTGGGGGGCAGTGGTGTGGTGTCAGGCATTTGGGCCGGCAACGGTGACCTTTGTTGGCGGCATGGTGGTGGCTGGACTTGAGTTGGCGGTGCAGCGGCTTCGTGAGATCTGGATGTGGTGGTGCTTGCTGGCCAAGATCTGATTTGGACCTTCCAGCTCCAACTCCTGGGCAACGACGGGCAGTACAAGGTGACCTTCCGGTGAGCTCTCTTGATTGCAGGCTGTGGTCGATTGGGTCTTTCTCGTCAAAAGGCACACAACCGTCGGTGACCTCACATGGATCTGTACTCACGGCCGCCACCCAACCCCTAATCCTCCTGCCGCTCCTTCCCTCGCTGGCGCTGGCACAAGCCACCGGGCATGCCCGACTGACATCGGCAGCGACGGGTCCTCCTCTCTCCTTCGCTTGTACCTCCTGGCTGGCGCGGGACGACTTGTATGAGTGACAGCATCATGCTTGCGCACGGGCAGCGGCGACATATGTTGGCGGCGTGGTGGCGGCCCAGACATCAGCTAGCGACGCGGCAACTTCATGAGATTTGGATGTGGTGGTGTGCGGTGGCCGAGATCCGATCTAGACCTTCTAGCTCCCGCTCCTAGACGACGGCGGGCTACTTCGGGTGACCTTCCGGTGATCTCCCTTGACTACAGGCTGTGGTCAATTTGGCCTCTACCGTGGATGGGCAGACGACCGCCGATGGCCTCACGTGGATCCATGCTGATGGATGTGATGGGGCAGCACAAGGGTGTGTTCGGTGGGGAGGTTGGCTGGAGGGATGGGTGGCTCCGACGAGGTCAGGCAACCCGTCGCTGACCCAGGGGTGCATTGTGTTCGAAATATGCCCTAGAGGCAATAATATTATATTATTATATTTCCATATTCACAATTAAGTGTTTATATTTCATGCTATAACTGTTATAATCCTGGAATATGCGATTCAGTGGAAAACTCATATGCACGTGTGAAATGATAAAAGAATAAAATAAAGGTTCCTAGTCTCGCCTCTAATACTAGATCCAGTGTTATTGGTGATCATGTTTTCCGGATCTTAGGATATCGTTAAGTGTACCGATAGTCCTAAAACAACATTGAGATTATGACGTTGGAAGAATGATCATATTGAATCGACTCAAACTTGTTTGTTATGAATTGAGATAATATCATTTATAATCAATTGTAATAAAAGGGAGTGTTAACATGTGATTTTGCTCCTTAGGCCATGAGAGTATCATAGTCACTTCTTACCATACGATTGACTTTGGGGTTTCTCAAGCATCACCTGTAACACGGTGATCATAACGGCAACTTATTGGTTCATCGGAAAGTTTGACAAGGGACTAGATAGCTCAAGAGTGGGATTTTATCCTTGAACAATGGAGAGATATTCTTAGGACCTTCTTGGTGTGACGGCATCCATCATCGTCTGGCCAGACAAAGCAAACTACGTCCGGGGATGCCGGAACACTTCAACGAGAAAGAAGAAATCGATAACGAGGATAATGGTATAGTGAGGATGTGATGACTCGGGAGGATACCGATGCATCCCGGGTTTTGTGAAGTATCGCGAAGCAAAGAGAACATCACATAATAACCAAATGTTCACTTGATTATCATTCGTGTGCTCATAGGGATCGATATGGATGTCCATGGATCCGTTGTTGGCCATTAAACGAAGGGGTTTCATTCATGTCTCTGAGTTACCGAACCTACAGGGTCACAAGCTTAATGAAATCTTGATCTACTGAGTGTTAGTAGGACGGCAGTGATGAGAATATATTTTAGGTTGTTTCATTAATATTCAGAATAGTTGCGAGAGAATCCGGAAGCGTTTCGGGGTCACAGGAAGGGTTCCGGTGAATATTGGGTAATACCGGGTATTACCGATAAGTATATATAGGTGGAAAATGTTTTCATGGATGTTAAATTCTATATAAAATGGTATAAAAGTATTTTGAACAATTTTATATTTAATTTATGAAATTTGTAATTTCCGAACGTTCGGAATTTGGCAATAGATTCGAACGGTTTCAACATCGTTCGATCTGGATCTTACGATCGCTAGCCCGTACCATCCGGTTCTGCTTTTTGCATTAGGGAACCATCAGATCCGCTTTTTACACTAGGAAACTATGCGTGGGGGTTAGAAGTCATGGAAGAAAAATATAGGATTTGGATGAGGATTCGATCCCATGCCCTCACGTTGTAGCAGGAAACCTACGAGTCTTAATTACCGAATTTGTTGTCTAGCTTATGTAAGGTAGATATTTGTCGTGCGGTTATTGAGCACATCCTTGCTGTTTAACCGTCTTCTGGTCCCCCTCTTGGATTTCTGCGATTGCATCATATTTTCAAAAAAAGAATTACCAAACAATTTCATACATATTCATGCTCATGTATAATTTTCGTCTGAAAAATAACAAGTTTTTTTGGCTTTGTCCAATGGTAACTCTACACGGCAAACATCCTCTTTTTTTAACACACTTTATAACTTTGTGTATAAACACCGTCGTAACTACATGTTGAAAAAAGTTTTTGAAATATATTATGGTGTTAGTAGCATGGTAATATACACAAACAGACCTCATAACTTACATATAAATATCGTGGTAATTTTGACCTGGACGAAAAAAGGTTGTTTGAAAACATCCCCAGTAAATTTTGTGTGAATAGCACGGTAACTTACACACTGGATACTTGATAACTTACGTATAAATACCATGGTTATTTCGACCCGAGAGAAAGAAAAAGTTGTTGAAAACGTATTCCCGATAACTTTTATGTAAATAGTATGGTAATATACACACCATGAACCTGATAAATTATGTATAAGTACCGTGATAACTTCTGACCAAGTTTTTTTGTTGCACATACCCCCGGTAACTTATGTGTACATAACATGATAATTAATGCACCTCCGACTTGATAACTTGCATTCAAATACCGCGGTGACTTTTGACCCAAGAAAAAATATGTTTGAAAACATCCCACGGTCAATTTTGTATAAATAGTATGGTAATTCACGCACTGTGAACATGATTACTTGTGGTACAAACACAATGGTAACTTTCACCTGGGAGATAAAAGTTTTTGAAACATCCCCGATAACTTTTGTGTAAATAACATGGAAATACCCCCCGGTATCTTTGATGTGAATAGCACGTTAATCTAGAACTTGCGTATATAACACCATTGTAATTTTTACATAGAGGAAAAATTTGTTGAAAACGTACCCTGATAACTTCTATTTAATAGTGGGATTGTCAGGACCCCGATCCTAAGTCACACCAAACTAGCATGTAACACATCATATCACTTTGTGGCCTCAGCGCACGGTATCCCCACGGCTGCAGCCTTACCTAGGCCAGGACCGTTTGCACCTTTTGGCTCACATATATGATTGTGTCGCTAGCGTCCATATGATAGAGAACCTGGGCCAACATGACTAGTCGTAAACCCAAGGTGGCACAAACTTATAGGGACATGCATACATGACCTAACAATGCACGTGTCGGTTAGCAGCGAGTATAAGCGGGCTGTAGCAAGCTATCAAGACTCTGGTAAACACCGCGTGACATTTCCCCAAAGGGACAAACACAGGAGCAAAGAAGGACACATGCCGGTCAATCCATGTGTTCCGGAGCAGTAGCAAGCTACCATGGCTTAGTGGAAGCACTAGGAGGCATTTCCCCATAAGGAAAGTTACCAAGAATAAACAACTAGGTGTCAGATCCCACACATACCAAGCATTTCAATAACATACGCACAATATGCTCGATATGTGAAAACACAATATGGCATCACGACAATCAAAGTATTTATTTGAAAGGCTCCGGAGAGCCATACATAGTATGATATTACAAACATGCGGAAGCTTATCCTGTCTAAGTACAGACAGCTAAAAAGAAAGAAGGCTAGAAAGTCTGACTATCTACAAGACCCTCCATAGGAACCAGACCTCTGTCTGGGATTCCCAAGCTACTCGTTGAAGCCCACATGGAACTACTAGTGACATTGAGGTCACCTCTGCAAAACATAAGTTAAGCAAACGTGAGTACAAATGTACTCAGCAAGACTTACATTAGAACTAGCTACATATGCATCAGTATCAACAAGGGGCTGGTGGAGTTTAACTGCAGCAAGCCAGCTTTGACTCGGTGGCTATCCTATACTACGACTACCAGTATTTTCTTTGGGGTGAAATATCGCACATGAGTCCACATATCCACCATATCAATACACCACTATGGATCCGCTCCCGTCTCCCTATGGGAAGGCCATCCATAGCACTCACGCTTATCTTGCGCATTTTAGAGTATCCACTTCTAGTTATCTATGAACAATGTACGCTTTCCAATTAGTGAATATCTGCGGACGTGGCTATTCGAATAGGTCATTAACCCTGCAAGGGTGTACTTCTTCACAAAAGCTCTCACCACTTACCACCATGTACACGTCATGTATCTTGGCAACCATCAAGTGGAAGCCTGGCGAGGCTATCGGCCACGACCTGATTGACAACACAAGTCTCTAGTCCAGGTTTATCCCCTATTTGAGTTCCATCCGCAAGGAATTCCGACCGAGGTTTCCACTACGGCCTCCAAATGATGTGTGCAGGGTTCCTAAGCCCACCAAATGGGTGCCTCGGTACCCCGTGCCATGGTGTATCTACCGCATCATAGCCCACCCCTAGGGTCAGCGCTACGCACCACCTCCAACACATATCCTACAAACACCAAAAACTAGTGGCAACTCCTGGACAGAGATCAAGGCGATTAATAAGTCAAGAGGGGTCGAGTTACCAGAACCTAATGTGTGGTAGTAACTGTCTTGGATCACAAACACGAAACTCAGTTCCTGAGGACAGTTTCAATGAGACAACCCACCATGTATTCCTAGATGGCCTCTAATCGCTACCTTTACCAAATCGGGTTCAGACACTTAGCTCTCAACAATAGGACATGTTCACCACCATCCCAATCCATCCCAGATGAATCAGACCTGCACAACTCTAAGCATAGCAGGCATAACAAGCAAGAATGAACGAGTAGGCACATCATGGCTCAAACAATTCCTACTCATGCTAGTGGGTTTTAACTATTTATTGTGGCAAAGACAGGTCATGGAGAGGAATGGGTTCAACAATCGCAACATCTAGCAGTTGAATCATTGTTGTCCTAATGTAGTAAAAGAGAGCAAGAGCGAGGGAGTGGGATTGTATCGAAATGCTCAAAGGGGGTTTGCTTGCCTGTCACTTCTGAAGATAGCATTGTGTCTTCATCAATGGCATTGATCTCGATGTCGGAACAAACGTCTACCGAGAGGGAACAAACACCGGCAAACAGAGAAGGAACACAATCAATGCAATGCAACAATATGATGCATGGTCATGACATAGAAATATGCTGTTGGTTGAGCTAACACAATTTGCTAAAGGATTAAATGAAGTTGATTTGAACCAAGGGTTCAAATTTAAACTCCACATAAGGCATTTCAAATGCCATTCATTTGATTTGTCCAATTCAGTGGCTATAAGTTGTTCCAACATGCATGAAAATGTCATAAACAGATTCCTTGGTTTTCTGATAATTTTTCATATATAAATTATTTTCATCTGAGCTATAGATTATTTTCTACAATTTTTAGAAGTTTATAGCATTTTCTGGAATTTCCTGGTTATGGTAAATTAGACTAAATCCAGAAAATGTAGTATTGCGTCAGGCTGACGTCAGCTAGTCGGCCAGGGTCAAACCTAATGCGTGGGACCCATCAGTAAGTGTCTCAGGGGTTAGTTAAGGTTAAAACTAATCTTAACTATAACTAATAGGGGCCTGGGGCCCACTGTCAGTGATCAGGGGGTCATTAGTGCCTAAACTAATTAGGCCACGTCAGCCGGCCGGAGATTAGCAGGCGACGACCACAGCCGACGGCAGGGGTCCGCCGAAGTTGCGCCAAAGGTGAGGGATCGACGCGCCGAGGGCACCAGGAGGGAGCCCTTGCTCGCACGCATTTGATGGGTGACACGGAAGGTCGCAGGGTCACAGGAATCATGCCCGACGACGAGCTATGGTGGCGACCGAAGCCATGGGCTCGAGCGGGACGAGGCTACGAAGCACGGAGGGAGGCGTGGGTGGTGGCGTTGGGTTTCCGGGGAGGTGCTGAGCATGCTCCAGTGCTTGGACGCCAGCAGTGGTGGTTGTGGTCAGGACGGCGTCAAGGTCGTCGGTGAGCTCTCGGGTATGAGGGCTAGCGAGGTTAGAGGAGGGGATCATTGACGGGGTTAGGGGGTCAATGACTGGGGGCTCACAGTCAGTCGAATGGAGCCGAGGGCGAGGCCAGGGAAGCTTGGACGACGATGAATCGGTCGACCGCGGCTGATGGGTCCGAGGTGGAAGACGAGCGCGTTGACAATGAAGCATGGCCTCTCAGCATCCCGTAGCTCGGTGGAAAGGACGAGGAAGATGCGGCGGTGCTTCTTGACTCAGCGGCAGGGTGAGGGGGGCCGGTGGCCACGGGTATGATGATCGGCATCGGCGAGCTCGCTCGGTCGAGCTCATGTTCTTGTAGGGGAGAGGGGAAAATGGGTGAGAGTGAGAGGGTTGGGCACGGGGCGTGCGTGGTGTCGTCCAGGAGGTCCATGCAAGGCGGCAAGCAGGAGGTGGCGAAGAGCGTGCGCGCACACGGAGACCACGCGCCCAATCCATCTGGCGCGAGCTGGAAGAAGACAAGGGCACTGGTGGGCCTCTGGGCTGCTACAATAGCAGGCCAAGGTAAGTTCTCTCTCTGTGTGTGTTTTCCATTTTTTTTGTTTCTGTTTTCTATTTTTTAACTCTGTTTTGATTTGATTTTCAACCCAAATCATTTTCTGAGCTTCTGTAATTTGTTGTATGGACTAGTGGTATTCCTCCAGAGCCCCTCCACAATTGGACATGTATTTCTTTTATAACAGAAATAAATCCAATTCAAATATATTAATGATTTAAATTCAGTGCCCAAAATGTTCCACAAAAATGTTCACTATTTTTGGTTTGGACTCAAAGCCTTACCAAAATTATCAAACATTGATGAAGACATTTTGGGTTCATTGAATGCATTTTTTTAAGCTAGACCTATTTGAATTTCAAAGTGCTAGGGTTTGATCACCCCCATTTCAAGTTTCAAAAATTTAAACATGATGCATGGATTCTTATGCAATGATAGGCAAGGACTAAGCAAGGGCTGTGACAGGGACACACATAATATTTTTTGTAACTAGCATGTTAATTTTGAAATAGCATGCCTCATAGCTTACCCTCAAAGTCCATGGTAACTTTGACCTGGGGGATTTTTTTGCATACGCCAGTTAACTTAACTTATGTGTAAATAACATGATAATTTATTCTCTGTAGCCCTGGTAATTTAGATACAAATATGGCGGTAACAATTCGACATGAGGGGTTCTTCAAACATACACCCGATAATTTCTGTGCAAATAGTATGATAATTTATGCACCGCGGACATGACAACATATGTACAAACACCATGGTAATGTTGACCCGGAAAAAATCTATTGAAAACATCTTTCGATAACTTCTGTGTAAATAGAATGGTTTTTATAGACCGTAAAACATGATAATTTATGTACAACACCCAATGGTAAGTTTGATCAAAGAAAAAAATGTTCAAAATATTCCTTGATAACTTGTGTAAAAAGCGTGGTAAGTTACGTAAAATAGGGTTGGTAACTTTTGAACCCAACTTTTGAACGTAAAAAATAGTTGATTGAGTTGGCTAGAGCGCCGGGTATCTAGAGTAGAGATCGTGGTTTCAAATCCTTGTGCGTGTACTTTTTTATTTTTCATTTTATATTGTGACTAGGAAGGATATAATAGTAAATAAATGTCAAATAGTTCAACTTCCCTTCTAGGAGCGAAAGCCATCTAAGATGAATTGGTCATCAGAATAGCCCCCTGGCCTGGGAGATCAGGGTTCGACTCCCACTTCCTGCCATTTTTTACCACGATAGAAAAAATAGGAAGACGTGGTGGTAACAGGAAAACAAACGGGAGAAGTGCATCGTACGGGGTATGCTGGACTCGTTCGGATGTGTCGTTAAGGTACGAACATTAGGAAGTTATCATTGTCCATTAATTTAATATGAACGACCCTAAAAAGGGCAAGAGGTGGAAGGAAAATTGGGCCACAAAGGCCCAAGTGCGGGAGGCGCCTCCTTCACTAAGGAAGGAGGCCGAATTGGAGTACGGGAGTAGTCCAACTCCTCCCCCTTAGGCCGGTGTCCTGAGGCGGCTTTCCCTCCTTGGTGGCAGCCCTCCTCTTCCCCTCCAACCTATATATACTAGAGGTATTGGCCACAATTGAACATACAAGTTTTGGAGCCTCCTCTAGTTCTTCTAGTGCTACTTATAGTTGGTCCTAGTTGACTAATCAGAGCTAGGCTAATCCACTTGCCCTCCTAATTAGAAGCCTCGTGTGGTTCTAATCTCGTCCATCTAATTCTTCAGCGATGATTAGCTCTGTACGGTGAAGCACTGCCGGAGCATGAAGGTTGCATGCTTGCAACCAAGTAGAGAGGTCGTGCTTTCGGTCTTTGGTTCGACGGACTGTTCATGGGCGGTACGAGGGATGGTTCATCGATTGTTCGAGGGACTCCAAGTTTGATCTACACCGACATGTTCTTCTTCCGCTGCTACTCAATGATGGTAACAATCTTGATCCCAACCTGTTATGCATCTTCATATTGATCTTGTTGGGAAACATAGTAGAAAACAAAAAAATTCCGCCCCATGATCACCCAGGAACAATATGAAGATGCGTATATGGTTTGGATCAATGATCATTACCGACTTCAGGAGTGTAGCGGAAGTAGACAAGTCGGTGTAGATCATACTCGGAGTCCCTCGAACGTTGATGGTGATCCCGCGAACCGCCCTTGAACGGTCCCTCGAATGGAAGACCGAAAGCACGGCCTCTCTACTTGGTTACAAGCGTACGGTCTTCACGATCCGGCAGCGCTTCACTGTCTAGAGCTAATCATCATTGGAGAATTAGAGGGAGGAGTTTAGAACCACACGGGGCTTCCAATTATGAGGATTAGAGGTGGCTAGGGCTAGCTCTAATTAGTCAACTAGGACCAACAAGAAATAGAACTAGATCAACTAGAGGAGGCTCCAAAAACTTGTGTATCTCAATTGGGCACCAAACCTTCACTATATATAGGTTAGAGGGGAGAGGGAGGGATGTCACCAAGGAGCGAAACCCTCCTTGGGGCATCCAACTAAGGGGAGTAGGAGTAGGACTCCTCCCCTACTCCTATTCACCCCCCTTCCTTAGGGAAGGGAGGCACTTTCCCACTTGGGCCTTTTTGGCCCAAGTTTCCTTCCACCTCTTGGCCTTATTAGCCCATTGATATTAAATTAAATATGTATTTGTTCTAAACATTTTCAGCGCATTATATATATAATTTAACATCCCCAGAAACATTTTCCACCTATATATATATATATATATATATATATATATATATATATTAATCGGTAATACCCGATATTCACCGAAACCCTTCCGGTGACCCTGAAACGCTTTCGGAACATCTCAGAACTATTTCGGATATTAATTAAACAATTCCACAAATATATTATCATCACTCCCATCCCACTAACACTCGGCAGATCATGATTACCTTAAGCTTGTGACCCCGTAGGTTCGGTAAACCATAGACATGAACGAAACCCCTTCGTTCAATGATCGATAGTGGAACCGTGGACATCCATATCGGTCCCTATGATTACACGAATGATATTCGAGTGAACCTTTGTTTATCATGTGATGTTCCCTTTGCTTGGTGATACTTTACAAAACCTGGTGTGCATATGTATCCTCCTAAGTCATCACCATGCTCACTATATCTTTGCTCCTGTTACCGCTTTTGTTCTTCTTTCTCGTGGACGTGTTCCAGCATCCCCGTGATGTAGTCACCTATGTCTGGCCAGACGATGATGAATTTCGTCACACCGAGAGGGCCCTAAGAATATGTCTCCATCGTCGGAGGAGCAAATCCCACTCTTGAGCTATCCGGTCACTTATCAAACTTTCCGGTGAACCTGAAAGTTGTCGTTGTGATCACCTTGTTACAGATGATGTTTGAGCAACCCCAAAGCTGACCGTTTGGTAGGAAGTGACCGAGGTACTCTCATGGTCTGAGGAACTAAAACACATGCTAACACTCTGTGTTATAACAGATGATTTTAGATGATATAATCACAAAGTATAACAAACAAGTATTTGGTCGATTCAATATGATCGTTCTTCTAATGTCATACCCTCAATGTTGTTTTAGGACTATGGTTGCACTTAACGATATCCTAAGATCCGGAAAACATGATCACCAACAACACTTAAGCCAGTCTTGGAGGCGAGACCGGGAACCTATTGTTACCGTTTATCATTCCACACGTGCATATGAGTTTTCCACTAAACCGCATATTCCAGGATCATAGCAGTTATAGCATGGGATATAACCTCTTAACTATGAATATGGAAATATAATAATACAATATTATTGCCTCTAGGGCATATTTCCAATAGTCTCCCACTTGCACTAGAGTCAATAATCTAGTTAGCACTTTTAACTTTAACACCAATGGCAATCTGGTGTCAATCCATGCTTTTCTTGTTGTATAGACTTCGTCCTATTGAATCTGACAACTTCAAATCCATGTGTATCATTTGCATTTCTATGCATCTATCATGCTTTCACAAGAATTCATAATTTTTGTGAAACCGGCTTTGTATATATATTGAATCACTGGTAGAACCTTTGATTCCTTAGACTGAGTTATGGAACCACTATTAAGAATAGTGTTCTAGTGATACAATAACTAGCAACCATACGAAGCTCATAAATGAACTTTCGATTCATCACCCTTCATTTTTGCTTCTAAAGCAATAATATACTTAGCCTTCTGTTATAGAATTCGCCACAGTAACTTTTTGGACCAATTCCAACTTACTGTGCCACCATAAATCACTTTTAATTGGAAATCAAAAGATCACTTGGAGCACAGATGAAGATTTTATCGATGAACTACTTACAACGAGCCTTCATTGATGTAACTCCTTACAACAATCTCTTCATTTTCTCCATGTGTGTAAAACATGTCGTTAATCCATAACGATATTTTCATTGTTGTCCTATGATCAACAATTTGACCATACTAGTAACTTTTACTTACAACTAACTTGGAGTATTGGAAATATCTGGTTGTTTACATACCATGTAATACAAGTGTGGTTGAAAACATATTTTGCTCATCAGTATTTCAGGATACCGACTCCTTCCATGTGACATTGACAAGAAACTCTTCTTGACATTTTACATACTAAACTTCTTTATTATTCTGTCAATATGTATTTTGGCTAAGTATGATTAGACACTATTATCTCCATAGATCATTATGTTTAATACCAAGAATATTCATTGCCTAAGTATTTTACTGAAAAATAGTTTCAATAAAGTCTTAATCCGTGTCAAGAAATTTATATAACTTCCAATCAACAATATGTCATGTACATATAGTGTTTAGAAATATTATCATGCTCCCACTTAATCTCTTGTAAATACAAGCATCTTCGCTTTACTCCATGAAATCAATTTATTTGACCATTTCATCAATACAAAAGATTCCAACTCCACTATGCTTGCTTCAGATCATTATAGGATCTCTTGAACTTTACATACTTACTAGCATCCTCTGGATCGACAAAATTACCTTGGATCGTATCAAACATACAACCTTGGTTCTATTTCCATCTCATGGGAATCATTTTGACATCCATATGTTTTATCTCATAATTGAAATATTTAATAGTTGCTAGTTTAACCCGAACTGACTTTAAGTATTGCTATGATAAGACAATCTCGTCATAGTCAATTATTTGATCTTGTCATAAACTATTTGTAACAAGTCAAGCATTATAAAACATTTTTATCGTTGTCAGTTTACAGATCCATTACAATTATTTAGACTCTAAGTCTTTCGAAGGGTTCATCAAGTTCTAAGATTGAATTATGTGAATGGATACTATCTTGGATTATGTTGGCATATAGCCAATTTCCGAAGTCAGGGCCCATCAACGCTTCTCTGTGAATCATAGGTTCATTGTTTGCCCAACAATATTTCGTCTGCATACCACAAAGGTATGCATGAATTTTCCCAACCTATATAGTTCAGCTGCAAGTTCGACTGTAGTCTCTATATCTCATGTAGAGGCTTTTGTATCAGTCGCAGTAAGGAATTCTAGAATTACTTCCAGTGTTTCTTTTCTTTGAGCTGACTACGAAGATTCCGCAATCTTGTCGAGTCGCACTGTCCTCCCACTCACTATTTTGTAGAAAACATTTTCTTCAAAACTTCCGCACTCTATGGCAACACTTTGCCTCGGCGTAGTGATAGAGGAATACCCAACTATTTGGGATAACCTACAAAGTAGCACTAATTTCAATAATTTTGATGGCGCTCCTTTTTCAGTGTAAAAGCCACAGTCTCTAAAGCATCACTTTGAAAGTATATTGGCGAAATAATAAATGTCATCTTTGATCTCACGATGTCATACATAGCTTGGTTGCATCTTCTTAAAACATTCTACTCTTAGTAGTGTTCTAGGAGTTGCAAGCTATAAAATACTTTTATAGCTCATCAGACATTTTCTCAACTTGTAACTCAAATATTCCTTTCTGCAATCTAATTGAAGAAACATGATTTTCTTGTTACAATAAATTCTACTTCATTCTGAAAACCTTCTGAATTATTTCAAAAGATCCAGTTTTATGTCTCAATAAGTAAATATAAATATCTACTTGAGTCATCCTTGAAGATAGATAAATCCATTGCTTGCAACAATACTTATTGGACTATACACATCGATATACATATTGCCAATTATTTTGTTGCTCATTCTCTATGGCTTGTGACCGGTATTTTAGTTTACTTCACTAATTGGATGAAACTTGCAAGTGTCAGATGATTCTCAATTAGATGACTTCAAAATTCATCACTATGAAATTTCTTCATGCTGGTTTCTCCAATGTGACTAAATGCAGTGCCACATAGATGTGGTATTCTTTTAGTCTTGCGACATTTACATCAGTGTTATGGATGTTCAATTTTATTATCAATATTCATAACATACATCTTATTCACAATAAGAGTATGCCCTTTTGTTCATAACATCGAACAACTATTGTTCTATCATGAACAACCTCCTTGCAACTTCTATGCAATCGGCAAGAGTGTACCAAAGCTCTAAAATGAATTATGATAATAAATACATAGGAAATACACTAATAGAAATACTGTAACCTTTTACAATCCATCAAAATATTTTAACATCATTATTTGTTGGTCATTTAGGCCGTTCGAAGTTTCTTGCAATGATTTGCAATAATATGCAATTGAGTCGATATCTTGTGATAACCTTTTAACCACAATACTGAAGAATTAGTGATCAACAATTTGGTCATATTTCCCAAGAACTACACTTTACTTGACCAATCACCTCTACATCTCATAACTTGTATGACATTTATACCTGAGCTGGACATTCCAGACTTCTTTTCTTTCTGCCTTTTACTTCTTATAGTTTTACTTCAATATTTCTCTTAGTCTCAGAAGAACAACTTTAAGAGTGGTGTGAGCCCTGAACTTCCCAAGGCGTGTAAGTCTCATTACATCCTTTGGTTTTGTTCTTTCTTTACAAGTTTTCACCATCAACACATGACTAGCTTTGTTCCGGATCTTATGCATTTCAGTCTTAAACATAGTTGGACACTTCACTAGCTAGAATTTGCAAACAAAACATTTCTTTAGATATCACATATCTTTTAGCCTTTGTTTGTTTCTGAAATAAATTTTTAGTTCCAAGAGTATCACATTGCTATCCCAAACATTATGAAGTTCGGGTTTCTCGGAAGCAAGCAGACCGTAATGCAATTCTAGCTTTTGGATTGAATGGCATGAGTCTCGTCATCCACAACATCAGCAAGAGAATATTGTAAACATGTAGTAGGACAAAATCCTTCTTGGCACTTTTAAAGGATGATCCTCTCAAACATTAAGTTTCAACCAGATAAATAATAGTCAATCAATTTCAACAACAAAGGTGGAACCATGAGCCATAATTCTACAACTATAATGCAAACTACACCTAGACATTGTTCATAATTAATTTGCACTAGTTATTAAACTTAATTAACACATAATTGTGCTCCTACTCTCAATATCTCTCATAATTGATAGTGAGTGATTCAAGATCCAAATCTAGTTCTCAGCCATTGATGTGGACATCACTCATGACGACGATTTTAACCGGTAGGCAAACTTTTGCCAATCATATCTCCATATGACTCTTCTTCATCTTACGATGCTTTGTGCTCTGAGCGCAGAACGATTATGCCAGAACTTCGAGACAACTGAGTGCTATCTGCATACATGGTCTAACCATCTCCATCTTACACCTCACATCTTGTTTGTACTCTTGTGGACATGACACACTCCAGAACGCTACGTGTTATAGATGGTTGCAGCACTGAGAAGAGCACCTTTTAACTTGATATTTACTGTGAGAGATCACCCTAAAAATTGACTACTGCCCAATCAAAGGGTGCAAACAACAAAGGGATAAACATCTCATGCAATTCATAATAGCATGATATGGTATAGCCCTGACTTCAATCTGCAGTTGAAGCGACGTGACGGCCAATATTTCATTGTCGTGGTGTCGGTGCAACAAACATGAGTGTTTGCCACCCTGACTTATGCACAGGCGCATCACGACCCTTACTTCAAGTATCAAGTCTCATACGGTAACTAAGCAAGAGAAGCCGTTCTTCGTGAGCTCAAGGAGAGCGTTAAGAAGATCCACAACAGAAGCAACCAACTCTGGCAGGAATGAGCCGGCAAGTCAAGCCCCGGCAAGCCCTGCGAGCATAGGCTTCCCGCTGACACCAGCGCTCTGCCTCTCTAACCAGCTGACCACTGATTAGTGAGGTGTCGAGCCCGCAGGTGCTTAGGTGGACATAGCCCGTGCGTGTCAGCTTGCTGGAGGAGTAAAACACCTTTATTGACACCTGTCTTGATGGCGTGTCATGCTAATAGGAGGTAGCTGGGTAAGCGGCGTGGCAACCTTGCCGGGGCTGCCTCTCCACATGACACCTAGCAGCGCATTTAATGCGTTTTGTCCTAACTATAAGAGTTAGGTATGATAGCTCTGTATCAGTCTAATCACCTCTATAATGACCTTTTTCCACTATGGTGACCCCTTGAGCTATAAAATGATGGCCAGGGTAGCATTAGAAGGGGTTCGAATCTTGGCAACCCTCACGCATAGGCATTCGTGTAACTGCTCTCTTCCCACCGCTTGCCGGGGGAGAGCGCTCCATGTACTTGTGCTCAAACACCACCAATACACCCAAAGGCATGAGTAGGGTTTTGCGCCTCCGGGCGGCCCGGACCTGGGTAAAATCGTGTGCTCCTCATTGTGTTTGCTCTTTGCATCGATCGCCACCCCATGCCGAACCAGCAAAGGGGCGGCACTGCCCCATAGATCGTCGGCTCCACGCCGACATCTTTGGCGCGCCAGGCAGGGGGGTCTGTGTTGGCATGAATCAAGACAGCGAGCGGCACATCGGTCGTGAAAAGCTCTGCGTCTTCCTCATCATCCATGCCGCCCAAGAAGAAGGGCTCCATACGATGAAGCCATCCTCGTCCAGACTCTGACCGCACTCGTCTACAGATGGAGCAGGTGGTGCGGAAACCACGGGGGGCGCGGCCAGCACAAGAGGTGTTTTCGCCGTACTCGCCGCAGTAGGAGCGGACGGCAGGAACGCCAGAGTCGGTCAGCTCCCGCGACCCTCTGGCGACAACCACAACAATGGCGTGGACGGTGCAGATGTACAACTCCCACTTCCCCCACGCCACGGCGAGCGCAGCCACCGGAGCAACACCGCCAGGTCCGGCGCAAGACGAGATCCTCCCGCTGCACCAACCCCAATAGCCACGGGGGAGACAACGTCGAGACATGTACCGCGCCCGTCGCAAGATGGACACGACAAGACACCGAGCGGTGCTGTTGTGCCTCCACAACAGCGCCCGCATGGCAAGTCTCCGGTTGATCAAGTTCAAGATCTCCAGGCACCACTCCCGCCGCGCCAGCCCACTGCCGCCCTCACGATTTGGCAACGAGACCGCAATGCTGCTCCTGATGGCTCCGCCGGGAGTCGAGTGACGTTGCATTCCTCACGCTCTAACATGCCCCAAATGGCGACGGAGGCAATGGCGCGGGCACAGATGCTGCTGGATTCCCCTCTAGTGGCTGACAAGATGGACGAGTGGAGGGCTACCATTCAGAGTTTGATCGAGTTTGCCGATGCGAACAGGTCCCAATTGTCGGAGCCCTCGCGGAGTCCGCCAACTGTGCCTGTGGCACAAACTAAGGGTTGTGGGGTGGGTGGTGCAACCACGGTGCAGTCCCCTCCCCGGCATCAATCTCAGCGTCAACCTCGACCTTCGTAGCAAAACCAGCAGGACGTGTAGCCCGACGACGCATCTATGGCTTCCTCAGATCCATAGACGCAGCAGGATCAAAGGCAAGTGTTGCTGGAAAGGCGAGTGGAGGACGCTCGCACCACTATTCAGGTGGGTACCTACCTTATGAGCCAGCGCCTGTTGTTGGTGGGTACCTACCTTATGAGGTTGGGTGCCCCACCTTCACACGTGAGTTGTAGCAAGTCCGCTAGCCGTCCCTCCACGCATTCAAGCCCGAAGTACCAGAAAAGTACAATGGCAGTCAAAACCCGGCAGAGTTCTTACGTGTTTACACCATTGCTGTACAGGCTGCCGGGGGAAGAGATGAAAAGGTGATAGCCAACTACTTACCATTGGTGCTCAAGCCCAATGTGAGGTCATGGTTGATGAACCTACCAGAAAACTCCATTTCCTCATGGTCAGATCTTTGCAATGAGTTTGTTGGTGCTTTTACTAGAGGACAGAAATGTCCAGGGTTGCCCAGTGACTTGCAAGTGATCCCACAGAAAGAAGGAGAAATCCTGCGCAGGTACATCCAGAGATTCAGTCGTGTGCATCGCAGCATACCAGATATCCACCCCGCAGCCGTGGTTGCGGCATTCCACACGAATGTGCATAACCGCAAGATGCGGGAGAAGATGCATATTTTCTTGCCAAAGACCGTCAATGAACTTTTTACGTTGGCGGATAAATGTGCATGTGCTAAGGAAGGCAGAAGGCTTCCCGGGGAGGACGATGCCGCTGAGATCGATTCTGACGATGACGATGCAACCACCCCGGGAAAGAAGAATTAGAGACGCAACAGAAAGAATAGAGGCAAGGCAGTAATGGCTGTGGAAGGGTCCGGCAACTCCAGCCCCACTAAGAAACCCAAAATGGAGAGTACCGACACGTAAGTAGCTTCATGCGCTGATTGCCAGGTTGCCGCTGCGGGGGAGAAGACTGGCAAGTCTGACAGGCCGTACTGCAAGATTCATTGTACCAAGGGCCATGACCTCCAAGAGTGTTGCCAAGTCGAGCAACTGGTTGAAAAGCAGAAAGCAAAGTACGAGAAGCGAGACAAGGAGAAAGGTCAGGAAGGTATAGGTGGATCCGGCAAGAAGGGCCATGGCAGGCGAGGTGGACGTCGCGGCAACGCTAGCCAGAAGAAAGAAAGGCCCACCAGGGGCAGAGAAAAGAAAGGAGAAAACAAAGAAAGTGTGGATGAGGATGATGAGTCTAGCGAGCAAGAATTCCAGAAAGCAACAGAGGCCATGTGCATTGACGGAGGTACATCTTTGCATTCCTCCCACCATCAGCTCAAGCAGTGGGCGCGGGAAGTCATTGCCGTAGAATCGACGGCAGATGCGCAAAAGCCCCTCAAGTGGTCTCACCCGCCTATCATTTTTATGCCGAGGACCACCCTGATCGCATAACTGCGGTCAGGTGTTTGCCTTTGGTAGTCTCACCAACGATACGCAACCTCAAGGTCACGAAAATGTTATTTGACGGTGGGGACGGCTTGAACTTGATCTACCCCGACGTGATCAAGAGTCTGCAGATACCTGAGGAAGAGCTCAAGAAAACGAGGACATTCCAAGGAATCAACCCGGGAAGAAGCTAGCCAAAGGGAAAGATCACACTACCGGTAACGTTTGGCGGGGACCTAAACTACCGAACTGAGAAGGTAGTGTTTGATGTGGTTAAGATCCCCTTGCCATTCAGTGGAATCCTTGGCCGCCCTGCCTTGGCCAAGTTTATGTCGGCATCCCACTACGCCTATAACACATTGAAGATGCCAGGACCCATGGGTGGCATCTCCATTAACTCAAATCAGAAAGATGCAATCATCTGTATGGACAAGCTCTACAGAGATGCGGTTGCAGCAGAAGCTAACAATACAATGGCTCCCGCCAAGACGAAAAGTTGCAGAAAGCCCGACAAGACATCCAGTGAGCCTTCCAGGAAACGCACCTCTCCGGAGTGCTGCACGCCCGTCGAGGACTTACGGGAAAGCTCTACCGGCAAGAGATCCAAAGCCACTCCACCCGCGACCAAGAAAGTGCTGGCAAGGGAGGATGGCACTAATGGTACTTTCACCATCAGTGCCACCATAGGCGGCAAATACGAAAGCGCGCTCATTGCCTTCCTGCGGGCGAATGTAGATGTGTTTGCATGGCAACCATCTGACATCCCCGGTGTTCCCAGGGAGGTAATAGAGCACCACCTTTCCGTCTGCCCTCAAGCTCGGCCCGTCAAGCAAAAGGTCAGGAAGCTAGTTTTGGAACAGCAGCAATTCATAGCAGAAGAAATCAAGAAACTCGAGGCAGCTAGCCTGGTCACGGGAGTGCTACAACCAACCTGGTTAGCAAATCCGGTCGTCGTGCGCAAGGCAAATGGGAAATGGAGACTTTGTATTGATTACACTAATCTCAACAAGGCATGCCCAAAGGACCATTTCCCCTTGCCACGCATTGACTAGATTGTGGACTCCACTGCCGGTTGTTATCAACTCTCATTTATTGATGCCTACTCTGGATACCACCAGATATTCGTGTCCAAAGAAGATGAAGATAAAACCACATTCATTACTCCATCTGGCACGTACTGCTTCGTATGAATGCCTTTCGGACAAAAGAGTGCGGGTTCAACATTCGCAAGAGCAGTTCATATCAGTTTTGAGCCACAGTTGCACAGAAACATAGAAGCCTACATGGATGATATCTTGGTCAAGACCAAAGACAAGTCCACTCTGATCCAAGATTTGGAGGAAACATTCGCCAACTTGTGAAAGATCAACATGAAGCTCAACCCCGAGAAGTGTGTCTTTGGTGTCCCCTCCAAAAAGCTCCTTGGATTCTTTATATCACAGCGTGGGATCGAAGTGAACCCCGACAAGATTAAGGCCATTGAGAAGATCCAAGCACCCAAGGCTGTCAAGGATGTGAGGCATCTTGCCGGTTGTGTTGCAGCTTTGAGCAGGTTCATTTCAAGGTCTGCTGAGCGCGCCCTGCCATTTTTCAAGATCTTGAAAAAGGCAGGTACAGTAAAATGGACTCAATAAGCGGAGGCTGCGCTACAAGACCTGAAAAGATACTTGTCCTCTGTGCCAACTCTAGTCGTGCCTAAACCACAAGAACTGTTGTTGCTATATCTAGCTGCAACAAATCAAGTGGTCAGTGATGCGCTAGTTGCGCAGAGAGAAGCTGATGATGAGCAAGCAACCGCGGCAGGGCCCCCCGTGGACGAAGTAGCAATTTTCCCGGCGAGGCTAGACCATGGGAAGGAGAAAATAGTGCAAAGATAGATAGTTGAGGAACAAGCTACTTCAAAGAAGAAAGTGGTGCGGCAGCCGGTCTACTTTGTTATTTCCCTCTACAGGGGGCTAGATCAAGGTATTCAGGCATGCAAAAATTGCTTTTCGGCCTGCTCATGGCCTCGAGGAAGTTGCGCCACTACTTTCAACCACATGAGATTACGGTGGTCACCCGCTTTTTGTTGCACCATGTTCTAAGGAATCCAGAGGCAACCGGCAGGATAGTGGAATGGGCATTGGAGTTGTCAAGCTTTGCACTCAAGTTTGAGAGCACATCAACTATCCAGAGCAGGGCATTGGCTGAATTCATAGCGGAATGGATACCGTCGGTGTCAAAACTGGCAGACCTCGGGGTAGGGGCTCCCAAGCTGTGGATCTAGGATCAGTGGATAACAGGGGACAATGAACACAGTGTTTACCCAGGTTCGGGCCCTCTCAAAGAGGTAAAACCCTATGTCCTGCTTGATTGTATTGAATATATGATGGAGTTTACAGAGTAGATCTACCTCGAGATCAGCATGAGCAAAACCCTAGGCTATGAAGTGATGAATATAGCTCTAACCCTAATGACTACAACCCTTGGTTTATATAGACACCGATAGGGTTAGGGTTACCGAAGATAGATTACAACAAGAGAGAAAAGACTCTCGTCCACCCTTAACTTGGAGGGCACACCACGGCTTCACAGGTCTCCGGTCACCACACGGCTCCACCAGTCCGGCCCATGTACAATGGGCCGTCGCCCCGAGGACCCCTTAGTCCATGACTCCCTCAGTAGCCCCTGAACTTGCCTCCAACGCCAAAGCTTGTATCCGGCATCCGCTAATCTGACCAGTATTCGGCTTGCGAGGCGAGTTCTTCAATGTTCTGGACCAGGTGATGTCCGGAATCTGAAGTGGCAATTTTACTTAACACCGAAGGAAAACAAAAACGTCGTTCAAGCATGAATAGTGCCTTTTTCTGACAACTTCTTATCTCTCAACGAAGAATCGCTTCCGGCCATAACACCAAGCGGTTACTATTTCTTGAAGCGTGGTTCGAGACTGACACCATGTTCGACACGTCCTCTCAAGGTGGAAATCGTGTCCCGCTTTTCAGGATATTGATTCCCCTCCCCGCTCATAATGTTGCGGAGATATCGGGAAGAGGAGAGGCCAGCGGTGCGGAAAAAGGAATCCCCGGCCTGTCAACAGCCTATAAAGGGGGAGGGCCGCTAAAGTTCGCACCTCACACCCTCCTCCACCTCCCACTCGCTCAAATCCTCAGAGCTCCAGCGCCCTTTCCCTCTGCTCTTATAGCGAATCCAACTCCACCTCCCTCGGCCATGGCTGGATCTGGTGCCAATGGGAGGTGGGAGGCCTCCTCTGTTACCAACGAGGATATTCTGAAGCTAAAGGAGGCTGGCTACTTGCCGGCCAATGTCGCTCATCGGGCCCCTGAAGAGGGCCAGGTCATCCCAACGCCCGGTCCTGGCGAAAGAGTACTATTTCTCCCCCATTTTCTCAAGGGGCTCTGGTTTCCCCTGCATCCCTTTGTGTGGGGGCTGATGTTTTTCTACGGGCTAGATTTTCACGATCTAGCGCCCAATTCCCTTCTCCACACCTCGGCCTTCATCATATTCTGCGAGGCCTTCCTCCGCGTCCAGCCACACTTCGGCCTCTAGCTGAAGGTGTTCAATGTCAAGCCCAAAGTGGTCTGTGGTAAACATGCGAATTGCGACGGGGCTATGATCAGCAAGCTGACCCGGGTCCAATGGCCGGAGGGCCAATTCGTCGACACCGTCAGGATGTGGCAAAAAGAGTGGTTCTACATCACCGAACCAAAGGGAGCCGGCTGGGCAGCAATCCCCGCATTCCGATCCAGACCCCCCACCAGGCTGACCTCGTGGGTCGAGAAGAGCCCGGACTGGGGGTCACCTGATGATTGCGCATTGGCAGTGTGATGGAGACCGGCATGAAGCTGGTCGATGTGATCCAAGTCATGCTCAATCGCCGGATCCTCCCCTGTCAGGAGAGCGCCAAGCCCATGTGGGCACACAGCCCTGAAGACCCGGCCACCATGCGGTGCCTCTTAGGCACGACCCACAAGAAGGTGTGGGGGCTGCTATTCAATCCGCAAAAGGAGTGGCCATCGGAGGAAGGGGACATTGGCCTTGACGCTGAGCACCCTCCGAAGAAGGTGAGCGATACTTTGTTCAAGCATAAGTCTAAACATTTATTTCACATGACTTAATCCGAACCCCTTTACATGGGTTTTTCAGGGCTGGCTCGCCAAGGCCGAGAAGATCAGCGGCCCGGCGCCGCTGCTAGAGGGGCCCCGATCCGAACAGCTAGAGCAGCTGCTGGTCGTGGCGCCATACAAGGCGCCCGACAAGAAGGGCAAGAAGAAGGAGACATCGGAGGCCAGGGAGGGCCTCTGCCGCAGGGCGGGCGATCGCCCCGAGGATGCGGCGGCCTCATCCGTTCAGGATGGGGATGAAGACGAGGGCGAGGAGGAGAGTGCCTCCTCGCACTCCAAGAAGAGAGCGGCGTCCAAGGACGTCGAGGAGATTCATCCTAGCCAAACTCTCAAGAGGTGGTGCCGGCCTAGGCTGGTACTGCCTGACAGCTCGGACGAAAATTCCGAAGCGTCCGAGCCGATCCCTTCAAAGGGACCCAGGGTCAAGTCCCGCGCGACCAGGTACATGTTATGGCTTTTTTGGTTATCATATTTTCAGTAATTTGCTTTGGTTTGAAAGCTAAACCCTTCCGAGCTGCAGCCCCCCGCGCGAACGCCCTACCGAGCAGACCTTGGAGGGGACGTCTCCGACCGCCGAACTAGCCTACAATGGGTCTATGGCGCATTCTGTGCCTCCTCCGATCCTCAAAGAGGTTGAGGAGGTGCGGTCCCAAAGGACTCCTCCCCCTCCGAACACAGAGGGGGAGGCGGATGCCATAATGGCCGAGGTTAACACCTCGGCCGCCGAAGATCAGGAGAAGGACTCCGGACCATCCGGACCCCCGCCGTCGACCGCTCCCGAGCCCCCAAGGCCTTCGACGGCACAGGCTCCTCACAGAGAGGAGGGGGCCGGGGAGCAAACGCCAGCGCCGAACACCTCCACACGAGCGGCAGCTAGTTGGCCGGAGGTTCTAGAGGAGCTGGTGAGCGGCTCCATCATCATTGACGGGCACCGCACTTTGATGAGTGCGGTTATGCAGGGTGTTCGGTCCGTCTAATCCGGGCTGAACGACGCTGTCCAAGGCCTTCTAACAGGCTTTGAGGTAAGTCAAGTAATGTTCTTTCCTCATAATGCGGTAATGATTATTAGTTGTAGGTAGGCCGCACATATAGCAGCCCGTGAGACTCTGCCAGGACCTCAAAGAGGACCGCAGAGGATCAAATTCAGTAACCGGATAATAATGTCGATGTATTTTTGCTGACGCAGGCAGCTTCCGTTGCCATGGCTGCTAATGCCACGGCATTAGAGGAGATGGATTGGAAGCTCCAGCTTTCCAATAAAGAGCTTGACCGGGTCAACAAACAGATTGACGAGGCGCAAGGTAAGCCCTGTAAGGAGATATACAATTGACTTGACGTTGGATATTGACTATCCGGACTATGTGTTAATCCGTAATCTTAACGATTCTGTAGCTGCTGCCACCGAGGTCGAGGGCTTGAAGGAGGCCCTGAAGAAAGCCGAGGCCGAGGAGGCCGCAAAAAAGACCGCCGCTGAAGAGGCGGTGGCCGAGCTTGAGAAGGCCAAGCTTGCTGCCGAGCAACATGAGGCGCGGGTGACCGAAGTCCAAGTGGAGCTCCAGGATGCCACCAAGAAGCTAGAGGCCCTTGAGAAGGTGCAGGAGGAACAATCCTCCTGGCTATCCAAGGAAGAGAAGGAGCTTCATGAGGCGAGGAGTGACGCTCGAGGCGTCCGGGAGGAGCTCCGGCAAGCGGCGCAAATTGCCAATGGTAAGATATATTTACTACAGAGTGTGTTCGGAGGCAACAGATTCGCCCTGCTGACAAGGCTCTGGCGCTCCGCATGCGTCTTCGCCGAGCTTCCGAAGAATGCGGCGGCTGTGGTGAGGCACTATGCCACCGACGAGGAGGACTCCACACAGCGGCTCTTTTGGTCACAGTTTCTGGACTCCGAGCGTCCGCCCCTCCTCAGCGATCAAATGAAGCAGCTGATGGAGATGCATCGGATGTCCGAGATGGCCTTGAAGGACCTCTGTGTTAGCCTGTGGCCGGCGGAGAACCTTCCGGACACCTACTTTGGCCTTGTGCAGAGGCTGAGGGAGGCGCCGCTCCGGATTGACGCCGTGAAGAGGTCGGCGTACCTTGAGGGGGCGAGGCTCGTGTTTGCGAAGACCATGGTTCATTGGCCAAGGATTAATCTAATGGATATGGCCACTGGTCCTCCACCCCAGGGGAAGAAGCATTGCCTCCCCGAGCAGTACTTCACGTAGGTGATGACCGGAGCACGGGTGATAGAGGGCCAGTGTTCAAAAAATGTAATGCTTGAGTAGCTGTAATCAAGTGTGTACCAAATGGGACTTATGCTTTATTATGCGCCCGGCGAACTTGTTTGATATTGTAGTGATTAAATTTTGACTCCTGTGTGGCCGTATGTTAATTCTGAACGCTACCGGTCGTCGGCTTCAGCCCCCAAGTGAATATCACGAGGGGTGTTTTTTCTCCATACTGTAACCCTTAGCCAATGTCTTGGTGCTCGGAGGCGGTAGTGTGGGAATGAAATCAGGCAACCAGACTATTCAGTTTTATTGCCTTCCCTTAACCGTAGGAGCTTGACGGTGGGGACTAGGGACTAGCCCCCGGTGTATGTGTGATGTACTTGGGGGTTGAAGCTTACCCTTTCCAATCACATGGTTTGTGTTAAGACGAACCCTTCATGTGACACGGCTAACTCGCCAACGATTTTTAGAGTCTAACCTCGTCATCGGATCGCAGACCCGTTCGCGCTTACTATGACGAAAAGTTTTCAACTTTTTCCTCCTGAGGTACTTGACCGGGCAAGCCAGTAGTACAATCGCAGGGTTTCTCCCTTTGCCCTCTTAGCCGAACTAGCGGAACATAAGGGGCAAACACAGGAGCCGGGTAACCCAACTATTGACCCAAGACATAGTTCGGAACAGATGCATATAGTGCGATATCCGAGACGCCGGACACCTAGTGGGAAGCGGTGCCGAACTTAAGGGTATTGAGCTGACACATAAATCGAACTCGTGGCTGACTAATATATTTTTTCATGCCGGGCTATTCGAAGAGCGATGCGAGAGTCGGAGAGGGACAGAAAAATTGCAAGAATGCAGATATCCGAACACCATAAAAGGTATTTTATTATTTATCATAAGCTCAGGACGTCTAACCGTACAATTCGAACTGCGAAGGCAGCAATTGTAAGAAGGAAAAAGGAGATTTTACAGAGGAAAGGTTGACGCAGGGCCTTGATGCGTGAGTTGAAGTCTTCACTGTGCCCTGCTACACGTCTGTGCCTTTGCTTCTGATAGGTGGGGGCTGAGACCTTCAATGACAACTTGATGGGTGAGGGCTCTGCTTGTGGTGCTTTATGCTTCGGGGTATCCAGAGTTAGTCCCCGGATCGTCCGAAGACCAAGTTGCCCCAGAGTTCGGTTGAGCCAAACATGTACTTCGGATTAAAGAATGCCTCACGGCTGCCCATGGAATTTTAAGCGCAAAGTTGTGCTGGCGAGGCACATGGAGCATGGAGGAGATAGGCGTGTTGTGGGGCGCGTATCCCTATTTGCGGCGAACGCATGCGGGCTCCCATGAGGGAGAACGGGTTCGAACCCGTTTGTTGTTGTCGCCGTCCTTTACGGCGGGTCGGCATCCGGGCCTATATGGGCCGGTGTTATATTCGGCCACTAGGGCCGCAGTGTGTTCTTCGTTCGAAGTGAGTGTTCGGTGTTGCTGTTGATAGTTATGACCCCTGAAGGGCCCGGCATCTTCAGCTTGAGGTACGCGTAATGCGGGACGGCATTGAATTTGGCAAACGCTGTTCGGCCGAGGAGGGTGTGATAGCCGCTGTGAAAAGGTGCAATGTCGAAGATCAAGTCTTCGCTCCGGAAGTTATCTGGGGATCCGAACACTACTTCGAGTGTTACGGTGCCCGTGCAGCGGGCCTCCACTTCTGGAATGACTCCTTTGAAAGTGATATTACTGGGTTTGATCCTTGACGGGTCGATCCCCATTTTCCGCACTGTATCTTCATATATCAGATTCAGGTTGCTGCCTCCATCCATTAGAACTCTAGTGAGATGGAATCCGTCGATGATGGGGTCTAGCACTAGGGCTGCGGACCCTCCGTGGCGTATGCTGGTGGGGTGGTCCGTGCGATCGAACATGATCGGGCAGGCTGACAATGGATTGAACTTCGGCGCTACAGGCTCGACGGAGTATACGTCCCGTAGCGCTCGCTTCCTCTCCTTCTTCGGTATGTGGGTTGCATAGATCATATTCACCATCTTGACTTCGGAAGGGAAGGGCTTTTGGCCTCCATTATTCGGCCTGCGGGGCTCGTCATCGTCCTCGCTGCGTGGGTTGTTGCCCGAGTCTTCGGCATTGAGCTTGCTGGCCTGCTTTATCACCCAACAGTTACGGTTGGAGTGGTTGCCAGGCTTTTCGGACGTGCCATGGATCTGGCAGGGCCTGTCCAGAATTGTACTTAGCCTGGATGGGCTGTCGATGTTGCCTTTAGGGGTCGTTTTGCGCTGTCCGGACTTTGGGTTTCGGAATCCGGCGTTTACTGCCGTTTCCTCACCTTCGCCATCATTGTGGCGATGTTTGTTCTTGCTGCGTCGTGGCTTTCCGTTTCCGTCCCGGACTTCAGAAGTACCAGGGATATCGGGGTTGGTGGTTTTACGAGCAAGCCAACTGTCCTCGCCTGCGCAAAAGCGGGCCATGAGTGAAGTAAGGGCTACCATGGTTCGTGGTTTATCCTGGCCGAGCTGCCTTATGAGCCATTCATCCCTGACACTATGCTTGAAGGCGGCCAAGGCTTCGGCATCCGGACAGTCGACAATCTGGTTTTTCTTGGTGAGGAATCTGTTCCAGAGCTGTCGGGCAGATTCTCCGGGTTGTTGCATAATGCGATTTAGGTCTTCGGCATCTGGAGGCCGGACATAGGTGCCCTAAAAGTTTGCTCGAAAAGCGTCCTCCAACTCTTCCCAACAACCTATAGAGTCTTCTGGGAGGCTATTCAACCAGTGCCGAGCTGGGCCTTTGAGCTTTAGCGGCATATATTTAATGGCGTGGAGGTAATCTCCTCGTGCCATGTGAATGTGGAGGAGGAAATCCTCTATCCATACGGCTGGATCCGTGGTTCCATCGAATGATTCAATGTTCACATGTTTGAAGCCTTCCGAGAATTGATGTTGCATTACCCTCTCTGTGAAGCATAAGGGGTGTGCGGCGCCCCTGGCTCGGGCTATGTCATGTTGGAGGTCTTCGGTCCTCCGAATCTACTACTGTTCCCGGATTCTATCGTTTCGGTTTACTCGATCATAGTATGCTTCCTGGTACATGGGCGAGTCTTGCCTGGGTCCGTAAATGGACTTGGTGCAACCTCCCCTGGCGTCTAGGTCATGGCGAAGATCATACTCATAAGTGGGCCGCGCTTGATCCTTGCCGTAACGGCGAGGTGGGGCGGCTAGGACTTTGGTCCATCGATCATTGAGGGTGTCTTGTTCGTCCTTGATTTTGTGCTTTTGTTTCTTCAGGCTGCGAGCAGTGGCTAAAAGCCTTCGTTTGAATAGTTCCTACTCCAGCGGGTCTTCGGGGATGATGAAATCGTCCTCCCCGAGACTGGCCTCCTCTTCAGAGAGTGGGAGGTAATTGCTGTCTTCGGAGTCATCACGGCCTTCTGGACTGAGCAGGTCCTCCTGCCCCGCAGGGTCATCCTGGTGATGCTCGTTGGCTGCAGCTCCGGCGGGGTCATCCATATTATTCTCGGTGCCGTTCTCTGCCGAGTCTATGTTACTCGTATGGCTTCGACGTGGTTTTGACCGGCGGCGTTGTTCTCGTCGTTTGGGCGGCTCGTCTCTGGGCTTGCCTCTATCCTGATTGGGGGTGTCGTCGCTGTCTTTGGGGGTGTCCATCATGTAAATATCATAGGTGGACGTGGCCGTCTAGCGGCCGGTGATGGGGGGACCGACCTTAGTGTTAGCCACGGTTACGTCCTCCTCATCCATGTATTCGGCATTTTCCGAATTGTATTTTTGTTTTGAAAGCTTGGGACAGTGAGGGCACCCCCTCACTGACTTTATATTAAACCATCACACCAAGTGTTACAATAACGGGATTACATGGGGTGGAAAAAAAACAAAGGGAGTCATATCCACTAGAGGGATAGGAGAGCAGCAAACTATCTAGTGTAGGGGGGGAAGTAACAAAACTAGATCATTGCAGCAAAATGTTCCACAAACGGCACTAGGGCCTCCTTGACTCTGTGTCTCTTCATTCCAAAGTCATTTTGGAATCTTTGCAACCAGCCACTCTCTGTGGGAGCGATCCCTCTAAAGTGCTTGTTGTTACGTTCTTTCCATATGCTCCAGGCCGCGACATGAAAATCTCCATGAACATGGGCCGGGTCCACACGTCCTTCGCCGCATGCACGAGCTGCAACCTGTTTCCACCATCAGGCCACATGATTCCCAACTTCGCCCAGCACGATCTGCTGAATCTACATTCAAAGAATAGGTGCTCAACCGTTTCTTCAGGGGGGTTGGCACATAACAGGCAGGCATAGTCATTGTCTCTCAATTTCATGCTTTTCCTCCTTAGCAAGTTCCGCGTGTTAAGCCTGTCCGCTAATAGCAGCCAAGCAAAAACCTTCCACTTGTTAGTACAATTAGTTTTCCCATTCTCCGAATTGTAGTCTAACATGTCGGTTAAATCATCGATGGTTGCTACCAAATGGGTGGTGGGTGGGGCGCAAAATTCCCCGTCGAACGCCTCGAAGGGTTGGCTATTGAAGGCGGAGGGCAGGTTCTCCTGGATGGTCATTTTCTGAATCCCGTCCAGCGCCTCGTTCAACATGTCGAGGGTTACCGGGCTTGAGGGCTCTGGGGCAGACCTTGTTATGAAGAAGCGGAGGTCCGTTTGTGACTCAACCAATCCTTGGCTCCGGACTGCCCTATCTTCAGGATTCGGGACCAAAACCTCGTGAAGCACCGGATTGTATTTGGAAACTGAGGGTTTACTTTGACCCTCCCGTGCACCTTCCACGCCAATGTTTGAGGTTGGGTCGTTTTGGGCCGGGGGTGACCCCTGGCCGCTGTTCGCCGACTCGGGGTGCTGGCTCAAAGCCAGCAGGGTATTATGGGGGAGGAGTTCGGCTGAGATTGAATCTTGGCCTCTGAACTCTGGTTCTGCCTCGAGGGCCGGGGATAAATCCTTCGCCGATGTAGGTTCGGTTGACAGTGGGGTGAGGTCTCCTCTCTCGAGGAGTCCTTCCTGGCTCAAAGCCGTTGGGTAGACTGGGACCATGATACGTCTCCAACGTATCTATAATTTTTTATTGTTCCATGCTATTATATTATCTGTTTTGGACGTTTTATATGCATTAATATGCTATTTTATATTATTTTTGGGACTAACTTATTAACCTAGAGCCCAGTGCCAGTTTCTGTTTTTCCCTTGTTTTTGAGCTTCGCAGGAAAGGAATACCAAACGGAGTCCAAACGGAATAAAACCTTCGCGATGATTTTTCTTGGACCAGAAGACACCCAGGAGACTTGGAGTGCAAGTCAGAAGAGCCACGAGGCGGCCACAGGGGGTAGGGCGCGCCCCCATGCGTTGTGGGCCCCTCGGTGACCCCCTGACCTTCCGATGAAGCGTGAGTAGTTTACCTCAGACCTACAGGTCCATAGCTAGTAGCTAGATGGCTTCTTCTCTCTCTTTAATTCTCAATACAACGTTCTCCTTGATGTTCTTGGAGATCTATCCGATGTAATCTTCTTTTGCGGTGTGTTTGTCGAGATCTGATGAATTGTGGATTTATGATCAGCTTATCTATGAATATTATTTGAATCTTCTCTGAATTCTTTTATGCATGATTTGATATCCTTGTAATTCTCTTCGAACTATCGGTTTGGTTTGGCCAACTAGATTGGTTTTTCTTGCAATGGGAAAAGTGCTTGGCTTTGGGTTCAATCTTGTGGTGTCCTCTCCCAGTGACAGTAGCGGCAGTGAGGCACGTATTGTATTGTTGCGATCGAGGATAAAAAGATGGGGTTTACATCATATTGCTTGAGTTTATTCCTCTACATCATGTCATCTTACTTAAAACGTTACTCTGTTCTTCATGAACTTAATACTCTAGATGCAGGCAGGAGTCGGTCGATGTGTGGAGTAACAGTAGTAGATTCAGGCAGGAGTCGGTCTACTTGACACGGACGTGATGCCTATATTTCATAATCATTGCCATGGATATCGTCATAACTTTGCGCTTTTCTATCAATTGCTCGACGGTAATTTGTTCACCCACCGTATTATTTGCTATCTTGAGAGAAGCCTCTAGTGAAACCTATGGCCCCCGGGTCTATTTTCCATCATATTACTTTCCGATCTACTATTTTGCAATCTTTTATTTTCAGATCTATAAACCAAAAATCCTAAAAATATTTACTTCATCTTTTGTTTAGTTTTATCTATCTCTACCAGATCTCACTTTTGCAAATGACCGTGAAGGGATTGACAACCCCTTTATCGCGTTGGGTGCAAGTGTTTGATTGTTTGTGCAGGTATTGGTGATTTGTGCGTTGTCTCCTACTGGATTGATACCTTGGTTCTCTAACTGAGGGAAATACTTATCTCTACTTTGCTGCATAACCCTTTCCTCTTCAAGGGAAAAACCAACTCAAGCTCAAGAAGTAGCAGGAAGAATTTCTGGCGCCGTTGCTGGGTAGATCTACGTTAAGCCTACCAAGTACCCATCATAAAACTCTCATCTCTTGCATTACATTATTCGCCATTTGCCTCTCATTTTCCTCTCCCCATTTCTAAAATGATTTTCGAAAAGATTTGCCTTTTCTTCGCCCTTCTTCCGTTCGTCTTTTCGTTTGCCTTTTTATTTGCCTTCTTTTCATTTGCCCTTATGTCTTACTTGGTTTGTTTGCTTGTCCGCTTAGTAAAATTGTGTGTTTATTGAAAAATAGAAACAAAGGTTTATGGATCCTCATCCACTTGCTAATATTTTTAAGATATCCAATTATGATGAACCTATTGCTAATGAGTTGAGTGCACTAGATTATCTTTATAAGGTTTTGCTTGAAATTCATGAATCTGAAAATTGTGATGAAGTGTTGAAAGAAGAAAATTATAAAGTGATTCACGATAGCTCCTTGAATGAAAAGCATGATTGCAATGATGTTATTATAAATTCTATTAATGTCAATTGTGTTGATGATATGCAAAACCCTAAGCTTGGGGATGCTAGTTTTGCTATGTCCACTACTTGTTGCAATGATCATGATTGGGGTGATTCTTCTTATGATCTTAAAAATTTATTTAAGCCCCATGATGTCGGTGTACTAGAATAGGGGTACCCTAGTACCCCGTACTTGTGCACGGGCAGTAGTAGCATCCCGCGGCCAGGCTTGCGGGAGGACAGCCAGAGAGAAGCTCAAGATTATTAAGCCATTCAAGAACAAAGTATACAAAGCAAGAGTTAAGGCCCCGGCAAGAGGAGCTTGCCGGGAGGGACAGCTGAGGCCCAGCCTGGGCATTGCTGAAGCAGAGTACTTGCCACGGCAAGGTACTTGCCCCGGCAAGTCATTGGCTACGGCAAGGTATTGGCTGCGGCAAGATAGCGGCTGCGGCAAGGTACTTGCCCCGGCAAGTTACCTTGCGTGGCAAACTATGGCTTGCGCCAAGCTATCAGGTGCGGCAAGGTCTTGCCGCGGCAAGCGTTACTGTACCACTGTGTTGCTCCGGTGCCTCTGCCAGCGTGGCGCTCTGGGTCCTTCCAAGCATGCGTGGCAGGGCACTGTGTAGACGGCGATGCACTGTAGCTAGCGGTGCAGGAGCAGGTGGGATAGGCTTTTCCCACGTCCAAGACGTCCGGGTACATGTATGTGGACAGCAAAGGCATGGGCATTTAATGCCCTTGTCCCCTGCCGTCAGTGGTAGGTAGGACATGTCATCCTGGTAGTAGTGGCCTGACTGTAGCAACTTTCCACCTCTACCTTTACTGTTTGCCACCTGTTGGTGACCCCTTTGTGCGTATAAAAGGAGGCCCATAGGCAACGTGAAAAAGGGAGGAACTGGGAAATGGAGAACTCCAGTATTGTACGCAGCTACTCGGTACTGTAGCGCTCCTGGAGCTAGAACATCATACAGATAATAAACCAAAAAGCAGGAGTAGGTTTTTACGCATCCGTGCGGCCCGAACCTGGGTAAATCTCTCTCGTGCACTGTCGTGTTCTTCGCTAGATTTGCTCTTCGTGCGACCGTCTCTCCCTGCCGAACGTAAAGGGGTCCTTCCCTGGGTCCCATAGGTGATCGCGGATTTGTCCCCGACATCTTTGGCGCGCCAAGTAGGGGGCAGGAGGTTGTGTGAACCTAATCTAGCGATTTGCGCGTTAGTTTTTGGGCCATCCTCCGTCTTATGGCTCCAAAAAAGAAGACTTCAGCCATCGGTGCGTCCACATCCAACCCGCCTGCTCCCATGCAGGAGGGTGCCGACGTGATTGCGGCTGCTGGGGGGACTGGAGAGCGAGAGCTCCTATTACCTCCACCTGTCCAAAACCGGGCCAGCAACGCCAATCTTGGCGCTGCTGGGTCTGGGAACGCAGCGCTGCTCGCTGCTGCTGGCCCTACAAGCTCCAGAAACGGTGCTGCGCGTTCTGGAACGCCTGCGCCGGTTCAGACGCCGCGGCCTTCGCAAGAAGCCCGTGACAGGCAGCGTCCTGACGCCCCAGGTGCCAGGCGCTCCCTGGATAATGAACTTGCGCATCGATCTCGAGATGCGCGGGGTCACCATACGCAACAACACGTTGGCGGGGTCGAGGTGCGGTCGCCTGGGCGTGGAGATGCTCCTTCTAACACTGTTAGGAGTAAGAGCATCCCACAGTCCTCACGCCACTCGATACCTCCCTCACCAGCAGAAGCATTAGCACGTGCGCAGCTGCTCCTGAACTTCCCTCCACCAGCAGATAAGCTTGACGAGTGGAGGGCAACCATTCAGAGCCTTCTCAGCTTCGCTGATGCCGACCCGGTGCGCGCGGCCGACAAGAGAACTGGTGACAATGCTGTCACCAACAAGAACGTTGAGGGGGCAACAACCGTACACTCCCCACCCAGACGGCCTCGGTCGCCGACACGTCGAAACGACGCCCGTGGCGATGATTCCACGGCGTCGTCTGACCCGCGAGCTCGTCATGACCAGCGCCTCGTTCTTCAGGAACGCAGAGGAGAAGACGCTTGTACCACTATCGAGCGAAGGAGAGAAGCGCATCGTCAGTCCGACAGACGCGCAGGGCCCGCTGTTGACATGCATGCGCCAGGGGATCCTGGCGACTTGCCGTACGCGGTAAGTTGTCCAGCGTTCACCCGTGAGCTGTGGTAGGTCCAGTGGCCCAATCGCAAGGCTTTCAAGCCTGACGTGCCGGAGAAGTATGATGGCAAGACACACCCGTCGGAGTTCCTCAGCATTTACACCATTGCGGTGCAAGCTGCCGGGGGACGAGACGACAAGATTCTTGCTAACTACTTCCCGCTCGTGTTAAAGCGCAACGTCGTCTCATGGCTCATGCACTTGCCGGAGAACTCCATTTCTTCATGGGCGGACCTGTGCCATTAGTTTGTTGGTGCCTTTACTGGCGGTCATCAACCTCAT
This sequence comes from Thinopyrum elongatum, assembly GCA_011799875.1. Taxonomy (NCBI): domain Eukaryota; kingdom Viridiplantae; phylum Streptophyta; class Magnoliopsida; order Poales; family Poaceae; genus Thinopyrum; species Thinopyrum elongatum. Next base: position 548,631,097 of record CM022298.1, on the reverse strand, counting down.
GGCCAGGAGAGTGATCTTCATCTCATCCCCCAGAAGGAAGGAGAGCCCCTGCGCAAATACATTCAAAGGTTCAGCCGCGCACAGTACAACATCCCAGATGTTCACCCCGCTGCGGTTATTAGCACGTTCCATCAGAACATGCGTAACCGCAAGATGCGGGAGGAAATGGCGATGACCAAGGTCAGAGACATTGGCCAGCTATATGCTCTCGCCGACAAGTGTGCGCGCGCTGAAGAGGGAAGGAAACTTCCCGGTGAAGGTGTTGGTGCAGGGGGGAGCTCTGACAGCGAAGGTACCGCCCCGGCAAAGAAGGGCCGGCGGCGGAACAACAGGAAAAAAAGGGCAAAGCTGTGCTTGCCGTCGAGCAGTCCAGCGGCAACGGCAGCGCCGACAAGGCCAAAGTCGAGGGCTCCGGCAAGGAGATTGCCGCGTGCGCCAACTGTCAGGCCTTGGCGGCTGCCGACAAGCAGGACGGCTCCGACAAGCAATATTGCAAGATCCACCGCACCAAGGGACACGATCTCCAGAACTGTCGACGAGTCGAGCAGCTTGTCGAACAGCAGAAAGCTGAGTATGAGAGGCGCGACAAGGAGAAGGCCCCAGAAGGTGCTGGCGGGTCCGGCAAGAAGCGCACTGCCCGAGGAGGGCGTCGCGGCAAGGCCAAACAACAGCAGAGAGACAGGCCTCCTCGTGGCCGCGACAAAGATGATGATGATGATGATCTAGATGATGAAGAATCCAGTGAGCACGAATTTCAGAAAGCCACAAAAGTCTTGTGTGTTGACGGTGGTGCTTCGTTGCATTCTTCTCACCGCCAACTTAAACAGTGGGCGCGAGAGATCAATGCGGCGGAACCATCTGTTGACGCCAGAAAGCTTCTGAAGTGGTCCGACACGCCTATCGTCTTTGACATTGAGGACCACCCTGACCGCACAACGGCGGTCGGGTGCTTGCCGATGTTGGTTTCACCAACGATCCGCAAACTCAAGGTCACGAAGATGTTAGTTGACGGTGGGGCTGGCTTGAATCTGATTTCGCCCGCTGTGCTCCGGAAACTTCAAATCTCTGACGGCGAGCTTGAGGAAACTGGTACTTTCCAAGGAGTCAATCCAGGAAGGAGCAAGCCGAAAGGGAAGATCACGCTGCCAGTGACATTTGGCGGTGAGCTGAACTACCGGACCGAGAAGGTCACCTTTGATGTTGCCGATATTCCATTGCCTTATAATGGGATACTTGGCCGTCCAGCGCTCGCCAAGTTCATGGCAGCCTCTCATTATGCCTACAACGTGTTGAAGATGCCAGGTCCAGTAGGTGTTATCACAGTTCCCTGCGACAAGAAGGATGCGCTTATTTGCGCCGACAAGATTTACCGGGAAGCAGCTGCCGCAACTGCCGCCAAGGCACTTGCCGCTGAAGCTCTCGGGCGGGAGAACAAGAGGAAGTCCGGCAAGAGCTCCTGTGCCCACTCCGGCAAGCGCACCTCTTCGGAGTGCTGCGCTGCCGTCGAGGACGCACCAGAGAGCTCCACCGGCAAGTGTAAGAAGAACAAAGCCGCTCCACCGGCGACAAAGAAGGTGCCCGCCAAGGAGGATGGCACTGGTGGTTCCTTCACCATCAGTGCCACACTTGACAACAAATAGGAAAACGCGCTCGTTGCTTTCCTTCGGGCGAATGTCGACGTATTTGCATGGCAACCGTCCGACATCCCCGGTGTTCCCAGGAAAGTAATTGAGCACCACCTTGCCGTTTGTCCCCATGCGAGGCCCGTCAAACAGAAAGCCAGAAAGCAAGCTGTGGAGCGGCAAGAGTTTATTGCGGAAGAAATCAAGAAGTTGGAAGCAGCAGGCGTCGTCAGAGGAGTGCTCCATCCTACGTGGTTGGCCAATCCTGTTGTCGTGCGCAAAGCGAATGGAAAATGGAGGCTTTGTATTGATTTCACTGATGTCAATAAAGCTTGTCCCAAAGACCCATTTCCTTTGCCCCGCATAGACCAGATTGTTGACTCCACGGCAGGATGTGATTTGCTTTCATTTCTTGACGCATATTCAGGGTATCATCAAATCTTCATTGCTGAGGAAGATGAGGAAAAGACCGCATTTATCACACCCTGTGGCACATACTGTTTCGTACGTATGCCATTTGGTTTGAAAAATGCTGGTTCGACATTTGCAAGAGACGTCCAGATTGCTTTTGAGCCTCAGCTGCACAGAAATGTGGAAGCCTATATGGATGATATAGTGGTCAAAAGTAAAGACAGGGCTACTTTGGTTCAAGATCTAGAAGAAACTTTTGTAAATCTGCGCAAGATCAACCTGAAGCTCAACCCCGAGAAGTGCGTGTTTGGAGTTCCCTCCGGCAAGCTTCTCGGGTTCTTTGTGTCTCAACGTGGAATTGAAGCCAATCCTGACAAGATCAAAGCCATTGAGCAAATTGAAGTACCAAAGCGCGTCAAGGATGTACGACGACTTGCCGGCTGTGTTGCTGCCCTCAGTAGGTTTATCTCCAAGTCAGCTGAGCGTGCCCTGCCATTTTTCAAAATCTTAAAAAAGGCAGGTCCATTGAAATGGACTCCGGAGGCGGAGGCAGCGCTGCAAGACTTGAAGAGATACCTCTCCTCTCCTCCAATACTTGTCGCGCCTAAACCACAAGAGAAGTTGTTGCTGTATCTAGCGGCAACCAATCAAGTGGTTAGTGCTGCGCTGGTAGCGGAGAGAGAGGTGGATGAGGAGGCAGTAACTGCGGCAAGCACGACCAGCGATAAGCTGGGGGCTCCCCCGACAAGTTTTGCTGCCGACAAGGATTCGTCTGCGCAGTCAGGCGAAGTGATACAAAAGAAGAAAATGGTGCAGCGCCCGGTCTACTTTGTGAGCTCGCTTCTGCAGGGAGCTAGGTCAAGGTATTCTGGTGTGCAGAAGCTGCTTTTCGGCCTTCTCATGGCCTCGAGAAAGCTGCGCCATTACTTTAAAGCACATGAAGTTACCGTCGTCACTCGCTTCCCGCTGAAAAGGATTTTGCAAAATCCAGAAGCGACAGGCAGGATTGTCGAGTGGGCGTTGGAGTTGTCGAGCTTTGGTCTCAAGTTTGAGAGTACATCAACCATACGGAGCCGAGTTTTGGCAGAGTTTGTCGCAGAATGGACACCAACGCCAGACGAAGAAATCCCAGAGACGACTCTCCCCGGCAAGGAGACAAGCAAAGAGTGGCTTATGTACTTTGATGGTGCCTTTTCACTGCAAGGCGCCGGTGCTGGCGTATTGCTTGTCGCACCCGCCGGAGAGCACCTCAAGTACATGGTCCAAATGCACTTTTTCAAGGAACAGGCGACGAACAATACTGCAGAATATGAGGGGTTGCTTGCCGGTCTCAGGATCGCGGCAGACCTTGGGATCAAGAAGCTTATTGTCAGGGGAGATTCGTAGCTTGTCGTCAGGCAAGTGAACAAGAACTACCAATGCCCATTGATGCAAGCTTATGTAGATGAGGTGAGGAAGTTGGAGGAACGCTTTGACGGCCTACAAATGGAGCACGTCCCACGTGCTGAAAATGACATTGCCGATGGTTTGTCAAAGCGCGCCGCACTCAAATTGCCTGTGGAACCAGGCACTTTTGTGCTCCAACTAACTCAGCCGTCCGTGACGCCATCAGTAGGGCAAGGCAGGAAGAGGAAGTTGGCTTCTGGCGACTACTTCCCGGCAGAGCTCCCCGAAGCCGCCGGCAAGAAGGCTGCCAAAGCCAGCGCCAAAGATGCAGAGGGGCAACTTGCTCCGACAAGGCCTCACTCTCTTGTCGTTGAAGCGGGTGCTCCTAGGCAAGAGGCAAAGGGGCAACTTGCTCCGACAAGACTTCGGGTCCTTGTCGTTGAAGCAGGCGCTCCTGATTAAAGCGCTGAGGAGCAAGATGCTCCGACGAGGCCTTGGGCTTCCGTCGTTGAAGCAACCGCTCCCGACGAGCTTGTTGAAGGACAGCACGCTCCAGCAAGGCCCCAGGCTCTTGTCGTTGAAGCGGCTGTTCCCGCCAAGCTCGTCGGGGAACGGCCGACTCTGGTAGAGCGACGAGCTCTTGCCGTAGGGCCTGATGTTCCCGCAGCAGAAGAAATGCCTTTAGTCCTCGTTGTCGAGCCACAGGCTCCAGCGTGGGCGCAGCAGATCGTCCGTTTCCTTCAGACAGGAGAACTTCCCGAAGAGCAGGAAGAAGCGGAGAAAGTAGCCCGACGGTCCAATATGTATCAATTTGTCGATGACATGCTGTGCAGAAAAAGACCAAACGGTGTGAAATTGAAGTGTATTCCCCGGGAAGAAGGACAGGAGCTGTTGGCGGAGATTCATGGAGGCATATGTGGTCACCACATAGGGTCAAGAGCCCTTGCTGGAAAGGCTTTCCGGCAAGGTTTCTTTTGGCCCACCGCCCTCCAGGATGCAACTGCACTAGTAACCAAGTGTGAAGCATGCCAGTTTCATTCCAAGCAGATTCATCAGCCAGCTCAAGCTCTCCAGACAATCCCTCTCTCCTGGCCATTTTCGGTCTGGGGGCTCGACATCCTCGGCCCTTTTCCCCGTGCCACCGGGGGCTTCGAGTACTTGTATATGGCCATCGACAAGTTTACGAAGTGGCCAGAAGTGCAAGCAGTGAGGAAGGTGACAGCACAATCAGCCATCAAGTTCTTCAAGGGAATTGTTTGTCGCTTTGGTGTTCCTAACAGGATCATCACCGACAACGGTACCCAGTTCATGAGCCACGCCTTCATGCAGTATGTCGAAGACCTTGGCGCCAAGGTCTGTTTTGCTTCTGTTGCTCACCCCCGAAGCAACGGTCAAGCTGAAAGGGCAAATGCTGAAGTGCTGCGTGGGCTCAAGACGAGAACTTTCGACAGGCTGCGCAAGTGCGGCAAGAACTGGATCGAGGAGCTGCCAGTGGTTCTTTGGTCGATCAGGACGACGCCAAATCGAGCTACTGGCCAGACGCCTTTTGCTCTAGTTTATGGAGCAGAGGCAGTTCTCCCCACGGAACTCGTATACGGGTCACCTCGAGTGCTCGCTTACGATGAGCTTGAGCAAGAGCAACTGCGGCAAGATGACGCTGTGCTCCTCGAGGAGGATCGTCTTCAGGCTGCTGTGAGAGCTGCTCGCTACCAGCAAGCTTTGCGTCGCTACCATAGCCGCAAAGTTAATGCCAGAAGTCTCGAGGAAGGCGACCTTGTTCTTCGGCGCGTTCAGTCGGCCAAGAATTCAAACAAGTTGACGCCGAAGTGGGAAGGCCTTATCGGGTGAAACGAGTCACCAGGCCCGGCGCTGTCCGCCTGGAGACCGAGGATGGCATTCCAGTGATCAATTCCTGGAACATTGAGCATCTTCGTAAGTTTTTTCCATAAGGCGCGGTTGCCGGGCCCTCCCCGGCAACCACCTTTTGTACAAGTATTCCGCTGTTGCATGTAATCCTTTGTTCAAAGCCAGGCGCAGACCCTGTGCATAAATAAAGCTTTTGTATTTCGCAGTTTTTGACGATTTCATGTTTACTTTTATTTGCATGTTATCTGACATACTGTGCAGTACAGCCTCCCCGGTAACCATTAACGAGCCGCCAAGCTCCTATATCTTTATTTTCTCTTCTTTCTTTTTCTCAAAGAGACAGAAGCTTCCCTTCCCTCGCGCACAGTTTGCCGGGGGGGGGGGGGGGGGATAATGATATGGACCAGGCGTGGACCAGGCGTCGTTCAAAGAAACTTTGCCTTGCCGGGAAGAAGGCAGCGGCAAGCAGTGACAAGACCTTGCCGCGAAGAGATCAGCGAGAAAGCTAAGTGCTAAAGTTTGAATAATCAAATTCTTTTTTATTTTCAAGGTTATTTTCCTTGAACGATACTACTCTTTGTATGGAAAACCTGTGCGCGACGGAACCTAAGCGTAATCGGTCGCGCCCTTACCTTGTTTCGAGTCCGCTCAACAACCTAAGTGGCTGCACTGAGCGCGACAAGGTTGCTTGCCGGCAGCGGCACCGCCAGCAGGCTGCTGGAGTCCCGCACCCAGCGCTCGCGGCGATGGTGCGCGCACCGGCAAGTTCCCTATAAGCGTAGGGCAAGTACACACAAAGAAAGAAATTGCTCAAGGGAGATGACATGCATTAACTTCAAAATATTGCAAGTTATATTACAAGATAAGTTGCTGCGGCTTAAACAGATTGTTCTTTAACATGTCTAGCGGCGGCAAGGAGGGAGAAGAATGGGCTCTCTAATTGCGGTGCTCGCCTACGACTCTCTGGATTTGGTCCACCCTCTCCACGATGGGCGCGACAAGGGCCTCTAGTGGCGCGGGGTCGTATCCCTTCGGCAAGCTTTTGAAGATGTTGCTGAAGTCGACGCCCGGGTTTCTGTATGCTATCTTCACCAACAACCTCCGGAGAACTCCCCGGCAAAGCCTGCGTGACTCGTCGGCCAGTTGAGCCTTGTGATTGACTTGGAGCTGTTGGAGTGCTTCTACTACTCCGTCGAAGAACTCGGCTAGCTTGACGCTAGTTTGCGTGTTCTTGTCGGTGGAGTACCCGAAGTCCGGCACCTTCAGGGCAGTCAGCTCCTTGTCGATGTCCTCGGCGGCGCTGGCAAGCCTGTCTGTGAAGATCCCCACGTTATCCCTGAACTTCTTGTGGGTTGCAATAGCGTCTTGAAGCAGACCCTTTTCCTTCTGGAGCTCTGTCATTAGAAGCCCTTCGCGCTTTCTAGTGGTGTCGAGCGTCTCCTTCAGCGTGGTCAGCTTCAGCTTCAGGTCTTCTCTGGAGTCGTTGGCGGCGGCAAGCAGATTGTTCTTCTTGGCTATGGTAACTTGCATCTCCGCCAAAGTGTGGGTCACTTTGCCCTCTCACTTTCAAGCGTTGAGAGCTTGTCACCGTTTGCCTTGAGGGCGGCCTCTAGTCTTGCCACTTTCCCCTCCATTTCCTTTCTGTTCACTTCTGCAGCAGCGACAGCGTTGGTGGCCTCCACCAACTTGCTGGCGTACTCTTGGGCCAAGGCTTCGATTTCCTTCTGGTGTTTTTGTGCCTGCCCCTGGGTCCGCTCTGCGACAAGTCTTGCCACCTCCTCGTCTTTCTGTCGGAGGGTTTCGGCAAGTTTCCTCTTGCGCTCGGCAAGTTCTTCTTCGTGGGCATCAAGGTCCACTTTCTGCTGGTTCAGATCACCGGCCTGAGCAGACAACTCCTTGGCGGTCTCCTCCTGTTTTTGTTCAATGTCTTGCTTCATCAGGAGGAGGGCCTGCCGTTCTTCGGCCAGCTGTGCCCGCTTGGCCTCTAACACATTAAGAGATCGCGCGCGGACGTCCGCCAAGATCTCCGCGCGCCTCAACATGTCAGCTTCGGCCTTCTCGATGAGCGCCTCCCTGGAAGCTAGCTTCTCCCGTCGGGCGCGATGAAGATTCAGCAGCTTTTGAAGCAGTTGCTCCTCTTCAGACGTGCTGCTACTGCTGGCGCCTGGCGCATCCACAAGCTGGAGCCCGGCAGCGGCAAGGATCTCCTCGTCCACAACATCCTCCTCGGTTGGCGCTCTGGAGCCCACCGTCCAGGGGAGGCTGACGGAGACGTTCTCGCCGACCCGGATGTATTTGCTTGGCGGAGGCGAGTTGGGCGCTGCCGCCTCGTCAGTGGTTGAAGGACCCGTGGTCGGAGTAGCGCCTGGCGCTCCTGTGGCCTCAGGGCCGTCAGTACGACCACCGGCTCCCTCGCCGGCCTCCTCAGCAGCCTTCTGGGCGGCCTCAGCTTCAGCAGCCTTGGTGGCTTCATCGGTGGGCGCCTTGGCGGTATTATCCTCGGCGGCCTTGCCGGCCTCTTCGGCAGCATTGGCAGTTTCTTCGTCGGCAAGCTTGTCGGCTGCCAGCTTGTCGGCCTTGGCAGCGGCGGCCTTGGCGGCCTCGTCGTCGACGGCCCCTGTGGTGTTCTCCTCGGCAGAAGAGTCAATGTTCATTGGCTCCACCGAGGAGGGCTCTGCCAACCCGAGAAGTAAGGCAAAAAGAGCTTCAGGAAGAAATTCAAGAAGACAAAAGAAAGAAAGCAGAAAGGGTTTTGCAGCAAGTGGGTTTACCCGTGTTGAGCTCAGGAGCGGTGGGCTCCCCTCCCCCGTCAACGTTTGTCATTGGGGTGGGGTTGCCAGCGCTGGTGCTTGGCACTTCGGCGCTTGCCGGCTCCTCTTCGTGGCTCGGCTCGCTAGTGGGAGCCCTTACCGGAGATCTCCTCCTTGGCGGTGTGGTCGAGGGGGGTGGTACTTCTGGAGCACCTTCAGATGGCTCCACTTGCTGCTCCTCTCCTACACGCCCAAAGATGTCAGTGACAAAATGCTTGTTCCCCAGCGACCGCCAGCGAAAGGTAGTTGAAATACTTACGCTGGGGGCTGCGCTGGGGGCTGCCACGAGGGCTGGGCTCCGAGCTGGTCGGCATGGTCTCAGACGCTCTCCCGGTGGTTGCCGTGGGCTCATCTTCGACGACCACCACGGTCTTGCTCGTCGAGACCTTAGCTCTCTTCCTTGTCCTCTCCGCCAAGGTTTCCTCCCTGCGGAAGCAAGGCCGGAGCGCGACAAGTGAGGATAGAAACAAAACCTTACAAAGATTGAGGGTCGCGGCAAGGGAACTTACTCTTCCTCGTCGTTCTCTTCGCTGAGAGCGGAAAAATCAAAGTCCGCCTCCGTGTGAGGAGGGGGAGGAGGGGGAGCTGGACTCCTTGGCCGCTTGGCGGGGGTAGTAGCAGCGGTCTTTGATGACCCTGCTCCAGTTGCCGGGGCCGCGTGAGATGCTCCCGCAGCACCAGCCCTTGCCGTGGTCGAGCGCGTCGAACGGCGCTCCGGCGGTTGTTGAACCTCTTGCCGCTCAGCCACTTTGCCAAGCCTGCGAAGGCGTTTCCTCCTCCGAGGGGCTGGGGACTCTGACTGCGGTGGGCTTTCGGTGCCCTCCTCGGAAGAGGAGCCCTCATCCTCCGAGCTGCCTGACTCGTCGGCAGGCTGGCTTGGCCCGACATCCTTTGCCGGGTGCGGCGAGCTCGCCCTTCCCGGCAAGCATCCCCTGCTCGGCAAGGATCTCCTTTAGTGCCTCGTCGAGCTCCGCCAAAGTATAACCAAAATCGCCAGCTTCCCTGGCGAGCCTGTCCTCCTCCACTCTTCGAGCAATGAATTCTATTTCTTGCTCAGTGGTGTTGCAGACGAGCCACTCCTCCTCCCGGACCTGCTTTTCGACCGTGGAGTCAAAGAATCGCCGCACGTCTTCTTCGAGCGGCACGTCCCAAGTTGCTTCAACGCTGTGCGCATTGCAGAACGGCATCATAGCGATGATTGCACTCAATGCGGAGTTGTTGCAAAGGGGCACGATGTGCTTCGGTAGCGTGAATGCCTTGTCGCGCTTCTCTAGATCTGTCTCTTGCTTGAACAGTTCTCGCATGAAAAAGTCGTGCTGCAGAACTGTGAAGTTGTTGATCAGTCCAGGGCGCAGCCGCATGATATCGGCTGGGTTCTTCCAATCAGAGGCCGGCCTTCCTCTCTGATGCAGAGGAGCAATGCGGCGGCGGAGGAAGTCTGCGCCAACCATCCCTATGGTGAGCCCGGCCTCCCTGAGCCGTATGATCCTGGTAGCGGCAATCTCCAGCTTTTTGTCCTGGGGATCCAGATCGCTCCAGTCTGTGCCACGCGCTGCTGGGGTCTTGCGAAGCGCGCAGTATGGTGGCAGCTCGTCGTCAATGATCCAACACCATTCAGACCGGATTTCTCCCCATCTTGGGCGGAGATCCCCCTTCAGATAATGCTCCTTGGCGCCCAATCTTGAAACGAACGAGACGCCAACAGTGAGAGGCTCCCCCTTTTCAGCATGGGGAGTGAAGTAATGCTTGAATAGCGCAGTGTTGGGTGCGACGCCGACGAAGTTCTCGCACAGATGCGCAAATATTGCCATGGTGGATACGGCATTCGGTGTGAGATCCAGCAGACGGAGGTTGAAGGTGTACATGACGTCGCTAAAGAAATCCGAGTACGGTGGGCAGAGCCCGCACCAAAAGTAGCAAGCGAAGAAGGGGTACTTGCTCACTTCGCTCTCGTCGGTGGCCGGATGCGCCTTGGTCCTCGCAGCCCACATGCCTTGGAACTTGGCCTTCAGATCCGCCCCCGTGAGCGTCGGAGCGAAGAGCGCGTACTTCTGCCTCTTCAACTGCGCCTGGGTCTCCGTCCTTGAGGACTTCCCCGTCTTCCCCTTTTCTCCTTTGGGAGGCATGGCGAAGGCGGAGCTGAGGACCGAGGGAGATGCAGACGCGTGCGGTGGCGGAGGATTGGGAAACCGCTTTGTTTTAGAGCGGAGGAAGAAGAAGGCGGAGATTTGGAGATCGAGAATGGTGAGAGGGGTGTGTGAGTGCTTCTGCAGGTCCCTCCTTTTATGGGGAAAGATGCGGAACCATCCGCCCCTTCGTCATTCGAGATGGCTGCGCACGCTTCCCACGCTCCGCATTCAACGCGCGATGCGTGGGAGAGCGTGCAATTAAACAGCATAGGGACGTTTCGGCTTATCCCAGCCATGCGTGCCCGTGCACTGTTTGGGCCTGGCCCAACAACGCCCGGCACATTGTGTGGCCCAGGCCCGGGGGCTCCTGTCGGTGTACTAGAATAGGGGTACCCTAGTACCCCGTACTTGTGCATGGGCAGTAGTAGCATCTCGCGGCCAGGCTTGCGGGAGGACAGCCAGAGAGAAGCTCAAGATTATTAAGCCATTCAAGAACAAAGTATACAAAGCAAGAGTTAAGGCCCCGGCAAGAGGAGCTTGCCGGGAGGGACAGCTGAGGCCCAGCCTGGGCATTGCTGAAGTAGAGTACTTGCCGCGGCAAGGTACTTGCCCCGGCAAGTCGTTGGCTGCGGCAAGGTATTGGCTGCGGCAAGATAGCGGCTGCGGCAAGGTACTTGCCCCGGCAAGTTACCTTGCGCGGCAAACTATGGGTTGCGCCAAGCTGTCAGGTGCGGCAAGGTCTTGCCGCGGCAAGCGTTACTGTACCACTGTGCTGCTCCGGTGCCTCTGCCAGCGTGGCGCTCTGGGTCCTTCCAAGCGTGCGTGGCAGGGCACTGTGTAGACGGTGGTGCACTGTAGCTAGCGGTGCAGGAGCAGATGGGATAGGCTTTTCCCACGTCCAAGACGTCCGGGTACATGTATGTGGACAGCAAAGGCATGGGCATTTAATGCCCTTGTCCCCTGCCGTCAGTGGTAGGTAGGACATGTCATCCTGGTAATAGTGGCCTTACTATAGCAACTTTCCACCTCTACCTTTACTGTTTGCCACCTGTTGGTGACCCCTTTGTGCTTATAAAAGGAGGCCCATAGGCAACGTGAAAAACGGAGGAATTGGGAAATGGAGAACTCCAGTATTGTACGCAGCTACTCGGTACTGTAGCGCTCCTGGAGCTAGAACAATCATACAGATAATAAACCAAAAAGCAGGAGTAGGGTTTTACGCATCCGTGCGGCCCGAACCTGGGTAAATCTCTCTCGTGCACTGTCGTGTTCTTCGCTAGATTTGCTCTTCGTGCGACCGTCTCTCCCTGCCGAACGTAAAGGGGTCCTTCCCTGGGTCCCATAGGTGATCGCGGATTCGTCCCCGACACATGATGAATATGAGATTGATAATAATGTTTGCAATAATATTAAAAGTGGGTTTGGAAGAGTGTCAACTCTAGATCCCACATATTTGGAGAACGATCAATCTTATGAAATTTTTGATAAAAGTGGGTTTGGAGAGGTCATGACTTTATTTTATGATAATCCCACTATTTTGGAAGAGTGTCAACTTTGCATGCATGTGGATCATGTAGAGAATATTTTATGTGATAGCTATATTGTTGAATTTGAATACGATCCCACATGTAACTATTATGAGAGAGGGAAATATGGTCATAGAAATTTTTATGTTGCTAAATTACCTCTCTTCATGTTGAGATTGTCTATGTTTTATTCTTCTTCCTTGCATATGCTAGGTTTTTCTTGTCTTGATAATTTGTTTGCTTATAAAATGCCTATGCATAGGAAGTATGTTAGACTTAAACTCGTTTTTCACATGCTTTATGATGCTCTCTTTGTGCTTCAATTCTTGTCCTTCATCTGAGCATCATCGAAATCTCAATGCCTAGCTAAAAAGGCTTTAAAGAAAAGCACTTTTTGGGAGACAACCCAATAATTTTCCTTGCTGTTTTTCAATAAATAATTCATCTAGCCTCTGGTTAGATGTGTTTTTGTGTTTTAATTAGTGTTTGTGCCAAGTAAGACCTTTGGGATGGCTTACGGTGATAGTTGATTTGATCTTGCTGAAAAACAGAAAATTTTGCATACAGTAACATAATTGTTTAGATTCACTGGAGCGTGGAAAAACCCTGAAATTTTTACAAAAGATTGATATACAAATTTAATATGTTTTCGAAATTCTTCAGAATTTTTGGAATTACATAAGTATTAGAACAATTCAGATCTTCGCAGACTGTTCTGTTTTTAACAGATTCTGTTTTCTATGTGTTGTTTGCTTATTTTGATGAATCTATGGGTAGTATCGGGGCGTATGAACCATGGAGAAGTTGGAATACAGTAGATATTACACCAATATAAATAAATAATGAGTTCACAACAGTACCAAAAGTGGTGATTTATTTTCTTATACTAACGGAGCTTATGAGATTTTCTGTTGAGTTTTGTGTTATGAAGTTTTCAAGTTTTGGGTAAGGATTTGATGGACTATGGAATAAGGTGTGGCAAGATCCTAAGCTTGGGGATTCCCAAGGCACCCCAAGGTAATATTCAAGGACAACCAAGAGCCTAAGGTTGGGGATGCCCCGGAAGGCATCCCCTCTTTCATTTTCGTCTATCGGTAACTTTACTTGAGGCTATATTTTTATTCACCACATGATATGTGTTTTGCTTGGAGCGTCTTGTATGATTTGAGTCTTTGCTTTTTAGTTTGCCACAATCATCCTTGCTGTACACACCTTTTGAGAGGGACACACATGAATCGCGATTTATTAGAATACTCTATGTGCTTCACTTATATCTTTTGAGCTAGGCAATTTTGCTCTAGTGCTTCACTTATATCTTTTTAGAGCACGGCGGTGGCCTTATTTTGGAGAAATTATTGAACTCTCATGCTTCACTTATAATATTTTGAGAGTCTCTAAACAGCGTGGTAATTTTCTTTGGTTATGAATTTAGTCCTAATATGATAGGCATCCAAGAGGGATATAATAAAAACTTTCATATAAAGTGCATTGAATACTATGAGAAGTTTGATTCCTTATGATTGTTTTGAGATATATAGATGGTGATATTAGAGTCATGCTAGTGAGTAATTGTGAATTGGATAAATACTTGTGTTGAGGTTTGTGATTCCCGTAGCATGCACGTATGGTGAACCGTTATGTAACGAAGTTGGATCATGTGGTATTTTTTGATTGTGTTCCTTATGAGTGGCGGTCGGGGACGAGCGATGGTCTTTTCCTACCAATCTATCCCCCTAGGAGCATGCGCATAGTACTTTGTTTCGATGACTAATAGATTTTTGCAATAAGTATGTGAGTTCTTTATAACTAATGTTGAGTCCATGGATTATACGCACTCTCACCCTTCCACCTTTGCTAGCCTCTCTAGTGCCGCGCAACTTTCGCCGGTACCATAAACCCACCATATACCTTCCTCAAAACAGCCACCATACCTACCTATTTTGGCATTTCCATAGCCATTCCGAGATATATTGCCATGCAACTTTCCACCGTTCCGTTTTATTATGACACGTTCCATCATTGCCATATTGCTTTGCATGATCATGTAGTTGACATCGTATTAGTGGCAAAGCCGCCTTTCATAATTCTTTCATACATGTCACTCTTGAGTCATTGCACATCCCGGTACACCGCCGGAGGCATTCATATAGAGTCATATTTTTGTTCTAAGTATCGAGTTGTAATTTTTGAGTTGTAAGTAAATAAGAGTGTGATGATCTTCATTATTAGAGCATTGTCCCATGTGAGGAAAATATAAAAGGGAGGCCAAAGAAGCCAAACAAAAAAATGAGAGAAAAAGAGAGAAGGGGCAATGTTACTATCCTTTTTTTTCACGCGTGTGCTTCAAAGTAGCACCATGATCTTCATGATAGAGAGTCTCTTATGTTGTCACTTTCATATGCTAGTGGGAATTTTTCATTATAGAACTTGGCTTGTATATTCCAACGATGGGCTTCCTCAAATTGCTATAGGTCTTCATGAGCAAGCAAGTTGGATGCACACACACTTAGTTTTCTTTTGAGCTTTCATAAACTTATAGCTCTAGTGCATCCGTTGCATGGCAATCCCTACTCACTCACATTGATATCTATTGATGGGCATCTCCATAGCCCATTAATATGCCTAGTTGATGTGAGACTATCTCCCTCTTTTTGTCTTCTCCACAACCACCATATTCTATTCCACCTATAGTGCTATGTCCATGGCTCACGCTCATGTATTGCGTGAAAGTTGAAAAGGTTTGAGAACACCAAAAGTATGAAACAATTGCTTGGCTTGTCATCGGGGTTGTGCATGATTTGAATACTTTGTGTGATGAAGATGGAGCATAGCTAGACTACATGATTTTGTAGGGATAAACTTTCTTTGGCCATGTTATTTTGTGAAGACATAATTGCCTTGTTAGTATGCTTGAAGTATTATTATTTTTATGTCAATATTAAACTTTTGTTTTGAATCTTATGGATCTGAACATTCATGCCACAATAAATAAAATTACATGGATAATATGTTAGGTAGCATTCCACATCAAAAATTCTGTTTAGGACGAGCAGGATTTAAGATTGGGGATGCTTGATACGTCTCCAACGTATCTATAATTTTTTATAGTTCCATACTATTATATTATCTGTTTTGCTTGTTTTATATGCATTAATATGCTATTTTATATTATTTTTGGGACTAACTTATTAACCTAGAGCCCAGTGCCAGTTTCTGTTTTTTCCTTGTTTTTGAGCTTCGCAGGAAAGGAATACCAAACGGAGTCCAAACAGAATAAAACCTTTGCGATGATTTTTCTTGGACTAGAAGACACCCAGGAGACTTGGAGTGCAAGTCAGAAGAGCCGCGAGGCGGCCACAAGGGGGGAGGGCGCGCCCAGGGGGTAGGGCGCACCCCCTGCCTTGTGGGCCCCTCGGTGACCCCCTGACCTAGATCTTCCTCCTATATATTCACATATATTCCCAAACCACCAGAAGCATCCATGAAAACACTTTTCCACCGCCGCAACCTTCTGTTCCCGTGAGATCCCATCTTGGGGCCTTTTCCGGCATCCTGCCGAAGGGGGATTCGATCACGGAGGTCTTCTACATCAACTCTATTGCCCTTCCGATGAAGCGTGAGTAGTTTACCTCAGACCTACGGGTCCATAGCTAGTAGCTAGATGGCTTCTTCTCCCTCTTTGATTCTCAATACAACGTTCTCCTTGATGTTCTTGGAGATCTATCCGATGTAATCTTCTTTTGCGGTGTGTTTGTCGAGATCCGATGAATTGTGGATTTATGATTAGCTTATCTATGAATATTATTTGAATCTTCTCTAAATTCTTTTATGCATGATTTGATATCCTTGTAATTCTCTTCAAACTATCGGTTTGGTTAGGTCAACTAGATTGGTTTTTCTTGCAATGGGAGAAGTGCTTGGCTTTGGGTTCAATCTTGCGGTGTCCTCTCCTAGTGACAGTAGGGGCAGCGAGGCACGTATTGTATTGTTGCCATCGAGGATAAAAAGATGGGGTTTACATCATATTGCTTGAGTTTATTCCTCTACATCATGTCATCTTACTTAAAACATTACTCTGTTCTTCATGAACTTAATACTCTAGATGCAGGCAGGAGTCGGTCGATGTGTGGAGTAATAGTAGTAGATGCAGGCAGGAGTCAGTCTACTTGACACGGACGTGATGCCTATATTTCATAATCATTGCCTTGGATATCGTCATAACTTTGCGCTTTTCTATCAATTGCTCGACAGTAATTTGTTCACCCACCATATTATTTGCTATCTTGAGAGAAGCCTCTAGTGAAACCTATGGCCCCCGGGTCTATTTTCCATCATATTACTTTCTGATCTACTATTTTGCAATCTTTTATTTTCAGATCTATAAACCAAAAACCCTAAAAATATTTACTTTATCTTTTGTTTAGTTTTATCTATCTCTATCAGATCTCACTTTTGCAAGTGACCGTGACGGGATTGACAACCCCTTTATCGTGTTGGGTGCAAGTGTTTGATTGTTTGTGCAGGTATTGGTGATTTGTGCGTTGTCTCCTACTGGATTGATACCTTGATGTCGGTGCAACAAACCCTGGGTCCGTTGCCCAGACTGTGCACAGGCCCAAGGACAAGATTACAACACCAAGGTCAGATCAAAGCACGAGGGATCAATTCTTTGCCAGGGCCAAAGTGCAAATCAAGAAGACCAAGATGAGCTAGAGAAGCAAGATATCGCTAAGGAAAGAACCTCCCTTGCCGGACAGGCGAGCCTGGCAAGGTTGGGTTCGCCCCGGAAGCAAGTTTCCATATCGTCCCGGCAGGCCTGCCGGGGCTTACGGAGGCAAACCACTCCACCGCACCACCTCATCACGACGCACGTCGTCGATCAGTGCGGTGTCAAGCTCCAAAGTGACTAAGTGGCTGCTATTTGCCACATGGCAGCCGCTTCCTACAGAAAATACTCCAAGGCGACACCCGTCCTGAGACGTGTCAAGCAAGCAGGCGCGAAGCTGGCAAAACAGCCCGGCAGGGCCTACCGGGCAAGCTGAGATGTGATGTTGAGCGGCGCATTTAATGCGCTCTGTCAGCCTGCAAAGTTAGGTATGATAGCACTGTTTGCTATCTAATCAGTATGTAATGACTGATTTGCCACTGTGGTGACCACTTGATCTATAAAAGTAGGCCCATGGCAACCGTAGAAGGGGTTGGCTGATCCGGACCCTTGCACACTCATACGCACGCAGCTGCTCTCGCCCCGAGGCGACCTTGCCGGGCAAGAGCGTTGTGTTCCTTCCCCATTTTTCCACCATCAATCCACCAAAGTAAGAGTAGGGTTTTACGCCTCACGGCGGCCCGAACCTGGGTAAAAACTGCCCGTGTGATCTCTGCCGCGTTGTGTGACGCTTCTTCGCTCTTTGTGCAACGTGCCCATCCCCCCGCCGAACCAAAAGGGGCTCATGGCCCCATAGGTGGCCGTGGTTTTCCATGACATCTTTGGCGCGCCAGGTAGGGGGATCACTTGCGCGAACCCGAGAGTGTCAATAGCGCGTCATCTTCATTGTTGTTCTCATCATTGAGGGCGTCATCAACAATGGCGCCCAAGAAGAAGTCCGGAGCCGCAAATCACCAGTCCACCTCAAAGGCTCCGCCGCTCGCGACCGCTGATGTCGCGGGTAATGCGGTGACGCGCGAGGATGTGGACACTGCGGGGGATGTGGTCGGCGCAGGCGGCGTTGTCACCACCTCCCCCACGGCCGAAGCAGGAACGGGAGGCACCGGGGAAGGACAGCATCATCAACATCCCGGCGGCCATGCTCCACGAGGCCAACGACAAGCCCCGGAGGACGGGCGGAGGGAAGGTGCGCGCGTTTTCATCGAGCGACGCCGCGACAACCACCGCCGGTCCAATGGGTGCGATGGCCTCGACGTCGATGAACCCGCACTCAGAGACGGCGGGTGCCTGCCTTTCGAGGTTGGGTGCCCTGCTTTCACCCATGAGCTGCGGCAAGTCCGTTGGCCATCCACTCGCACGTTCAAGCCAGAGATTCCAGAGAAGTATGATGGGAGGCTGAACCCGGCAGAGTTCTTGAGCATCTACACCATCGCTGTTCAAGCTGCCGGGGGAAGAGATGAGATGGTATTCGCCAATTACTTCCCTTTGGCACTCAAGTCAAATGTGAGGTCTTGGCTGATGCACCTGCCGGAGAACTCCATTTCGACCTGGGCTGACCTGTGCCATGAGTTCAGTGGCACCTTCACGGGTGGCCATCAAGAACCAGGGCAGCCCAGCAATTTACAGCTTCTCCAGCAAAAAGAAGGAGAGACTCTACGAAAGTACTTGCTGAGATTCAGCCGAGTACACAGAAATATCCCAGATATCCACCCGGCAGCTGTGATAGCCGCTTTCCAATCCAACGTGCGCAACCACAGGATACATTCCAAGATGAACGTTCGGCTGCCCAAGACTGTGAAGGAGCTTTACACCTTGGTGGACAAATGTGCTCGGGTGGAGGGAGGAAACTCCCTGGAGAGGAAGATTGTGTCGACATCGACTCAGAGGATGATGATGAGTCCACCAGTCAAAAGAAGAAGAACAAGAAGCGCAAGGATAAGGCAGTGATGACCGTTGAGGGATCGGGCACGCCTAGTACCGACAAGAAGGCTAAGACCGAAGCCTCCGGCAAGGAAGTTGTCACGTGCATTGACTACCGGGAGGCTGCGACTGCCGAGAAGGCTGGGAAAGGCGATGGGCCGTATTGCAAGATTCATCGGACCAAGGGCCATGATCTCCAAGAGTGTCACCAGGTTGAGCAGCTCGTCAAGAAGCAGAGGGCTGAGTATGAGAAGCGTGATAAGGAAAAAAGGTCAGAATGGTACTGGCGGGAAGGGCCGGGGTGGTGAAGCAAATTGCCCTGGCAAGGCTCCTCAGAACCAAGGAAAACCCACCAAGGGCCGAGAGAAGGAGGTTTGCAATGCTGAGAGAGATGGAGGGGATGAAGAGGAAACCAGCGAGCAGGAATTCCAGAAGGCCACTAATGCCCTGTGTATTGACGGGGGTGCATCCTTGCACTCCTCTCACCACCAACTTAAATAGTGGGTGCGTGAGGTCAATGCCGTGGAGCCAGTGGGAGATTCTTGGAAGCCGCTCAAGTGGTCACGCACGCCCATCATCTTTGATGAAGAGGACCATCCTGACCGCACCACTGCGGTAGGGTGCTTGCCGTTGTTGGTCTCACCAATGATTCGCAACCTCAAAGTCACAAAGATGTTGGTTGACGGCAGGGCCGGGTTGAATCTGATTTCCCCAAAGGTTATCAGCAAACTCCAGATAGCAGAGGAAGAGCTTAAGGTTACTGGCACATTTCAAGGAGTCAATCCCGGAAGGAGTCATCCTAATGGAAAGATCACGTTGCCAGTGACATTTGGAGGGGAGTTGAACTACCATACTGAGCAGGTTGTGTTTGATGTGGTCGACCTCCCCCTGCCATATAATGAAATCCTTGGACGCCCAGCTTTGGCAAAATTCATGGCGGCATTCCACTATGCCTACAAAACTTTGAAGATGCTAGGGCCAGTGGGTGTCATTTCCATCCCATCAAACAAGAAGGACGCAATTATTTGAGTGGATAAGATGTACCGGGACGCAGTCACGGCGAAGGCCGCGGAAGCCGCAGTTCCCACCAAGGAAATCAAAGGAAAGAAGAAGGCTGGCAGAGACACCAGCAAAGAGTCCGGGAAGCATACCTCTTCGGGGTATGCTATGCCTTTGGAAGACGTGCCGGAAAGTTCCAACAGCAAGAAGTCCAAGGCTGCTGCACCCCATGTGAAAAAGGTCCCGGCAGGGCTGCCTGGCGCTGATGGTACTTTTACTATCAGTGCCACCCTTGACAACACATAGGAAAGCGCGCTCGTTGCCTTCCTACGGGCAAATATCGATGTGTTTACCTGGCAACCATCTGATATCCCCGGTGTTCCCAGGGAGGTAATCGAGCACCACCTTGTTGTCTGCCCACATGCCCGACCCATCAAGCAGAAGGTCCGGAAGCAGGCCTTGGAGCGACAGCAGTTCATTGCCGAGGAAATCAAAAAACTTGAGGCAGCTGGTCTGGTCTGAGGAGTACTACATCCAACATGGTTAGCAAACCCAGTGGTTGTGCGCAAGGCTAATGGGAAATGGAGGCTTTGCATAGATTTCACGGATCTAAACAAGGCATGCCCGAAGGACCCATTCCCCTTGTCGCGCATCGACCAAATTGTGGATTCCACTTCCGGGTGTGATTTGCTATCCTTTCTGGATGCATACTCTGGGTATCATCAGATCTTTATGTCCAAGGAAGATGAAGAAAAGACCTCATTCATCACCCCATGCGGCACGTACTGCTTTGTGCGCATGCCTTTCGGGTTGAAGAGTGTCAGGTCCACTTTTGCAAGAGCAGTCCAGGTTGGTTTTGAACCATAGTTGCACAGGAACATTGAAGCTTATATGGATGATATTGTGGTCAAAACCAAGGACAGATCAACCATCATCCAAGATTTGGAAGAGACATTTGCTAATCTACGCAAGATCAACTTGAAGCTGAACCCAGAGAAGTGTGTGTTTGGTGTTCCCTCCGGCAAGCTACTTGGTTTCTTTGTGTCCCACCGCGGCATCGAAGCCAACCCAGATAAGATCAAGGCTATCGAGAAAATTCAAGCACCCAAGATAGTTAAGGATCTGAGGCGTTTGACGGGGTGCGTTGTCGCACTTAGCAAATTCATCTCTAAATCTGCCGAACACGCCCTGCCATTCTTCAAAATTTTGAAGAAGGCAGGACCCATGAAGTGGACCCCGGAAGCAGACGCAGCACTTCAAGATTTGAAGGCCTACTTGTCCTATGTGCCCACTTTGGTTGCTCCCAGACCACAAGAGCCGTTGCTGCTATATCTGGCGGCCACCAATCAAGTGGTTAGTGCAGCACTAGTGGCGCAGTGGGAAGTATAGGAAGCAGCAACCTCAGCTAGTGTCCCGTCCAAGAAAGAGAGAGAGAACAGCCCAGCAAGGTCAGATATGGATCAGGATAAAGAAGAGCACGGCAGCAAAGGCAACCCCAAGGACGCGACAAGGAAGAAAGTAGTGCAGCGCCTAGTGTACTTCGTCAGCTCCCTATTACAGGGGGCTAGATCAAGGTACTCTGGTGTGCAAAAGTTGATTTTTGGCCTTGTCATGGCCTCAAGGAAACTGCGCCACTACTTCCAAGCCCATGAGATCACGGTTGTCACTCGCTTCCCGTTGCAAAGGATACTCTGAAACCCAGAGGCTACCGGCAGAATAGTGGAATGGGCATTGGAGTTATCCAACTTTGGCCTGAAGTTTGAAAGCACATCAACAATTCAGAGCAGGGCATTGGCAGAGTTTATTGCAGAATGGACGCCAACCCCTAATGAAGAAGTGCTTGAAATAGTTATCCCCGGCAAGGAAGCGCCCCAAGAATGGATCATGTATTTCGATGGTGCCTTCTCCCTACAAGGTGTGGGGGCTGGTGTGCTTCTCGTTGACGTCATCCAGATGCATTTTCCTCGGGAGGAGGTAACCAACAATACAGCAGAGTATAAAGGGCTCCTTGTCGGGCTCAGGATTGCCACTGAATTGGGAATCAAGATGCTGATCATTCGAGGAGACTCGCAACTTGTGGTGAGACAAGTCAACAAGGATTACCAAAGCCCATTGATGGAGGCATACATTGAGGAAATGAGGAGATTAGAGGAGCACTTTGACGGATTGCAAATAGAGCACGTACCCCGTGCAGAAAACAGCATCGCTGATCATCTGTCAAAGTGTGCTGCGCAAAAGCTTCCTGTGGAACCAGGAACTTTTGTTCTCCATCTTACTCAGCCTCCGTATCCCCGACAACAATGGCCCAAAAGAGGAGGAAATTGGACTCCGATAAGCCTCTCCCGGTAGAGCGCCTCGGGGCTCCTGGCAGGGACCCTGCCGGAAACAACTCCCCTTCGATTGCCGGGTTGCGCCCTCCTACCGGGCCACTGGTCCGCACGATCGAGGAACGCGCTCCCGCAGATGAGGAGGTGCCGCTAGTCCTTATTGCCGAGCCCCAGGCTCCAACTTGGGCAAGGCACATAGTCTATTTCCTCCAAATCGGAGAACTCCCCGAAGAGCAAGAAGAAGTTGAAAGAGTAGCCCGAAGGGCCAGTATGTATCAGTTTATCGATGACACACTATACAAAAGAAGGCCCAACGGTGTGAAATTGAAGTGCATTTGCCAGGAAGTAGGAAAGGAACTGCTGGCGGAAATACACAAAGGCGTGTGCGGCTCCCACATTGGATCAAGGGCTTTAGTTGGGAAAGCATTCCGGCAAGGATTCTATTGGCCCACAGCACTCCAAGATGCGGTCGAGCTAGTCACCAAGTGTGAAGCCTACCAGTTCCATTCCAAGAACATCCATCTGCCTACCCAAGCTCTTCAGACAATCCCTTTGTCATGGCCGTTTTCGGTCTGGGGGCTCGATATCCTCGGCCCTTTCCCCCAAGCTGCCGGGGGCTTTGAATTCTTGTTCGTTGCAATCGACAAGTTTACAAAGTGGCCGGAAGTAGATGCCGTGAGAAAGGTGACTGACCAGTCAGCTATCAAGTTCTTGAAAGGATTCGTGTGCCGCTTCGGGGTCCCTGCCCGGATCATCACCGACAACGGCACCCAGTTCACGAGCCATGCCTTCATGCAATATGTTCATGCCCTCGGAAGCAAGATCTCATTTTCCTCTGTTGCACATCCTAGAAGCAATGGACAAGATGAGAGGGCAAACGCTGAAGTGTTGCGAGGACTCAAGACAAGAACATTTGATAAGCTGCAGAAGTGCGGCAGGCGATGGATCGATGAGCTGCCGGTGGTTCTTTGGTCCCTCAGAATGACACCAAATCGAGCTACCGGGAAGACTCCCTTCTCCCTAGTCTATGGGGCAGAAGTAGTTATCCCCACGGAACTCATTTACGGGTCACCTCGAGTGCTTGCCTACGATGAAGTAGCGTAGGATCAGCACCGGCGTGACGACGCTGTGCTTCTCGAGGAGAACCGTCTCTGGGATGCTACGCGTACTGCATGCTATCAGCAAGCCCTACGCCACTATCACAGCCACAGGGTTCGTGCCTGGTGTTTTGAGGAAGGCGACCTTGTCCTTAGGCGCATTCAGTCCGCCAAGGGTATAAACAAGTTGACGCCAAAGTGGGAAGGCCCTTACCGGGTAGTACGAGTCACTAGACCTGGCGTAGTCCATCTCGTGACGGAGATGGCATTCAATTGCAAAATTCATGGAACATTGAGCATCTCCGCAAGTTCTACCCGTAAGGCGCAGCTATCGGGCCCTGCCCGACAGCCACCCTTTTGTACAGGCCTTGCCTCAGTTGCATGTAACCCCTTGTACAAAGCCAGGCGCAGACCCTGAGCAACAGAGAAATAAATAAAGCGCTGGGGGCCCCCGACAAGTTGCATGCATGCATAAGCATATCATGAGCATCGCATGTTCATGTAGATAAGATCGCATCTGGCATCATTTTCATCTGCATAAACTACAGGCTCCTATAGTGGATTCAGCCCAAGAGGAGATAAGAAGATGAGCCTACACTGCGATCTCCGGCAAGCCAAACAGATAAGTTCTTCCTTGTATCCATACATGTTCTGTAAGTAAAGACTTGTGCATGAGAAAACCCTGCTACCCTTTGAAACTTAGGTGCTCCCACCCTTCGACTCGAATGTTGCTTCGGTCAGGGTGGTCGCAGTGGCCTTTGTTGAAAAAGGACTGGCGGGGGGCTGGTCCCTCTTCACAATTTGTGCACGGTAGGCCTAACTCCCCGACAACAAAACAGAGGGTACCGGCAGGATAGCCTACCGGGGGAAACTCGTTTACTTATAAATATAGAGGCATCCCACCTCTGCATGGACATATACACGCACGAGTCCCCGGCAAGGTTTATCTTTTTCATTAATATGCTTCAAACAAGTACAGACCTTACAGGACACAAACATGGATTCAAGAGATTACATTATTTGAACTAAAATTTGGCAATTGCCTACAGATTTAAGATTGAAAAAGATAAGTGCCCCGTAATCTCCTCTTTTCGTTTTCCCTTTGCCAGGTATTGCGGTGGGAAGAGAAGAGGACTAAAAAGGGGGCACCAAAGCAGGAGCCCACCTCGATCCCGTCAGGGCCTACCGGGCGCAGCCTGACAAGATCGAGAGTGGCGAGGCTGCGAAGGAGGAGGGCAGAAGGAGCAGCTCGGCGGTGCCCTGGTCACCACCTCCGGGACCAGTTAGAAGCCCCAGCGCGAGCACCGGCAGGGAGGACCGCCGGGGCTCAGCTGGAAGACTGCTGGAGGAGGCGAAGGCACCAAGAGAGCGGCCTCCTCCCCGGCAACCGAGAGCCCAGTGATGATGGTGCCGGGGAGGGAGGTGAAGGACGGAAAGACGATGCAGCAGGTTGCCAGTATGAGACGAACGCGTCGGTGTGATCGTACTCTGACCTGACAGCCTGCCTCCCGCCTTCTCCATCTTCCCTCGCTTCATCTTCATCAACACCGCTCCAGGGAGACGCTGACCTCTCGGTCTGGTGCCTCCCTCGAGGAGACGGCGAGCAGCCAAGACGGCAGGGGGGCTAGAGGTGCGCCGCTCCCCACCTTGGCGGGCAGGAAGGCGCCCCCTTCTTCGACATTAGCCCCGGTCCCGACGGAAGAGGCAGTGCTGAGATTACCAATGATCCCGAGCCCTGCATACCGAACGGGCGTCGAAGGATCAGAGAACCTGGTCACCAGGCTGACGAGTTGCAGTAGCTCACGGCAAGGCGCCACGCTCCCCACCAGACGACTGGCCGAGACAGAGGAGGCAAGCATTCCACCACAATGGGAAAGCTTGATATCTCCTGCACCACGGATGGCTCGCCCACTGCGCCACCTCTGGACCTTGACCACACTCACTCCCCAAGCATCAGCCCGAGCATTTAGCATCACCAACTCTAGGCTAGGACCCGGGACCTGGCCCCGGGCTCTCCCTTTCGGCATAACCAGAAGAAATCAGGAATGGAGGAAGAAAGGAGTGTGGATGAATGCCTCCGCTCCTCCCCCACTCTTCCTTTTATAGGCGAGCTGGGGCTGGAGGCTGATTCCCTGGCGGATAATCACCGTCCTCCCCCACCAATCCAAGAAGACCAGCCCCTGCCTTGATGCTCTCCCGCACCACACGCCTCCGTTACCTACCCCACTTGATGCATGCAGCATACGTGGCTACGGATAAGGGCGTGGTGGGAAGAGTGAATTGGTAGTTACTCGCCTGTGCGTTAACGTCATTCACGGGCCATTACCAGAGTGGCCACACCGCAATTGGCATTACACAACGTGCGGGAAAATCGGAAACTGACCCAAGCTTGGGTTAGTGAAGAAGCAAAGAAGATCTCAAAGGGCGAAGCCACCCTTGCGCTCCTGCCTGTGCACTGGTTAGGGCCTACCCTGACGACGCCCAGCAGCGCGTTTGTGCCAGGCCCGGGGGCTCCTGTCGGTGCAACAAACCCTGGGTCCATTGCCCAGACTGTGTACAGGCCCAAGGACAAGATTACAACACTAAGGTCAGATCAAAGCACGAGGGATCAATTCTTTGGCAGGGCCAAAGTGCAGATCAAGAAGACCAAGATGAGCTAGAGAAGCAAGATATCGCTAAGGAAAGAACCTCCCTTGCCGGACAGGCGAGCCTGGCAAGGATGGGTTTGCCCCGGAAGCAAGTTTCCATATCGTCCCGCCAGGCCTGACGGGGCTTACGGAGGCAAACCACTCCACCGCACCACCTCATCACGACGCACGTCGTCGATCAGTGCGGTGTCAAGCTCCAAAGTGACTAAGTGGCTGCTATTTGCCACATGACAGCCGCTTCCTACAGAAAATACTCCCAGGCGACACCCGTCCTGAGACGTGTCAAGCAAGCAGGCGCGAAGCTGGCAAAACAGCCCAGCAGGGCCTCCCGGTCAAGCTGAGATGTGACGTTGAGCGGCGCATTTAATGCGTTCTGTCAGCCTGCAGAGTTAGGTATGATAGCACTGTTTGCTATCTAATCAGTATGTAATGACTAATTTGCCACTGTGGTGACCCCTTGATCTATAAAAGGAGGCCCGTGGCAACTGTAGAAGGGGTTGGCTGATCCGGACCCTTGCACACTCATACACGCGCAGCTGCTCTCGCCCCGAGGCGACCTTGCCGGGCAAGAGCGCTGCGTTCCTCCATAATTTTTGCACCATCAATCCACCAAAGCAGGATTAGGGTTTTACGCCTCACGGCGGCCCAAACCTGGGTAAAAACTGCTTGTGTGATCTCTGCAGTGCTGTGTGATGCTTCTCCGCTCTTTGTGCAACATGACCATCCCCCCGCCGAACCAAAAGGGGCTCATGGCCCCATAGGTGGCCGTGGTTTCCCACGACACTTGGTTCTCTAACTGAGGGAAATACTTATCTCTACTTTGCTACATCACCCTTTCCTCTTCAAGGGAAAAAACAACGCAAGCTCAAGAAGTAGCAGACCGATTCGCAGATCAGATCGGAGGTGTAAGCCGGAGTAGGCACGGCAAGGCCTGTGGGGGTGGTGAATCCGGTGAAAACCAGATCCCCCGCGCGTCAGTGATGTACTCCAGATTGCCGAATCGAATCCGGTGTTCGGGAGCGAAGTTGTCGACCTGACCAAGATGGTCGGTCAGATCGGCATGTAGCACGATGCTGCCAAAAGCGAAGAGTTGTCCAGGGACGAAGAGGTCCATGGAACTGATGTCCTCTCCAAGGACTAAATGAGCCATCGATCCTTCCGGCGATCCAGTCAGCGGAACTCTCAATGAAAGCACCAATGTCGGTGTCAAAACCGGCAGACCTCGGGGTAGTGGGTCCCGAGCTGTGGATCTAGGATTAATGGATAATAGGGGATAATGAACACAGTGTTTACCCAGGTTCGTGCCCTCTCGAAGAAGTAAAACCCTACATCCTGCTAGATTGTATTGAAAATATGATGGAGTTTACAGAGTAGATCTACCTCGAGATTAGCATGAGCTAAACCCTAGGCTATGAGGTGATGAATATAGCTCTAACCCTAATGACTACAACCCTCGGTTTATATAGACACCGATAGGGTTAGGGTTACCGAATATAGATTACAACAAGAGAGAAAAGAATCTCATCCACCCTTAACTTGGAGGGCACATCACGGCTTCACAGGTCTCTGGTCACCACACGGCTGCACCAGTCCGGCCAACGTACAATGGGCCGTCGCCCTGAGGACCCCTTAGTCCATGACTCCCTCAGATACCAACCCCAGATGATGAGGTCCAGGAGTCAGCACTCCCCGGGAAGGAAACTAAGAAGAATTGGATCATGTACTTTGATGGTGCTTTCTCGCTGCAAGGCGCTGGTGCCGGGGTGCTACTTATCACACCCACCGGAATGCATTTCCCCCAGGAGGAGGCTACCAACAATACTGCAGAGTATGAGGGATAGCTCGCCGGCCTCAGAATTGCGGTAGAGTTGGGAATCAAAAACCTGATCATCTGAGGAGATTCACAGCTTTTAGTGAAGCAAGTGAACAAGGACTACCAGAGCCCGTTGAAGGAAGCGTACATGGATGAAGTGAGAAAGTTGGAAGAACACTTTGACGGCCTGCAAACAGAGCACGTCCCTCATGCGGAAAACAGCGTTGCTAATCAGCTATCAAAGTGTGCTACCCAAAAGCTACCTGTGGAACCCGGTACTTTTGTGCTCCACTTGACTTGACCCATAGTTGCCCGTCAACAAGAGCCAAGAAGCGGAGGAAAATAAGTACCGAAAACTACTTTCCGGCAGAGCTCCCAGAAGCTGCCGACAAGGTAGCTACCGGGAACATCGATACAGCTTCCGATGAGCAGCGGCCTCGCATAGATTTCCAGATTCTTGTCGATGAGACCAGCGCTCCCGTAGACGAAGAGATGCCTTTAGTCCTTGTCGTCGAGTCCCAAGCTCCGGCATGGGCGCAACAGATAGTCCAATTTCTCCAAACAGGAGAACTTCCCGAAGAGCAAGAGCAAGCTGAGAAAGTAGCCCATCAGTCAAGTATGTACCAGTTTGTGGATAACTTCCTGTGTAGAAAGCGACCCAACGGAGTGAAATTGAAGTGCATTCCCCGGGAAGATGGAGCATGAAGCCTTGTCGGGAGATACATGGGGGTGTATGTGGTTCCTACACAGGAGCAAGAACCCTTGTCGG
Source organism: Thinopyrum elongatum (assembly GCA_011799875.1). Taxonomy (NCBI): domain Eukaryota; kingdom Viridiplantae; phylum Streptophyta; class Magnoliopsida; order Poales; family Poaceae; genus Thinopyrum; species Thinopyrum elongatum. The sequence goes on along the minus strand of CM022298.1, from coordinate 548,603,108 downwards.
GAAGGCTTTCCGGCAAGGCTTTTATTGGCCCACTGCCCTCCAGGATGCAACTGAGCTAGTAACAAGATGTGAAGCATGCCAGTTCCATTCAAAGAGAATACATCAACCAGCACAAACCCTCCAACCAATTCCTTTATCCTGGCTCTTCTCGGTCTGGGTGTTTGATATTTTGGGCCCCTTCCCACGTGCTACAGGGGGCTTTGAGTTCTTGTACGTCGCCATTGACAAGTTTACCAAGTGGCCTGAGGTAGAGCCGGTGAGAAAAGTGACTGCACACTCGGTCGTCAAGTTCTTTAAAGGACTAATTTGCCGGTTCGGAGTCCCAAACAGGGTCATCACGGACAACGGCACACAATTCACAAGCCACACCTTCATGCAATACACTCAGAGCCTTGGAAGCAAGGTATGCTTTGCATCTGTTGCTCACCAAGGAGCAACGGGCAAGCGAAAAGAACAAATGCTGAAGTATTGTGCGGGCTCAAAACAAGAACTTTTGACAGGCTGCACAAGTGTGGAAGGCGCTGGATTGATGAGTTGCCGGTGGTTCTTTGGTCACTCAGAAAGACACCAAATTGAGCTACGGCCAGACACCCTTCTCCCTAGTCTATGGTGCAGAAGCGGTGCTCCGCACGGAACTCATATACGGGTCACCTCGAGTACTTGCCTATGATGATGTAGCATAACAGCAGCTACGGCATGATGATGCCGTGCTCCTCGAGGAAGATCGTCTTCGGGCTGCTGTGCGTGCTGCATGCCACCAACAAGCTTTGTGCCGCTATCATAGCCGCTAGGTTCATGCCCGGAGCCTTGAGGAAGGCGACCTTGTACTTTGGCACGTTCAGTCCGCCAAGGGTACAAACAAGTTGACGCCAAAGTGGGAAGGCCCTTATCGGGTAGTACGAGTCATCAAACCTGGCGCAGTCCGTCTGGAGATCAAAGATGGCATTCGTGTGCAAAACTCGTGGAATATTGAGCAACTTCGCAAGTTCTACCCGTAAGGCGCGGTTGCCGGGCCTTGTCCCGGTAACATGTTTTGTACAAGCATAGCCTCAGAGGCTTGTAACCCTTTGTACAAAGCCATGCGCAGACCCTGTGCACAGCTGAATAAAACCAAGTGTTTTACAAAACTTGCATGCATGTTTTCTTACTTGCTTAAGCATGATTTTGATATGGTTGCACTGGTTTTAGATAAAATGACTAACATCATGTTGAAAGGTTTGTGCTACCTTTCTCTCTCTCATTTTCTGATAAAAGCAAAAGGGTCCCTCTCGAGCAACTTTCCCGGGGGAAGATGGAGACGGACTCGTTTATTTGGTCCTGCAACAGCTCTTCCTTATCTAAGTGATAAGAAGTACAGCAAAAAAAGATAAGTTTGTTTCATTTAAAATTTCTTCTCATTCCATGTTATGCCTACATATGAGAAACTTGCACGCGAGGAATCCTTGCCGCATCTATCATTCGCGCTCCTATCCTTGCCTCGAGTCCACTCGACAGGATCAGGTGCAGCTGTGTTTGGAAAAGACCAGTAAGGAACCGGCCTTTATTCGCGCTCCTAACTCGCATCGAGTCTACTCGACGAAGGTTAGTAGTAGCTGTGTTGGAGGCCAGCAACAGGCTTGCCGGAAACCTCGCTTGCGAAAGAGTGCTGAGGGTGGGCCCTTCAAAATGTCAAAAGCATGCACAAGTTCCTAGCATGTTTTTTCTTTTACGTGAAACAACAAGTACAAATCATACAAGTGCTAACATGGATGAGGAAATACTTAAATTTGATTCAAACATGACAAATGCCTAAATTTTTTTGATTAAAAAAGAGAAGTGCTCCGTAATGCCTTTCTCGTCCCTCTCCTCCTAGGGTTTATATCGAGGGCAGGGAGGGCAAAAGGAGCGCCTGGGCGACACCCTGGTCACCCCCGCCAGGACCAGAGGGACGCAACCCGACAAGAATGGGAGAGCGCCTCCCCAACAAGGAGGATGAAGCCAAGGACGGGGTAGCCGAAGTCAACTATGGGGTAGCCGCAGTAAACTACGAGGAGGACCGCACAGCTTGACGACGAACTCAAGTGCCATGTCCCTCGTATGGCCTTCTGCCGGGGGTGGAGAAGCTGGAGCAGGAACGATGAGCGCACCGCCCCGTCCGCCTCGACCATGGGCGCCGCGTCGACCCCGACCTTGCCCCGTGGCTCCGCCTCATGCACTAGAACTAGCCTCTACGGCCGCAACCGAAGCCAAGGTATGGTGTCGAGCAGAAGCTCTCGCCGCCGTAGCCAGAGGGCGAGCTCGGCCTCTTCCTCTTGCCATGTTAGAAGACAGAAGCAAGAAAGGAGGAGGGGGAGGTGGATGAGCATCGCTACCCTCGCACACCTCCTTTTATAGCGGAGGCGATGGAGGCTGGCTCTCCACTACTCTAGAGCAACCGCCCCTCTCCCCCAATCTGGCTCTCTGCATCCCTTGCTGGCATCTTGCTTCATCAACCATCCCACTACACCAATATGAGGTGCTGCGTCTTATGCCAAAACGCACATTCCCGAGCCCTGCTCGTCCACAACCAACCCCGCGTAATGAATGCGGCGCGTGTGGCGGAAATGGCCTGGCAGGTGGGTGAACTAAAGGTAAAATGGCAGTTACCCCGGCTCACACGCGGGTGCCCTAATGGCGTCCTACGGGTGTGGGAGCCCTAGTTTTTGACGAGAACGACGTGTGGCGTCTAAGCGCCAAAGATATAAAGATGAGACTGGGGGATGACCCACATCCAGATTAATGAAGAAGCAAAGAAAATCTCAAAGACACAGCATCGCTCCCGGCAAGATCGATGAGTGTGCATGTGCATTTGTTGGGCCTACCCCACGATGTCTGGCGGCACATATGGACCAGGCCAAGGGGCTCCTGTTGGTGCAACAAACATGAGTGTTTGCCGCCCTGACTTATGCATAGGTGCATCGCGATGCTTACTTCAAGTATCAAGTCTCATACGGCAACTAAGCCAGAGAAGCCGCTCTTCGTGAGATCAAGGAGAGCATTAAGAAGATCCACAACAGAAGCAACCAACTCTGGCAGGAACGAGCCGGTAAGTCAAGCCCCGGCAAGCCCTTCGAGCATAGGCTTCATGCCAACACCAGCGCTCTGCCTCTCTAACTAGCTGGCCACTGATTAGTGAGGTGTCGAGCCCACAGATGCTTAGGTGGACATAGCCCGTGCGTGTCAGCTTGCTGGAGGAGTAAAACACCTTTATTGACACCCGTCTTGATGGCGTGTCACGCTAATAGGAGGTAGCTGGGTAATCGGGGGGGCAACCTTGCCGGGGCTGCCTCTCCACATGACACCTAGCAGCGCATTTAATGCGTTTTGTCCTAACTATCAGAGTTAGGTATGATAGCTCTGTATCAGTCTAATAACCCCTGTAATGACCTTTTTGCCACTAGGGTGACCCCTTGAGCTATAAAAGGAGGGCCAGGGCAACATTAGAAGGGGTTCGAATCTTGGCAACCCTCACTCTTAGGCATCTCTTCCCACCGCTTGCCGGGGGAGAGCGCTCTGTGTACTTGTGCTCAAACAACACCAATGCACCCAAAGGCAGGAGTAGGGTTTTACGCCTCCTGGCGGCCCGAACCTGGGTAAAATCGTGTGCTTATCGTTGTGTTTGATCTTTGCATCATTCGCCACCCCATGTCGAACCGGCAAAAGGGCTGCATTGCCCCATAGCTCGCTAGCTCCATGCCGACATGTGGCAACCGTTTCAAAAATGTTTTTGTGGCGGCAATCTCAGAAAACGTTGTCGTGGCGACCATTTCAGAAAACATGCCGTGACACCAGAAATCTGAAATTCCAACGTGGCAGCTCCTCGTCTAGCGCCTTGGTACACCTTCTCCTCGTCGGGGTCCTCCGTGTACGTCTTGCCACCATCACCGATAACCTATCTCTACGATATTGATAACCCACAAGTATAGGGGATCGCAATAGTTTTCGAGGGTACAGTATTCAACCGAAATTTATTGATTCGACACAAGGGGAGCCAAAGAATATTTGTAAGTATTAGCAGTTGAGTTGTTGAAAGCACAAGTGCTCCTTGTAAGAGCACAAGTGCTCCCTGGGTGATTTTGGTAATTAATGTCAACATATCTCTTGTTGGACTAATATTTTCATCTAGTATATTTCAGATAGTTCAGCAAAGGCGTGGCATGGACAAGAGGATGTGGAACCCCTTCAAGATGCTAAGGACAGAAGATTGGCAAAGGCTCAAGACTCTTCATTTCTATTTCAGTGATCCAAGATCACATTGAGTCCATAGGAAAAGCCAATACTATTAAAAGGCGATGAGGTGTTGCTTAATGGTCTACTTGCTCAAAGTGCTTAGTGATATGCTCCAAATCCCTCAGCCACTTTCTCAAATCCAAATTTGTCCTAAACCTAAAGTCAAACTCGGACCCACCAATTTGATTCATCCGGCGCCACCGAGTTTCCTTGACATAGCCACTGCCAGAAACCCTAATCAGTTAGGTCTCACTGATGGGATCTCGGTCTCACCGAGATGGGCTTGCAAACTCTCTGTTGCCTATTGCAACTATTTCGGTCTCACCGAAAAATGCAGTTGGCCCCACCGAGTTTGCTTGACCAACTTTCTGTTTGCTTATTACTAAAATTGGTCACAGCAAGTTTGTATAATCGGTCAAACCGAGATGATGTTTTACCCTAACCCTAGCACATCGGTCCCACCGAGTTGATTATATCGGTCCCATCGAAAAGCCTAACATTCACATTTTTGACTAGATCGGTCTCACCGAGTTTACCTATTCTGTCTGACCGAGTTGGCTCATTTGTGTGTAATGGTTAGATTTTGTGTGGAGGCTATATATACCCCTCCACCCGCCTCTCCATTAGTGAGAGAGCCATCAGAACGTGCCTACACTTCCACTACTCATTTTCTGAGAGAGAACCACCTACTCATGTGTTGAGACCAAGACATTCCAATCCAACCACAAGAATCTTGATCTCTAGCCTTCCCCAAGTTGCTTTCCACTCAAATCATCTTTCCACCATAGCCAAATCTGTGAGAGAGAGTTGAGTGTTGGGGAGACTATCATTTGAAGCACAAGAGCAAGGAGTTCATCATCAACACACCATCTATTACCTTTTGGAGAGTGGTGTCTCCTAGATTGGTTAGGTGTCACTTGGGAGCCTCCGTCAAGATTGTGGAGTTGAACCAAGGAGTTTGTAAGGGCAAGGAGATCGCCTACTTCGTGAAGATCTACCCGAGTGAGGCAAGTCCTTCGTGGGCGATGGCCATAGTGGGATAGACAAGGTTGCTTCTTCGTGGACCCTTCGTGGGTGGAGCCCTCCGTGGACTCGCGCAACCGTTACCCTTTGTGGGTTGAAGTCTCCATCAACGTGGATGTACGATAGCACCACCTGTCGGAACCACACCAAAAATCTCCGTGTCTCCAATTGCGTTTGCACACTCCAATCCCATCCCTTTACTTTCTTGCAAATTGCATGCTTTACTTTCCGCTGCTCATATAATCTTGCCATGCTTGCTTGAAATGTATTGTGAATGCTTAAACTTGTGCTAAAACTCCACCTCAACTTGAAGAACTTAAAAACTGCTACTTTTGCTTGTTGAGGGTCTAATCACCCCCCCCCCCTCTAGACCCCTCTTCTCGATACTTTCAATTGGTACCAGAGCATTGGTCTCCATTGCTTTGGTTTAATCACCATTGGAGGATGATGGATGAGTCTACGATCGGGAGTATTAGACGTAGAGTACCTTTACTTGATGGAGAGTTCTATCATGATTGAAAAAATAAGATGCTTGTGATTTTCAATGAATATCACTTGAACAAGTACATTACTACCCCTTGTGCGCCTCCTATTGATCCTTTGCATCCTACCCCCGATGAGTCTCTTGACATGATCCGTAATCTTAGAACTATTAATCTTATCATTAGAGGATTGCCTAGAAACTTGATTGTGTGCTTGCCTACACTTGAATGTGCTTACACTATATGGAGATATCTCGAGAAACGCTTTCCAAACTATCCTTGAAAAATCTAGATGAGATTCTTCAAAAGTCCATTGCTTTAAATAAGATGAATTCTAGTGATCCTAAGTTTGGTGATTGTTTATTTGAGCTTCGTGACCTCATGTAAGCCAAAGAAGATGTTGGAATCATTAGTGACATTATCTCTCAAGTTATTAGAATTCATAAATATGAACATTGTCATGGTCATAAATCTAATGAATTGCCTTCTCTAGGTAATGATCATTCATATGCTAATGATGTTGAACATGGATATTATGACGAGGATGATGATAGTGACTTTGATCTTGATGAGTCTATGAGACACTTTGGTCTTATGGCTAACCTTCGCGGCTACACTGTCGGAGGAAAGGAATGGGTTCTTGATAGTGGATGTACCGATCACATGACCGGAGACAAGGATATGTTTCGTGAGATTGCTGAAAACGATGGCCCTCGAAAGTATGTCACTTTTGGTGATAACTCAAAGGGTAAAGTGGTTGGCCTTGGTAAGGTGGCCATCTCACATGACAGCTCTATCCAAAATGTTATGCTCGTTGAATCTCTTGGCTACAATCTACTTTTCGTATCTAGACTAGCCGATTTCGGTCTCAATGTTCTATTCACTGAAGTAGATTGCCAAGTGTTTCGAAGAGATAATCATAATATGGTCTTTACCGGTATACATAGAGGTGATCTATACATTGTTGATTTCACTAAAAAGGCTCGACCTAGAACCTGCTTAATTGCTAAATCTTCTAAAGGTTGGTTGTGGCATAGAAGGTTAGGTCATGTGGGCATGCGAAATCTTGATAAGCTTATTAAAGGTGATCATATCCTTGGTGTTAAATATGTTATATTTGACAAGGATAGACTTTGCAGTGCTTGTCAAGCAGGAAAACAAGTTGGAGGAACTCATCCCGTGAAGAACATTATGACCACGAGAAGACCGCTTGAGCTACTTCATATGGATCTTTTTGGTCCCAATGCCTACAAGAGTCTCGGTGGTAACTCATTTGTTTTGGTCATTGTTGTTGATTTTTCACGATTTACGTGGGTGTTCTTTCTTGATGATAAATCACAGGTCCAAAAGATCTTCAAAAACTTCGCTAGGAAGGCCCAAAATCAATTTGAAGTGAAGATCAAGAAGGTTCGCAGCGACAACGGAACGGAGTTCAAGAACGCAAATGTGGATACCTTTCTTGACGAAGAAGGGATTTCACATGAGTTCTGGGCTACGTACACACCTCAACAAAATGGAGTTGTTGACAGGAAGAACCGGACACTCATTGAGATGGCGAGAACGATGCTTGATGAATACAAGACGCCAAAACACTTTTGGGCGGAAGCGGTTGAGACAGCTTGTCATGCAACAAACCGACTATATCTTCACAAGCTACTCGGCAAGACGGCATACGAGCTTCTCACCGGTAACAAACCCCAAGTTGGATACTTTCGAGTATTTGGCTAAAAGTGCTACATTCTTGATAAGCATTGTCGTTCGAAATTTGCTCCTAAATCTCATGAAGGTTTCCTACTCGGTTATGGCTCAAACTCTCACACTTACCGTGTCTACAACAATTTCACCCGAAAGGTTGAATAGACGGTAGATGTGAAGTTTGATGAATCTAACGGCTCGCAAGTAAAGCAATTGCCAATTGATGTAGGTGAAAAAGACCCTTTGGAAGCGATTCAAGACTTGACTATTAGCAAGATTCGCCCAACGGAGGTGAAGGAGAGTACCTCGTCCGTTCAAGTGGAAGCCTCTTCTTCACGACAAGGTGAACCACAAGTTGACTTGGAGGCATCCACAAGTGGAATACGATAAGATGAGGTAAACGAGGATGTACAACAAGATGAACCTCATCGACCTCCTTTGCCACCTCCACAAGAGAACATCAACGCCAACAACAATGAAGAAAGTCAAGAGGAAGAACAAGATGATGAAGAGGATGTTCCACCCCGACCCAAACAAAAGCTCTCGCGAGTTAGAGAAAGAGTTTCAAGAGATCATCCCGTTGAACAAATCTTCGATGACATTCAAACCGGGAGAATTACTCGATCTAAGTCTCTATTAGCTAACTTTTGTGAACATTATTCTTTCATCTCTAACATTGAACCTATGAAGGTTGAAGAAGCTCTTGATGATCCAGATTGGGTGAACGCTATGCATGAAGAGCTACACAATTTCGAGAGGAATCAAGTATGGACGCTTGTTGAACAGCCCGATGAAAAGCACAATGTCATTGGAACCAAATGGGTGTTTCAGAATAAGCAAGATGAAGATGGACAAGTTGTACGCAACAAGGCCCGTCTCGTCGCCCAAGGGTATACACAAGTCGAAGGTATGGACTATGGTGATTCATATGACCCCGTTGCTAGACTTGAGTCCATTCGCATCTTACTTGCTTATGCCAATCATCATGATATTACTTTATATCAAATGGACATTAAAAGTGCCTTTCTAAATGGAGAAATTGAGGAGGAAGTTTATGTTAAACAACCTCCCAGCTTTGTTAATCCTAAGAAACCTAATCATGTTTACAAACTTCACAAAGCTCTTTATGGTCTTAAACAAGCTCCTAGAGCATGGTATAAATGCTTGACAATGTTTCTTATTGAAAAAGGCTTTGAGATTGGGAAGATTGATTCCACACTTTTTGCTAAAAGGGTTAATGGTGAATTATTTGTATGCCAAATTTATGTGGATGATATCATATTTGGTTCGACTAACCCTCATTTTAGTGAAAAGTTTGGAAGGCTAATGTCGGAGAAGTTTGAGATGTCTATGATGAGTGAACTCAAGTTCTTTCTTGGTTTGCAAAACAAGCAAACTAAGGAGGGTACCTATATTTCCCAAACAAAGTATACCAAGGACTTATTCAAGAAGTTCAACAGGCAAGAAAGAAAAGGTATGAAAACACCCATGCCTACTAGTGGACATCTTGACTTGACAAAGGATGGCAAACCTGTTGACCAAAAGGTTTATCGCTCTATGATTGGTTCATTGTTATATCTATGTGCCTCCCGTCCCGATATTATGCTAAGTGTGTGCATGTGTGCATGATATCAAGCGGCCCCTAAGGAATGTCATCTTAAGGCTGTGAAAAGGATAGTTAGATACTTAATTCATACACCAAACTTTGGCATTTGGTATCCTAAGAGGTCTTCTTTTGCTCTTGTTGGCTACTCCGATTCGGACTATGCCGGTGACAAGGTTGATAGAAAATCCACTTCGGGTACTTGTCAATTTCTTGGTAGATCTCTTGTGTCTTGGTCCTCCAAGAAACAAAACTCGGTATCCTTATCCACCGCCGAAGCGGAATACATTGCCGCCGGTTCATGTTGTGCTCAACTACTTTGGATGACCCAAACTCTTAAAGATTATGGGATATATGTGAAACATGTTCCATTGCTTTGTGATAATGAAAGTGCCATTAAGATTGCTCATAATCCCGTGCAACATTCTCGAACTAAGCATATTGAAGTTCGTCATCATTTCATTCGAGATCATGTTGCTAAAGGAGACATCGATCTTAAGCATGTTCGTACCGATAAGCAATTGGCGGATATATTCACCAAACCGCTTGATGAGAAAGTATTTTGCGGTTTGAGAGGTGAATTGAACATCATTGATACCTCAAACTTGGAGTAGAAACTCCATTTGGATACATGCAAGGCATGAGCCTATGACAAATCCTTGTTATTTCTCTTACGATGATGATCATATGTCTTCAATCTATACTTGTACCCTTGCATGCTATCTAACCCTTGTAGGTACTTGGATGAGTCCAAATCTATGAGATTGCAACTCACTCTCATCTTGAGCAATCTCTACATCACCAAGTCTCTACAATATGGTGGTTGAAGACAAGGAAGCATGAATCCTTTTAACATATCCTTTGACAATTTCGATATATCAAGCTTCATGATTGTCATTTTGGATACCCAAGTGCTCTTCCTTGCAAAACTAACCCATGTAGGTAGATGAACTCAAACTACAAGTGGTTCTCCCAACTCATGATGAACTACATCAATCTTGAGCATCCCACACAAGTTCAACTACATGATCAAGGTCAACACCACCACTCAAGGTATGTTATTCCATCTTAGAGGAGCTTTACCCCAAGTCATGGGTCAAAGCATCTCAACAAGATGTGAAAACATCAAAATGCTTAAACGATAAATGGTAACCCCATTTTGAGCTTAAACGATGAGTATGACCTATGATAAGTGTTATCACTTGACTCCTAAGTCAATATACTCTAACATAGGTGACTCTGTCGCCGACCAACTCTAGATGAAGTTCTCTAGTGTTTCTTTGTGTTCTTGCATTTGTCTCTTGCTTGCTTGTTCCCCTTTCAAAAAAAAACTTCATCTAGATTTCAACTCTTTTAGTTTGTTATTCTCTGCATTCCCTGCATCTAATTCATTGCAAATCTTTCAGTTAATTCATTGCAAATCCTTGTGAGATGTTATTTGCCAAGTGAGCTGAGATGACAAAAATTTTCCTCCGTATTGAACTCGGCCTTACCGATTTCTACCTATTGGCTAGACCGAACTGCAATTTACATTGTAGTTTGTTCATCGGTACAACCGACAAGGACAAACCCGGTCTGACCGATATGCATCATCTATGACACAGCTAACTCGGTGTCACCTATGAAAATGAATCGGCATTACCGATTTCACTACTAACAAGACATTTTGCCATTACAATGTTAGTTCTTCTCCAGCTCCACTCGATGATTCTTTTCCTCTACTAGCATCTTAAACTACATGCTGCTCTGAACTGTGACTCAAGGATCAAACCTATTTGACTCATGCTCCAGAAGATCCCTTCTTGGAAATTGATGTCAAAGGGGGAGAGAGAGCACACATCAAAGCTTATCACATAAGAGAGAAGCACATCTAAGCTTCTCCAGATGCTTATTAACACTAGAGGAAAGAAGTCACATGTCTTTAAGAGGGGAAAGACATGTTAATACCTAGTTGATTGTACTATTTCTTGCTCTAAGTTTCTTGCTCTGATTTTCTTTTACCCTACCTTCTCCCATTATCCAATATCAGATTCAGGGGGAGAAATATCTAAGGGAAGAAAATCTTTGGAATTCATTGCATATCTTTAATCCTTGGGGACATGTCTATACTAAATTAAGAGTACTAAGTACTCACTCACTAAATTAAGAGTACTAATCTTGGCACTCTTGTGTTCTTCTGAGTTTGCTCTGTTTAGTGCTGCTTCTGTGTTATCTAACCCTGTTTTCTCATCGTCATCTCTTCCAAAGCTAGCTCAAGACCACAAGGTAAGTATATGCATCACACTCATGTGCATGATGATCTCTTGCTGATGTACATATTGTTTGCAAGAAGGACTCATGAACATGAAGGTATACTCTCTGTATCTACATCTTTTGCTCTGATGCATATAGCCAAGATACATGTAACTCATTGCTTGCTCTGACATGTTTATGCACTCACATGTTCTTATATTCTATCATGATTGCATACATGTAGGGGGAGCGTATGCATGTTACATGTCCTTCCAAAGCTTTACTTGTTACCTTTCTTATCTTTATCTAAAGCTTTGATGTATGTTGTCATCAATTACCAAAAAGGGGAAGATTGAAAGCACAAGTGCTCCTTGTAAAAGCACAAGTGCTCCCTGGGTGATTTTGGTAATTAATGTCAACATATCTCTTGCTGGACTAATATTTTCATCTAGTATATTTCAGATAGTTCAGCAAAGGTGTGGCATGGACAAGAGGATGTGGAACCCCTTCAAGATGCTAAGGACAGAAGATTGGCAAAGGCTCAAGACTCTTCATTTCTATTTCAGTGATCCAAGATCACACAGAGTCCATAGGAAAAGCCAATACTATTAAAAGGGGATGAGGTGTTGCTTAATGGTCTACTTGCTCAAAGTGCTTAGTGATATGCTCCAAATCCCTCAGCCACTTTCTCAAATCCAAATTTGTCCTAAACCTAAAGTTAAACTCGGACCCACCGACTTAATTCATCCGGCGCCACCAAGTTTCCTTGACATAGCCACTGCCAGAAACCCTAATCAGTTCGGTCTCACCGATGGGATCTCGGTCTCACCGAGATGGGCTTGCAAACTCTCTGTTGCCTATTGCAACTATTTCAGTCTCACCGAAATATGCAGTCGGCCCCACCGAGTTTGCTTGACCAACTTTCTGTTTGCTTATTACTAAAATCGGTCACACCGAGTTTGTGTAATTGGTCAAACCGAGACGAGGTTTTACACTAACCCGAGCACATCGGTCCCACCGAGTTGATTATATCGGTCCCACCGAAAAGCTTAACGTTCACATTTTTGATTGGATCGGTCTCACCGAGTTTACCTGTTCGGTCTCACCGAGTTGGCTCATTTGTGTGTAACGGTTATATTTTGTGTGGAGGCTATATATACCCCTCCACCCTCCTCTCCATCAGTGAGAGAGCCATCAGAACGTGCCTACACTTCCACTACTCATTTTCTGAGAGAGAACCACCTACTCATGTGTTGAGACCAAGACATTCCAATCCAACCACAAGAATCTTGATCTCTAGCCTTCCCCAAGTTGCATTCCACTCAAATAATCTTTCCACCATAGCCAAATCTGTGAGAGAGAGAGTTGAGTGTTGGGGAGACTATCATTTGAAGCACAAGAGCAAGGAGTTCATCATCAACACACCATCTATTACCTTTTGGAGAGTGGTGTCTCCTAGATTGGTTAGGTGTCACTTGGGAGCCTCCATCAAGAGTGTGGAGTTGAACCAAGGAGTTTGTAAGGGCAAGGAGATCGCCTACTTCGTGAAGATCTACCCGATTGAGGCAAGTCCTTCATGGGCGATGGCCATGGTGGGATAGACAAGGTTGCTTCTTCATGGACCCTTCATGTGTGGAGCCCTCCGTGGACTCACGCAACCATTACCCTTTGTGGGTTGAAGTCTCCATCAACGTGGATGTACGATAGCACCACCTGTCGGAACCACGCCAAAAATCTCCGTGTCTACAATTGTGTTTGCACACTCCAATCTCATCCCTTTACTTTCTTGCAAATTGCATGCTTTACTTTCCGCTGCTCATATACTCTTGCCATGCTTGCTTGAAATGTATTGTGAATGCTTAAACTTGTGCTAAAACTCCACCTAAACTTGAAGAACTTAAAAACTGCTACTTTTGCTTGTTGAGGGTCTAATCACCCCCCCCCCCTCTAGACCCCTCTTCTCGATCCTTTCAGTTGTCAATTCAACCACACCTGGAGACTATATATCTGCAGTAGCATGATTAGTAGCACAATAGTATAATAATTTGAAAGCAGTGGCAATGATAGTAACAGTAACAGTAACAGTAGTAGCAACAGTTTTATAGCAGTTGTAACAGTAGTAACGGTAGTAGTAACTTAGCAAAGATCAATATGTGAAAAGCTCGTAGGCAATTGATTGGTGATAACGTTGGATAATATTCATCATATAACAGTCATACCCTAGGGTGACACGGAACTAGCCCCAATTCATCAATGTAATGTAGGCATGTATTCCATAAATAGTCATACGTGCTTATGGAAAAAACTTGCATGACATCTTTTGTCCTACCCTCCCGTGGCAGCGGGGTCCATAAGGAAACTAAGGGATATTAAGGCCTGCTTTTAATAGAGAACCGGAACAAAGCATTAACACATAGTAAATACATGAACTCCCCAAATTACGGTAATCACCGGAAAGAATCCCAATTATTGTCACCTTGGGGTATGCGGGTCATAACTCGTAATAGGTGCATATAACTTGCATGGTAGGATCAAGAACACAAATATATTGGTGAAAACATAAACGGTTTAGATCTGAAATCATGGCACTCGGGCCCTAGTGACAAGCATTAAGCATAGCAAAGTCATAGCAACATGAATCTCAGAACATAGTGGATACTTGGATCAAGCCCTAATAAAACTAACTTGATTACATGATGAATCTCTTCCAACCCATCACCATCCAGCAAGCCTACGAAGAGATTACTCACTCCTGGCGGTGAGCATCATGAAATTGGTGATGGAGGATGGTTGATGATGATGAAGACAGAATATCCCCCTCTCCGGAGCCTCGAACGGACTCCAAATCTGGCCTCCTGATGAAGAATAGGAGGTGGCGGTGGCTCTGTATCGTAAAACACGATGAAACTTCCTCTCCTATTTTTTCTCAGAAAATAGGAATTTATAGGTTCGAGATTAGGGTCAGCGGAGCCTCGTGGGCCCCACTACCCCTAGGGCGCGCCAGAGGGGGGTGGCGGGCCCTGGTGCCTAGTGGGCAGCTGGGCCCCCCTCCAGTGGGTCTTGGTTCCAGTATTTTTATTTTATTCCAAAATAATTCTCCAAAAAGTTTCGTCCAATTCCGAGAACTTTTATTTCTACACAAAAACAACACCATGGTAGTACTTCTGAAAGCATCATCGGTCCGGGTTAGTTTGATTCAAATCATGCAAATTAGAGTCCAAACCAAGAGCAAAAGTGTTTGGAAAAGTAGATATGATGGAGACGTATCAACTCCCCCAAGCTTAACTAATTGCTTGTCCTCAAGCAATTCAGTTGATAAACTGAAAGTGACAAAGAAAAAGTTTTACAAACTCTTTTGTTCTTGTGTCCATATATATGCTTAAGTAATACTCCCTCTGTTCCTTTATCTAAGGTGTATATTTTTGGGCACGGTGACCAAGGTAACAAATTGTAGATACATTAGTACAAAATTACCCTTGTCAGATACTAGCAAGTAAATCAGTTAGGCTTTAAAAGAAAGAGATATAGGCAATTAGTGGAGAGATACTTTACTTGTTTTTCTATAAAGGGAGATACACACAATCAGGAGAGAGATACTTTCCTTTTTCTAAAGGGATAAAATAGAGATTATGACAAATTAGAAAAAATGCACCTTACATTGTGGAATTTTGTCAAAAAACAAATACACCTTATATAAAGGAACGGAGGGAGTAACCAAGTTTTCAGCAAAGATCAGGACTAACCATGCAAATGATAACTCTTAGAAATTATATTCACCCATATCAATGGCATAATCAACTACCTAGCAATAATAAAATATTTCAAATGCCAACACTTTGTCAAAACAATCCTGATATAATATGACAATAATGGTATCTTGCTAACCTTTGTGAGGCCGCAAAACATAAAGGCAGAGCACCTCCAAAGTTCAAACAGCGACTAAACATTATAATTCATGATAGAAGAGATCCATTCATGATGCACCCAACATTAACTATACACAATGCATGAGGATGACAATAGTGCTCTCAGGTCTGGTGCTTGTTTGAGAAGGTGATGACTCAACAATAAAAGCAAAATAACATAAAAATAAATAGATAGATAGGCCCTTCGCAGAGGGAAGCATTTGCAGAGGTGCCAGAGCTCAAAGCTTTAAATCAGACATAAATATAATTTTGGGAGGTATAACTTTCCTGTCAATGTTACGACCAAGAGTTATCAATATCTTCCATGCTAAACACATTAGCGGTGGTTCCCAAGCTGTAAAAGCAAAGTTTACTCCCCCTCCACCAACAAACAAGAGCCATGGCTAGCCAAATCCTCGGGTGCCCTCCATACCAACAACAGTCTAGGGGAGTTTGTTTATTTATTATTGCAATTTTGATCATGGGACTGGGCATCCCGATTACCGACCCCTCTTATGCAAGGACGAGTGAATAAACACTCATCATGAGAATAACCCGCTTAGCATGGAAGATACTAACCACCCTTTGTTGCTCCATGAGCGGTACGGGCACACAAAATAGATGTTCATTTGAATTTTAGAGGTGGCACATGCAAATTTACTTGGAACGGCAGAGTAATACCGCATATAGGTAGATATAGTGGACTCATCTGGTAAAACTTTGGTTTATGGATTTGGATGCACAAGCAGTATCCAGCTTAGTGCAAATGAAGGCTAGCAAATAGGTTGAGAAGCGACTAGCTAGAGAGCGAAAACGGTCATGAACATGCGTTGTGAATAATTAACATTAAATACTAGCGTGAGTAGGATATAAACACCATGAACATAACTATCATGGAGGCTATGTGTCGGGGTACACAAACAGGGGTGTATGTTTCCACTGACTTGTGCATAGACAGCAAGCCTCCGACCCGGCAGCAAGAGGCAAACAGCACCAAGCATCCAAGTCAAGGCCAAGCCAGAGAGATAGCTCTTTGAGAGATCAAAGGGCGGATCAAGAAGACCAAGATAAGCCAAAGCAATTGGATATCACTAAGGAAAAGCTTCCCTTGCCGAGCAGGCGCGCTCGGTTAGGTCAAGGCCGCCCCTAGGACGAAGCCAATATTTCCCCAGCAGGCCTGCCGGGGCAACTGATGACGATCCACCCTGCCCAGACTCCACCGCTCCACCGCATCGCAACGCAAGTCACCTATCGATGCGCTGTCGAGCCTCCAGGTGATTAGGTGGCTATTATTTCTCATGTGGCAGCCATTTGGAAGGAAGATTACCCCCACGTGACACCCGTCCAGGGGCGTGTCAAGCTGACAGACGAGCAGTGACTATGTGGCGCGGCAGGCTTGCCAGGTTGCATCCACAGCATGACACCTAGCAGTGCATTTAATGCACTTTGTCCTAACTGCTAGAGTTAGGTATGATAGCACTGTTGGCTATCTAATCAGCAGATAATGACTATTTTCCCATTGTGGTAACCCCTTAGCCTATAAAAGGAGGGCCATGGCTAACTTAGAGAGGATTCAGACCCTCGTACACTGATACGCACGTCGCTGCTCTCCCCAAGGCAGCCTTGCCGGGCTTGAGCACCGTGTGATCTCCACATTCCCTCCATCAATCCACCAAAGCAGGAGTAGGGTTTTACGCCTCACGGCGGCCGGAACCAGGGCAAAAATGACTGGCGTCATCACTGTCGTGTTGTTTCATGGCTTTGGCTCTTTGTGCATTGCGACCCTCCCCCTTGCCGAACCACAAGGGGCCGATGGCCCCATAGGTGATCGTGTTCCACCGCGACATCTTTGGCGCGCCAGGTAGGGGGGAGCGCGTGCGCGAACCCAAGGTTGTGTTTAGCACGTCAATCTTCATTGTCGTCTGCGTCATCATCCATGGTGCCCAAGAAGAAGCCCGGCATAGCAGCTTTTCCTTCTGCCTCGAGGGCCCCTTTGCGCGCTGCCGCCGCGGCTATGGGCGCGGCGATGGCGTCAGGAGACGCGGACGCCGCAGGGGGAGTGGCCAGCACGGGTCGCGCTGTCCTTGTTCCCTCTGCGGCCGAAGCAGCAGCCGAAGATTTAACGACGCAACGACCTTGGACAACTCGGGTGGTATGGTTACCTTACCACCCCTGTCCGAAGGAAAGAGGCGAGATGCGCGACAGCGCTGCCACCCTTGCAAGTTTTCGCCATGCATACCCAATGCCTGAGAATCGCTGGGGCCAGCAGGAAATATGGTATGCAGCTTTCTCCTCCTCTACTTTCACTCATCGACCATCGAGCCATGCGGGGGTAGCATCATCAATGTCGATGAGCCCACGCGGAACTCGGTTCAACATTTACCCCGCCAAGGGAAAATCCTGAGTGATGCGTTGCTGCTACTTCGTTGGTTGACGTCCCCGCAAGCATGCTCCGGCAGGGCCGTCCGCATCAGCGTGACCTTTATGCCCACAGCCGTGATGTTGTCAACGGTTTAAGAAAGAGGAGAATTGCGTAGACGCTACCCTTCCGGATCATACGGGCGTGGTGAACGGCCGCGAGTAAAGGACGAAGGGAAGCATGGACTAAAAGCTAAGTCAACATGTTCGCTGACTTTTTCTCCCAAGTTTGCATTTGTCTCTCCCTCGGATGACCAAGTTTCCTCGTATTGTTGATTCTTTCGTGTGATGGCACCTTGTTGTATTTGTCTACGCCCCCACTTTGTTTCGAGCCTGCTCAATGAAGTGGGCGGCAGCGTCAAAAACTTCTAAGGAAAAACCTGCCTGGACATCTCCTCGCCAGCTGAATGCTAAGGACCCGCTCCTCACAGCAATCGCGGCAGCATGCTATTGGTGGGCAACCAAAACACACAGAAAGAGGATAACCATACGAGCATTCATGGGTAGAACATAAGAGGGGTGGCATGCATGTAAACTTAATTTGGTACCAGTTCGACAAAAGCAAAGATAAGAACAGCACGGGGCCTAAGCGCGAGACGTGCATTATGTTTTGTTACAGGGCACCATGATGACAAGAATGGTTCACGGCTATGCTTGGCGGTCTTCTGGGACCCTGGGGACGGAGAGAACCTTGTCGGCGAAGGGGCGGCCTTCTCCTCTGCAGCAGAGACGCCAGCACCTACCGGCAGCCTCCTGAAGCCATCGGCGAGCTTGAGGTCTGGGTGATGGTAGGCGAGGTTGCTCAGGACCATGAAGAGGGCATTGCGGGCGAGCTTTCAGGACTCGTTTGCAAAGCAAGCGGTCCTTTCTTCCTCATACATCTTCAGCCCTTCGATCAAGCCTTCGAAGAAGAGCGTCAACTTGACGCTCAGGACCTCATGCCGGTCGACTGAGTATACCCAGCTCTTCATGTCCCTCGTGGAGATCTGGGTAGAGAGGCGCTCGGCAATGTCAACCAGACTCTTGATCCAGAGGTCGCGCTGCGAGACTTGGTTCGCCAGTTTGTCCTCCGCGACTTTTCGGAGGACTCTCACGTTGTCCAAGTCCATCATCAGCTGCTTCTCACGGACCCCGGTAGACTCGATTTCGCTCTCCAAGGTGCCAACCCTTGCCTTCATATCGGTGATGGTGCCATTGGCGGTGTCGAGGTCCTGGCCTTTGGAAGAGAGCTGTGATTGTGTCTCTTTTAGAAGAGTTTCCGCCTTCTGGGCCTCATCCTTGAGGGCCACAATTTCCTTGGCACTCCCGGCAAGGTCCTCCTTCAGCTTGGCCACCTATCGATCGAGATTGGCCTTGGCAAGGGATGCAGCAGCAAGATCATCAGCAGTCTTCTTCAGCTAGGCGGCAGAGTCAAGGGTGAGCGTTTCAAGGGCCGCTTTGTGCTTATCCTCCGGATCCTTGGTGCGCTACTGGACAAGGGCCTCCAGTTCTTTGTCCTTGGTGCGGAGAGTGGCCTCGAGGTTCTCTTCCCGGGAGGAGATGTCCTTCTCCTTGGCGTCCAGAAGCGCTGCGCGCTCCGCCAAGCGGACCTCCCGGGCAGCGACGTCCTCTTTCACCATGGTTATCGCCTCCTGCTGCCGCGAAAGGACTTGGAACTACTTGGCATGTCACTCGTGCAACTCATTGCCCTTGTCCCTCAGTTTTTGGTCCATGAGGCTAGCAGAATGACGCTGCTCCTTGATCGCCTGCCACTTCAAGCCGTATCTGCTCTGCATGTCCTTGATGCCTGTGGCCACGGACTCCAGGAAGGACAAGTCTATGGCCGCACTAGCCGGATCGTCAACCTCTTCTGACCACTGGGACAGCGGCACCACGATGCGATGGATCTCATCATCAAGGTCCGCGCTCACTGCCATGAATGAGTCAGGGGCTCCAAGTCCAGGTTGGGCGAGAACCAGTGCCAGCTTGCTCGAAGATGGTTGTAGAGCCGCTGCCGAGGTGCCAAAATGGGGAGGAGGGCTCAAAGTTTGGAGGGGGACCTTCCCTTCAACCACTGCCTCCAATCTTGGCGTGCTACCAAGGGTCTTCTCTGCTTCCTCTAGGGCCTCTTGGATATCCCCGGCAGCGTGTTCCTGGCCCTCCGCGGCAGCGATATTGGCGGCCTCTTCAGCAGCATCCTTGCCAATGCTGGCCACTTCTTCCAACAACTCTGGTTCCTCGGTAGACGGAACTGCAAGCCAGGGCGTCAGGCAAGGACAAAGAAATGACATATGATGATGAGCCAGAGACTTGGAGCAGAACAACGCAAACAACGAAGAATAAAGACAAGAAAATTACTCGGAGAAGCTCGTCGTGGGAGGGTATCGGTTTCCCCGGCAATGTCAGTTGCCGGAGCGTGACCCTCGCCCCCTTCCTTGGTAGCCATAGCGTCAACATGGGCCGATCCTTCCGGGGAAGTCCTTGCTGGGGGTTTCTAGACTTGAGCTTCAGGCAGGGTGGACCTCTCTTGGAGCACCTCGCCCTGGACGGTCTCCCCCTCTCCCTTGGCAGGGGATGGGGCACACTCTCCCTCACCTTCCCGGCGGGAGAGGCCTGCCCCTAGCCTCCATACCGGGGGATGGGCTGGGGGATCGGCACTGGATCGTTCGCGCTACCTCCTGCCAAACCCGTGTCCTCTAAGGGCCCCGACGATTCCACTTGCTTGGGTCGTTTGGCCCGGTGGATGAGGGCTTCTTCTTCTTCATCCCTGTCAAAGGCAACAAGCAAGAGTGGATCAGCAGACCAACAAGTGCATGACACTTCGACAAAGAAAGATGATGTCTCCCTTACTCTGAATCAATGAGCATGGAGCCCAGCGCGAACTCCATGGGAGGTGGGGTCGCTCTGCCCCTCTTCAGAGTCGGGGGAGAAGTGCTTCCCGGCAGCTTCGAACCCTTTGGAGCAGCCGGGAGCTCTGGCACGGACGAGCTATTCGAAGAGCTCGAGTCTGATTGGGAGCTGGGGTCAACTCCTGTGACCATTCGTCGCTTGGCGGGAGGGGTTTTGGCCTCAGAAAGGCGAGAAGAAAAGTGGTGCGCCACATCCGGCCTGTCGCCTTTGGAGGCGGTCTTCTTCACCCTCTTGGCGACGGGCGCAGGGACAGGGGCCGCTGTTCCCCGGCTGGGCCGCCTACGAGGACGTTGTTCCAGGTCAGGTTCGGGGGCTTGAGGGCCTGCTGCGAGCCAGTCCTCCTTGGGCTGCTCCGCCTCCTCTACCCCGTCTCTTTCCTGGGCTTTTGCTGCCGGAGCATATAGAGCTTCGATCCCGGCAGGCTCATCCTTGGTGGGCTCATCCTCGGCAAGCTCGTCCCCGGCAGTCTCCTCCGAGGCGCGCCCCTCGCTCCTGTCGTGGGAAGAGCCTTCGCCTTTGGCTTCCTCCTCCTCCTACTCCTCCTCTTCCGCTCTCCTGGGCCTTGCCTTCCCGGCAGCTCGAAGTGCCTTGTCCTCCTCGATTCGCCTCCTAATGAACTCCACCTCCACCTTGGAGGTGCGCTTGAACATGTTGCTCTCCACCCTGACAGCCTTTTCCGCTAGACCGGAGAACCACTCGATCTCCGCATCAAGGTCAGGCAGTTGCCAATCAGCCGCAACTCCATAAGCATTGCAATCAGGCATCCACTTCAGAATCTGGTCCAGGGCAGAGTTATTGTTTAGTGGGACAACCCTTGCCAGCAATTTGAACGGCCCAAGGCTGCCAAATAGCTGATCGCATAGCCAGCCATGGCCGTAAACTGACAAATTGTTCGTGAGGCCTAGATACAGGCGCATCCTGTCCGCAGCATCTCCATACCGCCAAGCAAACCTGTCCCTTTTCTGCAGCGGCGTGATGCGGCGTCGGAGGAAATCGGCTCCCACCTGTTCGATGGTTAGCCCGGCAGCCTTAAGATGGGCAATCCTGTTCAGCGCCGGGTGAAGCCTGTCGTCGAACAGGCCTAGTTCCCTCCATTCATTGCTGCGCACGACGCACTCTGTCCGCGCCCGGCAGTACTCTGTGACCTCCTCATCCTGGATCCAGCACCATTCCACCCTCCACTCTTCCCATCTGCTGCACTGCTAGCCAGGGAGATAATCCCAAGCATTCCTCTTCTCCCGGGGCATCCAGCTTATATTCCCAGAGCGGCGAGCCTTGTCAACTCGCGGGACTAAGAAGTGCCTGAACAGATCCACATTGGGGCCAACCCCAACGAAGTTCTCGCACAAGTGAGCAAAGATCGCCATGCACGCCATTGCATTTGGCGTGAAATCCAGGATGTGGAATCCGTACACCACCATCATCACTTCGAAGAAATCCTAGAAAGGGGGGCAGAGGCCGCAGAAGAAGCGATACGAATTTGGCGGATCCTTCTCCCCCTCCGGCAGGACCACGGGCGCGCCATGCCCCTTTGGGACTTTGCTCCCCCACATGTATCCGTACCTCGCGACCAAGGCATTGTTGTCCAGACTCGACGGACGGAAGACCACATCTCCCCGCCGCTTCTTGTCCAGCTCTGCCGCTCTCTTTTTGTTCCCCACCGCAGCCGCCTCCTTCGCGGTGGTCACCCGCTTCCCCTTGGCAGCGGCGGTTTTCTTTCCCATCCTCAGGAACAATGAAGGGGAGGAAAGTTGGGTGAGGCGCTGGAGGTGGATGAGGGCACGGGAGTGGTCACGCGGCTTGGGGAGGAAGATGATGGATATGGAAACGGGTGCGAATGAGCAGCGCCCTTTCGCGTTTTTCTCTTTTATGGAGAACAAACGTGGGAGGACGGCCCTTCGCTACTTCCCCTCAGGAAGTTACCATTTTACATTAACTGCTACAGTCCCCACGACCCCACGACCTACGGTAATTAAGCGGAGTGGACGTTGAGTTGACTGGTCATCATAACAACCCGCTGCACGCATAGTGTTTCCTCGGCACGTGTCTGTGCACTGTTTGGGAGATAGCTCTTTGAGAGATCAAAGGGCGGATCAAGAAGACCAAGACAAGCCAAAGCAATTGGATATCACTAAGGGAAAGCCTGCCTTGCTGAGTAGGCACGCTCGGTCAGGTCGAGGCCGCCCCTAGGACGAAGCCAATATTTCCCCGGCAGGCCTGCCGGGGGAGTTGATGATGATCCACACCGCCAAGACTCCACCGCTCCACCGCATCGCAACGCAAGTCACTTATCGATGCGGTGTCGAGCCTCCAGGTGATTAGGTGGCTATTATTTGGCATGTGGCAGCCATTTGGAAGGAAGATTACCCCCAAATGACACCCGCCCAGGGGCGTGTCAAGCTGACAGACGAGCAGTGACTATGTGGCGTGGCAGGCTTGCCGGGTTGCATCCACAGCATGACACCTAGCAGTGCATTTAATACACTTTGTCCTAACTACCAGAGTTAGGTATGATAGCACTGTTGGCTATCTAATCAGCAGATAATGACTATTTTGCCATTGTGGTAACCCCCTTAGCCTATAAAAGGAGGGACATGGCTAACTTAGAGAGGATTCGGACCCTCGTACACTGATACGCGCGTCGCTGCTCTCCCCGAGGCATCCTTGCCGGGCTTGAGCGCCGCGTGATCTCCACATTCCCTCCATTAATCCACCAAAGCAGGAGTAGGGTTTTACGCCTCACGGCGGCCCGAACCTGGGTAAAAACGACCGGCATCATCACTGTCGTGCTATTTCATGGCTTTGGCTCTTTGTGCATTGCGACCCTCCCCCTTGCTGAACCACAAGGGGCCGATGGCCCCATAGGTGATCGTGTTCCACCGCGACACTATGTTGGTTTTGAATCAACTACATGTGTGAACATGTGCCAAGTCAAGCCACTCGAAACATTCAGAGGAGGATATCATATCATCATACTACATCAAAACTACTTTAATGCATATTGACATCTAAAATAAATCATTATCCACTCCTAGCTACTTAAGCATGGCATGAGCAACTATAATCTCTAATTGTCATCATAAAAATATTTAATCATAATATGTTGAATCATGGATACTGAGTTAAACATATTTACAAAAGCAAAAACAAGTTAAGTTCATACCCTCCTTTCCTTGCCTCAGTCACTTCATCAAATATCGTCATTATTGCCTTTCACTTGCACGACCGAATGATATGAAAATAATAATAGTGCAAGCGTGCTGTAGACTAAGTCGGAATCTGCAACATTTTATTCAAAGGAGAAGACAAAATATTATGGGCTCATTGTTAGATCAACATTAATGCATATGAGAGCCACTCAATCATTTTCATCGTGGTCTTCTCCTCAGTAGGACTCAACAAAAGAAAAGAATTTCAGAAAAACACACTGATTTTTTTTAAGTTCTTAGTTTTTCTTGAAGGAAGCAAGTTAAAGAAGGGAAAACAAAAATGAGAAAAACTATATACACGGGAAAGCTCCCAACAAGTAAAAGAAGAACGAGAAATCTTTTTGGGTTTTCTTTTAAAAATACAACTAACTTAAACTAGAAAGAAAAACCGAAAAGAGGCGAGAAATATTTTTGGGTTTTCTCAAAGTTTTTCAAACACACAAGAAGAAAGCGAGAAAATAAATATAATAAAAAAGTATGGACACCGACAACTGGAATGAAATGTGTGAACATGAATGTAATGTCGGTGGAAAATACATACTCCCCCAAGCTTAGGCTTTCGCCTAGCTTGGGAATCACCATCCTTAGTAGCCATCCGGTCCCATGTGAATGTGCTGAAGCGGCGGCACTTGAGCGTCCCACTCCGGGGCTCCTCCTCTGCTGCTGCATTTGCGTTTCGTTAGGCGATAATTGTCGGTGTTCTGGGAACCAGGGTACCCAGACTTGCCTACCTGCGGCCCATGGCATGGCTCACTCGGCGTCCTAGTACGGCCCATCTGCAAGACCGCCAAGACAAGACCCTCACACGGGTCCCCTGGCCTCGCGAGGCGAACGACATCAAGACCTCTGGAGGGAGCGGCCTCCCCATGCTGCCTCCTGAGGAGTGAAGATTTCTATGCAGGTACCAGCCTCACGAGGCTGCGATGACGCAAGCCATGACAACCAAGGCCAGGCGGGCGCTAGCGGGCGCAGAGAGGGCAGTTTCCTCCTTGGTGCTAAGGAGGCAAGGATAGGCATGGGTTCCCGAGGAATCTGCCAAATGTTTCCACTCCGGTGCTACAAGACCAAGACCACGCTCGGCAGGACGGATGTCATCGCCGAGCCCACCGCTGCGTCATGACCAGAAGCTTTGCAGGCGAAGACCACCTTTCGTCAGGATAAGATGTACTACCTGCCCCCTTTCAAATTGGCCGTTGCGGGATCCCTTCCTGCCTACGATTTGGGGGAAGAGGACCAAGGCCACTATAAATATAGGTTAGCCACCATCGTAGAAAGGGATCTGATCCCGGAGGTCAACTCATTCTGACCCCCGAGCCCTCGCGAGGTTGTTCATCCTCTGTACCAGTTCATCCTCAGCCCATCGTGAGGCCAATCCACCACAAAGCAGCAGTAGGGTTTTACACCGCAAGGTGGCCCGAACTTGGGTAAACTGTTGTGTTCATCTTCTTCTCCGCTCACGTGAGTCCGGCAAGGCTAGGCTATAGGGCTAGTTGGTAGGCTCAAGAGGTTGAGTTCTTCACACATGCCCCAGAGTTCGAACCTTTGTGGGTCTGCGGAGCCCTGAAGCCGACATTTGGCGCGCCGGGTAGGGGCATGTCGGAGTCCTCCTTCCACCTCTGCTCCGCTTCCACTCCGTCGCTCCCATGGCTGACGCACACCGTGCCCGCGCCGAGCGCCGTGCCGCTCGTGTCACCCAGACGGCACCCGTGGGCAACGGTGCTCCTCGCCGCCCTGCCTCTCACACGACCAATGCTACCACTGACACGGCTGCTCGCGAGTAGCAGGACTCGTCGCTGCCACCTTCCATGTGGCGTGACAGCTGCACCGCCACTCCGTCGCCTACTCCCGCCACGGCGTCGTCCTCCCATGCTCGCCGTGGGCTGGCAAACGCGCAGGCTGCTCTGCTCATGGCATGCGAGCTCCTGCGTTATCGCCCCGCCAACAACCTCTACGATGACTGGCTCGGCCGCATCGCTGAACTCGTCAACACTGCCAGTGAGGCCCCTGCGCCGTCCCGCTCGCCCCGTCCCCCGCCATCCCAGGTGGGCGACATGGCCCACGGAGCGCCTCCTCCGCCACCTCTGCGCAACATCGACCCCGAGCCCAGGTGTGATGCGCACCCGTGCGACCCGCCGCGCGGAGCCCTGGTGCGGGATAAAGCAAGATGCTAGGTGGTCCAGCGGCCCCAAGCCGAGCCGCGTGTGCTCCCGGTGCCACAACACCAGCACCAAGACCCTGTGCCGCCGGAGCCGGCAGGGTGTGGGCATCAAGACCAAGCTCCCCCCGCGCGCACTGTGCTTGTGAGTGCGGCGGACTGCCGCACCTTCACCCCGGAGCTGCACCGCGTCGTTTGGCCCGGCAAGTTCAAGCCAGATCTTCCTCCGCGCTATGATGGCACGCCCGACCAAGCTGAGTTCCTCCAACTCTACGCGCTGAGCATCGAAGCAACGAGCGGGGATGAGAAGGTCATGGCAAACTGGTTCCCCATGGCCCTCAAGGATGGCGCACGCTCTTGGCTCCTGAACCTCCTGGAGGGGTCCATCTCCTCCTGCGACGAGCTTCGCGAACGTTTCATTGCCAACTTTTAGGGCACTCGCGACCGCGCGCCTGCAGTAGTTGACCTGCGGCGTGTCAAGCAGCAGCCGGGCGAAACTCTTCACAAATACTTACAGCGCTTCACGAATGTTCGCCTCAAGATCCCGAAGGCGTCGGACGATGCCATCATCTCAGCGTTCACTGATGGCGTCTGGGATGTCAAGATGAAGGAGGAGCTCGCCACACATGAGGACCTGTGCTCGGCCCTGGAGATGTTGAACTTGGCGAACAAGTGCGCAAGGGACGAGGAAGGCCGCCTCTCCCTCCTGGAGCTTCCCGAGGCCGATCCTGAAGACAAGAAGGCCAAGGCCAAGGAGGCAAATCGCAAGGGCCCCGATGTGCTCTCGGCCAAGCTTGAGATGAAGTGCGGCCGTGACCACGACGAGCCCCCAAGGGGTAACCGCCCGTTCTGTGTCTTCCACAACGTCCACAGCCACAACACCAACGACTGCCAGGAGCTCAGGGCAATCCGTGACAGGTGCATTGGCCGCCGCCCCGAGCGCAGCGACCATGGCTACGGCCGCGGAGGAGGCTGCTGGGACAACCACGACCCTCGTCAGGACTGGCGCGACTAGCCTCGCAGGACTGCTGCTAGGGCCAGCCTCGTGACGGTCCTTGGCGAGACCAGCCTCGTGAGAAGCGCCCTCAGGGTAATGCTGGCCTCCCTCCGCTGCCGCCGCCAAGGAGGAACGATGACAATCGGTAGGACGATGGGGCTAGGGGCTTCCAGGAGCCTCGGGTGATCGCTTGCATCCTGGGTGGTGCTCAGACCCCCGCCTCACATCGCATCTTCAAGCAGTTCTCTCGTGAGGTGAATGCGGCTCTCCCGAAGCTGGAGGCGACGCACCCCCTCATGTGGTCCAAGCACGCCATCACCTTCGACTCCAAGGACCAACTTAAGTGCTCCGCCGCTGCCGGCGCACTCCTGATGCTCTGCACGCCAACCATCAACAACATCCTCATCACGAAGACCCTCAACGACGGTTGCGCGGGGCTCAACGTTCTCTCCATCGAGACATTTGAGACGCTTCAGGTGCCCAATGACCAGCTCCTGCCCACCAAGCCTTTCTCGGGGGTGACCGATGGCTCCATCGTCCCCCTGGGGCAGAAATGCCTCCCAGTCACCTTCGGCAAGCGCAACAACTACCACACCGAGCTTATCGACTTCGACGTCACCCACATCGGCCTCCCATTCAACGCCATCCTCGGGTATCCTGCCCTTGCCAAGTTCATGGCAGCAAGCCACCATGGCTACAACATCCTCAAGATGTCAGGGTGCGGCGGCATCATCACGGTCGCCTGCAACAAAAAGGATGCAGTGTGCTCCCTCGAGCGCGCCTACCAAGCTGTGGTGGTCGAGAACTCAGACGATGAAGGCACCGTCCCGTCCCCTGAGGCCATCCCCAAAGAAGAAGAAGCAGCTCCTCCCCAAGAGCCGTCAGGAAACCGGGGCGCATGCTGAGGGTGCCTCGGTCCTCGTGCTTGCTGCTGGGGCGCCCTTCCCTCTCGCATAGGAAGGCGCGCCCAGCGCCCCCCTCAGGACGGGCTCGGGGGCTTCCGTCTGGAGAGCCTCCGACCTGACCAGCGCGACGAGCGAGGCTTTCGGGCACCACTTCAAGGCGGCTTCAACGTGCGCCCCCGTGAGCAAGGGGCAAGGCACGAGGCGCCAGGCGCAAGGGAATTTATCACCAAGGCAATCGAGGAACTTCAGGAGGCGCGAGCCATGCGTGGCGAGCATCTCCCCGCACCACCTAGTGCAGCCTCGCCCCCCGACGCGGGTGGTCGGCTGCGCGTCTGTGTCAACATCCGAGGCCTCAACATGGCTGCTTCTCAGGAGCTCTTCTGGCCGTCCCGTGTCGGCCGGAGTGGGGGCTACCCCTGCAACTTCGTCCGCATGCCGTTCAGCTTGCTGAACATGGGCGCCGCGTACCAGCACCTCGCACAGCGTGCTATGGCGTCTGATGAGGCCAGGCACATGGCGGTCATGTCTCAGGATGCCCCGGATCCTCGTGAGCCCCCTGGGCCTCGCGAGCCTCCCAGGCCTCCGGAGCTTCCAGGCTCATGAGGAGCGATCTCCGCGGCATGTGTCTTCAGCTACCTCGACCCTTCCACAATGCCGGTGCCAGGTGACTTTTGGTTTGCTCAGTTGAGGGTGCCTCTCGGGTTGCTTTACCCTCGAGCTGTCAGGAACCGCTTCCCCCAGTTATATTACCTTAGTTCATGTACCCTGGATTAGTTATGTCTCGCTAGCTATTCAGGTTATTGACCCTGCGGCTGGTCACACATTGCCTCTAGAGTCACCCCTATGGGCCTCACACGTTGGCAGCTCTCCTCTTGAACGTCCCATGCGAGGGGACTACCGGCACGGCGCCTATGCTCGGGTCCATCCCTGCAGCGCTGATAAATCTAAGAGACTGAGCTCTGGCTCACGGGCCGGCCCCGTGCACGTCACCTCACCAGGTCCTTAGTGCCTTCGTCTTCTCATGGAATGACCACGAGCAGATTAGCAAGCGCGCGTTGCCCCTTGTGTTTTGTGACTAACTAACCCGTAAGGGCTCCGGGAGGCAAGGCCCCACGATCATGGCGCCCCAGCCTCGATGTTCTACAGAAGGCTAAGTAAAGTTGATCCGAATTCCGCGTACGCCGGGTACAACCCATACCGAGCGCTTCCACGAGGCAAGCCATTCCTATTTTTGCGCAAATCACTTGCATGTTAAAAGGGGGGCTCCTGAGCATCGCGCCTCAGGAGCTCCTATTGGCTCTCGAGTCCTCACCCCCTGGCCTTGACCACGGCATCGCGACCTGGCATACCAGCGGCGGCTGAGCCTCACTCGAGGGCCGGTTCCTGAGGACGTAGAGCATTATGACAAGCAAAGAAAGGGGAATCGCCCGCATCGCGGGGGAGCGCAGGGGAGAGGGTGTGACCCGGCGATGCAAGCATTCAATCATTCGCTCTTGGAATATAATGGGCGTCAGTGCCGCCACGTGCCTCTAGCGGGGCATTCTTCTAACTTGTTGCAGAACAGTGAGCATGCGCGTGGTCAAGAACCCCGAGGAGGCCCGCCACCGCGGTAAAGGAACCGCCGCAAACTACAACCCCACCAAGCTAAGTTACCCTGCGCACACCGACACGAGCTTTTTCGCCGGAATTTCATTCTTACACGATCTCGCTTGGGCAGGGGACCCCCCTTTTTTAATCTTTAGATGGTCACTTGAGCGCCAAAGGGGACCTCCTGAGCATCGCGCCTCGGGGGCACTTACCGGACCTCGGGCCGCTCACCTCCTGGCCTTGCACACGGCATCGCGACCTGGCATACTAGCGACGGCTGAAGCTCGCCTAGGGACTGGGTCCTGTCGACGTAGAGTAATATGCTGTCGCAAGATAAAAAAAGGGGAACCAACGCCCGATTGGGAAACAAGAGCGTGAACAAGAGCATAAGCCAGAAATGCTAAAATAAAGGCGCGAGCGCCGTGGTTCTTACATGCCCTCTCGGGGCACTTCATGGTTTTGATACAAGAAACAAAAGAAAAGACTGGCGAGGGCCGCTACTAAGGAGGCACAGGACCTGGCGTCGCGTCTCCTTCCTAGACCCTGGCGCGGTGGCGCGGCGGCTCGGTGTAGTCGTCGTTGCTTGAGCTCCCTCCGGGGGAGGTACCACCGCTGCTGGAGGTGTCGTGGACAAGGCCAAGGGTAAGTTCATCGCCAGGGGCCTCGCTACCTCGTCGGCCAGCAGGACGGTCGCCGCCATGATTTCTGCCCCTAGGGCAGCACTCTAGGCGCTCGCCGTCCTCTCCGAAGACCTTGAAGAAGAGCGTCGATGCCCCGTCGTACTTAAAGTGGAGGGCGTGCCTCCCCTCCAAGTTGCAGGTGCGGGCGATCGCGCCCCATCCTTGGGTCAGGAAGATGTCGCCGGAGGGAACGGCTTCAACCTCCGCCTGCGAAGCTATGCCGCAGCAGCCATTGTGTTGCAGCCACAAATCGACGGGCCCCCTCGGCGGTATCTCCCCCGCCAGGGATCGGGAGAGCCGGATCCCTGTGCACGGCGGCATCACCTCCCACACCACCAACTCGCGGGCTGTGCCATCAGCATTGGCCGGTGGGCGAGGTGGTCGCACAGCTGCTGCTTGCTCCCCTTCCCGGCTTCGCCCTTCGCGGCTCCCGCGGCTGCCCCTGCGAGCAGGGTCCTGCGCGCGAGCACTTGCACCAACGGGGAAACCTGGCGGGGCGTGCTCGTACAAGGTTTGGACAGCTGTGGGCGCTGCGGTGGCCTTGCGAGGGCGACCGCGTCTTTTCTTCGGCGGAAGCAGCTCTGGCTCCTCCCATGGGGCCTTGCCTTTCTCCTCGGCAGAAAACCTTCTCACTGGCGCCATAGACACTTCAGCCGGGCGACGGCGTGACGGAGTGAGAAGCAAGAAGGTGAAGATGGGCTGGGGGCTCCGCCCCCTCCCCCCCGTCCTCTTATAGTTGGAGGAAGGCTAACCGGTGCCCTTCCACGTTCCGAGCGATGATGGCCCCGCTGCATGCTTCGGGCAGTTGTCAAGTCTAAGCGGTTGCCGAGGTGACGCGGGGAAGCGGAGTCGTCTGCCCCACTTCGAGCGCCACACGTTAACCCGGCCCGCAGGTGGTTGGGGCCCGCGGCGCTTCACCCTTGCCCCTTGGCTTCGCCTCGAAGCCAAGCCCGAGCGAGCCTTGGGCCCGGGGGCTACTGTCGGTGTTCTGGGAACCAGGGTACCCAGACTTGCCTGCCTGCGGCCCATGGCGTGGCTCGCTCGGCGGCCTGGTACGGCCCATCTGCAAGACCGCCAAGACAAGACCCTCGCGAGGGCCCCCTGGCCTTGCGAGGCGGATGACATCAAGACCTCTGGAGGGAGCGGCCTCCCCAGGCTGCCTCCTTAGGAGCGGAGATTTCTATGCAGGTACCAGCCTCACGCGGCTGCGATGACGCAAGCCATGACGACCAAGGCCAGGCGGGCGCCAGCGGGCGTAGAGAGGGAAGTTTCCTCTTTGGTGCTAAGGAGGCAAGGACAGGTGTGGGTTCCCGAGGAATCTGCCAAAGGTTTCCATTCTGGTGCTACAAGACCAAGACCACACTCGGCAGGACGTATGTCATCGCCGAGCCGACCGCTACGTCACGACCAGAAGCTTTGCAGGCAAAGACCACCTTTCGTCAAGATAAGATGTACTACTTGTCCCCTTTCAAATTGGCCGTTGTGGGATCCCTTCCCGCCTACAATTTGGGGGAAGAGGACCAAGGCCACTATAAATATAGGTTAGCCACCACCGTAGAAAGGGATCCGATCCCGGAGGTCGACTCATTCTGACCCCCGAGCCCTCGCAAGGATGTTCATCCTCTGTACCAGTTCATCCTCATCCCCTCGTGAGGCCAATCCACCACAAAGCAGGATTAGTATTTTACACCGCAAGGTGGCCCGAACCTGGGTAAACTGTTGTGTTCATCTTCTTCCCCGCTCACGTGAGTCCGGCAAGGCTAGGCTATAGGGCGACGAGTTGGTAGGCTCGACAGGTTGAGTTCTTCGTACACACCCCAGAGTTTGAACCTTTGTGGGTCTGCGGAGCCCCAAATCCAACAACAATGTCCTTTGGTAGGATGGTGTATTCGTTCCTAGAATAAGAGTCAAACAAAGCAGGTGCAGGCAACAGAATAATATCACAGGTATCCACACTAAAAACACAGTTATAATGAATGTGGTGAGGAGGCACTGGAGTATCAATAAAGTGGTGGGCCTCCATCGTCTGGTGATCTAAATAAACTCTGGGCAATAAGTAGTCATGGTGGCGTATCTGAACATTAAAGCGTCTTGCTAACCGAGTAGCATATATACCACCGAGAATTTTACCCTTAGTCCTATTAATATGCAAACGACATGCAATGATAGCCCCCAGGCTATAGGTGTGGTCATTATGAAGTACACGACGTAAAATGGCAAAGTCAGGGGCATTGAGTATACTGCCGTTCTCTCTAGCAGTCAAGAATTTCGTTATGAATAGAGCAAAGTAGTGCACAGAAGGAAATTGCAAACTAGTGGATGTGGCTTTTGACACGCCCCTTTCCTCTCCCACAGTTAAAGTGCGGAGGAAACCCTCAAACTCTGCCGGTCTAGGCTCTCTTAATTCCCCATCAGAAGGAATTAAACATATCTCACAAAATTCAGTAAGCGGTATCTGACGGGTTTCAGAGTATAAATTAAACCGCACCTCAAGAGGTTAGAGCCTATTCAGGAAATGAAAGTTTTGCACAAAAGAGTTTGTAAGGATGTGGTGTTGGTCACACTCATCTGCGAGGAAGTTGGTCAATCCGGCATTTGCAACAAATTGTGTGAACTCTTGGTAGAACCCGGCTTCGTCAATGAAAGAATTATACGGCCATTCGCACGGCCAGAACTCCATCCTGCGCGGAGTGTTGATGTTGCTATCCGAGGATTCACCAAGGACTCCTTTAGCATTCCTTTTGGAGGAGATTCTCTGGAAGATATCCATTTTTCCTATGAACAAATTTCTAAAAAATTTGGGCCACAAAATGATATCAATAAAACTGCACAAGATTGATAGCAACTACTCATATGGATGTCTAGAGGCTATATCAAGCATTCAAACTACATGGAACTCAAGGAATTCAACATGCAAGCTCATTTTCAGTAGAACCAAGAGTAGCTAATAACTCAAAATATAAACCACTAAAGCAAAAACTAATTGGAGCAATGGAGGAGTTACATACCAAGTAGGAATCCCCCAAAACAGTTTCGGAAACGGAGCTCCGAGCAAAGAGATCGAAATTCGCGGGTTTGGGAGCAAGAACACGAGAAAGAGAGCGCTACATGGTTTTTTTCTGGAGGCAGGTGACGAAGTGAGCTGAAGATGTGAGTGAGGGGGTGTTTGTGGGGCCCACTACCCACCAGGGTGCACCAGGTGGGTCTGGCGCGCCCTGGGGCCTAGTGGGCACCTGGGTCACCCCCTGCCGTGTTTTTAGTACAAAAAATTCTCAAATATTCAGAAAAAAATTGTGTTAAAATTTTAGGTCATTCTGAGCACTTTTATATTTGGGCTATTTTTATTGCACAGATAATTCAAAAAATAGGATAAACAAGGCATTTTATTGCATTTAACTAAAAATAACAGAAGACAAAAGGTAAGAACAGAAGGTTGTGCTTACTAAATTCATCGACCACATGTCTCTCAAAAATAATCCATCAATAAGGTTGATCAAGTCTTATTAACAAACTACTTTCGATTAACATGAAACCGAAGAATCTTCGTATAACACTAAGTTACCTCAACGGGAATATTCATATCCCCATCAAGTCTTATTAACAAACTACTTTCGATTAACATGAAACCGAAGAATCTTCGTATAACACTAAGTTACCTCAACGGGAATATTCATATCCCCAACAATAAGTATTTCATATTTCTTTTTGGCAGTAGGAAGAGGAAATTGAAAGCTTCCAATAGTCATTGTCGGAGTCTTCTCAATAACATTAATACCATTCACTTGAAATTGTTTCTTTGGAAAGTGCACCGTATGCTCATTACCATTGATATGAAAAGTGACCTTGCTTTTGTTGCAATCAATAACTGCCCCTGCAGTATTTAAAAAGGGTCTACCATTGATAATTGACATGTTGTCGTCCTCGGGCATATCAAGTATAACAAAGTCTGTTAAGATAGTAACATTTGCCACTACAACAAGCACATCCTCACAAACACCAATAGGTATGGCAGTTGATTTGTCAGCCATTTGCAATGATATTTTAGTATGTGTGAGTTTATTCAAATCAAGTCTTTTGTATAAGTAGAAAGGCATGACACTAACACCGGCTCCCAAATCACATAAAGCAGTTTTGACAAAATTTCGTTTAATGGGGCATGGTATAGTTGGTATTCTTGGATCTCCTAGTTTTTTACGTACTCCATCCTTAAAAGAATAATTTGCAAGCATGGTGGAGATTTCAGCTTCCGGTATTTTTCTTTCATTGGTGACAATATCTTTCATATATTTAGCATAAGGGGCCATCTTCAAAATATCAGTCAAACGAGTACGCAAAAAGACTGGCCTAAGCATTTCAGCAAAGCGTTCAAATTCTTCCTCATCTTTTTTCTTAGATGGTTTAGGAGGAAAGGGCATGGGTTTCTGAACCCAAGATTCTCTTTCTTTACCATGTTTTCTAGCATCACTAGGTGAATGTTAATTACCAGATTGAGTTTCAGCATCAGAGATAGAGACATCATTATTATCCTCATAAGGTTTTTCTACCTCAGGTTCACTAGAAGTATGCAAAGTCCTATCATTTTTCTTTTTCTTTTTGGATGGACTAGGTGCATCTACATTACTTCTTTGAGATTATTTTAGGGTGACCTTCAGGATAAAGTGGCTCCTGAGTCATTGTTACCTCCTCTAGTCATTACTCTAACAGCATGATCATTCATATTATTATTCATTTCATTGAGTAATTCACTTTGAGATTTAGCAACTTGTTCTAACTGGGTTTGAACCATAGATGTGTGTTTACTAACACCTTTGACATCATTAACAATTCTAAACAACAAGTCACTTAAGCGATCAATCATGTCAGCATTTCATTTCAATTGTTTCATAACATTTGCATTAAAATGATCTTGTAGGGGATGTCACCTTAATCAAACTTTAATAAAGAATTTACCTCTACCACCTGTGGTGGTGGTGCGTCAACACCATGTATTTCTTCAACAGGTGGTAAATTCTTAACATCCTCAGCTTTAATACATTTTTCCTTCATACATTTCTTTGCCTCTTGCATATCTTCAGGACTGAGAAATAGAATACCCCTCTTCTTCGGAGTGGGTTTAGGCGGTGCTTCAGGAAGTGTCCAATCATCATAATTCTTCAATATGTTATTCAATAGTTCCTCAGCTTGTTCAATAGTTTGTTCCCTGAAAACACAACCAGCACAACTATCTACGTAGTCCCTAGAAGTATCGGTTAGTACATTATAGAAGATATCAAGTATTTCATTTTTCTTAAGAGGATGATTAGGCAAAGCATTAAGTAATTAAAGAAGCCTCCGCCAAGCTTGTGGGAGACTCTCTTCTTCAATTTGCACAAAGTTAAATATTTCCTGTAAGGTAGCTTGTTTCTTATGAACAGGAAAATGTTTTTCAGAGAAGTAATAAATCATATCCTGGGGACTACGCACACAACAAGGAGCAAGAGTGTTATACCTTATCTTAGCATCACCCTTTAACGAGAAAGGAAATAACTTGAGAATATAGTAATAGCAAAAAATTTCATCATGAGCAAATAGGGTGGCTATATCATTTAATTTAGTAAGGTGTGCCACAACAGTTTCAGTTTCATAGCCATGGAAAGGATCAGATTCAACCAAAGTAATTAACTATGGGTCGACAGAGAATTCATAATCCTTATTAGTAATAAAGATAGGTAAAGTAGCAAACTTACGATCATATTTCATTCTAGCATTCAAAGATTTTTCTTTCAACTTGCATAGCAATTTCTTAAGATCATCTCTATCCTTACAAGCAAGAAAGTCTCTAGCTACTTCTCCATCCATAACATAACCCTCAGGTATCTCAGGCAATTCATATCTAGGAGCACTAGTTCTAATAGATGAATCATAGTTTTCAGTTTCAATAATTTCATTAGTTTCAGCATTCTCAATTTCTTTGACTTTAGCAATTTGTTCATCAAGAAATTCACCAAGTGGCAGAGTATTATCAAGCAAAGTACTAGCATCATCATAAGCATCATGCATAGTAGAAGTGGCATCATCGATTACTTGCGACATATCAGAAGCAATAGCAGGTGGTGGTGTTGCAAGCTTACTTAAAACAGAACGTGAATCAAGTGCAGAGCTAGATGGCAGTTCCTTACCTCCCCTCGTCTTAGAGGGAACGATCTTGGTTCTATCATCCTTAAGATTCTTCATAGTGATCAACAGATATAAATCCCAAGTGACTCAGCAAATATAGCTATACTCCCCGGTAACAGCGCCAGAAAAAGGTCCTGATAACCCACAAGTATGCGGGATCGCAACAGTTTTCGAGGGTAGAGTATTCAACCCAAATTTATTGATTCGACACAAGGGGAGCCAAATAATATTTGGAAGTATTAGTAGTTGAGTTGTCAATTCAACCACACCTGGAGACTAAATATCTGCAGTAGCATGATCAATAGAACAGTAGTATAATAATTTGAAAGCAGTGGCAATGATAGTAACGGTAACAGTAACAGTAGTAGCAGCAGTTTTATAGAAGTTGTAACTGTAGTAACAGCAGTAGTAACTTAGCAAACATCAATATGTGAAAAGCTCGTAGCCATTGGATAGGTGATAATGTTGGATAGTATTCATCATATAACAGTCATAACCTAGGGTGACACAGAACTAGCTCCAATTCATCAATGTAATGTAGGCATGTATTCCGTAAATAGTCATACGTGCTTATGGAAAAGAACTTGCATGACATCTTTTGTCCTATGATACGTCTCCAACGTATCTATAATTTTTCATAGTTCCATGCTATTATATTATCTGTTTTGGATGTTTTATATGCATTAATATGCTATTTTATTTTATTTTTGGGACTAACCTATTAACCTAGAGCGCTGTGCCAGTTTCTGTTTTTCCTTGTTTTTGAGTTTTACAGAAAAAGAATATCAAACGAAGTCCAAACGGAATAAAACTTTACGATGATTTTTCTTGGACCTGAAGACATCCACTAAGCTTGGAGAGGGGGTCAGAAGAGTCCCGAGGGGCCCACAAGCCCTCAGGGCGCGCCCTAGGGGGGGCCTGGCTTGTGGGCACCTCGGGAGTCCCCCAACCCTAATTCTTGCTCTATAAATTCCCAAATATTCCCAAACCAACAGAAGTGTCCACTAAAATACTTTTCCGCCGCCGCAAGCCTCTGTTCCCGTGAGATCCCATCTTGGGGCCTTTTCCGGCACACTGCCGGGGGGGTGGGATTCGATCACGGAGGGCCTCTACATCAACCTTGCTGCCCTTCCGATGAAGCGTGAGTAGTTTACCACAGACCTACGGGTCCATAGCTAGTAGCTAGATGGCTTCTTCTCTCTCTTTGATCTTCAATAACATGTTCTCCTCGATGTTCTTGGAGTTCTATCCGATGTAATATTCTTTTGCGGTGTGTTTGTCCAGATCCGATGAATTGTTGATTTATGATTAGATTATCTATGATTATTATTTGAGTCTTTTCTGAACTCTTTTATGCATGATTAAATACCTTTGTATTTCTCTTCGAAGTATCGGTTTGGTTTGGCCAACTAGATTGATTTTTCTTGCAATGGGAGAGGTGCTTAGTTTTGGGTTCAATCTTGCGGTGTCCTCGCCCAGTGACAAAGTAGGGGTAGCGAGGCACGTATTGTATTGTTGCCATCAAGGGTAAAAAGATGGGGTTTTCATCATATTGCTTGAGTTTATCCCTCTACATCATGTCATCTTACTTAAGGCGTTACTCCGTTCTTATGAACTTAATACTCTAGATGCATGCTGGATAGTGGTCGATGTGTGGAGTAATAGTAGTAGATGCAGGCAGGAGTCGGTCTACTTGACATGGACGTGATGCCTATATTCATAATCATTGCCTTGGATATCGTCATAACTTTGCACTTTTCTATCAATTGCTCGACAGTAATTTGTTCGCCCACCGTATGTTTTCTTTCAAGAGAGAAGCCTCTATCGAAACCTATGGCCCCCGGGTCTATTTTCCATCATATATTTTCAGATCTATAAACCAAAAAACCCAAAAATACCTTGCTGCAATTTATTTGTTTTTACTTTGTTTTATGTTTTAGTAATCTTTTATATCTATCT
Source organism: Thinopyrum elongatum (assembly GCA_011799875.1). Taxonomy (NCBI): domain Eukaryota; kingdom Viridiplantae; phylum Streptophyta; class Magnoliopsida; order Poales; family Poaceae; genus Thinopyrum; species Thinopyrum elongatum. The sequence goes on along the minus strand of CM022298.1, from coordinate 548,564,965 downwards.
CTATCAGCTCTCATCCTTGCAAGTGACTGTGAAGGGATTGACAACCCCTTTATCGCGTTGGGTGCAAGTGTTTGATTGTTTGTGCAGGTGCATAGATTGGAGACTTGCTTGTACCTCCTACTGGATTGATACCTTGGTTCTCAAACTGAGGGAAATACTTATCTCTACTTTGCCACATCACCCTTTCCTCTTCAAGGGAAAAACCAACGCAAGCTCAAGAAGTAGCTAGAAGAATTTCTGGTGCCGTTGCGGGGGAGGTTCTACATCAAGCCTACCAAGTACCCACCATAAACCCTCATCTCTTGCATTACATTATTTGCCATTTGCCTCTCGTTTTCCTCTCCCCCACTTATAAAACATTTTCAGAAAAGCACAAAAATATTTGCCTTTTTATTCGCCCTTTTTCCGTTCATCTTTTTGTTTGCTTTTTGGTTGCTTGTGTGCTAGATTGCTTGCTTTGTCACGATGTCTCAAGAAAATACCAAATTGTGTGACTTTTCCAATACTAATAATAATGATTTTATTAGTACTCCGATTGCTCCCGCCACTAGTGCGGAATCTTATGAAATTAATGCCGCTTTGTTGAATCTTGTTATGAAAGATGAATTTTCTGGCCTTCCTAGTGAAGATGTTGCATCCCATCTAAATACTTTCGTTGAGTTGTGTGATATGCAAAAGAAAAAAGATGTGGATAATGATATTGTTAAATTGAAGCTATTTCCGTTCTCTCAACGAGATTGTGCTAAAACTTGGTTTTCATCTTTGCCTAAAAATAGTATTGATTCATGGAATAAGTGTAAAGATGTTTTTATTTCCAAGTATTTTCCTCCCGCTAAGATCATCTCCCTTAGGAATGATATAATGAATTTTAAGCAACTTGATCATGAACATGTTGCACAATCTTGGGAGAGGATGAAATTGATGACAAGAAATTGCCCTACTCATGGTTTAAGTTTATGGATGATCATCAAAAAAATTATTCGGGATTGAATTTTGCATCTAGAAATATTTTGGATTCAGCCACGGGTGGTACTTTTATGGAAATCACATTAGGAGAAGCTACTAAACTCCTAGATAATATTATGGCAAATTACTCTCAATGGCATACCGAAAGATCTTCTACTAGTAAAAAAGCGCATGTGATTGAAGAAATTAATACTTTGAGTGGAAAGATGGATGAACTTATGAAATTGATTGCTAGTAAGAGTGCTCCTATTGATCCTAATGATATGCCTTTGTCTACTTTGATTGAGAACAATAATGAATCCATGGATGTGAATTTTGTTGGAAGGAACAATTTTGGTAATAACGCTTATAGAGGTAATTACAACCCTAGGCCATTTCCTAGTAATTCCTCTAATAATTATGGTAATTCCTACAACAATTCTTATGGAAATTATAATAAAATACCGTCTGATCTTGAGAACAATATTAAAGATTTCATTAATTTCCACAAAGTTTTCAATGCTATGGTTAAAGAAAAATTGCTCAAGATTGATGATTTAGCTAGGAACGTTGATAGAATTTCTCTTGATATTGATTCTTTGAAAATTAGATCTATGCCACCCAAGCATGATATTAATGAATATCTTAAAGCTATTAAAATTTCTATTGATGAGTGTAAAGAAAGAACCGCTAGGATGAGTTCTAAGCGAGATTGGTTTGTAAAAGCGTGTTCTTCTAGTTTTTGAATAATGATGAAGATCTTAAAGTTATTGGTATGAATACTATTGAATCTTTTTTTCTAATATTAATCTTGATAAAGATGGGACTTGAGATGAGTCAACTTTAGTTAGAAGGCGTCCCAATAATTTGGAGTTTAAAGATGTTAATGATAAAATTGATAAAAGTGGGGTTGGAGAGGGCAAGACTTTAAGTAGCGACGAACCCACTCTTTTGGATTTCAAGGACTTTAATTATGATATTTTTTCTTTGATAGATTTTATTTCCTTGTTGCAATCCATGCTTAATTCACCTCATGCTTATAATCAAAATAAAGCTTTTACTAAACATATCGTTGATGCTATGATGAAATCCTTTGAGGAAAACTTGAGTTGGAAGCTTCTATCCCTAGAAAGCTTTATGATGAGTGGGAACCTACTATTAAGATCAAAATTAAATATTATGAGTGCTTTGCTTTGTGTGATTTGGGTGCTAGCGTTTCCACGATTCCAAAAACCTTATGTGATGTGTTAGGTTTCCGTGAATTTGATGATTGTTCTTTGAATTTGCATGTAGCGGATTCCACTATTAAGAAACCTATGGGAAGGATTAATGATGTTATTATTGTTGAAAATAGGAATTATGTGCCCGTAGATTTTATTGTGCTTGATATAGATTGCAATCCTACATGTCCTATTATTCTTGGTAGACCTTTCTTTAGAACGATTGGTGCAATTATTGATATGAAAGAAGGAAACATTAGATTTCAATTTCCGTTGAGGAAGGGCATGGAACACTTTCCAAGAAATAAAATTAAATTTCCATATGAATCTACTATGAGGGCCACTTATGGTTTGCATACCAAAGATGACAATACCTGGATCTATGTTTTATGCCTAGCTAGGGGCGGTAAACAATAGCGCTTGTTGGGAGGCAACCCAACTCTATTTTTAAGTGTTTGTTTTTGGTTATATTATTCAATAAATAAAAATTATTACCTATGTATTAATTGTGTTATGGTGTTTTAATTAGTGTTTGAGCCAAGTAATACCTTTGGGATGGTCTACGGTGATAGTTGATTTGATCTTGCTGAAAAACAGAAACTTTTGCACTCATTGCCAGAATTTTGAAAAATCACAGAAATGTGATTTTGATCTGAATTTTTTTTTTAAATATTAATATTAAAATTTACCACGTTGTCCTAATTTTTCAGGATTTTTGGAGTTACAGAAGTATACGAAATCTCCAGATTACTACAGACTGTTCTGTTTTTGACAGATTCCGTTTCTATGTGTTGTTTGCTTATTTTGATGAATCTATGGGTAGTGTCGGGGGGTATGAACCATGGAGAAGTTGGAATACAATAGATATTACACCAATATAAATAAAGAATGAGTTCACAACAGTACCTAAAGTGGTGATTTATTTTTTATATACTAACGGATCTCATGAGTTTTCTGTTGAGTTTTGTGTTGTGAAGTTTTCAAGTTTTGGGTAAAGATTTGATGCACTATGGAATAAGGAGTGGCAAAAGCCTAAGCTTGGGGATTCCCAAGGCAACCCAAGGTAATATTCAAGGACAACCAATCATCTAAGCTTGGGGATGCCCCAGATGGCATCCCCTCTTTCGTCTTCGATCCATCGGTAAATTTACTTGAGGCTATACTTTTATTCACCACATGATATGTGTTTTGCTTGGAGCATCTTGTATGATATGAGTCTTTGATTTTTAGCTTGACACAAGCATCCTTTCTGTACACATCTTTTGAGAGGGACACACATGAATCGTGAATTTATTAGAATACTCTATGTGCTTCACTTATATCTTTTGAGCTAAGCAGTTTGCTCTAGTGCTTCACTCATATATTTTTAGAGCACGGCGGTGGTTTCATTTTATAGAAATTTTTGAACTCTCATGCTTCACTTATATTATTTTGAGAGTCTCTAAACAGCATGGTAACTTGCTTAGGTTATGAATTTAGTCCTAATATGATGGGCATCCAAGAGGGATATAATAAAAACTTTCATATAAAGAGCATTGAATACTATGAGAAGTTTGATTCCTTGCATTTGTTTTGAGATATAAAGATGGTGATATTAGAGTCATGCTAGTGAGTAATTGTGTATTGGTAGAAATACTTTTGTTAAAGTTTTTGATTCTGTAGCATGCACGTATGGTGAAGTGTTATATGATGAAGTCGGAGCATGATTTATTATTTGATTGTCTTCCTTATGAGTGGCGGTCGGGGACGAGCGATGGTCTTTTCCTACCAATCTATCCCCCTAGGAGCATGCGTGTAGTACTTTGTTTTGATAGCTAATAAATTTTTGCAATAAGTATGTGAGCTCTTTATGACTAATGTCGAGTCCATGGATTATACGCACTCTCACCCTTCCACCATTGCTAGCCTCTCTAGTACCGTGCAACTTTCGCCGGTGCATTAAACCCTCCATATACCTTCCTCAAAACAGCCACCATACCTACCTATTATGGCATTTCCATAGCCATTCCGAGATATATTGCGATGCAACTTCCACCGTTCCTTTATTATGACACGCACCATCATTGTCATATTGCTTTGCATGATCATGTAGTTGGCATAGTATTTGTGGCAAAGCCACCGTTCATATTTTTTATACATGTCACTCTTGATCATTGCACATCCCGGTACACCGCCGGATGCATTCATATAGAGTCATACTTTGTTCTAGTATCGAGTTGTAATTCTTGAGTTGTAAGTAAATAAAAGTGTGATGATCATCATTATTAGAGCATTATCCCGTGTGAGGAAAGGATGATGGAGGCTATGATTCCCCCACAAGTCGGGATGAGACTCCGGACGAAGAAAAAAAATATAAAAAGAAAAGAAAAGAGAGAAGGGACAATGTTAGTATCATTTTTCCACACTTGTGCTTCAAAGTAGCACCATGATCTTCATGATAGAGAGTCTCCTATTTTGTCACTTTCATATACTAGTGGAAATTTTTCATTATAGAACTTTGCTTGTATATTCCAATGATGGGCTTCCTCAAATTGCCCTAGGTCTTCGTGAGCAAGCGAGTTGGATGCACACTCACTTAGTTTCTTTTTGAGCTTTCATACACTTATAGCTCTAGTGCATCCGTTGCATGGAAATCACTACTCACTCACATTGATATCTATTGATGGTCATCTCCATAGCCTGTTAATATACCTAATTGAGGTGAGACTTTCTCCTTCTTTTTGTCTTCTCCGCAACCACCATATTCTATTCCACCTATAGTGCGTGAAAGTTAAAAAAGTTTGAGAACACCAAAAGTATGAAAAAATTGCTTGGCTTGTCATCGGGGTTGTGCATGATAAAATACTTTGTGTGATGAAGATGGAGCATAGCCAGACTATATGATTTTGTAGGGATAACTTTCTTTGGCCATGTTATTTTGAGAAGACATGATTGCTTTATTAGTATGCTTGAAGTATTATTGTTTTTATGTCAATATTCATGCCATAATAAAGAAGATTACATGGATAAATATGCTAGGTAGCATTCCACATCAAAAATTATGTTTTTATCATTTACCTACTCGAGGACGAGTAGGAATTAAGCCTGGGGATGCTTGATACGTCTCCAACGTATCTATAATTTTTGATAGTTCCATGCTATTATATTATCTATTTTGGATGTTTTATATGCATTAATATGCTATTTTATATTATTATTGGAACTAACCTATTAACCTAGAGCCCAGTGCCAGTTTCTGTTTTTTCCCTGTTTTTGAGGTTTACCGAAAAGGAATATCAAACGGAGTCCAAACGGAATAAAACTTTACGATGATTTTTCTTGGACCAGAAGACATCCACATAGCTTGGAGAGGGGGTCAGAAAAGTCCCGAGGGGCCCACAAGCCCTCAGGGCGCGCCCTAGGGGGGGCGCCCTGGCTTCTGGGCACCTCGGGAGTCCCCCAACCCTAATTCTTGCTCTATAAATTCCCAAATATTCCCAAACCAACAGAAGCATCCACCAAAATACTTTTCCGCCACCGCAAGCCTCTGTTCCCGTGAGATCCCATCTTGGGGCCTTTGCCGGCACCCTATCGGTGGGGGATTCGATCACGGAGGGCCTCTACATCAACCTTGCTGCCCTTCTGATGAAGCGTGAGTAGTTTACCACGGACCTACGGGTCCATAGCTAGTAGCTAGATGGCTTCTTATCTCTCTTTGTTCTTCAATACAATGTTATCCTTGATGTTCTTGGAGTTCTATCCGATGTAATATTCTTTTACGGTGTGTTTGTCGAGATCCGATGAATTGTCGATTTATGATTAGATTATCTATGAATATTATTTGAGTCTTTTCTGAACTCTTTTATGCATGATTAAATATCTTTGTATTTCTCTTCGAATTATCGGTTTGGTTTGGCCAACTAGATTGGTTTTTCTTGCAATGGGAGAGGTGCTTAGTTTTGGGTTCAATCTTGCGGTGTCCTCACCTAGTGACATAGTAGGGGTAGCGAGGCACGTATTGTATTGTTGCCATCAAGGGTAAAAAGATAGGGTTTTCATCATATTGATTGAGTGTATCCCTCTACATCATGTCATCTTACTTAAGGCGTTATTCCGTTCTTATGAACTTAATACTCTAGATGCATGCTGGATAGCGGTCGATGTGTGGAGTAATAGTAGTAGATGAAGGCAGGAGTCGGTCTACTTGACACGGATGTGATGCCCATATTCATAATCATTGCCTTGGATATTGTCATAACTTTGCGCTTTTCTATCAATTGGTCGATAGTAATTTGTTCACCCACCATATGTTTTCTTTCAAGAGAGAAGCCTCTAGTGAAACCTATGGCCCCCGGGTCTATTTTCCTTCATATATTTTCATATCTATAAACCAAAAAACCCAAAAATACCTTGCTGCAATTTATTTGTTTTTACTTTGTTTTACGTTTTAGTAATCTTTTATATCTATCTCTATCAGATCTCATCCTTGCAAGTGACCGTGAAGGGAGTGACAACCCCTTTATCGTGTTGGGTGCAAGTGTTTGATTGTTTGTGCAGGTGCATAGATTGGAGACTTGCTTGTACCTCCTACAGGATTGATACCTTGGTTCTCAAACTGAGAGAAATACTTATCTCTACTTTGCTGCATCACCCTTTCCTCTTCAAGGGAAAAAGCAATGCAAGCTTAAGAAGTAGCATCCTACCCTCCCGTGGCAGCGGGCTCCATAAGGAAACTAAGGGATATTAAGGCCTCCTTTTAATAGAGAACTAGAACAAAGCATCAACACATAGTGAATACATGAACTCCTCAAATTACGGTAATCACTAGAAAGAATCCCAATTATTGTCACCTAGGGGTATGCGGATCATAACTCGTAATAGTTGCATATAACTTGCATGGTAGGATCAAGAACACAAATATATTGGTGAAAACATAAACGGTTCAGATCTGAAATCATGGCACTCGGGCCCCAGTGACAACCATAAAGCATAGCAAAGTCATAGCAACATCAATCTCAGAACATAGTGGATACTAGGGATCAAGCCCTAACAAAACTAACTCGATTACATGATGAATCTCATCCAACCCATCACGGTCCAGCAAGCCTACAAAGAGATTACTCACTCCCGACGGTGAGCATCATGAAATTGGTGATGGAGGATGGTTGATGATGACGAAGATGGAAGATCCCCCTCTCGGCCTTTCCGAAGCACCGAACGGACTCCATATCTGGCCTCCCGATGAAGAACAGGAGGTGGTGACAGCTCTGTATCGTAAAACGCGATGAAACTTCCTCTCTTATTTTTGTCTCAAAAATAGGAATTTATAGGTTCGAGATTAGGGTCAACGGAGCCTCGTGGGCCCCACTACCCACCAGGGCGTGCCAGAGGGGGGTGGCGCACCCTGGTGCCTAGTGGGCAACTGGGGGCCCCTCTAGTGGGTCCTGGTTCTAGTATTTTTTTCTTTTATTCCAAATTAATTCTCCAAAAAGTTTCGTCCAATTCTAAGAACTTTTATTTCTGCACAAAAACAACACCATGGTAGTTCTGCTGAAAACAGCGTCAGCCTGGGTTATTCATTCAAATCATGCAAATTAGAGTCCAAAACAAGAGCAAAAGTGTTTGGAAAAGTAGATACGATGGAGATGTATCAGATATTTACATTAAGGTGACAATCTCATGGCTCCAGCCATCATGCCGTGACACGTAGGTCACTTAACATTACAACATATAACCATCTGATACATAAACTCATTATCATGACGAAGGCTATACCACATCATATGCAAACCCCGCAAAACCAAGTTAGACGTCCTCTAATTGGTTTGGCAAATTTTAATTACGTGGCTTCTAGGGTTTCCGGAAAAACCTAGCTACCTACGTGCACACTATAAAGTGATAATCCTTGTTGCTAGATTAACTTTTGGGGTGTGTGAAAGAAGAGACTTAATTAAAAATCTCGTTCCCTGACACGTCTCCGACGTATCTATAATTTTTCATTGTTCCATGCTGTTATATTATCAATCTTGGATGTTTTATATTCATTTTATAGCAACTTTATATCATTTTTTGGGACTAACCTATTGACATAGTACCCAGTGCCAGTTGTTGTTTTTTGCTTGTTTTTTACTTTGCAGAATATCAAAACCAAACGGATTCTATATGCCACGAAACTTTTTGGAGAATTTTTTCTGGACAGAAGACACCTAGGAGGCCCAAGAAGTACACCAGAGGGGCCCTGTGGGGCCCAGTAGTACCCTGGCGTGCCCTGGTGGGTAGTGAGGCCCACAGGCACCCCCTCCATCAACTATCAGCTCTATAAATACTGTAAAATCCCAAAAACCCTATGGAAGTTGAGAGAAAACAGTTTCCGCCGCCGCAAGTTCCAGAACCACGAGATCCAATCTAGAGGCCTTCTCCGGCACTCTGTCAGAGAGGTCAACGATCACAGAGGGGTTCTTCATCGTCACCCTTGCCCTCCGATGATGCGTGAGTAGTTTACTATAGACCTATGAGTCCATAGGTAGTAGCTAGATGGCTTCTTCTCTCTTTTTGATCTTCAATACAATGTTCTCCTCGATGTTCTTGGAGATCTATTTGATGTAATGACTTTTTGCGGTGTGTTTGTTGGGATCCGATGAATTGTGAGTTTATGATTAGATCTATCTATGAATATTAATTGAGTCTTTGTTGAACTCTTTTATGCATGATTGTTATAGCCTCGTATTTCTTCTCCGAAACTTTCGTTTGGTTTGGCCAACTAGATTGATTTTGTTTGCCAAGGGAAGAGGTGCTTTGTGATGGGTTCGATCTTGCGGTGCTCAATCTCAGTGACAGAAAGAGACATGACACGCATATATCATTGCCATTAAGGATAAAAAGATGGGGTCTATTCCTACATGAATAGATCTTGTCTACATCATGTCATCGTTCTTATTGCATTACTCGGTTTTTCCATGAACTTAACACACTAGATGCATGCTGGATAGCGGTCGATGTGTGGAGTTATAGTAGTAGATGCAGAATCGTTTCGGTCTACTTATCTTGGATGTGATGCCTATATACATGATTATTGCCTTGGATATCGTCATAATTATTTGCTTTTATATCAATTGCCCAACAGTAATTTGTTTACCCACTGTATGCTATTTTCTTGAGAGAAGCCTCTAGTGAAATCTACGGCCCCCGGGTCTATTTCCTACCATATCAAAACCCAAAAATACCTTGCTGCACTTTTTCTTTATTTATTTATTTTTGTGTTTTTGTTAGATCTATTTATCCAATCTCGTACAATTTAATCTATCTCAATACCGAGGAGGGATTGACAACCCCTCTTACGCGATGGGTTGCAAGTATTTGTTATTTGTGTGCAGGTGCTGTTTACATAGGGTGGGTGGATCCTCCTACTGGATTGATAACCTTGGTTTCATAACTGAGGGAAATACTTACCGTTGTTGTGCTGCATCATCCTCTCCTCTTCGGGGAAATACCAACGCAGATACAAGCAATCATTCCCCCAAAGTAAACTTCGTCTAATAGGCGTGACACCCTAGAAGATCATCCATCTTCATCGCCCCTTGCGTATGCGACGGTTCACTATTCTTGACTATGGTGAAGCCCAAGGAACTGTTAGTAAATCGTCGACAGCCAGAGCCGATCGATTATCAGAACCTTGTGAAAAGTGACACCATGTCGTCAATGAACTGAACCGAAGCAACACTCGAGGGAAGCATGGCAAGAACATCACCCTCACATCCATATGTGATCTAGATCTCAACCTGCATCTACTCATAGAAACGCTCATGTTGCCACTATTGGGAAACGTAGTAGAAAAGAAAAAAATTCTGCCCGACGATCACCCAAGAACAATATGAAGATGCATATATGATTTGGATCAACGATCGTTACCGACTTCAGGAGTGCAGTGGAAGTAGATGAGTCAGTGTAGATCATACTTGGAATCATTCGAACATCGATGACGATCCCGCAAACCGCCCTTGAACCATGCCTCGAACGGAAGACTGAAAGCACAGCCTCTCTACTTGGTTGCAAGCGTACGGTCTTCATGATCCGGAAGCGCTTCGCCGTCCAGAGCTAACCATTGCTGGAGAATTAGAGGGAGGAGATTATAATCACACGGAGCTTCTAATTATGAGGATTAGAGGTGGCTAGGGCTAGCTCTAATTAGTCAACTAGGACCAACAAGAAATAGAACTAGATCAACTAGAGGAGGCTCCAAAAACTTGTGTATTTCAATTGGGCACCAAACCTCCACTATATATAGGTTAGAGGGGAGAGGGAGGGCTGCCACCAAGGAGGGAAACCCTCCTTGGGGCGTCCAACTAAGGAGAGGAGGAGTAGGACTCGTCCCCTACTCCTACTCGCCCCCCTTCCTTAGGGAAGGGAGGCACTTTCCCACTTGGGCCTTTTTGGCCCAAGTTTCGTTCCACCTCTTGGCCTTATTAGGCCCATTGATATTAAATTAAATATATATTTGTTCTAAAAAAATTCATTGCATTATATATATAATTTAACATCCCCGGAAACATTTTCCACCTACATATGTTAATAGGTAATACCTGGTATTACCCGATACTCACCGAAACCCTTCCGGTGACCCTGAAACGCTTTCGGAACCTCTCGGAACTATTCCGGACATTAATGAAACAATTCGACAAATAAATTTTCATCACTCCTGTCCCACTAAGACTCAGCACATTATGATTACCTTAAGCTTGTGACCCCGTAGGTTCGGTAAACCATAGACATGAATGAAACCCCTTCGTTCAATGACCGATAGTGGAACCATGGACATCCATATCGGTCCCTATGATTACACGAATGATATTCGAGTGAATCTATGGTTATCATGTTATGTTCCCTTTGCTTGGTGATACTTTAAAAAAAACCGATGTGCATCGGTATCCTCCTGAGTCATCACTATGCTCACAATATCGTTGCTCCCGTTACTGGTTTTGTTCTTCTTTCTCGTTGACGTGTTTCGGCATCCCCGTGACGTAGTCACCTGTATCTAGCCAGACGATGATGGATGATGTCACACCAAGAGGGCCCTAAGTATCTCTCCATCGTTGGAGGAGCAAATCTCTAGTGAAGAATTCAGCTATGTTTGAGACTAAAATGTGTAATATCCGGAAGAACACCAGTCATGAGTTGATGGTGATAACTTAAAAGAAAGAACAAAACCAAAGGATTAATGAGACTTACATGCCTAGGGAAGTTCATTGTTTACGCCACTCTTAAAAAGTTAGATAATTTTTCTGTTGAGTGTGAGAAATATTGAAAGTAAAACTATAAGAAGTTTAGAGGCGGAAAGAAAAGAAGAGTGCAATGTCAAGCTCAGGTATGACTGTCATACAAGTTATAAGATGTAGAGAAAGTCGGTCAAGTAAAGTATGATTCTTGAGAATTGTGATTAAATTGTTAAACACTAAATTCTTCGGGAATTATGGTTAAAAGTTGACCACAAGGAAACCGACTCGATTGCATATTGTTGTGAATTTATGCAAGAATTACTAAGGCCTAATGACCAATAAATTAATGAGGTTAAAATATGTGTTGAAAATTTTGTAAAAGTTATGATACTTTCTCATCAACATATTACCTCTGAATTTATTGTCATAATTCATTTTAGAGTTTTATACACTCTAGCCCATTGCATAGAAGTTGCAAGAAGATTGTTCATAAGAGAACAATAGTTGTTTGATGTAATGAACAAAATGACCATACTCCTATTGTGAATAGGACATAAGTTATGAATATCGATGATAGAATTGAACATCCATAACACCAACGCTAAATATCGCAAGACTAAAAGAATACCACATATGTGTGGCACTGCATTTAGTCACATTGGAGAAACCCGCATGGAGAAATTCCATAGTGATGGATTTTGGAGTCATGCGATTATGAATCATCTGACACTTGCAATTTTCATCCAAATAGTGAAGTAAACTAAAATACCGTTCATAGGCCATAAAGAAGGAGCAACAAAATAATTGGAAATATGCATATTGATGTATATAGTTCAACAAGTGTTGTTGCAAGCAGTGGATTTATCTACCTTCAAGGATGACTCAAGTAGATACATGTATTTACTAATTGAGACATAAATCTGGTTCTTTTGAAATGTTTTAAAAGATTTCCAGAATGAAGTAGAAATTATTGTATCAAAAAAATTATGTTTCTACAATTGGATTGCAGAAAAGAATATTTGAGTTACAAATTTAGCGAATGCCTGATGAGCTGTGAAAAATATTTTATAGCTTGCACCTCCTCTAAACACTACTAAGAGTAGAGTGTTTCGAGTAGATGTAATCAAGCTATGTATGACATGGTGCGATCAAAGATGACATTAATTATTTCACCAATATACTTTTTATGTGATGCTTTAGAGAATGTGGCTTTTACCACTAGTAGAAAAATGACCTTACGTTCGCATCATTAGTCCCGGCTTGACTATGGCCTAGGACTAATGGCCGGTTCCAACGGCTAGGGCACGGGCATCAATAGTCCCGGTTCGTTTTGTACCTCTAGTCCCGGTTTGTGACACAAACCGGGACTAAAGGGGTGGTGGCAGGCTGGTGTCAGGCTGGCGCCCCCACGAGCCCCTTAGTCCCGGTTTGTATCACAGACCGGGACTAGAGGTAGACCTTTAGTCCCGGTTTGTATAACCAACCGGGACTATAAATGCCCCTATATAAACCCTTCCTCCAGCTCGAGCCCATTCTCTTTGTTTTCCCCTTTCTCACCTCTGTTCTTCCCCTTGCTCGAGCTCACCTCCATTTTTGCCAAAGATTTGTCAAGATTTGAAGGCACCCCATCTATCCAAGTGTTCACAAAGGTTAGCAACTTTGTCCTTTCATCTCTCATTGCTAGATTAGCTTGTGCAATGCTCTATAAGTATAGTGATTTGTGGGTTTTAGTTTGGGAGTAATTTTGTGGGAGTTTATTTGATTTATATGCAATTTGAGCTCAAATTGACTTCTTAGTTTGCATATGTAGGTGTGGTTTACTTTGTGCCTTACCGTCCCCGTCCTAACCACCTTCGATCGCTCGTACCGTCTCGTCGCCAGCACCACCTTGGTGAGCCTCTTGTTCTTATCCTTTTTATAAAAAAAATCATGTTTGTATAGTTACTTGTATAATTTTCTTACCTGTATGGTTGTTTGTTATACATAGTGGCATGGTTTTGATATCCGTCCCCGTCGGCCCTCTTTCGGTTTATGATTCGGATGTGGTATATATATTCTCTTTTATAACTATTTTGTTGCATTTCGTGTTTATGACAATTATGCCCATGAAGTTGACATAGATATTTTTATCTAGGAGGTATGTGAACCGGAAATTGCAACCAACCCTCTTGTCGAGAAGTTAAATTTAGTTGAAAAAGAAAATGAGTATTTGAAAGAAAAATTGAAAAGAATTGAAGAGAAGATGAAACTGGAGTTGTATGTTGCCGATGTAGTCGATGATCACAAGATCAAGATGGATGCAATGCGCTTGAAGATTAGAAAGATTAGAAAATATGTCGTTAATAAAGAGGCTTGGTATCACTATGCTGTTGGATCATTTGTTAACTTAGTTGTGATCTTGATCGCATTTGTTGTTGCATTTAAATGCTTTAGCTAGAGAGTTTGTATGTTGTTTTATGACAATAAGTGTGTATGAACTTGTATTAATTTGGTCTTTTCGGTGTTGTGTAATGAAGATAAGCCGACAATGGATGTACGATGACCGACGCTCTCCCCAGTTCATTGATGGTATGCGTACTTTTCTGCTTGCGACTGAGGCAAACAAGCGGCCGGATGGTTTTATGTGTTGTCCATGTGGTGTCTATAAGAATGATAGCAATTACTCTAACTCAAGAACCATTCACGTCCACATTTTTACGTCCGGTTTCATGTCTGGCTATAACTGTTAGACCAAGCACGGAGAAAGAGGGGTTCTAATGGAAGAGAATGAAGAAGAAGAGGATGATGACAACTATCCTGGCCATGGGTTCCCTGAATACGATGGTACTACAATGGGGGAAGAAGCTGAAGAAGAGGCATCAAATGAGCCCACAGACGATCTTGGTCGGGCCATTGCTGATGCAAAGAGAAACTACGCAAGTGAAAAGGAGAAGTTGAAGTTGCAGCGCATGTTAGAGGATCACAAGAAATTGTTGTACCCAAATTGCAAAGATGACAAGAAAAAGCTGGGTACCACACTGGAATTGCTGCAATGGAAGGACGAGAATGGTGTATCTGACAAGGGATTTGAAAAGTTGCTGATAATGTTAAAGAAGATGCTTCCAAAGGACAACGAATTGCCCGACAGTACGTACGAAGCAAAGAAGGTTGTCTGCCCTCTAGGATTAGAGGTGCAGAAGATACATGCATGCCTTAATGACTGCATCCTCTACTACGGTGAGGAGTAGGAGAATTTGAATGCATGCCTGCCTGCTATGCAGTGCGTTGTGCTATAAGATCAGCCGTGATGACCCTGGTGATGTTGAGGGCGAGCGCCCCAGGAAGAGGATTCCTGCCAAAGTGATGTGGTATGCTCCTATAATACCACGATTGAAACATTTTTTTCCAAAACAAAGAGCATGCCAAGTTGATGCGATGGCACAAAGAAGACTGTAAGAAAGACGGGAAGTTGAGAGTACCCGCTGACGGGTCATAGTGGAGAAAAATCGAGAGAAAGTGGTGGGACTTTGCAGATGATGCAAGGAACGTATGGTTTGCTTTAAGTGCAGATGGCATTAATCCTTTTGGGGAGCAGAGGAGCAATCATAGCACCTGGCCAGTGACTCTATGTATCTATAACCTTCCTCCTTCACTACTGGAATCAGGGAATTTGCCATCAGCCAGTTCTTTGCCGTCTGCTAGCTGACGGCAAAGAAGGTCTTGGTCGTCTGCTTACAAAAAATGAACGGCAAAGAACTGGCAGATGGCAAAGATACAATTTGCCATCAGCCTATTCTTTGTCGTCCCCTGGCTGACGGCAAAGAATCTTTGTCGTCCGCCAACAGACGGCAAAGAGATGGGTGGGGTCCATTTTAGGCCAGCGATGTAATGGTCCACCCCCCCCCCCCCCTCTTTGCCGTCTGCCAGCGGACGGCAAAGAGCCAAAAGGCAGACGACAAAGAGGAACCTAGCTAACGGCCGTTACCCCCGGCCCCACCCACCTAGCTATAGCCCCGCCCCAACCCCTCTCGCTCTACCTCTCTCTCTCTCCCCTCACCTCACCCGCGCGCCGCCCCCGTAGACCGAGTCGCTCCCGGCCCGCGCCACCCCCGAAGCCCAAGCCGCCGCAGGCCAGCCCCGCCCCGCCGCCGGCCCGCCGGCCCGCCCCGCCCAGCGGACCCAGGCCGCCCTGCCCCGCCCCATCGCCGGAGCCGCGCCCCGCCGCCCCGGCCCGCCGCCGGAGCCGCACCGCCCCTCCTCGCGGCCTTCCTCCACCGCCCCCCCTCCCCGTGGCCTGCCTCCACCGGCCGACCTCACCGGAGCTAGGTGAGTTGTCCTCTGTTTTTTCTGTTTTTTTAGATTTAGTTTAGTTTAGTTTAGTTTTAGGTTTAGATTTAGTTTAGTTTAGGTTTAGTTTAGGTTTTTTTCTGTTTTTTAAGAAGAAAGAAAAAAGATGAAAAAAAAGAAGTAGAAGAAGAAAAGAAGGAAGAAGAAGATGAAAAATAAGAAGAAGAGGTAGAAGAAGAAGATGAAAAAGAAGGAAGAAGAAGATGAAAAAAAGAAGTAGAAAAGTAGAAAAAGAAGGAAAAGAAGGTCGAGGGGTCGAGGGTCGAGGGGTCGATGGTCGCCGAGGGGTCGAGGATCGCCGAGGGGTCGAGGGTCGAGGATTGCCGAGGGGTTGGGGTCGAGGGTCGAGGATTGCCGAGGGGTCGAGGGTCGAGGATTGACAAGGGGTCGAGGGTCGCCGAGGGGTCGAGGGTCGAGGATCGCCGAGGGGTCGAGGATCGAGGAGTCAAGGGTCGAGGGGTCGAGGGTCGAGGGGTCGAGGGTCGAGGATCTCCGAGGGGTCGACGTCGAGGGGTGAGGGGTCGGGATCTCTGAGGGGTCGAGGGTCGAGGGTCGCCGAGGGGTCGAGGGGTCGAGGGTCGAGGGGTCGAGGGTCGAGGATCACCGAGGGCGAGGGGTCGAGGATCGAGGGGTCGAGGGGTCGATGGTCGAGGATCTCCGAGGGGTCGAGGGTCGAGGGTTGCCGAGGGGTCGAGGGTCGAGGATCGCCGAGGGGTCGAGGGGTCGAGGGTCGAGGAACGAGCAGTGCGAATCGTTTTTTACAACTTGGCGGTGGCTTCCTGTTGTAAATATTTAGTTAGGTTGATGGAAAAACAATAATGCTATGTTACTCATCTTTGGATTTAAATGTGCAGTGGTTTCGTCATTGCGAGGGTCTGGTTATCGAAGAGCTCCGCCCCTGCGTTCGTGGGTGAGCACAAATGACATCTCCTCCTCCCCCCTTAATTATTTGCTCTGTTCCGGTCTTCGTGCCGATGAAACTTGCTAGCTATAGGTGTCTTCAATCATCAGTATGTGTGACCAGTATGCGTCTCCCGTTCGAAAGGGTTATAGTTATAAATATGCATGCATTTGCATATTTATAACCGTGATTCTTTTGAATTGTACAACGTTATCCATGGACAGCCCGAGTATGTGTAGATTGGGTTCGTTTTCCCATATGCTCTGCTCCGGATCAGACGCATAAATTTTGTCAGTGCCTCCCTGTTGTTCTCCAGGTATACATCATCTCTGTTTATTGCAGAGACGTGTATCAGGAGAACAGCGGGGAGGTGCTGCCAAAATTTTGCGTCGGATCCGGAGTAGAGCATGGGAAAACAAACCCAATCTACACATACTCGGGTGGGATTAGGACCTATCTTTACCTATTAGAGTGTAGGTTGCATGGACGTAATAAAATTGACAAACTAGATTAACTGATGAATATATACATGGTGAATTATATATATATTTCTTGTGTGTCTAGTAGCTAGGCAAGATGAGTGATCGTGCGTGGATGTACACCGGTCACACTAGTCAAAAAGGCATGACCAATGAATGGTTAACAAAAACCAAGGGGTTTGTGAGAGCCGCATTTGCAAATGGCCAGAAGAAAACCTGGTGCCCCTGTGTCTGGTGCGACAATTGGCACAAGAGGACAGAGGAAGAAATGGGCAAACACCTGCAGAAGAGTGGTTTTAGGCCCGATTATACGGTGTGGACATTTCATGGTGAGTCTGCCCAATGTGCCAGAGCTTAGGTGGTTAGTCGTCGCACCGACGAGTGTAGGATCGAAAGTAGGTCTAGAGGGGGGGTGATTAGACTACTTGACCAAATAAAAATATAGCCTTTTTCCCAATTTTAAGTCTTGGCAGATTTTAGCAACTTAGCACAAGTCAAGCAATCAACCTACACACGCAATTCTAAGAGTGTAGCAGCGGAAAGTAAAACATTGCTTATGAAGGTAAAGGGAAGGGTTTGGAGAAGGCAAACACAATGTAGCCATGAGGATTTTTGGTGTGGTTTCGATAGGTGGTGCTATCGTACATCCACGTTGATGGAGACTTCAACCCGCGAAGGGTAACGGTTCCGCGAGTCCACGGAGGGCTCCACCCACGAAGGGTCCACGAAGAAGCAACCTTGTCTATCCCACCATGGCCATCGCCCAAGAAGGACTTGCCTCACTCGGGTAGATCTTCACGAAGTAGGCGATCTCCTTGCCCTCACAAACTCCTTGGTTCAACTCCACAATCTTGTCGGAGGCTCCCAAGTGACACCTAACCAATCTAGGAGACACCACTCTCCAAAAGGTAATAAATGGTGTGTTGATGATGAACTCCTTGCTCTTGTGCTTCAAATGATAGTCTCCCCAACACTCAACTCTCTCTCTCACAGAATTGGATATGGTGGAAAGATGATTTGAGTGGAAAGCAACTTGGGGAAGGCTAGAGATCAAGTTCTTGTGGTAGGAATGGAATGTCTTGATCTCAACACATGAGTAGGTGGCTCTCTCTCAGAAAATGAGTAGTGGAAGTGTAGGCACGTTCTAATAGCTCTCTCTTGAATAGAGAAGGGGGTGGAGGGCATATATAGCCTCCACACAAAATCCAACCGTTACACACATTTGTCTCAACTCGGTCAGACCGAATAGAAGAACTCGGTGAGACCGATTCAATTCAGAATGTGAACGTTAGGAATCTCGGTGGGACCGATATACTCAACTCGATGAGACCGATGTGCTAGGGTTAGGGCAAGACCTCATCTCGGTGTGACCGATTGCATGAACTCGGTGAGACCGATTTCAGCAATGAGCAAACAGAGAGTTGGTCAGGCAAACACGGTGGGACCGATCGCTCCTTTCGGTAAGACCGAAACATTAAGAAAGGGAAATAGAGAGTTTGCATTGTGAACTCAGTGGGACCGATCGCTCATTTCGGTGAGACCGAAATGTTACGAAGGGAAACAGAGAGTTTGCAATCCCATCTCGGTGAGACCGAAATCCCTATCGGTGAGACCGAACTAATTAGGGTTTCTGGCAGTGGCTATGTCAAAGGAACTCGGTGGCGTTGAATAGATCAAATCGGTGGGGCTGAGTTTGACTTTAGGTTTAGGACATATATGGAATTGAGAAAGTGGTTGAGGGCTTTGGAGCATATCACTAAGCATTTTGAGCAAGTAGACCATTAAGCAACACCTCATCCCCTTTTAATAGTATTGGCTTTTCCTATGGACTCAATGTGATCTTGGATCACTAAAATAGAAATGTAGAGTCTTGAGCTTTTGCCAATCTTGTCCGTAGCATTTTGAGGGGTCCACATCTCTAGCCCATGTGCCATGCCAATCATTGAACTTTCTGAAATATTTAACTTGAAAGGATATTAGTTCAATGAGCTATAAGTTGTTATGAATTACCAAAACCACCCGGGGATTTGTTGCACTTTCAATCTCCCCCTTTTTGGTAATTGATGACAACATATAGATCAAAGCTTCGACCAATGATAATATGAAGAAAATACATCATCGCTTGGAGAAGTATGTGATAAGCAAGAGCTCCCCCTAAATTTGCGCATTATTTAAAATTTTCTTTTGAATGCAAATGCACAATCGATTAGGATCATGGGTTACTCTTCCATGTCACATACATCTTGGTGGAGCGCTCAAAATGATAGAATGTAAAGCACATGCACTCATCACCAAGGGAAACATGATTGATCATACACAAGTATTATAGATAGCATCATTCAAGCACACATTAAAGCATAATGATCAACCACATGATCATAAGTGTATCTCACACACAAGCATAAATAATGTAGCAACCAAACGAACAAATATCAAGTAGCAAGAGAGGCAAACAAAAGCAAAAGACTCTCTCTCTCTCTCTCGAAGCCTAAGATCTATACACTTTCTCCCCATTTGGCAACAAGTTACCAAAAAGCTCAAAAATGCATAGTGCTATTCGGCACTCTAGGAACGATCTCCGGGAGCTCCTAAAGTGGTCTTCGGACTGGTGGCTCCGGTGTGCGTAGATGGCGTTGAGAGGAGTCCGTCTGCAAAGGCTTCTGCTGAAATCTGAGGAGCTAGAGGAGTTGCAACTGAAGGTGCAACAGTGGCAGTTGCGGCAGGTGCTGAAGCTGTAGCTCTGGAATCTGTGACAACTGGCTCTACTACAGACGTCTGTGCTCTTGGCACTCTGTGAAATGCATCTGTGGTGACTATTCCTCTCCTATCCTCTGCCTCTTCTTGAAGTTGCTCAACTGTGGTTTGGATCTCTGTGACCTTTAATTCTAGATCATAAAATTTTGTTTCAATGATCCTCTCAAGACTTTTTTGGTTTTGAGTCAGGGTGGCTAGTCCTTTGTCAATCCTCATTGTAGACTCAAGCAGATAAGTGAGCTGATCTTGCTTTTTCTTGAGATTCACAGCTGATACATCTGGCATCTTGGAAGTCTTTGCGGCCTTAGCTTGCTCTCGCTTCTCCTGAGCCTCTACAGATGTAGGATGTGATGCATCCATGACAACAACATTGTCCTCAAAATCTGGCCTCAGGGGAAGGTGTTCTCTGTCTAGTACATATGTGCCTGTTCCCATCTTGGAATTGATGAGCATCTGAATGTGTGGGGCATATCCACATGACCTCTTCTGATCAGCAGCAGTTCTCTTGATGGTTTCAACAATCAAAGTCATCACTTTGAACTTCTCTGGCACATCAAACATATGCAGCAGGTTTATTGAGTGACCTTTGATCATCCTGTCATCTCCTGACTTGGGCAACAAAGTGTACCTCAGTATGGTGTTGATAGTTCGCAGCCCTGACAGCAGATAGTACATGGATCCAAATCTGTGAGTTGCCAATGCAGCATCTGGAATTTCCTTGTACATGTGAGCCATGGAATTATGATCTTTCCTGGGCTTGGCATAGACATCTGTGTCATCTTCACCTTCTTCAGGGGCATTGATCAACTTGGCCCATTCTGC
Source organism: Thinopyrum elongatum (assembly GCA_011799875.1). Taxonomy (NCBI): domain Eukaryota; kingdom Viridiplantae; phylum Streptophyta; class Magnoliopsida; order Poales; family Poaceae; genus Thinopyrum; species Thinopyrum elongatum. The sequence continues at coordinate 548,544,327 of CM022298.1, read as the reverse complement.
AATTGTTGATTGGTATCTTGTGCCTTCAGTCATCCAAACTATCTTGCCATCCGGATAGAAGTGTGCAGTTGAATAAAATTGCATGACCATCTCATCATTCCATTTAGTCAGCTTCTAACCAACAAACTTGTCAACCTCATTCATCCTGAAACTCTCATAAACTCCAGGGAAGTAATTTTCATTGTCATCAATGAACTTCCAGTCGACCCATCTCATGTCACTGACTATGGGCTTCTTGTCCAAAAGAACTGTCTCATAAAAGTCTTGCTGCTCCTTGGTGTGAAATCTGTAGCCCACAGCTGTCCTTCTCCTCACAGCATATGGGTCTGTCTGTTTCCATAGTCTGAGACCTACATCCTTTCTCAACTTCATGTTTTCAGCTATGGGATGATTGTCATCATGATCTGGAATTTTTGGTTTGAGCTTCCTGAGCACTTGCTGCTCCTCATCCTCTTGAACTTCAGGCACTGGGGCCTTGTTCTTTTCAGCAGCTGGGATGTTCCTGGTGGATCTCTTGGGTGTTGTAGGCTTTGGTACTTGAGCTTGGGCAGATGGCTTTGGGGTTGTCTTGGGCTTAGATGAATCAGCCCCAGACTTGATTGCATCTCCCATAAGCTTCTGAGACTTTGGTGCTGGCTCAACAGCTTCTTCCTCATCATCTTCATTTGGATCTTTCATCATTGATGATCTGCCAATAACTCTGGCCATGGTCTTCTTGACCCTTTCGTTCCTTTTCTTGCCTCCAGCAGCCTCTTCTTCTCTTGGTTTAGCAATGAACTCCATAGTTTCCTGAGTGGAGGCTCTGGCTTTTGACATAGGCACTCTCTTGGTAGGAACTTTCTTCTTCATGCCAGGCTTGATGACAGCAGCAGCAGCATACTCCTTCTTGACTACCTTCTTCTTTGAGGTGACCTCCTCATCAACCACAAAGTCCTCATCTTCAGAATCTGAGGTTCTCTTCTTCCTTTGCCTAGTTGCAGCCTTAGGCAAGTTGCTTGGGGTGCTTCTGCTACCCTCATCATAACTGCTGTTGGAGGGACTAGTGCCCTCACTAAGATTTGCTTGCTCCTCTGACCTATTCTGGCTGTCACTGTTGCCTGACATGGCTAACACTGACCCTGTGAATAGATAGGTATAGGCAGAGTAGATGAGCATCACAAAGTACAGCTATTTTGGCAAAAGGTTTGACTCAAAAACTTAATTTTAGTTTTGTGCAGAAAGGATTTCGGAGCTACCGATATGACTAACTCGGTGACACCGAAGCAACTTTGGAGTCTAAACTCGCAGTTTCGGTCAGACCGAGACGCAGTTCGGTGACTCCGAGATGCTAGGGTTTCACTGAGAAAGTAAACTCGGTCACACCGATTCGTACACTTCGGTCAGACCGAGTAGTACATGTGCAATGGCCTAGGCCAAATCGGTGAGACCAAATACTTCAAATCGGTCGGTCCGAGATGAGTTCAGCGGAAACCTAACCCTAAGTTTTTGTATCAAAACTAAACTAGAGAAAGTTTTGGTTGGATAGGATGATCTCAATCATGGCTAGAAGCATGGCATTAACCTTTGTGCAAGAATCGGAGTTAAGGAATACACAAATGGATCGAGTCCGTACCCTAACTTGGTGGCGGACTCGCTACGGTGACAACGGCGGCGAAGAATCCCATTGACGGCGGCGGAGACCAGCAGCAGGAGGGCGCTGGCGATGACAGCGACGATCTGGGGACCAAGGGGGTGGCAGAGCTGGGCAGGCACGGTTGGGAGTTTGAAGAAATTTCCAAATTTCAACCCGCGGATATATATACCCAGTCACTGTCGGTGTAACTGAGTGGAACGACTCAGTGGCTCCAAGATGCAGAATTGCAAGTGGTTACTGCAACTCCGTGTGACCGAACTGTTCTAATCGGTTGCACCGAGGTGAAAACCTAGATCAACCCAATGATTTCGGTGAGACCGAGATGGATGAATCGGTCAGACCGAAAGCCATTAAGAGGTTTTGGAAGTTTAAGCCCTTGACGGATCGGTGGCTCCGAGTGCTCCGCACCCGGAGGGTCCGAATTTGACTTGATCAAACTTTGTGATGTAGCATGAATAGAGTTTGAGACGAGAAAAGCATAGATAGCTAGAGGGAGTACTTAGGCATTCTTGTCCATCCATTTGGCAAAAAGAAAAACCAATCAATCAAAACAACAAATGGATGTCCTTGAATGGAGAAAATCATGCAACCAACATGCTCACACAATAAGATAGCAAATGAAATATGTGGCAAAGCATGCACAAACACTCTAGCATCTATCAAGCAATTGGCAATGACTAGGTCATCTATATATGAGTATATTGACTTAGGAGTCAAATGAGAACATTTGATCATAGGTCATACTCATCCTTTAAGCACAAGTGGGGTTACCACTTTTACATAAAGCATTGTTGTGTTCACACCATTAGAGTTGCTTTAGCTCAATTCTTAGAGTAAAGCTCCCCCTAGATGTGATATCCCCACTAAGAGGGATGAACTAACCTTGGGTTTTGTCGATGATGACTTCATGTAGATGTTGAAGATATGGATGCTCAATGTTGATGTAGATCATTTGGAGCAATCCATTGGAGTGAGTTGCACTTTCAATACCTACACGGGTTAGTCCCACAAGGAACACATAAGGATATCCATAGACATAGAGTGAAATACACATATGATGTTGTCCATGAAAGCATTAGGTTACCTTGTCCCTTGTCTTACCAACAAGAGGGTTTGTGACTCCTTGAACTAGTGCAAGATATGGAAGTTGATTGCACTTGTCCTTGCCAAAATGAATGTGAGTGAAGTATGTTGGCGGAGTCACCCTTAAGAACTCTCTAGTTCTTCTTCTTTGGGACCCACATCAACTTGATGGGGATCCTTGGAGTTGTAGTCGTACTTTATGAAGTAGAACTTGATGTAGTCTTGGGAACCCACTTGACCAAGGCCTTTGGAGCTTCTTCAAATGAATCAATCTCCTCTTGAAACTTGTCCTTGCTTTTTAGCATGTGGTCTTGTGGTGCAAGATCATCTTGAGCTTGTGTTCCATCAAAATAAGTGGGGTCATACTTATCTTGTTGAGGAACAAACTTCGTCTTGGGGTATTGATCTTCTTCCCACTCAACTCCATTGGCATTGAACTTGCGTTCAAAACCAACACCTTGATTCTTCCGATGCCTTCCTTGCTTGCGTACAATCTCCTCAAATTGCTTACTTTCGGCAAGGATCTTGTAAACACCTTTCTCTATAATTCCCTTCAATAAGCTATTTTCTTGCTCAAGTGTAACTTGGCTAAGAGAATCATTAGTGGAATCAAGAGAACTACTAGAAGCAACAATATTGGATTTAGCATGATTATTGTTACTACTAGAAGAAGAATCTTTCTTGTTCTTGTTGCTAGATTTTACTTGTGGCATGTAAGTAGACAAGAGTAAACGCTTGGCAATGAAAGAAGAACTTTTCTTATGAAGATCATCATTGATTGCTTTTAAGAACCCATGCTCTTGCTCTAGATTGAGCTTTTCAAAGCGTAGCTTCTCATGAGTCTTTAAAAGCTCTCGATGATCCTCTAAGGTAGTTTCATATGCTAACTTAAGACTGTTTAATTCTTTAGTTAGATGCTCAATCTCCTTCTTATCATTGTCATTCGTTTCATTTTGATTAGCATGATTAATAGCAATTTCATCATAGTTTTCATCACTAGAGTTGTCAACAAGTAAATCATCATCACCTAGCAAATCATCTTCATCACTATTGAAATCAACATACTCGGGGTGTGATACCTTGGGGACTTTAGCCATGAAGCATCTTCCAATACCTTCATTTGGTGAGTCAAATATGTCATAGGAGTTGGATGACACAAGTGCAAGACCGGAAACACCTTCATCTTGAGTATGTTAGGAGTCGGAGTGATAACTTCTCTCGGAGTAGTGTTCGGAGTCGGAACCGGATACCCATTCACCAACATGAGCTTGATGTCTTTGTCTTGTGTAGCTCTTTGATGACTTGTCCTTCCTTTTCGAATCCTTGCTTCTACGAGAGGGTCTTCGTTCATAACGATCATCTCTACTCCTTCTCTCTCTTGGAGGTGATTCCTCTCTTTTACTTCTCCTTTTAGGTGAGTCTTCTCTTCTTTTGTAGGGAGCCGTACACTCATTGGAGTAGTGTCCGGGTCTTCCAGAATTGTAGCAATTTCGTTCACGACTAGAAGACCTCTTGTCATAGTAGGACCTCAACTTGGAACTTCTCTCTTTGCTTCTACTCTTGTAGAACTTGTTGAAGTTCTTCACCATTAGGCTCAATTATTCATTGAAGGCTTGTTTCTCACTTGATGTTGTGGGAGCATCACATGAAGCTTTGTAAGCACCACTAGACTTGTTGTGAAGCTCTTCCTTATCCTTAAGTGACATCTCATGAGCAACAATTCTACCAATGACTTCAGTTGGCTTGAGATCTTTGTAATTGGGCATCATTTGGATCAAAGTTCACACGGTATCATATTTTCCATCCAAGGCTCTTAGGATCTTCTTGATGATGAATCTGTCGGTCATCTCTTCACTTCCTAAGCCGACAATCTCATTTGTGATGAGAGCAAGCCTAGAGTATATTTCAGCGACTCCTTCACCATCCTTCATTTTGAACTTGTCAAGTTGACTTTGAAGCACATCCAATTTGGATTCCTTGACGGACTCAGTACCTTCGTGCATATCAACCAAAGTATCCCAAATTTCCTTTGCATTCTCAAGACAGCTGATTTTGTTGAATTCTTCGGGGCACAATCCGTTGAAGAGGATATCGCAAGCTTGAGCGTTGTATTGCAACATCTTCAATTCTTCCACGGTTGCTTCACGATTCGGTTATCTTCCATCTTCAAAGAAATCACCTTGCAAACCAACACACACAATAGCCCGAATGGAGGGGTTATGTCCAAGAATATGCATTTTCATCTTATGCTTCCAACTAGCAAAATTAGTACCATCAAAGTAAGGACCTCTACGGTGCTAATTTCCCTCGCTAGATGCCATACTCTCCTAGGTTGTGAAACCAATGCTATGATCACCAAAGCTATGGAAATCAAGGCAATTGGAGACCAAAGCTCTGATACCATTTGTAGGATTGAAAGTAGATCTAGAGGGGGGGTGATTAGACTACTCAACCAAATAAAAATCTAGCCTTTCCCAATTTTAAGTCTTGGTAGATTTTAGCAACTTAGCACATGTCAAGCAATCAACCTACACATGCAATTCTAAGAGTGTAGCAGCGGAAAGTAAAACATTGCATATGAAGGTAAAGGGAAGGGTTTGGAGAAGGCAAACGCAATGTAGACACGAGGATTTTTGGCGTGGTTCCGATAGGTGGTGCTATCGTACATCCACGTTGATGGAGACTTCAACCCACGAAGGGTAACAGTTGTGCGAGTCCACTAAGGGCTCCACCCATGAAGGGTCCACGAAGAAGCAACCTTGTCTATCCCACCATGGCCATCGCCCACGAAGGACTTGCCTCACTCAGGTAGATCTTCACGAAGTAGGCGATCTCCTTGCCCTTACAAACTCCTTGGTTCAACTCCACAATCTTGTCGGAGGCTCCCAAGTGACACCTAACCAATCTAGGAGACACCACTCTCCAAAAGGTAATAAATGGTGTGTTGATGATGAACTCCTTGCTCTTGTGCTTCAAATGATAGTCTCCCCAACACTCAACTCTCTCTCTCACAGAATTGGATATGGTGGAAAGATGATTTGAGTGGAAAGCAACTTGGGGAAGGCTAGAGATCAAGTTCTTGTGGTAGGAATGGAATGTCTTGATCTCAACACATGAGTAGGTGGCTCTCTCTCAGAAAATGAGTAGTGGAAGTGTAGGCACGTTCTGATAGCTCTCTCTTGAATAGAGAAGGGGGTGGAGGGGTATATATAGCCTCCACACAAAATCCAACCGTTACACACATTTGTCTCAACTCGGTCAGACCGAATAGAAGAACTCGGTGAGACCGATTCAATTCAAAATGTGAACGTTAGGAATCTCGGTGGGACCGATATACTCAACTCGGTGAGACCGATGTGCTAGGGTTAGGGCAAGACCTCCTCTCGGTGTGACCGATTGCATGAACTCGGTGAGACCGATTTCAGCAATGAGCAAACAGAGAGTTGATCAGCCAAACTCGGTGGGACCGATCGCTCCTTTCGGTAAGACCAAAATGTTACGAAAGGGAAACAGAGAGTTTGCATTGCGAACTTGGTGGGACCGATCGCTCATTTTGGTGAGACCGCAACATTACGAAGGGAAACAGAGAGTTTGCAATCCCATCTCGGTGAGACCGAAATCCCTATCAGTGAGACCGAACTGATTAGGGTTTCTGGCAGTGGCTATGTCAAAGGAACTCGGTGGCGCCGGATAGATCAAATCGGTGGGGCCGAGTTTGACTTTAGGTTTAGGACATGTATGGAATTGAGAAAGTGGTTGAGGGCTTTAGAGCATATCACTAAGCATTTTGAGCAAGTAGACCATTAAGCAATACCTCATCCCTTTTTAATAGTATTGGCTTTTCCTATGGACTCAATGTGATCTTGGATCACTAAAATAGAAATGTAGAGTCTTGAGGTTTTGCCAATCTTGTCCTTAGCATTTTGAGGGGTCCACATCTCTAGTCCATGTGCCATGCCAATCATTGAACTTTCTGAAATATTTAACTTGAAAGGATATTAGTTCAATGAGCTATATGTTGTTATGAATTACCAAAACCACCCGGGGATTAGTTGCACTTTCAATGAGCATGGTACCGGGATGGAAGACATGGTGCAAGACTTTGATGATGCTCGGGATTTGGACGATGAGATGGAGGAATCTGCAAAGGCCTTCAATGAAATGTTGGAGTCTTCAAAATGTCCTCTCCATGAGCACACTGAGCTTTGTCAGTTGGATGCCATCTCACAACTAATGGCTCTGAAGGCTCAATTCAACTTGGGCAGAGAATGCTACGACAAGATGATGATAGTATTTGGACGCTTTCTACCCAAAGGCCATGTAATTCCAGCAAATCTGTACCAGTCGGACAAAATCCTCCGTGCACTTAAGATGCCCTATGAGAAGATACATGCCTATGAGAAAGGATGTGCCTTATTTAGGCTTGAGTATGCGGACTTGAACTATTGTCCCATTTGCAAGTCTTCCAGGTATATTGTGGTAGACAACAATATGGGTGAGAAGACACAGACCAAAATCCTCGTTAATGTTCTTCGGTAATTGCCAATCGTACCAAGACTTCAACGTCTTTTCATGGTCGAAGAGATGGCCAGACAGATGACATGGCACAAAATGGGCAAAAGAACCGAACTAGATGCAGATGGGAATCTGATGATGGTACACACATCAGATGGTTCTGCGTGGAAGCGCTTCGATGCATTACATGAGCAAAAAACGACAGATCCAAGGCATCCTTGAGTCGCCATTAGCACGGATGGGTTCAATGTGTTTGTTCTGACGGCAACCCAATACAGTTGTTGGCCCGTATTTGTCATTCCACTCAATCTCCCCCCCCCCCCCCCCGGACAGATTATGCAAAGAAAGAACATTTTCCTGACGTTGATAATTCCAGGGCCCAACTATCCGGGGAAGAATATGAATGTGTACATGCAACCGCTTAAGGATGAATTGCAAGAAGCTTGGGATAATGGGTTCAAAACATACGACACCGCTAGCAAACAGAACTTCATAATGCGTGTCTGGTACATTTACTCGATGCATGACTTGCCGGCGTGTGCGCTATTCGTTGGCTGGTGTGTGCATGGAAGGTTCCCGTGCCCCACATGTAGGGCAGCTCTTGAGTTTCATTGGTTGCAGGCGGGTCGCAAGTTTTCTTGCTTCGACTTGCATAGACAGTTACTGGATCCGCGCCATAAGTTCAGGAAATACAAGAAGAACTTCATCAAAGGTAGAGTTGTCAAAAACTCTGCACCACCAGCATTGATAGGCCAAGAGACCCTAGATCAGTTAAACCTTTCGAGCTAGATCCAGAGCGTCCAGGGTATTTCAAGGGGTATAATTTGGAACACGCCTGGACTCACAAGACATGCTTGTGGGATCTGCCTTACTTCAAAGACCTCCTTTGCCCACACAACATCAACGTGATGCACACTGAAAAGAATATCGCCGAGGCCCTTTTTGGTACATTGTTCGGCATAGAGGGGAAGTCAAAGGATAATACTAAGGCTAGAGTCGATCAGGAGGCGCTATGTGATAGACCGTTACAAAACATGCAAGAACTGAAAGGAAAGCAGAACTGGTCGAAGCCAAAGGCATGGTTCAATCTTGGAAGGCCAGCTATGAGGGAAATTATCTTGTGGGTGAAAATGCAATTGATTTTCCATGATGGTTATGCAGCGAATCTAAAGAGGGGAGCGAGTCTTGAAAAATTGAAAATATTTGGTCTCAAGAGTCATGATTGGCACATATGGATTGAGCGGGTAATGCCGGTGATGTTGCGTGGCTTCGTCCCTGAGGATGAATGGCTAGTACTGCCAGAGCTGAGCTATTTCTTCCCTGTTCTTTGTGTGAAAGAACTATCGCCTAGCGTGCTAGAAGAAATGGAAGAGTTGGCGCCGGAGTTGATCTGCAAGTTAGAGAAGATATTTCCGCCGGGCTTCTTTAATCCAATGCAGCACTTGATTTTGCATCTCCCGACCGAGGCAAGATTGGGGGGGGGCATGCAAAATCGTTGGTGCTACGCAACTGAGAGGATGCAGAAGACGCTTTGAGCAAAATGTAAAAATAAACGTAGAATTGAGTCATCGATGGCCGAGGCATTCATTACTGAGGAGGTGGCAAACTTCGTGACAGCACACTACGAAGCCAAAAATCGTCATTTGCATAATCCGAAGCCTCGGTACAATGCTGGCAACCCTAAAAAGGTGGATCCAACCTCAGCCTATTCAAATGGAATCTCGCACCAGCCGGTGCTTCGAAACCAATATCGTTGGATGTCGAAAAATGGCGGACCATTTCGTTATATATCTTCAACAACCTAACAGAAGTGCGGCCGTACATCAAGTAAGTTCTCGCGGTACATTGTTTTGCAACTTCTAATTCCTTTGAACTGCTCTTATTACCAGATATTTGATACAGTCGATACGTCGCCAAATTCTTGCATGGAGCAGTGATCAAAAAGGAATCCATCAAAGAGTATGAGCTTCTGGCAAAGCATGGAAGCGGCTTTCCCAGTTTCATCTCTTGTTTCAAACAAACGGTAATTTCCATTAGACCATTCTCATTTCTTTGTCTAATTTGCGACTAATGCAACAATCCTTTCGTATTAAACTTGTAGGCTAATTCAGAGTCTATGGACGCCGAATTGAGACAAGTCGCTAATGGTTTTGACTACAAGGTCCGTTCATTTGACAAATACGACATCAACGGGTATCGCTTTCGTACCTTCGGCAAAGAGCTATCTATGGCCGACCGAAAGTCTACAAATTGTTGTGTCTCTGCTATCGGCGAAGGAGGTACTGAGTATTATGGGAGAGTTGAAGCAATTTATGAACTTCTATTCTATGGTGAAAACCCACTGAACATCGTAGTCTTCAAATGTTATTGGTTCCAGCCGAAGGAGACTAGAAGGACTCATGAACATATAGGGCTAGTCGAAATCACACAAAGCACCCATTTAGATGTTCCCGATGTCTATATTACGGCTCAATAGGCGACGCAAGTTTTCTATCTACCGTGGGCCTGCCAAACTGATCCAAATCTGAATGGTTGGAATGTCGTTTATGAAGTGCCGCCACGTGTTAGACCACCTCCCCCCAATGAAGAGAATTATGAACCTCACATTAACCCAGACACATATGAAGGTAAATTCTTCCAAGAAACACGTCTTTCCAAAAAACGCTTCAAAAACGCTCTACTTCACCCCAGAACATTGAAGTAGACAGCGATAGTGAATCCGACTTCACCCCTGGGCCGGAACAAGAAGAGCCAGAACAAGAAGAGGTTACTGCTGCGGATGACCTGTCAATGCTTGACCGATTACATAAAGGTGACCTTCCACATGTTGATGCCGCTGAACTCGATGAGCACGTCATTCATGATAGTGATGATGATGATGCATTTATTAATCCTGGAGCATATATAGACGATCAAGATTATTATTAGTTCATGTCAGGTATTCAATTTGTATTATATACATATATATTCTTAGTTCATGTTAGGTATTCAATTTTTTTATGTTGTACTTGATGATGATACTCTTAAGTTATATACATATTATTATTCATGTCGGTATTAATTTTTTTTATGTTGTACTAATTTCATTTACTCTTTGTCATGGTAGGGGTTGAAAGATGGTGGGCGCGGGTAAGGAGCGCTCCGAGGCTCCTTTGTCGGCGTGTGGTGGGAGTGGTACTTCCATTCCACCTGTACCTCTCCGGAGAGCGTTGTATGAGGGTATGGCTTCATCGGTGGGTGCTTCTTAGTCGGCGTCGTTGCACATTGGGAGAGGAGGTCGGGGAGGGAGGAAGAGAGGAGGTCGAGGAGGACGTGGCCGTGGGAGAGGTAGGCAGGCTCCTACGCCTTCCTCGCCGCCACCCCCAGCTGATTCACCCGAGCACAGGATTGCTAGGGTGGACACGTCTGAGGAGGAGGCTACGCGGACTCCGGTCCACGAGCCTCGGGTCGACGGGCCTTTGGCCCACGAGACTCCGGACCAGGGTACGTCCCAGGAGACGTCCGGATGGGGTACCTGGCCGGATCCGCCTGAGGGGCCGAGTGGCCATGCTGATGGTGGCGGGGATCCGGCTGATAGCGAGGGCGAGGTGGTTGAGGGGAGCACCATCTACCAGCGTGGTTGTACACGGCTCCCGACTGTGCCGGCGACCCGCGAGCAGAGGTGGTTGATTTTCCCTGATGGGGAGAGGTAAGTGCATTTACTCTTTTTGTACCTTTTGCCTTCACGTTTCTTCAAATATCTAATGTGTTAGCCTTGTCATACTGCTGGGGTTGGGACCACGCTCCGGATGTCTGCAGGCCCAACATCGTCCTTGGTGTGCTTTGGTGGCAAAACTTCCCGGGGTTTGCCACGTTGCCCGGTGAGGGTCAGGTTCCACAGCTAGGATTGAGCTGGGAGCACTACTTGGCTGCCCCGGCCCCGCTGGACGAGATGATCGATGATGTCTTGTGCCACACGAGGGCAGAGATGGTGATCAGAAAGTTTTGGGTAATTTCTCCTTAACACAATTAAAAATATTCAAATAGCTAGTTATTGTACTAATCAATGTTGTCTCGTTTGATTACAGACCTTCTACAGGTGTGAGAAGGGATACGAGGAGGCCGCGGCACAGGTTATCGATGCCGAGTGCAAGCGCCTACTACAAAACTTACGGCACGAGGCTTGGGTGCAGGCTGTTCGAGACTACTACGCCTCGCGTGCTATTAAGAAGACCAAGCCGGCGTGCCGCGCAAAGTTTCTGAAGAAGGAGCAGTACATGATGGTAATTACCTATTCTTAAGGCCTTGTACTTAGTTTCCTTGATTTGATTCATAGGCGTAGCGCTAAGGTTTCTCTTTACTAACTAAGGTGCCCCTGAGATGGTGTGCCGCTGGAAAATAGCAGACAGCAAACAAGCTGTTTACTGTTACTTACTGTGCTGGGCATGTTTGCCGTCCATGGCTAGCGGCAAAGATCTTTGCCGTCAGCTTTCTGATCCTTTGTCATCTGCCATTGCAGACGGCAAACAAGCTGATTCCTGTAGTGCTTGGTTGTGCATGAAGCGGAAGTTCATTATGATACCAGTGCTCATCCAAGGCCCCAAGCAACCCGGCAACGACATTGATGTGTACCTAAGGCCATTAGTTGAAGAACTTTTATAGCTGTGGGGCAAAAAAGGTGTATGTGTGTGGGATGAGCACAAACAGTAGGAATTTGACCTACGAGCGTTGCTGTTTGTAACCATCAATGATTGGCCTGCTCTTAGTAACCTCTCAGGACAGAAAAACAAGGGATACCACGCATGCACGCACCGTTTAGATGACACCCAAAGTATATATTTGGATAAATGTAAGAAGAACATGTACCTGGGACATCGTTGATTTGTTTCGATCAATCATCTCTTAAGAAAGAAAGGCAAGCATTTCAAAGGTGAGGCAGATCACTGAAAGAAGCCTCGCCACCATACTAGTGATGATATACTTGATATGGTCAAGATTTAAAAGTAATCTTTGGAAAGGGTCCTGGCGGACAATCTGTTCCGAATGACGCTGACGGACACGCACCCATGTGGAAGAAGAAATCTATATTTTGGGACCTACCCCATTGGAAAGAACTAGAGGTCCGCTCTGCAATCGACGTGATGCACGTGATGAAGAATCTTTGCGTGAACCTGCTAGGCTTCTTGGGCGTGTATGGGAAGACAAAAGATACACCGGAGGCACGGGAGGACCAGCAACGTATGCACAAAAGATACGGCATGCATCCAAAGCAGTATCAAGGTCCTGCCAGCTACGATCTTACCAAAGAAGAGAAGGAAATCTTCTTTGAATGCCTGCTCACTATGAAGGTCCCGTCTGGCTTCTTGTCGAATATAAAGGGAATAATAAATATGGCAGAGAAAAAGTTCCAGAACCTAAAGTCCCATGACTGCCACGTGATTATGACGCAACTGCTTCCGGTTGCATTGAGGGGGCTTCTACCGGACAACGTTAGATTAGCCACTGTGAAGCTATGTGCATTCCTCAATGCAATCTCTCAGAAGGTAATCGATCCAGAAATCCTACCAAGGTCAAAGAATGATTTGGTGCAATGTCTTGTCATTTTTGAGTTGGTGTTCCCACCATCCTCCTTCAATATCATGACGCACGTCCTAGTTCACCTAGTCGACGAGATTGCCATTCTGGGTCTTGTATTTCTACACAATATGTTCCCCTTTGAGAGGTTCATGGGAGTCTTAAAGAAATATGTTCATAACCGTGCTAGGCCAGAAGGAAGCATCTCCAAGGATCATGAAATAGAGGAGGTCATTGAGTTTTGTGTTGATTTTATTCCTGACCTTAAGCCCATTGGTGTTCCCGAATCGCGGCATGAGGGCAGACTTGGTGGAAAAGGCACGCTAGGAAAGGATTCAATAATATGTAGGGACGGGCATTCTTGGGCGCAAGCACACTACACAGTTCTACAAAATTCCAGCTTGGTGGCTCCGTATATCGAGGAACACCTGGATAGTGTATGCTCCAAGAACCCGGAGCAGTCTGAGCCCTGGATCAAACATACACACATGGCGTCATTCGGCGGTTGGTTGCAAATACGTCTCATGCATGACGACACTGTTGTAGATGAGTTGTACTTGCTGGCCAAGTCACCATCTTCGATTATATCGACTTTCAAATGGTACAAGATAAATGGGAATACATTTTACATGGTCGCCCAAGATAAAAAGAGCACCAACCAAAACAGTGGTGTCCGCTTTGATGCAGCAAACACCAATAGGCCAAAGGACACATATTATGGTTACATAGAGGAGATATGGGAACTTGACTATGGAAGTGATTTGAAAGTCCCTTTGTTTCGGTGCAAATGGGTCAATCTGACAGGAGGCGGGGTAAAGGAAGACCCACGGTACGGAATGACAACAGTGGATCTCAACAATCTTGGGTACACAGATGAACCATTTGTCCTAGCCAATGATGTGGCGCAGGTTTTCTATGTGAAGGACATGTCTACCAAGCCGAGAAAAAGAAAAGATAAGTAAGCGAATACATCATACGATGAGCCAAAGCGCCACATAGTTCTTTCAGGAAAAAGAAACATCGTGGGAGTGTAGGACAAGACAGACATGTCAGAAGATTATGAAAAGTTTCATGAAATTGACCCCTTCACAGTGAAGACTGACCCAAGCATCCTGTTAAATGATGAAGATTGTCCATGGTTACGGCGCAAAGGGAAACATGCGAAGAAAAAGTTTTATACCCCAAGATCCCACTCTGGGATGTGACCGGCTTCACCGTCGTCACTTTCTTCTCTCTAGTGAGTTTCTAGACTTATCTGGAAAGTCCCACTTCGTACAAACCAGAGGGAATCTTTGTAATAGTTAGGGGGCATTTGAAACGCGAAGAAACATTATTTAGGAGTTAATCAATGCAACTATGTCCAAACAAAATATTTAACTATTTTTCATGCATTCATTGATTTTTTTGAGCTAAATGACCCTGAAATTAAAAAGCACTATAAATGAACTCTGAAAAGGTTAAAACTTGGCATGGTATCATCATTTCACCCACATAGCATGTGCTAAACAATTGAGAGGGTTACGACAAAAACTGGATGCACTTCGTGTACAAACTGGACAATCTCTTTTGAAGTATAAGGGGTTTCGGATGAAAACCCATCTGTTACAAAGGCATTTCATTTTTTAAACTTAATTTAACTCCAGACTTTTTGTGCATTCAACATGCACCATTCGAAGCCACATAATCAATTTTCAACCCTTTTCTGACTTCATTCGCTATTTTTCATGCATTTAATGATTTATTTTGAGCTAAATGACCCTGAAATTGAAAAGCACTAAAATGAACTCCGAAAAGGTTGAAACTTGGCAAGGTATCATCATTTCACCCACATAGCATGTGCTAAAAAGTTGAGAGGGTTACGGCAAAAATTGGATGCACTTCGTATACAAACTGGACAATCTCTTTCGAAGTATAAGGGTTTCGGACGAAAACTCATCTGTTACAAAGGCATTTCATTTTTTAAACTTATTTTAACTCTAGACTTTTTGTGTGTTCAACATGCACCATTCAAAACTACATAATCAATTTTCAACCGTTTTCTGACTTCATTTGCTATTTTTCATGAATTTAATGATTTATTTTGAGCTAAATGACCCTGAAATTGAAAAGCACTACAAATGAACTCTGAAAAGGTTGAAACTTGGCATGATATCATCATTTCACCCACATAGCATGTGCTAAAAATTTGAGAGGGTTACGACAAAAACTGGATGCACTTCGTGTACAAACTGGACAATCTCTTTCGAAGTATAAGGGATTCGGATGAAAACTCATCTGTTACAAAAGGCATTTCATTTTTTAAACTTATTTTAACTCTAGACTTTTTGTGCGTTCAACATGCACCATTCAAAGCAACATCATCAATTTTCAACCTTTTCTGACTTCATTCGCTATTTTTCATGCATTTAATGAATTTTTTGAGCTATAAAACTAAAAGAGCTAAACAAAATTTGTTTTTGATTAAAATACCCATTTAAAATAACCTAAAAATTACCAAATTGAATATAATGATAAAACACACTAATTTTAAATAGCAGGAAAAAGAATCACTCAAAAATCTATTTTTAAAGTAAAGTTATTCACAAACTAGTGATTCACACAAATTTCAAAGAATTCAAAATTAAACTATTCAAATTTAAAAACTATAGGCACTAACAGAAAATTTATAATTTTTGTGACCTAAAGAAAAAAGATTCACTCAAAAACTCTAAATATTTGGCTGTAAGTAAAAAACAAAAGAAAATAAATAAAGCAAAAAACAAAACAAAAAAACTGGAAAAAGACCTTTAGTCCCGGTTGCCACCACAAACCGGGACTACAAATTAAAAAAAATTAACAAAAAATGCCCGCCTACTAGGCCACAACGGTCTGCATACGACTGGAAACCCAACTACTAGTTGGGCCAGAATGCAGGCCCGCAGGGCAAGTAGGCCCCACAGGGCAGTGAGAGGTTCATTAGGCCCACACAGGCCTGCTTTAGAGAGGAGCTCGAAACAGAAGCCGCGTCGGGGCTTATAAACTGGTGTGAGCCCCTCTCGCTTGGCGAGGTGGGACTAAACTTCCACCACACCTCGCCGTGCCAGGACCAGACCTTTAGTCCCGGTTGGTGGCTCCAACCGGGACTAAAGGCCCCCCTTAGTCCCGATGCGAGCCACCAACCAGGACTAAAGGCCTGTGCTTCCCGCCGCTCGGCCTGGTGAAATTCACCTTTAGTCCCGGTTCGTGGCTCGCACCGGGACTAAAGAGGGGCCTTTAGTCCCGGTTGGAGCCACCAACCGGGACTAAAGGTCTCTGTATATAAGCAGCACTTGGAAATTTTTCCAAACTCATCCTCATTTCCCCCAACGGCGCCAAAGACCATGACGCCGTCAGGCTGCCTGACCTCAACGTCGTCACCTCCGAGCCCGCCCGCCTCGTCTCTGGGCCTCCTCACCATCGCTGCCCCCATCGAGCTCCGCCCCGACGCCGTCCCCCACTCCCCTCGACGCGCCCTGTCCCGACGCCCTCATCGCGCTCTGCCCTGACGTCGTTGTTGCCGTCCCTCGCTCCCCTCGCCGCGCCCTGCCCCGACGCCCTCGTCACCGTCGCCGCCCCCAGTGAGCTCCAATCCCCCTTCCCCTACTGCCACTACTCCTCTGCTTGCCGCCGCCGCTGTGCTTAGATATGTTATTTTTAGAAATTGTGCTTAGATGTTTTTTAGACTCCATGGCAAAACAATTTGATGTTCATTGTGATAGGCGGAGCAGAGAACATTCCCCATGTGCTTAGAAATTGTGATTAGATGTTTATTTAGAGTTCATTAATTTATAGTTTTTTTAGACTCCATATTCTTAGAAATTGTGCTTAGATGGTTTTTTAGACTCCATGTGCTTAGAAATTGTGCTTAGATGTTTATTTAGAGTTCATTTTGATGTTCATTTTGTATTGTGGATGTTAATTTTGATCAAGTGTCGATCTTAATGGTATTGTGGATCAATGCTATAAAATGTTGTTCAAATTTGCCCATCTAGCTACTATATAGTTGTAAAAGTTTATTAAATATGAGTAGCATAATAAAATGACAATTATTGCATAGGAATTTGTTTTCATAAGAATTTGTTCTCGACGTCGACGATGCCCGGCCCGCATCCTCGTCGTCGACTCGGTGGTGACAACCTGCTTGTGAGGCGCCATGTCCGGGACTGGGCTCCGTCGGGCTGGCACTAGGAGGTGCTACCTTCCGGGGGGCGCGGCTTGGTGAGGAACCGGGCTCCCATCATCGACCCGAAGCTTCTTTGGTGGCGGTCGCGTGGGCCACTTTTGGTGCGGAGACAGCCGGCCCCTGAGGAGGTCGTACGTCGCCGTGTCAGGGAGGAGGACGAGCACGTCCGTCGCTACATGGTTGCGTTGGAAGTCAGGTTCTCCAATACCTGGCAAGTTCTTCAGGGATCTCACCCAAGCTATGATCCTGTGAAGGGTCCTTCTCTTTGGGTGTCCATCGCCCGCGCCTCAGGAACCACGAGTGAACTAGATTATTCGATAATATTCAATCTGTATTAGCTATAGTGATGTTATATGATAATATTCGAGATGTATTAGTGATAATACTCAAGATGTATTCGAGATTATATTCGATAATATTTGAGATGTATTCGAGATTATATTCGATAATATTTGATGATGCATATTATCTGGATTATTCGAGATGTATTAATTAGTGATATTATTCGAGATGCATATTATCTATACTATGATTCAGTTTTTGCTTATTGAATGCATTCTAATTTGAATACTAAATTGTTATATCTTTCTTCTGGATTATAGTTAAGCTATGGACGATACCGGCAGAGACGGAGACGAGATCATGTTCGACATCATACGCTCCCCGAGCCCAGCTGAGTATGAACCTGAAGATGACGGCTCACAATATCTGAACAATTCCGGTGAGGAAATATTTGAGGAAGACGAACGAAGAGACGAAGGCCACACAAACAATGATGGCGAAGGAAATGATCTTCAATTAACCAAGACCGGCGAGGTATATATATATAAGGCCTCTGGTGATCATTACATGTATTAATTGATTTGTATTATATTAACAAATCTTTCTTTTTTAGCCCTCCGGATCGAGCAAATCTTCTACAAGCAGGGCAGTACGAGGCCCGGCCAAAAGGTTGCAGCCTGGCATAAAGTACAACATCGATTTGATCAAATCATCTGGCAAAACGCTTGCTCCTAAAAAGAATTTGGACAAATTTAAGCGTCAGTGCAGAGTTATTGTCAGGGACCAAATCCCGATCTCCGTTCAAGAATGGAATAAGACAAAGGGAGATCGAGGAGTTACTTTTGTATCTGAAAGAGCAAAAAATCTGCTTTGGGAATCGCTCATGTCACATTTCACCCTACCAGAGCATTTGACAGATGCAGAACGGGAGAAAGTCAAGAAGAGTGCTCTTAAGAAGATGGCCTCACAATTCTGCAACCACAAGAAAAGAATATGGAAAGGCTATGAAGAAGCAGGAAAGCAGACTCCAGAATTCACTGGAGTACTGGAGAAGGCAAAAGATCACTGGGACTCTTTTGTGGAGTTCAAGGAATCGGAAGCAGCTAAGGAACGGTCGAGGAAAAAACAAGATTAATGCTGCGATAAAAAAGTTTGACCATGTTCTGGGGCCAGGTGGCTACCAGGTCGCCCGGCCTAAGCGGGATGAATCTGAGGAACAGATGATTGCTGCAGGGGTCACTCCAATTACATTGGGTTGGCCCGACAGGTGCAGGACTTGGTTTTATGCGCATGGAGGAAAGTTGGACCCAAAGACAGGGCAGATTATGGAGCGGGCAAGTCTTAAAGAAGCCTCCGACGCTTTACTTGTTGCAATAGAAGAGGCTCGAACGGGGGCGTTCAAGCCCGAGAGAGAGAACGACGAGCTTACGCGCGCCTTGAAGAATCCTGAACACCCGGGACGAACATGAGGCAAAGGTGTTGTTCCGTGGGTTGAGGGGTTTGCGAAGTGGAACCCCACTTACAGAAGCCATGCGAGAAAGAAGAAGCAGGAGGAGGAGCAGAGGAAGCAGGAAGCAGACCGCCTTCAACAGGTAGAATCAAAGCACGCGGAGTTGGAACGCGATTTCATGCAGTAGCAGGAGCAGATAGACACACTTAGCCAGGAAAGGCAGTGGCAACAGCAAGCAGATCCAGCATTGGATAGCTGCACCGTCCCATCTAGGCCGAAAGGCAGCGTGGGTTCCACGGGGGTCCCGGCCGATGATGCACTGCTGGCTAGATACCCCGTGGTTGATATCAAAGATACGACACCTTGTGAGCTACACATGAAACTGAAGAACATATCTATGAAGGTGGCGATTGGCTATGCTTTACCAAATCCCTGATACGTCTCCAACGTATCTATAATTTTTGATTATTCCATGCTATTATATTATCATTCTTGAATGTTTTACAATCATTTTTTTGGTACTAACCTATTGACATAGTGCCCAGTGCCAGTTGCTGTTTTCTGCATGTTTTTTACATCGCAGGAAATCAATACCAAACGGAGTCCAAACGCAGCGAAACTTTTTGTGGATTTTTTTTTGGACCAGAAGACATCCAGTGGGCCGGAGAAGCACCTGGGGGGTGCTCTGAGGGGAGCACAACCCACCAGGGCGCGCTTGGAGGCCCAGGCGCGCCCAGGTGGGTTGTGCCCACCTCGGGGGCCTCCCACACCGCCTCTTTGCTCTATAAATACCCCAATATTCCAGAAACCCTAGGGGAGTCGACGAAAATCAATTCCAGCCGCCGCAAGT
Source organism: Thinopyrum elongatum (assembly GCA_011799875.1). Lineage (NCBI taxonomy): Eukaryota > Viridiplantae > Streptophyta > Magnoliopsida > Poales > Poaceae > Thinopyrum > Thinopyrum elongatum. Next base: position 548,524,760 of record CM022298.1, on the reverse strand, counting down.
TCCAGAACCACCAGATCTAATCTAGACACCATCACGGAGGGGTTCATCATCCTCATTGGTGCCTCTCTGATGATGCATGAGTAGTTCATTGTAGACCTTCGGGTCCGTAGTTAGTAGCTAGATGGCTTTCTCTCTCTCGTTTGATTCTCAATACAATGGTCTCTCGGAGATCCATATGATGTAACTCTTTTTTGCGGTGTGTTTGTTGGGATCTGATGAACTTTGAGTTTATGATCAGATCTATCTTTTTATCAATGAAATTTATTTGAGTATTCTTTGATCTCTTATATGCATGATTGCTTATAGCCTCGTATTTCTTCTCCGATATTTGGGTTTTGTTTGACCAACTTGATCAATTTATCTTGCAATGGGAAGAGGTGCTTTGTGATGGGTTTGATCTTACGGTGCTTGATCCCAGTGACAGAAAGGGAAACGACACGTATGTATCGTTGCCATTAAGGATAACAAGATGGGGTCTATTTCTACATAAATAGATCTTGTCTACATCATGTCATCATTCTTATTGCATTACTCCGTTTCTCCATGAACTTAATACACTAGATGCATGTTGGATAGCGGTCGATGTGTGGAGTAATTGTAGTTGATGCAGGCAGGAGTCGGTCTACTAATCTTGGACGTGATGCCTATATAATGATCATTGCCTGGATATCGTCATGAGTATTTGAAGTTCTATCAATTGCCCAACAGTAATTTGTTTCCATCGTTTGCTATTTTTCTCGAGAGAAGCCACTAGTGAAAACTACGGCCCCCGGGTCTCTTCTTTAATATATTTGCCTTCAAGATCTATTTTGCTATTCGCTCTTTTATTTATTTGCAACTTTTATTTTCAGATCTATTTATCAAAAAACCCAAAAATACCTCGCTGAATTTTATTTGCTTTTATCTGCATCTTTCAATCTACTACAATTTTATCTATCTCGTTACCCGAAAGGGATTGACAACCCCTTTAACACGTCGGGTTGCAACCATTTATTCTTTGTGTGCAGGAGCTATTTACGTGGTGTTGCATGGTTCTCCTACTGGTTCGATAACCTTGGTCTCATCACTGAGGGAAATACCTACTGTCGATGTGCTGCATCATCCCTCCCTCTCTGGGGAAAAACCGACATAGTTCTAGCAGACATCAAGAGGAGTTTCTGGCGCCGTTGCCAGGGAGACATCAACATCAACCAGGTTCCTAATCACAAATCTCATCTCCTTGCAATTTACATTATTTGCCATTTTCCTCTCCCCCACTTCACAAAAAAATTGCCGTTTTATTCGCCCTCTTTTTTTTGTTCGCCGTTTTCTCGTCAGGTCTATCTTTTTGCTTGCAATCATGAGTGATTTTGGTATGGCAGAAACAGATGATGGCTAACGCCTAAAATGGAGCGTACGGGTAATCTGGATGCCAAAACTTTTGTTTTGGGGCAGGGGAATGTTATGGGAAAAGAACATATCCAAGAATTTTCCAATTGTGTTGGAAATTTGAGTCTTGATGATGCTCCTATACTTAAAAGGACTAAATCTTATGCAGAAGCTATTTCAGCGCTAGTTCTGAAACTTGAAAATAGATTTATCCGTTCTTATCCTACCTTGCAAAGATTGTTTTATGAGTTGCCCATTATAAAGAATACTAAAGCTAAAAAGTTGGCCACTCTTGTTCTTATGAATGAATTTGACTACATAATACGGGAAGCTAGGGAAATCTTTGATTTTTATGGTTTGAATCATGAAAAACCCGTGATAGATGAAATTCTCTATAATTGTGATTATGCTTTAAGACATTTACTTGGGGATAATCAAATCTTTGATGAGAATCCTAAAAAGCAAGTCCCTGTTTTAGATATTATCCAACAAGTTTTTAATGATGTTAATCAACATTATTCTTGGATCACTGCCGGAAATCAAAAGGGATATGATGATAAGCAACTTGATTGTGCTAAAGTTTCCATGGATAATGTGTTTTATGTTGTTTTTGCAAAGCCTCCTGAGAAAAACACCTCCAAGGAAAACAAGAACAAAGATGACAACACGTAGATCTTTTGCGTTATGCCTAGCTAGGGGCGTAAAACGATAGCGCTCGTTGGGAGGCAACCCAACTTGTATCTTTTGCTTTTTGGTTTTCTTGCTGTTTTCAATAAAATACCCAATTATACCTCTGATTAGATGTGTTTTTGTGGTTTAAATTAGTGTTTGTGCCAAGCAAATCCTTTGGGTTGATTTGGGTGATAGTCGATTTGATCTTGCTGAAAAACAGAAACTTTTGCGCTCAGTAAAACAATTCTTATTTTTAACAGATGAGTGATTTTAATTTGACTTTTTTGCATAAGATTAATAAACAAGTTTCTCACGTTGTCCTAATTTTTCAGAATTTTTGGAGTTACAGAATTATTCAAAGTTTTCAGATTGCTATAGACTGTTCTGTTTTTGACAGATTCTGTTTTCTTTGTGTTGTGTGCTTGTTTTGATGATTCTATGGTTTTCTTTGAAGAGTTTTTGCCATAGAAAAGTTGGAATACAGTAGATATAATGCAAAAATAAAATATGAATGGGTTTTCAACAGTACTTAAAGTAGTGATTTGTTTTCTTATACTAACGGATCTCACGAAGGTTTTGTTGAGTTTTGTGTGATTGAAGTTTTCAAGTTTTATTACGATGGATGGAGGAATAAGGATTAGCAAAAGGCTAAGCTTGGGGATGCCCGAGGCACCCCAAGATAATATTCAAGAAGTATCAAGCAACTAAGCTTGGGGATACCCCCGAGTGGCATCCCTTCTTTCTTCTAACGACCATTGGTATTTTACTTGGAGCTATATTTTTATTCGTCACATATCATGAGTTTTGCTCGGAGCGTCTTGTATGATTTGAGTCTTTTCTTGTTTTGCTTTTTATTTTAAGTCTTGAATCCTTGCTGGACACACCTTTTTGAGAGAGCCAAAAACTATGCTATGCTTGCTCCTATGCTTCACTTAAATTTTTAGAGCCTTGGAATTGCTCAAGTGCTTCACTTATATCTTTTTGAGCACGGTGTGCTTTGTTATTTTTGAAGAAATTCTCTCATGCTTCACTTATATTTATTTGGGAGTTAGTTAAATTTTGAAGAAATTCTCTCTTGCTTCACTTAGATTAATTTGAGAGAAAGAAATATTATGCTCATGTTCTTCACTTATATTTGTTTGAGCTTATAAAAGCAACATATGAAACTAGTCCCAAAGTGATAGATATCCAAGAAGGATATAATAAAAACTTTCATGAAGATCATTGGACAAAATAAACTTGGTTCTTTGTAATAGTTTTGAGATATGACGATATAATATGTGAGCCATGTTGATGAGTAATTGTGCTTTAGTAAGAATATTGGTGTTAAGGTTTGTGATTCCCTATGCAAGTACGAAAGTCAATAGTTATGCAATGAAATTATATCTTACTAATGGTGCATTATTCGGTGTTACTTATGCTTAATGATTGCTTACGAGATTATTCGTTTCTTGGTTGGGCGCTTCTCAATCTTTTTGCTAGCCTTCATTTGCACCAAGTATGATCACTACTTGTGCATCCAAAACCCTTTAAACCAGTTTTGCCATATGAGTCCACTATACCTACCTATATGCGGTATTTCCATGCCGTTCTAGGCAAATTTGTATGTGCCATCTCTAATTTTCAAAATAAATTTCTCTTTTGTGTGCTCGTACCGCTCGCGAGGCGGTGAGGGGTGGCCGATATTTTCCATGCTAGATGTGTTATTCTCACGATGAGTGTTTATCCACTTGTCATTGCACGAGAGTACGGCAAAGGTATTAGGGATGCCCAGTCCCGAAATGAAAAATGAATTTACTTTATGTTGTCAAATAATAAATTACTTGGAAAGTGTTGGTATGGAGGGTGTAACACCCCTGTTGTAATAAGCAATGTGATCATCTGTTATTTATGCCAAGTCATCTCCATTTGCAATGCTTGATCATAATGTTTAAATACTTCATTTCAAATTTCCTCTCTGAAAATCAATTCCAAATCAAGTGCAAAATAAAGTTGCACAAAAGTTGCTGGAAAAATGTTCATCATCCTGCAAATATTCCAAAACAATTATATGTTAAGGAACACAACATCACTCTTGAGCAAAGATGAGCATTATCAATTAAAACAGCACCATTTCAGCATTTTTAAATGCTATTCCATTTTTGGAAAAATTCAAATGAGTTCCAAAGATTCCCAACTTTTTGTGGCACTGCCTAAAAACACCAGGGAATTAATGGGACACTTCCCATATTTTTCCTAAGCTAATAGGATGCCCAAACAATTCTTGTTCCCTCTTTGTTAAATAATTAAAAGAAAAACAAAAACAGAAATAAAGAAAAAAAAGGTCAGAGCCACTCACCTGGGCTTACCTGGCAGCCCAGTCGGCCAGGTCCAGCCCACCTCCCCGGATCTTCTCCCTCCTCCCGCACGCGTCAGCGCGCGCGCGCATCCGAGCGCCCGGCGTCGCGCTGTCGCCCATCCAGCGGCTCCCCGACGAGGATAAGAGCATCCTCGGTCGCCTCTCGTCCTCCTCCGAACCCTAGACCCCCTATTTCGCCCCCATTCGCCTCGCTTTGCTCGATCCCCATCTCGCCCGAAAACGCCCGCCGTCGCCGCCGTCGATCCCGAGGCCACCGGCCTCCCCGTGCCTCGCCAAGATGTCGTGAAGCACCGGCGTCGTCCGCTGCTCCGACTACGCCCAGCCATCGGAGCCGGGGAGCCCCGCATTGAGCTCCTCGAGCTTGACATCCCTGCACGGTCGTCCTCCTCTCCGGCGCCGATTCGTCGTCGTCGATCCACCCCGAGCACGCTAACGCACACCTGCAGGCTCCCGGTGAGCAGCCGCGTCATCTCCCCCTCTTTCCCGCGCGGATCTGTCCCCGAGCTCGCCGCTTTTTGCATTACCGCACACATCACTGCGGAGCTCGCTGCCGACGAGACTCCGATGACCATTTGGTCGCCGGCTTGTGCCAAATGGACTCGCCGCATCATGTGGACCTCAGATAGCCTCTTCTTTTCCCCGTTTGTGCACCGGAGAGCTCTCCCCGTAGCTCGCCCGAGGACCTCGCCGTCGGCGTCATCGTAGTGCTCGCCCCCGACCACCCCAGCTGCTCTGACCGCCACCATCCGACGCGCCGTCGTCTTGCCGTTCGAACGCGCCCAACGGCGCCCAAAATGGTGCCCTGTGCACGAAATCTGACCACACCCGAGGCCGCGCCGCCGCGAAACACGCTCGCTGGCGAGATTCCGGCGAGTCGCCGGCCACCGCTGACGTGGCCTGACATGTGGGACCGCCTGTGTCGCTGACAGGTGGGTCCCGTTGACTTGTTGACCCAGTCAACGCTGACTGGGCTGGCCCCATGTCACTGACATGTGGGTCCTGCCGATTAAACATTTTTAATTAAATAGATAATATGTTAGTTAATTGGATTAATTAATTAAAACACTAATTAGACACTGACAGTAGGTCCCACCCCTAATTTAATCTATAATTAGTTAATTTTATCCCTAGTTAAACTACTGTGAGGCTGACCAGTTGATCCCACTGGACACACTGTCAGGTTTGACCCCAGTCAACTACACTGTTGACTGCTGACGTCACCTAATCATCATGCTGACGTCACCCCTGCACTATTTTGGATAATGTTGATTAAGATAAATAAAAATAATTCCAGAAAATGTTTAAATCTTTTAAAATCAGTAGAAATTAAACCGTAGCTCAGATCGAAAAACTTTCTACATGAAAGTTGCTCAGAACGACGAGACTAATCTGATTGTGTCGTCTGTTTCCATGTCGGAACCCCCCTACGTAGGAGAACCCGTAACTTTTAGCCTGATTCTAGTATATGAATAGTGCATGTACACCGGTTAATAAATCCCACCTTAATCCTAAAATAACTAAAATGACTTAGACATACTTTTAGTCAACCCTGCACTGCACGTTAGCATAGCATGCTCTGTGATGCATTTGTTTGCTGTGTATTTATTTGTTTCCTCCCCCTCTTCTCTTTCGGTAGACCCCGACACCGATGCTGCTCCGAAGACTGATGACACCACTGACGACCTTGCCCTTGCCACCGAGCAACCAGGCAAGCCCCCCCCCCCCCTTTTGATCATCCCGATATCGCCCATTCTATTTTCTCATGCTTGCATTAGATTTTGCTACTGTAATTGATTGCTCCTATTTTGTTGCATAGCCTGTTCTTGTAACTATTGTTGATACCTGCCAGATATCCAAACTGGTTAGTGACCCATCAGAGACCCCACTTTGACCCAACTGCCCCGCTGGATTATCAGAAGACCCGATCAACGAGATCGAAGACCAGGCCCCGGCACCGCACTTCACCCCCTTAGTTGTACGACACTACTGGGTTACTATCGAGTGCCGAGGGTGATACCTCGTTAGCACTTATGATGTTAACCTTGTAGGTTAGTTCATCGGTTATGGTCATCGAGGGTGGTTCCTCCTTCTCCACTCCCGATAACGACACTGTCGTGCAACTCCTCAAGAGTGGACCTCGAGGGTGATTCCTCCTTCGTTCACCTTGACGATAACATCAGGTGGAATTCCATCGAGGGTGATTCCTCAGGGTTCCCCTTGGTTAGACACACGGTTACTATGGTTACTATGACTTTACAACTGATACTTGGAAGGGCGGGTCGACCCTGAGGGGTACCCGCGAATGATGGGATGTCGGGTTGACCTGGAGGTTACCCGTGAGATAAATACAAGGCGCGGCCGGGCATTCTTAGCCCTTGTAGCAAGTCCTCGAGACGGGGCAACGGGGTCACATCGATCGTGAGTCTCTGCTCGTTACCGCAAGCCCCTAATTCACTAACGATTTGGATATTTGATCCGAGCAGGCCTCTGGCCTGATAGCACTAACCATCACATGGGAATAGTTATGGGCACTTTGCAACGTAGCATCAGCCGAAAGCTCTGTCAGACATCCAGTTTAGCATTACGGAACGGCTGGGCCGGTGCCATCCATGTATAGAGGTGGTACCGGGATTTGCCCTGCTCGCAACGACCCGGAGTGCACAAGGCGATGGCCAAAGACCCCTGAGCGCTTAGGAGGTAGACCGGCGGGGACCTCTCTACTGAGCTGTAGGTAGGGTTGCAGTGTATCGTTTGGCCGAGGCCGGGCATGACCCAGGAAAGTGTGTCCGGCCGGAGTTAAGCGAGCGTGGTGGGTAAGTTGGTGCACCCCTACAGGGGAAAAAACATCTATCGATAGCCGGTCCTACGGTAAAGGACACTCGGAGTTGTATCCCGATCGATACAACTAGAACTGGACCCCCTTGAGATGATAACTGAATATGTGGCTCCGGGATTGCTTTCTCGCAGGGTGTTGCGGAAGGATCTCTGGGCGAGACTGTTACTTGACACAACAACCACTACTACATTATACTGTGCTGATCTACTCTCTTCTATTGCTGCAAGACCACTGAAGATGCTAGTCTTCGATAGGACTAGGCCTTCTCTATATTCTGGCATTTCTGCAGCCCAGTCCACATATACAACCTTCCTTTGATAATGTTGCATCTGTAGTGTAGTTCCTTGCTTGCTGAGTACTTCAGATGAGTACTCACGGTCGCTTTGCTTTCTTTTTCCCCCATATCCATTTGATGCAATCAGATGACGGAGTCCCTGAGACAGTTGCTCACGCCGACGACTACTACTACTACCCCGAGGGTGGTTACTGCTAAGAGCTGGCCGACGACTAGGAGTAGGATCGGAGGGTCCCAGGCAGGAGGCCTGCGCCTCTCGATCGTAGCTTTTATTTTGTCCCGCCTTTCTTAAGGCTCCTCTGTTAACTTATGTCTGTACTCAGATATCTAACGCTTCCACTGATGCTTGTTTGGCATCAAGCTTATGTATTCGAGGCCTCGAGGCCCTGGCTTGTAATATAATGCTTGTATGCCTTTATTTATGTTTTAGAGTTGTGTTGTGATATCTTCAAGTGAGTCCTTAGGCTTGCTCATGTGCATTTGCGTGTATGATTAGTGCACGACTAAGCCGGGGGCGTCACAGAGGGCACCCATGGATACGGCTAGCCATGGAAAGTGAAAGAAATGGTGGAAAAAGGAATAAACTTTATTTTCTGTTTGGGAACCGCCTATGATATATCTAGCATGGAAAGTGTTGGGAGCTCTAAGTCATTTTCGTTGGTGGGAAAAGTATGCCTCTGAAAATGTTTTTATCTCTCAATTTAAGCTTTGAGCTCTGGCACCTCTACAAATCCCTACTTCCCTCCGCGAAGGGCCTTTCTTTTACTTTATGCAATTTTTAATTTGAGTCTCCATCTTCTCTTACAAAGCACCAACTAAGGGGCACTATGATCGTACTTGAGCATTGGGTGTAGCTAATATTTGAGTGTGTTTCATGAATAGATCAATGATTGAGCATGACGGGCTAGGGATAACTTGCTTTAGCGTTGATATTTTGAAAGACATGGTTGCTTGTTGATATGCTTGAGTATTTAAGTTATCATGTCGAAACTAGACTATTGCTTTGAACCATATAAAAGTCCAAATGTCCATGCTATTAAGAAAAGAATATGTGATGAAAATATTAGGCAGCATTCCACATCAAAAATTCTGTTTTTATCATTTACCTACTCGAGGACGAGCAGGAATTAAGCTTGGGGATGTTGATATGTCTCCAATGTATCTATAATTTTTGATTGTTCCATGCTGTTATATTATCATTCTTGGATGTTTTACAATCATTTTATATCATTTTTTTGTACTAACCTATTGACATAGTGCCCAGTGCCAGTTGTTGTTTTCTGCATGTTTTTTACATCGCAGGAAATCAATACCAAACAGAGTCCAAACGTAGCGAAACTTTTTTTGGATTTTTTTGGACCAGAAGACATCCAGTGGGCCGGAGAAGCACCTGGGGGGTGCTCCGAGGGGAGCACAACCCACCAGGGCACGCCTGGAAGCCCAGGCGCGCCCAGGTGGGTTGTGCCCACCTCGGGGGCCTCCCGCACCACCTCTTTGCTCTATAAATACCCCAATATTCCAGAAACCCTAGGGGAGTCGATGAAAATCAATTCCAGCTGCCGCAAGTTCCAGAACCACCAAATCCAATCTAGACACCACCACGGAGGGGTTCATCATCCTCATTGGTGCCTCTCCGATGATGCGTGAGTAGTTCATTGTAGACCTTCTGGTCCGTAGTTAGTAGCTAGATGGCTTTATCTCTCTCGTTTGATTCTCAATACAATGGTCTCTTGGAGATCCATATGATGTAACTCTTTTTTGCGGTGTGTTTGTTGGGATCCGATGAACTTTGAGTTTATGATCAGATCTATCTTTTTATCAATGAAAGTTATTTGAGTCTTCTTTGATCTCTTATATGCATGATTGCTTATAGCCTCGTATTTCTTCTCCGATATTTGGGTTTTGTTTGGCCAACTTGATCTATTTATCTTGCAATGGGAAGAGGTGCTTTGTGATGGGTTCGATCTTACGGTGCTTGATCCCAGTGACAGAAAGGGAAACGACACGTATGTATCGTTGCCATTAAGGATAACAAGATTGGGTCTATTTCTACATAAATAGATCTTGTCTACATCATGTCATCGTTCTTATTGCATTACTCCGTTTATCCATGAACTTAATACACTAGATGCATGCTGGATAGCGGTCGATGTGTGGAGTAATAGTAGTAGATGCAGGCAGGAGTCAGTCTACTAATCTTGGACGTGATGCCTATATAATGATCATTGCATGGATATCGTCATGAGTATTTGAAGTTCTATAAATTTCCCAACAATAATTTGTTTCCACCATTTGCTATTTTTCTCGAGAGAAGCCACTAGTGAAAACTACGGCCCCCGGGTCTCTTCTTTAATATATTTGCCTTCAAGATCTATTTTGCTATTCGCTCTTTTATTTATTTGCAACTTTTATTTTCAGATCTATTTATCCAAAAACCCAAAAATACCTCGCTGAATTTTATTTGCTTTTATCTGCATCTTTCAATCTACTACAATTTTATCTATCTCGTTACCCGAAAGGGATTGACAACCCCTTTAACACGCCGGGTTGCAAGTATTTGTTCTTTGTGTGCAGGAGCTGTTTACGTGGTGTTGCCTGGTTCTCCTACTGGTTCGATAACCTTGGTCTCATCACTGAGGGAAATACCTACCGTTGCTGTGCTGCATCATCCCTCCCTCTCTGGGGAAAAACCGACGTAGTTCTAGCAGACATCAATCCCCCTGAAGTAACCTTCCATGGCAATCCGATTCCACCTGGCTATGCTCGTGTCGGGGTGGATGAAGTGATGTCGGGATATGACACACTAGAGATTGACATTCCTGGAGGTCAAGAGGAGCGCACACTAGGAGAAGCATCGTCTTTCCAAGGCCACCGACTCCTCCTCCAAATCCGCCGCGTCAGCCGACTCCTCCTGCAAAACCGTCGTGTCAGCCGACTCCAACCCTGCCCAAGACGGAGCGCGGCACTAGTCCGCCACCGCATCAGCCAACTCCACCCCCCCCCCCCCCCCCCCCCGTGATGGAGCCCATCAGCATGAGTCCACCATGTCGATCTCGGGTGTGTCAGCCTTCTCCAAAGCGGAAGAGAGCACCAAGCAAGAAAGCCTCTCTGAAAGGATCGATACGGTCGACTAGAGGGGGGTGAATAGGAGACTACAAATTTTAATCTTTCTTGTCAATTTTAAGGTTGAGCGGATAAATAGGGTTCACTAGATATGCAACTAGGTGAACACAACCTATATGACAAGCAAGCTTAAAGCAAAGTATGCTAGGCAACAATCTAATTAGCAAGCCAACAAGCATACAAGGCAAAGTAAAGTGCGGGAAAGGATTAACCACAAGTGAGGCGAGGACGCGGATTTTATCCCGAAGTTCACTCCCATGGGGAAGAGCTACTCTCCGTTTAGAGCGGTGCCAGAGCCAAAGCTTGTGAAACACCACAAAGGCTCACCGTATTCTCTTTCGAGTCAACCCCAATGGATGAGCCTCGAATCACTCGGGGTTGGTCTTGAAGGCGACCACCACACCTTTACAAACTTCTTCGGAGCACACCACAAGCAAGGAAGCTTCCGGAGGAACCTCTAACCACCTAGGAGCCCAAGCTCCAAGAGTAACAAGTCAATGGGGAAGAAATGTTGTGGGGAACGCGATTTGGTTTGGTCAAGATGTAGATCGGGTCTTGCTCTCCCAATCCCCAAAGTTTCAACAAGTTTGGGTGGAGGGATTGAGAGTATTGAGCAAAATGAGGTGTAGCAATGGTGGAGCTCAACAAGACATTAGGGTTAGGGATGGAGGAGGAAGAAGGGGGGTTTTTATAGTGTTCTTGCCTGGGTGGCCATTTCTGCCCGTTGGACCCCATGCGCATAGGCTAAGTCAACCCCGTGCGCACGGGGTACTAAGAGACTTTCACACCACCCCGTGCGCACGGGGTACCCAGGGAGTTTACGCAACACCCCATGCGCATGGGGGTCAGAAGACCCCATGCGCACGGGGTACCCAGAGATATACGCAATACCCCCTGCGCACGGGGGCCAAAAGACCCCTTGCGCACGGGGTACCCAGTAACTTTCTGTTGTAAGCTCTCTGAGTACCACATGCACGCACACTATGAATTTAAGTGGTAGGAATGGGTAGGCTGGTGTATATGTTTCGACTATGGCATTCCCACACAACACTAATCCACACGGACCCCTCTTAATAGTGCGGTCTTTCCTACGACTCGAAGTAAACCAAAAATAAAACCTTCAAATCACCAGAAGACCACGCCTTTGATCTTTTTGAATTGGGGGGTTACACATCTCCATCAAACGCAATATGGAACCGATATCCTGAGATAAACTATAGCACCCGATTTAGTTCCACTAACCACATTGTCATCACACCAAAATAAAGTTTAAGTGCCAAATGCACTTTCAATCTCCCCCTTTTTGGTGCATTGATGACAACGTTGTTAGAACATGGCATAAAGGATATGAAGAAATGAAATAGCCATGAGACAATGATTGATCATAGAAACTCCCCCTATATGTGTGCCCGGATAAAATGTATGCATGAGAAGGCATCAAGTACACACATAGGAGGCTCCCCCAAGATCAATATTGTCAAGACATGAGATCAACATAATAAACCTATAACGGTGCCTAGATCTCATGAAATGGTGTGGTGAGCAAATATTGTGAGACACATAACAAACAACATAATGAGCACGATACGACCAATGCATAAGGTTCAAGATAAATGCTAGAGTCTCACGAGCACAAGCGAGTAGCTCACAACCACACACTGCGGAAAGCAAATAATAGTATCTCAAGCCAACTAAAAACAACAAACAAAGCGGAGAAACACGAGGCTTGAGAGCTCAACACACACTAAAGAGCACCAACACCACCACTTCTCCCCCTTTGTCATCAAGACAACAAAAAGGAGACAAATGGTGACACACATACCACTATACAAGAGGAGGAGCGCTTGAAGCATCATCATCATCAAAGCGCCATCCTGCCATCGGAAAGGAACGAGTTGTGGCCTCACTGTCATTGTCCTCTGACCCTGGGCCGACTGCCTCACCAGCTGCAGCCCTCACTGCCTTTTGCTGACGCCTCACAAGCTTCTCCTTGTTGATCTCCTTAATCTGACGGCGCTGGATAGACTGGCACATCTTGAACATGTTGCTCATAGACTTGAACAAAGACTTCTTCTCCCCTTTGGCAAAAACAGCCTCAGATCCTATCATCTTGGCCTTACCACGAGGGATCCATGCAGTGGAGGACATACTAGGAGTGTATGTGGCACGATCCTAAGGCCTAGGGTTGCGCCCCTTCTTGATAGGCACATATGGAGCAGGAGTAGCTGGGGTCCAGTTGGAGTTGCGCTTGGGAATAGAAGCCTTGTACTGAGAGATATACTTAGCTGGGCAGACAGACTCAATCAACGCCTGGATGAATGGAGCATAGATCAAGGACTTGTTCTCTTGCACACACTGACAGAGCTCATAGAACATGAAGTCCAGAACATCCACTCTCTTCTTCCTATGCAGGTACACAAAGACATCCAACATGGAACTCCGAATGTTGTGGGAATCACTGGCCTTTGGAGTGAGAGTATACCTCAAGATATGGCGCATAGTATCATAGAGGGGCACAAGGTCTTTGATGGACCCGGTGACAAAAGACTTCTCTTGCTTGTATGCGAATGCAATATCATCCTTAGTGCGCTGCCCACTTTCACGAACCCTGTCAAACTCATCAGATGCCGCTTCCTCATCAAAGAATGGATAAGGAATGATCTCAGAAAACTTGGCCATAGGAGCGGAGCAACGATGCATCCCGGACATCCATGTGAGGGTACGAGCAGAGTCATTGGAGAAGAACAAGGTTGCAAAGAACTGCATCACCAGATCCTCATTGTATGGATGGTTGAATGTGACAAAAGGAATGAGGTCCAACCTCCCAAGAGCTGAATAAACACCGGGATATAGATGATCATTGTCACACAGACTCTTAGTATTAACCTGCTTGTGCGGAGCAAACTTCTTCGCCTTGGTCATTAGCAGCTCATGGTACACTCTTTGTTGAAAATCATTCTTGAATCGGGGATCCACTCCCAAACCTCTGGCAGCAGCATATGGATGACTCTGTCTCTCAGCCCAAAGCTCTGGCTTGGTCCATTTGGCAAGGGGAAGGTTCCTGAGATCTCGCACACCGGGTATAGCCTGCTCAGGACTAGACATCTCTTGCTCATCTTCATCTTCATTCTCTTCATCAACACGATCATCCTCCGCCTCTATCTCTGCATCATCTTCGGGATTGACATAGTGAGCATCATCTTGAGAGTCATACTCTTCTTCTGAATCCTTGGAGGCCTCAACAACAGGCTGCTTGGTGGCTGCACGGCGAACACGGCCCTGGCCTGACCCCGACCCATGTCCAATGCCCTCTGACGGCTGACGACGAGCAATAGTGAACTCCTTTGAACTTGCCTTGGGGCGCTTGCGACGGAGCTCGGCCCTCTTGTCTGCAGAGTCTGAAACACACACAAACACCCAACAACACAAAGCAAAAACACAAATGAGTACAAGTGCTTGAGATAGTGGCAGAGGAGTAGAACAACCCTAGGCAGACAGCTCCTGTGTACCCCGTGCGCACGGGGGGGTTAGACACCGTGGGCACGGGGGTCCCATGCGCACGGTACACTACCGTGGGCATGGGGCCCCGTGCGCATGGGGGTCAAATACCCCGTGGACACGGGGGTTCCCCAGCGGCAGCCACTTCTAGATCGAGATCTGGGAGTGGGTGCGGCAGAGGAACCAAAGGACCTATGTACCTGGATTCGACTTACACAAGGGGATCAACCAACCTATACTAGAGAAGACCTAGAAACCCTAACAACTAGATAGGCATCCAAGGAGGAAAAAGAAGAAGAGGGGGAAGGACCAACCAGAGGAGGAGCCCATCCCAGAGGATATCCACGGAGTAAGGAGCCCGATGGCGCCCGGAGGAGCTCCGGCGGGCGGAGGCGACGACGGCGGTCCTGGAGGCTTCCTGGGGAGTGGAGGGGGCGACTGGGTGGGAATGAACCCAAGCCCCCCCCCCCCCCATGCACCACCTCTTCAAGGCCTGACACCGCAGACCCTGTGCGCACGAGCTAAGTGAAACCTGTGCGCACGGTACAGAGCCCGTGGGCACGGGGTACTCACGAATTTTGACCAGAAGTACTTTTTGAAGGTATGGCTGAGTGTCAACTCTTACCAAGCCTTTTCAAAGCATCTCGGTCTACGTTTCTAAATACGTCGCGAGAGAATACCTATCACTACGAGAAGGGAATATATGGAGCACTTGTACAAGAAGATAAAGGACATAAAACCAAGGTAAAGCACCGAGAAAAACAGAAGAAGGCCAAAAACACCACACACAAGAAAACAGACACAACCCTCAAAGGAGGGCGGTGGCCGAGGCCACCATGTTTGAGTTTGTTTGGTATGGCACCACGAAGATATGAACCTTGGGCCCAAGACCAATACTCATCTTTGAAGCACAAGTGCCACCTACAAGTGGCTAATGTGAAAGATTTTGTTTGATTTATGCACTTCTAGGATAAGATAACTCATGAGTTGAGCTAGCTCCCCCTAGACATGTGCCTACATCTAACCAAGATATTATATGAGTATGTGTGCATGAGCAAGAATTTCAACCCAAGTTACTTATATCCACGATATTTAGCTCCTGCCTTAACTCGCGGAATCTTGCTTCTTCAAGAGGCTTGATGAAGATATCGGCTAGTTGATTCTCGGTGTTGACATGGAGTAGTTCAATGTTTCCCGTGGCCACATGATCCCTAATGAAGTGATGGCGAATCTCAATATGCTTGGTCTTGCTGTGTTGAACTGGATTCTCGGTGATCTTGATTGCACTTTGATTGTCGCATCAAAGAGGCACTTTGTCACATTTGACACCATAGTCCATCAAAGTTTGCCTCATCCATAATAACTGAGCACAACAACTTCCTGCGGCAATGTACTCGGCTTCGGATGTTGAGAGAGAAATACAATTTTGCTTCTTTGAAGACCAACTTACCAAAGATCTCCCTAGGAATTGACATGAACCAGAAGTGGACTTGCGGTCAACCTTGTCTCCGGCCCAATCCGAATCCGAGTATCCCATTAACTCAAAAGATGATCCTTTGGGATACCAAAGGCCCAAGTTTGGGGTATGAACCAAATATCGAAGGATCCTTTTCACTGCCGAATAGTGGCTCTCCTTAGGAGCGGATTGAAATCTTGCACACATACACACACTCAACATAATATCCGGTCTAGATGCGCAAAGGTAAAGCAAGGAACCGATCATGGAGCGATATACCTTTTGATCCACTTCTTTACCATTGGGATCAAGATGAAGTTGGCCATTTGTGGGCATGGGTGTCTTCATGGGCTTGACATCTTGCATTTTGAACCTCTTGAGCATGTCTTGAATATAAAGAGATTGGTTGATGAAGGTTCCTCCTCTCAATTGCTTCACTTGAAAACCGAGGAAGAACTTCAACTCTCCCATCATGCTCATAGCAAATTCCTTAGTCATAAGATTCTCAAACTCAACGTTAATAGCATGGTTAGTGGACCCAAAGATAATATCATCAACATATATTTGGCACACAAACAATTCACCTTTTACCCTCTTTGTGAAGAGAGTGGAATCTATTACCCCAATCTGGAACCCCTTCTAGCTTGGGAATGTCGTAAGGTGATCATACCAAGCACGAGGTGCTTGTTTGAGTCCATAGAGTGCCTTATGGAGTTCATAAACGTGAGAGGGGTGATCGGGGTCTTCGAAACCGGGAGGTTGCTTTACATACACCAACTCCTTAAGAGGACCATTAAGAAATGCACTCTTCACATCCATTTGATATAATTTAAAATCATGATGAGAGGCATATGCAAGCAAGATGTGAATGGATTCAAGACAGGCAACGGGGGCAAAAGCTTCACCAAATTCCAAACCTTCAACTTGGGTGAAACCTTGTGCCACTAACCTTGCCTTGTTCCTTATTACTTGTCCATGTTCATCTTGTTTGTTCTTGAATATCCACTTTGTTCCAATGACATTATGATGCTCTTTGGGTCTTTCCACAAGGGTCCATACTTTGTTGCGGGTGAAGTTGTTGAGTTCTTCATGCATGGCATCTATCCAATCCGGATCATCAAGTGCATCTTCAACCTTAAGGGCCTCAACACAAGAGACAAATGAGTGATGCTCACAAAAGTTTGCCAAACGTCTATGAGTAATTACCCCCTTTTTTATGCTTCCATAGATGTTCTCGGTGAGATGTTGAAGATGCTTTAGCTTGGCGGCCACTTTTTGCTCTTTGATTGCAAGCTCTTCTTCACTTGGTTTTGGACTTGATGAAGAAGCTTGTCCTTGAGATTGTTTTAGCCTTGGAGACACCCTTCTCTTTGCAACCACAAGTTCTTGTTCATTGGGAAGTGACAGAGATGGAGAACCGTGTGGTTGCGATTGATCTTGATCTCAAACTTGAGCTTGATCTTGAGCCTCAATAATTGGTTCCTCACCATTTGACTGAGCTTGCCCTTGATCTTGCTCGGGAATATGAGGGACTTGATCTTGTTCTTGGATAGGTTCATGATCTCCCGTAGCATCTTGTACAAGTGGTGCCGGTGATGACTTCCCTTGTGGAGACTCCACAAGAGGGGCTCTTACTCCTTGTTCTTCTACTTGGACTTGGGGTGTTTCTTGTGGAAGAATGTGGCCTATCCCCATCGTCCTTATAGCTTGTGAAGGAGCCTCATCACCTACAACACTAGGAACAATTTGCTCCACACGGGAGCCGTTATCTTCATCAAACTCCACATTTATCGTTTCCTGAATGCATCCGGTGGATTTATTGAGAACTCGGTAAGCATGAGAGTTTGACGCATATCCAAAAAATATGCCCTCATAAGTTCTAGGCTCAAACTTAGCTAACCGGGATTTCTTGTTTACAATGAAACACTTACAACTGAATACCCAAAAACACTTACAACTGAATACCCAAAAGTATTTGACGTTAGGCTTTCTCCAGATTAGGAGTTCATATGGGGTCTTGTTCTTGAGCTTGCGAAGATAAAGCTGGTTTGAAGCATGACACGCGGTATTGATGGCTTCGGCCCAAAGCTTGTATGGAGACTTGTACTCATCAAGCATGGTCCTAGCCATCTCAATAAGAGTCCGATTATTCCTCTCTGCAACACCATTTTGTTGGGGAGTATAAGGTGCGGCATATTGATGCTTTATCCCCTCTTCACTCAAGAATTCATCCATCGTGTAGTTCTTGAACTCGATGCCATTGTCACTTCGAATTTCCTTGATCTCACAATTATGTTGACGTTGAGCTTCTTTGGCAAAGTTAATGAAGGTTTCTTGAGTTTCATCTTTGGACTTGAGAAAGAACACCCAAGTATATCTTGTGAAGTCATCAACAATGACAAGGCAATACCTCCTCCCTCCCAAACTATCATAAGTTGGAGGCCCAAAAAGATCCAAATGGATAAGCTCAAGGGGCCTCAAGGTGGTGATGATAGTCTTCACTTTTATGAGCTTTTTCATGTAGTTTTCCGGCAATGCAAGCACTACAAGGACGATCTTTGGCAAAAGACACATTGGTTAGTCCAAGGATGTGCTCCCCCTTTAAGAGAGCTTGTAAATTTCTCACGCCAACGTGGGCTAGCCGTCGGTGCCATAGCCACCCCACGCCGGCCTTGGCCATTAGGCATGTTGCAAGATGAGTTTTCTCTTTTGAGAAATCAACCACGTAATGGTTGTCTTCAACATGCCCAACAAAGACCACTTTGAGATTGCTTCTCTTAAAGACGGTCACATGGAATTCACCGAAATGAGAATCATAACCGGCACGTGCCAATTGAATAGTTGAAAGTAAATTGTAGTGAAGGGATTGGACAAGCATGACATTTGAAAGTGAGGAATCATTAGAGATTACCACTTTGCCCAAACCCAATACCTTGCCCTTGCTATTGTCACCAAAAGAGATGTTCGCCTTGAGAGAATCAATGAACTCCACAAGCATCTCCCTTTCTCCGGTCATATGATTGGTGCATCCACTATCGATCACCCATTGTTTTCCAGCGGAGATATAGTCCTACAAGAATCAAGCTTTGGTTATAGGTACCCATTTTGCAATGGGTCCTAGGGAGTTAGCAACAAGGGTCTTAGGAACCTAAATAGTCCAAGCATAATCATCATAGTTAGTGCCAACAAATTTCGCAAATGTATAACCATCATCTCCTCTCATGAGGACATAAGATGGATTGTTCTTGCCGGCAAACTCCTTGGGAATGGCCTTGTCCCTAGTGACCTTGCCACTCCCAACAACCCCTTTTTCCTTCTCCTTCTCCTTGTGCCCTTCATGCACAAAAACTACCTTTTGGGGAGGAGGAGGAGGAGGACCGATCTTCTTCTTGTTGCTCTTCTTCTTGTTCTTACCATTCTTGGATGCGGGATCAAACCCAATTCCCTCCATGGCAACACACTCCTTTTGGTTACTCAAGAGGTCATTAAGGTTTTTCTCCCCTTGAATGCATGATACAAGCCCTTTCTCAAATTGGGCCTTCAACTTCTTATTCTCCTCTTGGAGAGAGGCACAATCATGAACAAAGTTAGCCGAACAAGAATCATCATTTATATCCATATGAGGTACGGAAGTGGGAGCCTTAATGGTTTCAGCTTTAAGTTGAGCATAAGACTCGGTGAGGGCAATGAGGTCACCTTTGACAACCTTGGAACTAGTCACAAGGAACTCATGTTCCTCAACAAGTCTTGTGTGATAAACTAGAAGCTTTTGAACCCTAACATTAAGAGCATATTTGTTCTCAAGAGCAAGTTGCAAAGCATCATTGGTTTTAACAAAGTCAATTTGATGAGCCGACAAGGCTTCCTCAAGTGATGCTCTCATGACACTCTCTTCATTTAGTTCGTGCTCGAGGAGTTCGACTCTCCCTTTTTCCTCTATGAGGAGGTTTTCAATGTTCTCAATAAAGTCATCACATTCGGCGAGTGACTTAAGGAGATCACTAAAACGAGCACGAGCTTCACCATGAAGAGTTTTCATGAAATCCAGCAAGGATTCCTCATCATTATCCACGCCCTCGTCACACTCATCCTCCACTATCTCACATGAGACATTAGGAGTGTAGACGACGAGTTTTTTCAATTTGGACTTTGCTTTTACCTCTTTAGCCATATGACACCGATGAGTGAAAGGCTTGTCCTCATTTGGAGAGTCAAAGAGGCCGGTGGTGGAGGAGGAGGTAGTGGCATGCATGGCAATGGTGGCCATGCCCACTTGATCATCATCACCGTTATCTTCGTACATGTATTCTTCACGAACAAAAGCCTTGTCATCTTTCCTCTTTGCAAACTTGGTGAACTTCTTCTTTTTGAGCACAAGCTTCTCGGATTTGTCTTCACGTCTCTCATACGGACAATCATGCACAAAGTGTCTTGGGCTATCACAATTTTAGCATTTCCTTCGTCCAAACGATCTTCCTTGAAGATTCTTCCCTTTGTTTGCCATGGTCCCGGAGTACTTTTTGACTAAAAGAGCAAAGTCTTCCGCAAAGTCATTTGTCGGGCATGAGGTGTCAACATCTTCCTCACATATCTCTTCACTCACTTCTTCATCCCTTGAGGGTTGGCTCATCACTTTCTTGGCCTTCAAGGCAAGATTGGAATTCTTGGTTGCTTGAGCAATTGCAAAGGTCTTCTTGGACTTGGTCTCCAAAAGAACATGAGTGGAGAAGGTGGAAACAACTTGAGCAGCGGCCAACTTGTGATAATCCAGACGTTGATGAATCATCTTGACCATGGTATGTTCCGTGAGAACCATAGCATCTATGAACTTGTCCTTAATGAAGTCATCATTTGCCCAAGTGTACCCAAAGGTTCTCAAGTTGAGCACAACGGACTTTAACCTTCGGTAAACCTCTTCCGCGGACTCACCCTCATTCCTCACAAAGAGATTGACTTCTTGCTTGAGCTAAGCCAATCGAGATCTTTGAATTGCTTCATCTCCTTCGAGAGCCTCCTTAAGGCAATCCCAGATTTCCTTGGCGGTCTTAAGGAGAGCAATGGAGTCACTATAGTCTTCGGTCACCGCGGTGCGCAACATGTTGTGGGCGGTCGCATTAAGTTGATCATCAAGCACTTCTCTTGGAGTGAGATTCATTGGGTCCTTGGGGTTGAATCCATTGACCACAATCCACCAAAGTTGTGTTGAAGCACTGCGAATATGAGACTCCATATCTAGATTCCATTTAGCAAAGGCATTAGCTTTCAAAGGGGGCAGAGCCCCAACAGGATTAATGCGAGGATGTTGCAAGGGCTGCGGTGAGTAAAAGGGTTCCACGGCATTGTACTTGGGAACTTGAGTATGAGCCGGAGATGCAAGAGGTTCTCTCGAGTCATCCGCATCATGAATGGCATTTGGATCAAATGAGTTTGATGCGGATGTCAAGGTCTTTAAGCGAGCATCAATTTCCTCCTTGACCGAGGAATGGACTTCTTTCAACATTGTCGGGGATATCATGTGACATATGCCAGGGGGTGGCTTATCGTGGATGGGGACAAAAGTACGTCGTCGGGCTCTAGAAGCGGGAGTGATCGAGACCGCGTACGCTTGCGAATCTTACCCAGGTTCGGGAATCTCCTAGGAGATAACACCCCTAGTCCTGCTCTGCGGGGTCTCCGCATGATCACTACCTCAACAGGTAGCTACAAGCTTGCTCCTTGAGCTGTTTGGCCAGAGGAGGAAGAAGGGCAAGGCTAGCTCTACTCCACTCTCTCTGCGTGTGTGTGGTGTTGTGGGTGCTCGACGAGGCATCTGCCAAAGAGCCAACCCCTTGCATGGGGTGACCTGGGGGGTTTATATAAGCCTACCCCCCAGGGGTACAACGGTAATCTGGCCAGATGCGGGGCACGGCAGTCAGCGTCACTGGTCGCCGGCTTCTTCACCGACCACCGGGGCCCGCCGCCTGGTGGGTCCACCGACTGCCGCGATCTCAGCCGACAGGTGGGTCCCGCCATCTACGGGTCGCGTTGACGGCTTTATGCTATAGCATTGCCCCTGATGACGAAGGCCTTGTCAGCCGGAGTGTGGATACAGTCCCGCCGCCTGGCGGGGGCTCACTGTAGCCATACCCCATCGCATCTGGTTAATGGCGCACAGACTTCAAGGGAGGAGGAGGGCCGCCTGCTAGGAGCCGACCTCCCACTGAGCTGACTGGTCTGGGCTCGCCGCCTTCTGGCTTGTCACGGACAGGTAGGGCCCTCCGCCTGCGGGCCGTACTGGCCGCCCATCGCGGGAGCATGGCTTCCTCTGCCATGGGTGATGTCATGAGCAGCATGGCAACAGTCCTGCCTTGGGCGCAGGATGCCTGCTTGGTACGCTGTACTGTGGCCATGCTCTGCCCTAGATTCGAGGGTGGAAGGCCTGTACTGTAGCCATGCCCTGTCTCATCATGTTTATGTTGGCGCTGACTTTGAGGGCACGAGGGGCCGCCTGCTAGGACTCGGCCTCCCAGGAGGCCACCTGCTAGGAGTCGGCCCACTTCATGGCCCTCTTGTGGACTCCGCCGCCTCCTGGCAATCGGCTGCTTGGACCAGCCGGCCTCAAGAAGGCGGCCCTTTGTCCTTGATGTTTGAGGGGCGCAGCCTGCCCCGATGTCTTGAAATACCAAAGGGAGCTGATGGGGCTACCCGTGGTCATTTACTCCGACAGTAGTCCCCGAAGCTGATGAGGCGCTGCGGCTGAAGGGGCGAGAAGCCTCGGCAGCTTCATATTCTGGGTCGCCTGGTATTCTGCTTCGTCCGTCTTCCGATGTGCCGACTGATAGGTGTCGGCCATGACCAGGCAGGCCGCCTAGCGATTTCGAAACGTCGTGGTGGGGACCAGGTGGCATGCTAGCCAGACATCAAGCTTGCCGCCCGTGCATGTCGGTCACGTGGCGTCATCAGGTCAAGCCGGCCTGCCAGCCCACGCGCGTGACGGGACGGCGCCGCAGGCCGGGGCCCGCCACTACAGTGCCTTGGCACGCGCGCGGATCCGCTGCGGCCGAGGTGGATGGTTGGGCTTCTGCGGTAGTTAATACGCGCCTTTACTGGCGCCGCAATTGTGGGAATGTGGGGGAGTGGGCATAGTTAATTCCACGATCCCCCACGCCCCCTCCCCCTCAGCTTCGCCGACTGGGGCTATAAGTAGGGGGAGGAGGGGGGCGGCAGATGCACGCGCGCCCTCCTCTCCCTTCGCCGTTCTTCATCTTCTCCGCTGCCGCCGCACCCTTTCCTCCCGTCGAAGTGCTGCCGCAGCCTGCCGTCATCGAGCGTCCTCTCGCTGTGGCTTCCTTGCTCCGCCGCAACCTCGCCCGCTCGCCACCGCGCCGCGCCTACGACGAGCTCCTTCGTCCATGGCGCGCTCACGAGCCGGCGACTGGGACGGCTCCAACGTCCATGATGATCACCTCTCCTTCCTCCGTCAAACACGGCGGCTGCCCCGGGAGGCGAACATGCAGGTGCGCGTTCCCCCTGAAGCAGAAATCTCGCCAGCGCCGGAGGACGATGAACGCGTCGTCTTCCGGTCCCATTTCCTTCGCGGCTTTGGCCTTTCGGTGAGCGGCTTCCTCCGCTCCTTCCTCGACTTCTACCGAGTCCAGCCGCACCACCTCACGCCAAACACGGTGGTGCTGCTGGCCGCCTTCGTCACCATGTGCGAAGGGTACCTCGGCACTCTCCCACCCTCGAACTCTGGGGGGAGTGCTTCTAACTCAAACTTGGCACCGCCGCCAAGGGCCAGGCGGCTCAATGCGGAGCCTGCGTGGCGGTGCGGCGCCCGGGCACCGGGAACCGCTTCCCGCCCATCTCCCTGCTGCAGTCGGCCAAGCTGTGGCAGAAATCCTATTTCTACGTCAAGAGCATCCACCCGACAAGCGACTACGTCAACTTGCCGGCCTACACAGCCGGCCCGCCAGCCTGGCCGCGCGCCAACTGGCAGTACAAGCCGAGTTCCCTGTCGGCCGCCTTCTCCGCCACCCTTGCCCGACTTCAGGTGATCACGGAGTTGGAGGGTCTGAAGGGGTCGGACTTGCTGGCTGCCTTCGTGACGCGCCGAGTGCTCCCCCTCCAAGCTCGGCCTCACATCATCAGCTGCATGAGCGGGCACCGGGACCCGTGCCGGATGTGTACACGGGACCTGCCAGACGTGGAGGTGGTCCGACTGGTCAACTATATCTCCAACTGCAAGCTGTCAGAGGCAGACTGGCGGTTCGGCATGCGGCCGTACGACCGCGCACATGCGCCGTCTGCGGTGAGTCTTGTAATTCTTTTCTCTTTGCTGGTCCGAGTTCTTGTTTTGCCGCCTGACCAGTCGGCCATGGTGCAGGTCCTCCCAGCCCAGTCGGCCGCCGGCGCTCTGGATCCAGGTCAGCAGTATATGCCGGACCGAATGAGGAGCGACGTGGAAGACCCCGACTTGGGGGCGGCAGCCATGGAGGAGGACGACGCCACAGGTGGTGGCGATGGAGCAGGCGGCTCCGGGGGAGGAGGCAGACTTGAGGACTGGCCGGATGACGATGAGGAGGAGAACGAGCCGCGCCGCCCGCACGGCACCGACAGGGCGGGCGCGAGCTCCTCAACCGCGCCGACCGCACCAGGCGGCCCAGAAAAGCGTCGAGCCGGCTCGTTGCTGTTCGGCAGCCAGCCGAAGAAGTCCAAGAACGCGGCCGCCGCGACCAGGCGGAAGAGGCCGTCGCAAGAGCGGCCCAGTTCCAGAGGGCCCTGAAGCAGCCCCCGATGGTGTCCGCGTAAGTGCTTGGTTGTGTTTTCCTTTCTTCTGCCTTGCAAACTTTTTCTGAGTTTTCTCTTGTCTTGCTTGAATCAGGGCCCCACTCACTCTTGAGCGGTCTGCCGCTGCTTCCGTGATCGGGGAGGCGGAAGGCTCCGCCAATACCCGCCGCGTGGACCAGCTTGCCGACCTCCGGGTGGCGACGGAGAGGAACGCGCGGGAGGCGCGCGAGGAGCGGGAGGAGGCGGAAAGGCAGGAGGCGAAGGCGGCCGAGGCAGCGCGGGCGGACATGGACGCGGCGGCCAAGGCTCAGGCGGACGCGGCCGCTAGGGCGCAAGCGAAAGAAACCGCGCGCGGCCGGACCCCGCAACTTGTCATTCTGTTGCGCGCGGCGCCGCCAGCGCCAGAGATCCCGGTACCGACTGGAGGAGCTGGCGATGACCAGCCGGTCGTGGAGAGAAGAGGAGGCGACGCCATCGTCTCGGAGGCGGAGGTGCCCCCGCAAGCGCCGACTGCCGGGGCCCGAGGCAATCGGCCTGACGTGCCACCGGCACCGCCGGTCAGTGGCGAGTTGGTGGTGGGGGCGACTCCCGTGGTCCGCCCTTCGGTGCACCGGCGTGCGGCGAAGGCGGCCTCGGCGCCGCGGGCGCAGGAGATCGGGGCCGCGAGCTCGTCGGCCCCAGACGCAGAGGCCACCAGTGCCGCCCCACCAGAATGGACGCCTTGGGGCGGGACGGGCGTGCTGAACAAGGCCGCGCAGGCTCCAGGCCCAAGGCGCCGCCCTCCAGCAGTGTACGAAGGCGTTCTTGGCGACGCGGACGGCCGTTCGGGTATGCCTCTTTGCTTTGTTTTTTGATTCTTGCAGTCTTCCGTGGGGGCGCGCCAGCGCACCCACTGGGTGTAGCCCCCGAGTTCCAGGACGGCTACTGAGCAGGCGGCTCGGAACTTTAAGGTAGGTTCCGAGTGCTAACTTGTTTTCTCTTCTTTTGTCTTCGTTGCAGGACTACCACAACATCCGCGCAGCCGCCTTCAACTCCCAGGTCCAGGAGTTGGCTAAGCGGACCGCCAACCTCACCGAAAGCCGGCGTAAGCATTCTGTCTACTTTCTTGCGGGGGCGCGTCAGCACACCCGCTGGGTGTAGCCCCCGAGATTCGGGCCGACTGCTGAGCAGTCGGGCCGGATCTTCTGGCAACCACTTTTATTTTTTGGTCATCTTTGTTGATTGTCCTCTCTTTCTCATTTTCGCAGGAGCCAACGCCACACTGCAGCAGCATCTGGGCGAAGTCCAGACCGAGTTGCGCGTCAAGGAGGAGGAGCGCCGTAAGGCGGCCCTGGAGCGCAACCGTCTGGCCAAGAAGTTGGCGGACCAGGCGCCTTTTAGGCCGAGTTTGAGGTCGAACGCTCAAAGTGGGCCGAGAAGGAGGCGATCCTCGCCGCTGGCTACGGCGAGATTGAGGACATGATCGACGGTAAACTTCTTTCTTTGGAATAGCTGCCGACTGCATCGGGAGTCGGCTTCTGAACTTTGTTTTTCTTTTGCGTAGACTTCTTTCCTGGCCACGCCGTCGCCGTCAGCCAGGCCATCGAGGCGCGGCCCGACCAGCATAGGAGGGAAGGAGTGGAGATCCCGCACGACGCGCCTCGGAACATGAACGAGCAGCTCCTGGCCGTCAGGACGCATTTGCAGCCGATTCACCGTCTGCTCCGCCGCCTTCAGCGTGCCGGGTCTCAGCTGGTTTCCGCCCTCTAGCCAGGCGGCCAAGCTCCACGCACCCCCAGTCAGACCGCCGACTGGTTGGAGGCGGCAATCGGCCGCTTCGAGGCTTGGAGGGGCTCCTCCTCTCGGGCAGGCGCCCGAAGAGCCTTGTAGTTCGTCAAGGCGTGGTATCCTGGGCTGAACCTAGCCCAGTTGGCCACGTTCCGGTAGAAGGCCATGGAACAGTTGGTGGCAGCGGGGCCTGCGCTCACCCATCGTGCGGTGGCGATCGCCGAGTACACCGACACCAGCGTCTTCTTCCCCGAGCTGGACGAGGAGGGTGCCGAGGTGCCGATGAACTGGTTCGGGCTAAACCCGGATGACGGCGAGGACTCGACGGAAGAAATCGCCTCAAGCGACGAAGGCGAGGACGAGGAAGATGAGGATGGTGAAGGCAACGCACCGGAGGGCGGAGCGGACGCCCAGCCTCAGCTTGATCGGGCCTCGAGCAACGAGCCGCGTGTGAGTGCACCGACTGCTGCTGAAGGTGACCAAGCCGAGACTCGCCAGACGGCCACTCCACTAGCTAGCGCCGCCGATTCCACCAACCTGCCAGACTCGCCTGTTGCTCCTTTGGCCTAGGCTGCCAACTTATCTTATCTTTTCCTGCTTTGGTAATCTTTAGAACGAACTTTGTTAAATTTGCACAGTTCCACCCGCTGGGGGTGTATTCAAACTTTGTTGAGTGCTAGCCGAGGGCCTCTTGCTATGTGATTTAATTCTCGCACAAGATGTGCTTCGCCGAGCTCTGACTTGTCTTGCTTTCTGTTCTTTTGGCTTTTTCCTTTGCCGCTTTCCCTTGGCTGCCGCCTTGCTGGCCAGACAGCCATTCTCCGATCTGCTGGCCGGGTCAAGTACTTGGCCATTTTGGGAAGACAAGTACTTTGGCCGCTTAGAACGTAGCAATTTAAGTGAGAAGCCGGCCGGCCGGCTGCTCAGCAACCGGACGGCTAGGCGAGGAGCCGACTTGGCCTATGTGGGTGCTTTTGTCCTTAGCCATTTTTCATGTGAGCACCATTACCTGCCTTTGACTCTTGCCTACCAGACAGTCGCTCTGCGAGCTGCGGCTTATGGCAAGGGTGGGCTTAGATGCCGGCACACTACTTGTCCGACTGCAGGTAGATCCAACATAGTACAAGGCGGTAAGCCCCCGGGCCGACTGGTCGGACCCGGTGCCGGGCGAAGGAATGAAATAACATACTCACAGGCATGAAACTTATCATACAGATAAGAAAGGTAGCCCTCGAGTGCTCCTCGAGGGACCCGGTGCCTTTGCCCTTAGTACAAAAGGTAGCGTGGTACATACTGTATTTAACTGTAAAATCTTCGGAGGAGATTTCCGTTCCATGGGCGCTCTGTTTCCTTGCCGGAATCGTCCCTTTTGCGCGCCCTGGGCTTCTGTGCGTCGATGAGGTCATAGGAGTCATTGCCCAATGCTTTGCTGATGATGAAGGGGCCTTCCCAAGGGGCCGAGGGCTTGTGCTGGCCGGCTGTTCGCTGGATCAGCCGGAGCACAAGGTCTCCCTCTTGGAAGGATCGTGGCTTGACCTTCCGACTGTAGTAGCGGCGCAGGCTCTGCTGGTTGATGGCGGACCGGCTGAGTGCTAACAGCCGGCCCTCTTCCAGCAGATCGATGCCGTCTTCTCGTGCCTCCTTCGCCTCCGCCTCCATGTACATGGTGACGCGAGGCGAGTCGAACTCGATGTCAGTTGGGATGACGACCTCGGCCCCGTACACGAGGAAGAAGGGAGTGAAACCGGTTGATCTGTTCGAAGTGGTGTGGAGGCTCCAGAGGACAGCCGGCAACTCGTCGATCCAGCAGCCGACCGGGCGCACCAGTGGCTCGACCAGTCGGGGTTTGATGCCGGATAAGATGAGGCCGTTTGCTCGTTCTACTTGGCCGTTTGACTGCGGATGGGCAACGGATGCTAAGTCCAGTCGGATGCCCTGCGTCGCGCAGAAACGGGCCAAGGCGCCTTTGGCAAAGTTAGTGCCATTGTCGGTGATGATGCTGTGTGGTACAACGTACCGGACGGTGATATCTGCAATGAAGGTCACAGCAGTCGGACCATTTAGTTTCTTGATTGGTTTTGCTTCAATCCACTTGGTGAATTTGTCCACGGCGACAAGCAGATGGGTCATGCCACCGCGTGCTGTCTTCAATGGGCCCACCATGTCCAACCCCCAGACGGCAAAGGGCCAGGTAAGGGGGATGGTCTTGAGTGCAGAAGCCGGCAGATGTTGCTTGGAGCTGAATTTTTGGCACCCCTTGCATTTCTTGACCAGATCCTTGGCGTCCTCCAAAGCAGTCGGCCAGAAGAAACCATGGCAGAAAGCTTTGGCGACAAGGGATCTGGAGGCCGCGTGGTGGCCGCACTCGCCTTGGTGTATGTCTCTGAGGATTGCCTTGCCTTTCTCCGGTTCGACGCAGCATTGGAAAACGTCGGTCACGCTGCGCCTGACAAGCTCTCTGTTTACTATCGTGTAAGCTCCTGCCCGGCGTTGCACCTGCCAGGCCGAGATCTCATCAACTGGCAGCTCTCCGCTTACCAGAAAGTTGAGGATGGGCTGCGCCCATGATGGTGCTTCGACTTCATCCACTGTCATTACGGCCATTGAAACTAGGGCGGTTGGGTTGGGAGGTGGCGGGGTGGAGTCGGCCGCGTCTTGTTGCGTTGTTGAAGTCCCCGGGACGGCCGCTGCAGCCCCCGGGCCGGATTGAAGAACCCCTGGGCTGGGTGCGACTGCCGCAGTCCCCGAGCCGCTTGGTGAAGTCCTCGGGCCGGCTGCCGCAGCCCCCAGGCCGGGTTGCGAAGTCCCCGGGCCGGGTGCGACTGCTGCAGTCCCCGTGCCGCCTGCCAAACTCCCCGGGCCGGCTGCTGCAGCCCCGGGCCGGGTTGCGAAGTCCCCGGGCCGGGTGCGACTGCTGCAGTCCCCATGCCGCTTGCCGAAGTCCCCGGGCCAGCTGCTGCAGCCCTTGAGTCGGATCCGACTGCTTCGGGAGCAGCCGGCACGAAGATGGATTCTGATTCCGGGGAAGGCTTGATAGACTGCTTGCGGAGGCACTGAAGGGACACGCCGGCTGGTATGGCTTGCCTGGTGGAGCCGATCCATGCCAGGGCGTCTGCTTGCTTGTTGTCGGCCCGTGGCACGTGAAGGAACTCACACCCATCAAAATATCTGCTGATCTGCTGGACGAGGAAGCGGTAGCTCGCCATATTTGCATCCTTGGCGTCCCAGTCGCCAGACGACTGTTGGACCACCAAGTCCGAATCACCGTAGCACAGAATCCGGCGGATGCCAATCTCCTTGGCCAGCCAGAGTCCGTGTACTAGCACCTCGTACTCGGCCACGTTGTTGGACGCGGCAAAGTGGATTTGCAGCGTGTATCTGAGCTTGTCGCCTTTGGGAGAGGCGAGGACGACGCCGGCTCCCAAACCGGTGCGCATCTTCGAGCCATCAAAGTGCATCCGCCAATGAGTGGAGTCTGGAGCTGGCGGCAGGTACTGGGTATCGGCCCAATCGACGAGGAAGTCGGCCAGTGCTTGGGACTTGATGGTGGCGCGAGGCTGGTAGAAGATGGTGTAGGGGGCCAGCTCGATGGCCCACTTGGCTACTCGGCCCGATGCGTCTCTGCTGCCTATGATCTCCGCAAGCGGGGTGGTGCAGACGACCCTGATGGATGCTCTTGAAAGTATGGCTTGAGCTTCTTGGCGGCAAAATGCACGCCATAGCACAACTTTTGGTAGTGGGGGTAGTTCTGCTTGGAAGCTGTCAGCACCTCACTCAAGCAGCAGACGGGCCTCTGGACCGGCAGTGCCTTGCCGTCCTCTCGGCGCTCTACCACCATAACTGTATTGACCACCCGGCTGGTGGCGGCGATGTAGAGAAGCATGGGCTCCTTGGCAGCCGGAGCGGCCAGGACGGGCGGCGTGGTCAACATCTTCTTGAGTTGGAGGAAAGCCTCGTCCGCCTTGTCGTTCCACTCGAAATGAGTGGTTTTCTTCATCAAATGGTACAGTGGAAGAGCCTTCTCGCCCAGCCGACTAATGAAGCGGCTGATGGATGCCAAGCAGCCGATGAACTTCTGAATGTCTCGCAGTCGTGTGGGCCTCTCCATCCTCTCGATGGCCTTGATCTTGACAGGGTTGCACTCTATGCCGCGCTCTAAGACAAGGAAGCCGAGGAGCTGGCCGGCTGGTACTCCAAAGGCACACTTTTCTGGGTTGAGCTTGATTTGAAAACGGCGCAAGTTATCAAAGGTTTCCTTGAGATCTTCCAGGAGGGTACCGTGCTTCTCCGTCTTCACCACAATATCGTCCACATAAACATGGGCATTTCTGCCGAGCTGCTTGAGGAGGCACTTCTGCATGCAACGCTGAAACGTGGCACCGGCGTTTCTCAAGCCGAACGTCATGGTCAGGTAGCAGAAGGCTCCTAATGGTGTGATGAAGGCGGTCTTCAGGCGGTCGGCCGGGCTTAACTTGATCTGGTGGTACCCCGAGTAGGCATCCAAGAAACTCAACAGCTCGCATCCGGCTGTGGAGTCTATCACTTGGTCAATCCGAGGCAAAGCGAACGGATCTTTCGGGCAAGCTTTGTTGAGGCTGGTGTAGTCAATACACATGCGCCATTTGTTGTTCTTCTTTAGTACAAGGACTGGGTTGGCAAGCCACTCTGGGAAGAATACTTCCATAATGAAGCCGGCTGCTAGAAGCCGGGCTATCTCTTCACCAACGATTCCTCTCTTCTCCTCCGACAGGCGGCGGAGGGGTTGCCTGAATGGTTTTGCATCTGCTCTGACATGTAGCTTGTGCTCGGCGAAATCCGTCGGAACACCCGGCATGTCCTTTGGAGACCACGCAAAGATGTCCCGATTCTCACGGAGGAAATCGACGAGCTCGCTTTCCTATTTGCTGTCGAGGTGAGCTCCTATGACAGCGAACCTCTCCGGGTGCTCTGGGTCCAAGGGTATCTTCTTGGTTTCTTTGGCCGGTTGGAAAGAGCCCTGAGCTTCTGACCCCTTGGGATCTGGCGACAGGTCCGGCTGCTCGCCGGCCATGGCCACAACCCGGTCAAGGAGCCGTTTCTCGGCAGCAATCACAAGGGACTCGGCCAACCGACTGCTGGCAGTGGCATAGGCGGCAGACTTCTGGTAGTCGCCGGCTATGGTGATAATGCCCTTGGTGCCCGGCATCTTCATCTTGAGGTAGGCGTAGTGGGGGACCGCCATGAACTTGGCCAGAGCAGGCCGGCCAAGCAACGCGTGGTAGGGGCTCTCAAGGGCGACCACCTCGAACCAGATTGGCTCTCAGCGGAAGTGATCCTTGTCTCCGAAGAGGACATCTATCTTGATCTTGCCGATTGGTGAGCAGGATAGGCCAGGCACAATGCCATGGAAGACAGTCCGGCTGGGCTGGAGCTGTTTCTCTTTGATGCACAACTTCTCCATGGTGTCGCGGTAGAGGATGTTGATGCTGCTACCACCGTCTATCAGAATTCTGGAGAAACGAGCAGCTCGCTTCTCTGTTGCGAAGGTGGCATCCAACACCAGGGCATAGGAACCCGGAGAAGGCATCACCTCCGGGTGGTCAGCTCGGCTCCAACTAATCGGCTTCTCCGACCAGTGCATGAACTCTGGGGCTTCAGAGGCGACAATATTCACTTCTCGGCGCTGTTGACGCCGGCTGTGCCTGTCGTTAGTCACGCTGGTGAAGACGACGTACGCTCCATGCTCTTCAGGAAACTCATCTTGGATCGCGCCGACCTGTCGGACCGCCGGCTGCTGGGGAGGCGGAGGCGGCGGGCCAGCAGGCGCCGGAAGCAGTCCTTCGCCTCTGGCGATGCGGGTGAGCCAGTGGCACTTCCGGGTGGTGTGGTTGGATGGCTTCGCGCCGCTGTGGAACTTGCAGGGAGTGTCGAGGGTTTGCTCAAACGAGAAGGCGGGCAACCAGGCAGGCTTGCCGCCCTTCTGGCGTTTGGGGCCGGGCTGCTCCTCTGGCTGCTGGTCTTCGACTGTCGCCACCTGCCGGCTGGTAGTAGCCGGCTGCGGGGCCTTGCGCTTATTGTTGTTTGACTGTTGGCGCCGACTGGAATCACCAGCCGGTGTCTGAGGGGCCGGAGGGAGCATCTTTCCTGAC
This sequence comes from Thinopyrum elongatum, assembly GCA_011799875.1. Classification (NCBI taxonomy): domain Eukaryota; kingdom Viridiplantae; phylum Streptophyta; class Magnoliopsida; order Poales; family Poaceae; genus Thinopyrum; species Thinopyrum elongatum. Next base: position 548,492,492 of record CM022298.1, on the reverse strand, counting down.
GCGTCCACTCGGAGTTCCGACTTCATGGAGGAGTCGGCAGTAGCGTACTTGTCCGCTATGATCAGCAGCTCATCGAGCGTGGCCGGCTCGTCGCAGAGGAGCCGGTGCTTGAGTAGGGTGCCCTCTCGGCACCCGGTAGTGAAGTATTCAATGGCTTACCTCATGGACCCCTTCGCAGGAGTTGTGCAGCTCGGCCCACCGCGTTAAGTAGTCACGGGTAGATTCAGTCGGGCCTTGGACGCATAGAGAGAGCTGGCAAGGTTTGGACGGTCGCTTGTAGGTGCTGGTGAAGTTGCGGACAAAAACTTCGGTGAAGTCTAGCCAGCTGTTGACGCTGTAGGGCTTGAGGCTGTTCAGCCATGTCCGGGCCGTGCCCTGGAGCATGAGCGGAATGTACTTTACAGCAACGCGCTTGTTGCCGTTCGCTATGCTGACGGCCGTGGAGTAGTCCACCAGCCAGTCCTCCGGCTTCACAGAGCCGTTGTACTTGGGGGTGTCCCGAGGGAGCGAGAACCCTTTGGGGAAGGGCTCGTCGTGAATGCGGGGGCCGAAACAAGGCGGGCCGATCGCGTCTTCTTCTTCTAACGCCAGGGATCGAGCCAAGCGGTCGATCCGGTGGCGGGCGTCGTTCTCTCCGACTCCTTCACGGGGGCCCAGCCGGCCTCCGAGAGTCGGATGCTCAACAGGCGGCGGGGAGGTGCGCCTCTCCCTGCGCAGGAGAGGCGGACGATCGTCCCGCCGTTCCACTGCTCGTGGGCGGCCGTCTTGGTCGCGCTCGATGGAGATGCGGGTGCGGCTGCGGCTAGCAACCGGCTCTTGGTCGCGGGCGCCGGCTGTCGGCGTCCGGGAGGTCGCGCCGTGCTCTCGGCGAGGGGGAAGGTTCCCAGCCTGTAGGCCGGGTTCCACCATGCGGCGGCCAGCTTCTTGCTGCGCGGCGGCTGCGTCGATGAGCTGCTGGACGAGCTCCATCATGCAGTGACGCTCGTCGCCCTCCAGGCGGTCCAGCTCGTCTGCCGCTGCCTGGGCGGCGCGCAAGTTCTCCATGGGCGTGGCGTAGACCGGGCGGTCGGCCCCCAACATGCTGGCGATGGCGGCGCCGCGCTGCCGGACCGTGCCCACGCGGCTGGGTTCGCCAGCAGCCGGTGTGCCACAGACGGCGCGGTCGATCTCGCGGTGGTAAGCCTCGGTGAGGCGTCTCATGGCCGCCAACTTGTTGGCGCTGTCGAGAAGTGTGATATGGCATGCTTCCAGCGTTTCACCGCTCGCATCGGGCGCTACGGGAGCGGACAGGTCCCGCATTGCCGCAAGCAACGGGTCCCGGCCGGCCTGGTCGGAGGTTCCGTCGTGGCTGATGACCAGCACCTCAGTGACGGTGCTGGTGCTGGTGCTGCTGTCTGCAGGGGGAAGTGGATCGTCGAAGATCACCACGTCACCGGGGAAGGCATCAGGAAGCGCGACATCGGCGTCGATGACCATGTCGACGAGCAGGTCGGTGGAGCCAACGGACTCCGGGTCGGAGACTGGCTCGTCGGCGATGTGAAGCTTGCCGAGGAGATCGACGAGGCAGCTCTCGGAGCTAGCTGCGCCCGCGTCGAGTGCGGGCTCATCGAAGAGGCGGATCCCACCGATGAGATCAGCGAGGCTGCTTGCGGTGCAAACAACTTCCACGCCGTGCAGCGTGTCGGCGCAAACGCCGTCGGGCGTGTCGGGCTGGCTGCGCTCGCCAGGGAGGAAGAGGGTTCCCGTCCAGAACATGTTTCTGGACGACGGTGCACCTAGCCCCACGGTGGGCGCCAAATGTCGGGGATATCGTGCGACATATGCCAGGGGGTGGCTTATCGTGGATGGGGACAAAAGTACGTCGCCGGGCTCTAGAAGCGGGAGTGAGCGAGACCGCGTACGCTTGCGAATCTTACCCAGGTTCGGGGCTCTCCTAGGAGATAACACCCCTAGTCCTGCTCTCCGGGGTCTCCGCATGATCACTACCTCAACAGGTAGCTACAAGCTTGCTCCTTGAGCTGTTTGGCCAAAGGAGGAAGAAGGGCAAGGCTAGCTCTACTCCACTCTCTCTGCGTGTGTGTGTGTGATGCTATGGGTGCTCGACGAGGCATCTGCCAAAGAGCCAACCCCTTGCATGGGGTGACCTGGGGGGTTTATATAAGCCTACCCCCCAGGGGTACAACGGTAATCTGGCCAGATGCGGGGCCCGGCAGCCAGTGTCACTGGTCGCCGGCTTCTCCGCCGACCACCGGGGCCCGCCGCCTGGTGGGTCCGCCGACTGCCGCGATCTCAGCCGACAGGTGGGTCCCACTGTCTACAGGCCGCGTTGACGGCTTTATGCTGTAGCATTGCCCCTGATGACGAAGGCCTTGTCAGGGGGAGCATGGATACAGTCCCGCTGCCTGGCGGGGGCTCACTGTAGCCATACCCCATCGCATCTGGTTAATGGCGCATAGACTTCAAGGGAGGAGGAGGGCCGCCTGCTAGGAGCCGACCTCCCACTGAGCCGACTGGTCTGGGCTCGCCGCCTTCTGGCTTGTCACGGATAGGTAGGGCCCGCCGCCTGCGGGCCGTACTGGCCGCCCGTCACGGGAGCATGGCTTCCTCTGCCATGGGTGATGTCATGAGCGGCATGGCAACAGTCCTGCGTTGGGCGCAGGATGCCTGCTTGGTACGCTGTACTGTGGCCACGCTCTGCCCTGGATTCGGGGGTGGCAGGCCTGTACTGTAGCCATGCCCTGTCTCATCATGTTTATGTTGGCGCTGACTTTGAGGGCGCGAGGGGCCGCCTGCTAGGACTCGGCCTCCCAGGAGGCCGCCTGCTAGGAGTCAGCCCACTTCATGGCCGTCTTGTGGACTCCGTCGCCTCCTGGCAACCGGCTGCTTGGACCAGCCGGCCTCAAGAAGGCGGCCCTTTGTCCTTGATGTTTGGGGGGCGCAGCCTGCCCCGATGTCTTGAAATACCAAAGGGAGCTGATGGGGCTACCTGTGGTCATTTACTCCGACAAACATAGAGGCCTTGAGGTCCGCAAACATTGAAAGAATATCGGCAACGGTCAAAGGGGCACCCGGGTTAATAGGAGCGGCGGGAGCAACGACCGGGGCACCAAGTGCCTCGGGCGCGGCGGGGGGTAGGTTTTGACCATCCTCCGCAACGGGTGCGCCACCTCCCTCATTCCCTAGATCGACCATATCCTCTAAGGTTGTAAAACCTTATATTAGAGCACGAGGCCCTGATACCAATTGAAAGGATCGATACGGTCGACTAGAGGGGGGTGAATAGGAGACTACAAATTTTAATCTTTCTTGTCAATTCTAAGGTTGAGCGGATAAATAGGGTTCACTAGATATGCAACTAGGTGAACACAACCTATATGACAAGCAACCTTAAAGCAAAGTATGCTAGGCAACAATCTAATTAGCAAGCCAACAAGCATACAAGGCAAAGTAAAGTGCGGGAAAGGATTAACCACAAGTGAGGCGAGGACGCGGATTTTATCCCGAAGTTCACTCTCCCTTGGGGAAGAGCTACTCTCCATTTAGAGCGGTGCCGAGCCAAAGCTTGCGGAACGCCACGAAGGCTCACCGTAGTCTCTTTCGAGTCACCCCCAACGGATGAGCCTCGAATCACTTGGGGTTGGTCCTGAAGGCGACCACCACACCTTTACAAACTTCTCTGGAGCACACCACAAGCAAGGAAGCTTCCGGAGGAACCTCTAACCGCCTAGGAGCCCAAGCTCCAAGAGTAACAAGTCAATGGGGAAGAAATGTTGCGGGGAACGCGACTTGGTTTGGTCAAGATGTAGATCGGGTCTTGCTCTCCCAATCCCCAAAGTTTCAACAAGTTTGGGTGGAGGGATTGAGAGTATTGAGCAAAATGAGGTGTAGCAATGGTGGAGCTCAACAAGACATTAGGGTTAGGGATGGAGGAGGAAGAAGGGGGGCTTTTATAGTGTTCTTGCCTGGGTGGCCATTTCTGCCCGTTGGACCCCGTGCGCACGGGCTAAGTCAGCCCCGTGCGCACAGGGTACTCAAAGACTTTCACACCACCCCATGCGCACGGGGGTCAGAAGACCCCGTGCGCACGGGGTACCCAGAGAGTTACGCAGTACCCCGTGCGCACGGGGGCCAAAAGACCCCGTGCGCACGGGGTACCCAATAACTTTCTGTTGTAAGCTCTCTGAGTACCACATGCATGCACACTATGAATTTAAGTGGCAGGAATGGGTAGGCTGGTGTATATGTTTCGACGATGGCATTCCCACACAACACTAATCCACACGGACCCCTCTTAATAGTGCGGTCTTTCCTACGACTCGAAGTAAACGAAAAATAAAACCTTTGAATCACAGGAAGACCACGCCTTTGATCTTTTTGAATTGGGGGGGTTGCACATCTCCATCAAATGCAATATGGAACCGATATCCTGAGGTAAACTATAGCACCCGATATTAGTTCCACTAACCACATTGTCATCACACCAAAATAAAGTTTAAGTGCCAAATGCACTTTCACTCTCCTCCTGCCAAAAAGAAGTTGGCTTACGACAGGAGTGACGAGGAAAACAAGTCCATAATGGAAGCCGAAGTGAAGGCCCATTTTGTGAAGAAACCGCCCCCGCCGCCAAAGGAGAAAATACCTGAGGAAATCATAGAACACTTTGTGGATATGGCTAAACCGGCTGTGAAGAGAACGGACTCAGACTATGATCGCTCTATTAAGAAGTCATATTGTGCACAAAAAGATAAGGAGCGCGAGTCGAGCTCGAGCCAAGAAGGTAGTAATAAAAGAGGGAAAACTGTTCCCCAGCTGGGAGAACAGGCAGTGAAATCGATCCTCCCCCCACTCATTGTACAATCACATGTGAGTACCGCCGATAGGCCGGAAATAACCGACGCTCACAGACAGATGGCTAAAGTGGCCGGTGTCACTGTTGAACAACTCCTAGGTATCGAGGTTCTCCCCGGGTTTGAAGAGGAGGAACTAAAATGGAAATATGTCCCCGCCAACCTCTGGTCAGGCCTGAGGAGGTCTCGCTTCTATCAACGAAAATGCACAGATTGCATGACTGGTACCTGAGAGAAATAAATAACGAGGGAGAGTCCCTCATGGTGAAAGTCAAGGCAGGGCATTACTTCTATGAAAAAGATTTGTGGGTTGAGTTTCCAGAACTTTTTCAGTTATTCAAACAAGACACACTCGACAAATCTCTCGTCAGTTGCTATTGTCTGTAAGTGATTCTTTCTATAATTTAACTGTCTAGCTGTGCTCGTTCATTGCCAGTAATTATCATCACTATATTCTTTTCGGTGGTATTATGCAGGAAGATTTATGAAATGAAAAGAGATGGACACTATGGCATTGGGTTCATTGACCCAAATACCGTTAATGAAGGTATGTGGCTAATCAGCAAAAAAGACATAGAGAGTAGCTTGCTAGAGTTTTTTAAGCAACTAAATACCCAACCAGAAATAGTACTTCCTTACAACTTCAGGTGAGTGTTACTGTCTTGTACTACAAATTCTATTTTTCTTACTAGATATTAATAAGTGTAGTTGATGAGTTATGCACATGCCCACTTATACAAACGTGTGCGCATGCAGTTTTCACTGGATCATGCTAATCATTAAAGTTGACGAGGGAAAATTTGAAGTACTGGACTCACTACTTAAAGAACCTAAAGAATACTTAAACGTGAAGTCGATGTTTGACAGGTAATTTCAATCATTATCACACTATGTCGGACTCTTTAGTTCATTTCCTGATATCAACTAATTAATAACTCATTTATTCATTTTCTTTGCCGGGCAGGGTTTGGCAAAAGTTCATCAAAGAGGTTACCGGCCCATGGAAACAAGAGCTGAAATGGGTGCGACCCAAGGTAATTAAGTAGTACTAGCTACGTCCGCGCATCTCTTTAATTCTAATTTCAATACAATTATCGTGCTGGATTAATTATTATCTGATTGAATTCTATTCTCGTAAAGTGCATGAGGTAGGCGTCGGGGAATAATTTATGTGCATACTACGTTTGCGAGAACATTCGCTTTATGACTGAAAGGAGCAAAAGTGAAAGAAATTTTTTTCGTACGTAAACACAATTCACAATTCTTTTTATCATGATCTAATATATTTACACACAACTAATATATCCATATTGATCTCCTTCTTTAAAAATGCAAAAGATGCGAGATAAGCTCCTACCAACGGACCGCATACGAACACTTCAAGAGGAAATTGCGGGATTTTTGCTTGACCGGGTCATAGATCCTGAAGAAGAATACCATTACACCTAATGCCTGCATGTAATGATCTACAAATTGTAGGAGAAATTGTATGTACCAAATTGTGTATATATATATATATATATATATGTGTGTGTGTGTGTGTATGCATGGTCGTACGAGATATTCTATGATATATGATTGGTCGTACGAGAAATTCTATTATATATGACGTGTACAGTATGTAGTAGCAGTGTCACTTGACGACTGCAGTAGCGTAAAATATGTTTGAAATGAAAAATAATTAAATGAAAAACATGAAACAAAAACAAAAAATAAACCATAAATCATAAACCCTAAAACCCTAAACCCCTAAACCACTAGTCCCAGTTGGTGTCACCAACCGGGACTAAAGGTCCCCAGCCCCCAGCGTGCGCTGGCGGCCACGTGGCAGGGATTTAGTCCCGGTTCGTGGCCAACCGGGACTAAAGGGTGGGGGCCTTTAGTCCCGACTTATTAGTCCCGGTTGGTGAACCGGGACTAAAGGTCCTTACGAACCGGGACTAATGGCCGATCCTCTACTTACACTAAAAGAGCATCATTAAATTTGTTGAAATAAGTGATACTTTGTAAGTTATCCCAAATGGTTGGGTATTTCTCTATCACTATGCTGAGGCAAAGTGTTTTGTCACAGAGTGCGGAAATTTTGAAGTAAAAATGTTTTCTGCAAAAGAGTGTGTGACAGGATAGTGCAACTCGACAAGACTGTAGAATCTTTGTGATCAGGTGAAAGAAAAGAAACGCTAGAAGTGATTCTAGAATTTCCTACCACAACTGATACGAAAGACTCTACATGAGATATAGAGACTTCAGTCGAACTTGCAGCTGGACCATATAGGTTGGGAAAATTCGTGCATAGCTTCATGGTATGCAGACGAAATATTGTTGAAACAAACAATGAACATATAATACACAAAGAAGCGTTGATGAGCCCTAACTCCGGAATTGGCTATACGCCAAAATAATCCAAGATAGTAATCATACAAATAATTCAAGTTTAGAACTTGATAGACCCTCTGAAAGACTTAAAGTCTAAATTGTAGTGATGGATCTATAGATTGACAAAGATAAAAAATGCTTTATAATGCTTGACTTGTTGCAAATAGCTTATGACAAGATCAAGGAGTTGATTATGACGAGATTGTCTCATCATAATAATACTTAAAGTCAATTTGGATTAAACTAGCAATTACTAAGTATTTCAGTTATGAAATATAATAGATGGATGTCAAAATGATTCACATGAGATGCAAATAGAACCAAGATGGTATATTTGATACGGTCCAAGGTAATTTTCTCGATCCAGAGAATGCTAGTAAGTGTGCAAACTTCAAGAGATCCATTAATGATCTCAAGCAAGGATAGAGGAGTTGGAATCTTTGTTTTGATGAATTGATCAAATAATATAATTTCATTGATAGAAACAAAGATGCTTGTATTTACAAGAAAGTAAGTGGAAGCATGATAATATTTCTAAATACTGTGTGTGCATGACATATTGTTAATTGAAAATTATATAAAATTCTTGACACGGATTAAGACATTATTGAAGCTAGTTTTTCAGTAAAGTACTTAGGCAATATAGTCCTTGTATTAAGCATTGTAATCTATGGAGATAGTAGTGTCTAATCAGGCTTAGCCAAAATACATATTGAGAAAATACTAAAACAGTTTAGTATGAAAAATGCCAAGAGTTTTCTTGTCAAAGTCACATGAAAGGATTTCTTGGCAAGAATCGGTATCTTGAAATAATGATGAGTGAAATACATGATTTCAATCACACTTGTGTTAATTTCATGGTATGTAAATAACCAGATAAGTCTAGTACTTAAAAGTAAATTGTGAGTAAAGTTGTCAGAAAGGTCAAATTGTTGATCAATAGGACAACAGCGAAAATGTCGTTAAGTATTGACAACATGTTTATCGCATACGGAGAAAATGAAGAGATTGCTGTAACAAGTTACATCATACATGCTTCACAGATATTACTTGTCGTTTGAATATAATCCTTGGTTTAATTTCAACAAGCCTGCAAAGAAAAGGCAACCGTCTCGCGTACTTACACGGTACATGGGCCTGCCTCTCAGCCGCCAAGACGTGGTGATGCATGAATTTTTTTTTAACACAGTACAAACGCAATCGCTCATACATACGCGCATACATTCACCCCTATGAACGCGCACACACACATCCTACCCCTGTGAGCACATTCGAGAGACTGAGCCGGCATATCATTTTGAGATTTACGAAGTCATCGTAGGTGCCTCATCGTCGACAGGAACGTCTCTCCTCCCACTGAAAGCGCATCGCCGGAAATCCTGAAATAAATTCAGAATTAACGCGAGCATCAAAACTTGAACCCTGATGGGCTAGGAATACCACTGTCCCTCTAACCATCCAACCACAATTAGATTCGCTGGTGATGCATAAATTTGGGTTTGCACACGTGCATACCGGCCAGCACGCGAGTATGCGAGTAGGTATGCGTACACCACTGCCGCGGGCATTTCTACCAAATATACATACGTGTCTATTACCTTAAGTGTGTGTGTGTTAGAGCATCTACGGTCGGACCTCTCAAACCCGCCTCATACGTCTGGGCGGGCCGCCCGGTCACTGTCGGGTCACGTTTTTTTTTTACCCAGACGGACTCCTCAAACGCCCGGCCTGACCGGTACCCCCCATATCCAGCCCAAATATGGGGCGGATATAGGGGCGCCCGGGCACGCCCGCCACATCAGTCTGACGGCAGGGTCCCACGCGGAAACGCCCGGAAACCCGGCGGTCTGGCGGACGCCGCGTCCGTCGCCGCGATGTGAACGTCGTGTGGCGCCGCTCCGGCTCGCCGCCCAAGACCAAATCTGGCTATTTAAGTCGGCCGGTGTCCCACAACCCAAACACATCCACCTCCCCCCCCCCCCCCCCCCCTCTCCGCGCCGCCAGTCCGAGCCCATCCACCTCCTCCCTCTCTCGCTCCGGCGCTCTGCCCACGGTCCGACGCTTCGCCCATGCTCCAGCACTCCGCCATAGTCCGGAGCAAGATTACCTACTACGTCATGCTGACGCCGAAGCGCTGCTATGAGATGCAGTAGGATATCCGGGCGAGGCAAGCCGCGCGCGCCGCCGGCATCGCTGCCGGGCTGCCTCCGGACTCGTCGGAGCCGGATGAGGAGGAGGAGCATCCGGGGAAAGAGGAGGAGGAGTAGATGGCTCCGATGAAGGCGGAGGAGGCAGAGCAGCAGGAGCCGGAGCTGCCGGAGCAGCAGCTATCGGGCTTCAACATGGAGCAGGTGGAGGCGGAGTTCGCCGTCGCCTAGTCCGACGAGATGGCGGAGCAGCAGGCCATCATGGAGTCCATCCAGGATGAGGCCTATGTGGAGGCCAACCGGGCGTTCCTCCGGCAGGAGCAGGCGGAGTCCGACGCGCTCTTTGCCGAAATCGACGCAGAGATAGAGGCGGAGGAGGCCGGAGCGGAGGAGCAGGAGCTGCAGCTGCCGCCCATGCTGCCGGAGCCGGGCACGGAGATCGTCGACATCTCCGACGACGAGTAGTTAGGTGATGAACGTAGTACGTAGGTTTATTTTAGTTTGCATGTCTTTGTATGGATTTGAGAATCTAGTATGAGATATCCGGTTGCAACTGTGAAAATTTGAGGGGTGCTCGGTCAGTGCCCGCGGACGAGCGAGTCCGCGGACGTTTAAGGGGCCGGATTTATCAAGTTCGGTTGTAGATGCTCTTACAATGTAGACTTGCCCTCTCCGATGTTGCATGAGGCACCTAAACAAACTTAAGTTGGACGCATGGGTAAAGCTAGATCAAAGATCAGCTAGTACAGGCATGTGCTACTACGCACGTAAGTGTACATGCATGGTTAGCTGAGTGTTGCGGGTATTCGGGTACATATGCACGCGAGCTTGCCGGCCGGCCGAGACATCCGAATACATACACCTAGTGTGTACATACGAAGTCCAGGTCATGCCAAGCCTGGAAGGACATACATAATTTCTTTTTGATGGAACGTGCATGCATAAGTGATGTGCACATGTGATAATAAGCCATGTCTCACATATATATTATCTGCGTCAAAAACACAAAAATAATAATTAGTAATGCATAAATACTCATCGAACACTAGACAAGCTCTCTTCTCCCCGGTTTCTTTCCCAGCGCGGTGGGGCTTGATGGCAGCTATGTCGTGCCTGTTTGCCAGCTGGTGTTGCTCGGATGCTTTGCATGCCCGGCAATGGTCTCCATGCGAAACGATGAATTGGGGGTTTGAGTTTGTTGATTAGGAGCTTTGCAATGGCTTTGATGGGATAGTTTAATTAGGGCAGGCCCGATGCACCATATCTTGAGCTATATCCAATGGCATTAAATAAATGTTTAGATATAGCAGTCTCAGTGATAGTGCAATATACATTAGTGTTGTATCTAAAACAAGTCCTTATGATGCATTTGGTGAGAGAAAACTTATGAGATATCTGCATTTGATGTTAAGACTAATATCAATATTAAGATGTGGTTGGTTTCTCTTTCCTAGTTAAATAAGATGCTACATCAGATCTTTGACTATGAAATGATACGGCTAACCGTAATGGGAGTATCATAGTTAATATAATACATATCAATTAGGCAATTTTAATATAGTGACACAGAATTAAATAAAGAAATAGATAGTCGAGTATCATATTATGATACTGTATCATAATAAATTATATTCTACTACTACTCCCTTCGCCCGGGTTTATTGGACCCGTGAGCAACCTAGTGATGTCTCTTATTCTAAGTCACCTTCCTCCATTGGCACATAAAAGACGTTTGTTGTGCCCTCTAATCAATTCAGTTTTAATTCGCCAGCTTTTACTAGCAAATGCATGCCGTGGTTTTTTCCATAATGGCCACGCACCAGAGATTTTTCCTGGCGGCCAGCTTGCAACCAGCGCTATTATAGGGCAGTCACCACGTACAAGTAACCAGCTTTTATTGGGTGCGATTTATTGCCTAATCTAGCATGCACAATTAATAGGTTGCCTTGGTACCTGAGTTTTTTCTTTTCAAAACGGAGGCAAATTTTTTTGCCTCATCTCATTAATTAAGAAGAGTTTTGAATTACATGACCGACCGTCCGTAGACGGCCCCAAACCGATAAGCCTACTCTCGTGGAATAAGAGAACTCAAACGTTTCGCCCCTGCCAACCCCCAAATTCTGACCTCCGCCTTGATTCTAGACGTGATTACATTTGGCATGGAGGACACCTTCCTAAACACTCTTGCATTCCGCTCGTTCCAAATCTCCCATGAAACCAACATGACTAGAGATGTGAGGCCCTTTCTCACATTGCCGTTGACACCTACCATGTGGTGCCACCAATCGTTGACGTTGTCGAAGCTACTCCAGTCAGTGATGTCCACACCGGTCAAACCCATCCAAGTCTTGATCTCCGTCCAAATGCGTAATGTGTATCGACACCGGAAGATGATGTGTGCCGCCGTCTCCGGCTCCCTCTTGCATAATTGGCATATGCCGCAATTTGGCCATCCTCTCCGTTGAAGCTTGTCCGCCGTCCAAACACGGTCTTGAATGATGAGCCAAGCAAAGAATTTATGCTTTGGCGGCGCCCAATTGTTCCACACAGTCGGCTTCATTTTTGATGCAGTGGAGTCATCGAGTTGAGCTTTGTAAGCCGATGATGCCGTGTATTCACCGGAAGGCGAAAGCTTCCAAACAATCTCATCATCCACCCCCTCATCAAGGAAGACCTCTCGTAATCCAACCCAAAGCTCATAGTACTCAAGGATGTGCTGAATTGTGAGCCCAGAATTTGTGTTGATGTTGGCAATCCACTTGTTGAGATCCAAAGTCCTATGGATGGTGTCATTCTTGTGTTTGGAAATTGCAAAAATGGAGGCAGCGATGTCTTTTGGCTTGCGACCCTCAAGCCAAGGGGAGTGCCAGAAAGAGGCCCTTCGTCCGTTGCCAACAGTGATGGAAGTGCACGCATAAAACAACGACATGTCCTCTTCATCGCACGGGTGCCCCAAATCAACCCAAGCTCTTCCCGCGTCCTTCCAAACCAACTAAGGCCATCTGAGCCGTAAGGCACGTGCGAATTTTTCCATGTCCAGGATGCCTAGGCCGCCCATGTCCTTGGGCGTACAAACTTTCTCCCATCTTATCTTACATTTGCCCCTAGAAACCTTATCCGTGCCTCCCCAAAGAAAAGCCCGCTGCAGCTTGACGATGGACGCCATCATACATTTGGGCACCACAAGCCAAGTGAGGTGGTGGATGGCCTGCGAAGTGATAACCGACTTTACCCCGTGCTCCTCCTAGCCATCATAATGTACTTTCCTTGGCCAGTCATGATCTTTCCGGCAATCTTATCAAGCATATGATGAATCCACAATCCGCAAATGATGAATGGATAGCGGAAGGCCGAGGTATCGCAAGGGGAACTGAGCTCTGACTGCCGGGAAGGCACCCAGAATCATGTGGTCTCAGGGCCTAATAAACCCGGACGGAGAAAGTATGTGTTATGCATTACAATAAATGAGATATGATACTAATTTATGATAATATGCGCATATGATACTGGTACATGATACTGTACAACCAGCCTACTAAGATATAGGCATTGAAAGTGCACCGAAATTGTTTACACATTCAATTTGGAACGATTAAGCATTACATTTGCGTGATCGAACGTATATCTCTTTTATTTTGCTGGGCAAACGTACACGTCACTCCATCGATCTTCATTTCTTCGGCGCGAGAACACGATGAAGGATCCATCTGGTACCGGTGGGCGTTGACAGATACATGATCTGGCAAAATGCTACTCCCTCCATTCCACAATGTAGTGCCTATAGATTTTTGTCAAAGTCAAACTTTGCCAACTTTGACCAAGTGTATAGAGAAAACTGTCTAGATCTACAATACCAAACATGTACATTCTGAAAATATAACTCATGATGTATCAAATGATGTGCATTTGGTATTCTAGGTGTATCTACTTTTCTCTATAAATATGGTCAAAGTTTGTAATGTTTGACTTTTGCAAAAATCTATAGGCACTACATTATGGAACGGAGGGAGTACGTGGCTTCAACACCACTTGGGCAATCTTCAACACCAAAACAAACGGTGCCGCCTCTTTCCAAAAATAAATGAAGAAAAGGTGCCGCCCCCAGTTTCGACGCTTCTCCGACGTGTGTGTATATATATATATATATATATATATACCCTCACGGGAAACGAACGGAGCTTGGCACTTGATTCCACTCAGAGACTGCAGCGAGAGTGGAGACTTTGCACGAGTCGACGACCTTACGAGACCTACACAGATGGTACGTACTAATGTCGTCTAAGCCATATCAAATAACTAGAGTAGTGCACACACTCTATGGTCAGATTCATCCGTAGTTTATAGAGTAGTAACAACCAGTGCGTACGTGCTGGTGAATTGGCGATCAATGATCAATTGACCATATGCAGGTGCGTCCGCGTGAGACGTGCTTACTAATTAATCTTGCAGGGTATCATCGGCATCCGCACGGCCACCCTGCTCCTCGCTGCCCTCGCGTGGCGTAGTGTGCTCGTTGCCGCCGCCGGCGAGGCGGACGGCGTGTTCAACGTCAAGGACTACGGTGCTCGAGGCGACGGGACCACGGACGACACCAAGGTACGTACGCACGCGGGCAGAAGAACTATTGGCTCACGCATACGTGATGCCCTGATGTGTGTTGACTGTCTGTACTGCGTGCGAAGGCGTTCATAGACGCATGGACCGCGGCTTGCGGCGCCAGAGGCTCGTCGGCGTCGCTGCTTGTACCGGCGGCTAAGTCCTTCCTCGTCGGCCCCGCCAGATTCAGCGGGCCCTGCGCCTCCACCAGAATTACCGTCCAGGCACGCATGCACCGTTCGTCTTTCCTGATCTGGTCTTAGATCTGGGCCGTGGTTTGCGTGGCTTCATCTGACGGTCCGAAAATCTGCTGCCCTTGCTTTGACTGTCGTAGGTCATGGGCACGATTACGGCGCCACCGGCGGGCGCATGGAGCGGGCAGAAGAACTATTGGCTGATGTTCTGCCAGGTCCACGGGCTCACGGTTACCGGCGGCAGCACCGGCTTGCTCGACGGCAGAGGCAGGTCGTGGTGGTGGAGCGATAAATGCAACCGCCATGCTGTGAGAGCCCAACTCACCTCTTTTTTTTTTTTTTAGGAACCGGCAGGAGCACTGCCTTTTCATATAAGAAGGAGAATAAGGTTTATGTACAAAGAAAGAACGAAAATCTTTTAATTCCTCCTTGCATTTGTGCCTTTAGATTTAGTATTTGTCAAATCTTCGTCTGAGAGAAAGTATTTAATTGTCTATCTTTTCTTCAAGACGAAGCATTTATCAGTTTTCACTCACCTATTATTGTTCTTTTCTTTCAGGACCGTATATCTAAGGCGCCGACGGTTAGTACAAACGTGTAGAAAGCAAGTATAGTGTCTAGTAGGTAATTAGCATTCGCAAATCAACGTGCATGTAACCTAACCTCATTGCGCACTACGTGCCACCGCATGGATCGATACAGGCCTTGGTGGTCATGAACTGCGCCGACGTGGAGCTAAGCCAATTCAGCAGCAAGAACAGCCCGCAGATGCATATCGCCGTCAGCCAGAGCAGCAAGGTCCACCTGACGCAGCTGACCATCACCGCGCCCTGGGACAGCCCCAACACCGACGGCGTGCACATCGACCGGAGCCAAGACGTCCGCGTCACCAGATCGACCATCGGCACCGGCGGCGAATGCGTCTCCATCGGCCCCGGGAGCCGATTCGTCACCGTGGACGGAATCGTCTGCGGCCCCGGCCTTGGTGTAAGGTAACAAAGGGAGGCTTCTTCCATCTGCATTTTCTATTTACCATGCACTCCAAGAAGAGGAGTAAAATGACGTGATTGTGTTTCTTGGCTAGTGTGGGGAGCCTTGGCAGGAATGGAGCAACCGAATCCGTGGAGTACATCGACGTCAAAAACGTCCAGTTCATCAATACCGCGAGTGGAGCAAGGATCAAGACGTGGCAGGTACTGAAGTGCCTTCTCTTACTAACGAACGAGCTGATCATCTGATTTTGACGCCCGGGTGATTACAACTGTTTCTTCGCACTGCAGGGTGGGAAAGGTTACGCGAAATCCATCTCCTTCACCAACATAAACTTCACCAACATGGACCATCCTGTGGTCATCAACCAGTTCTACGTAGACCCCTACCACGTCCCAAATATGGTAGTAGTGCATGTGTTCACTAACTGTTGGACGATCTGTATACGTGTGGAACAGCTAGTACTAATGTTTGTGCGTCTTCTTCTGGGGGATCTTAATTTGCCGTAGGGGGCGGTGGCGCTGAGCAACTTAACGTACACGAACCTGAAGGGGACTTCGAGGTACCAGACGGCCATCGAGTTCGACTGCAGCGAGAGCGGCAGCTGCACCAACATCCACGTCAACTCCGTGGCGATCACATTTGCGTACGGAGAAACCGTGGCCCGCTGCCAGAACGCGCAAGGGGACACCTCCGGATATGTCTACCCCAAGATCCCTTGCCTTAGATAATGTATGTAATAGAAAAGGAATAGACAATGTAATAATACCCAGCCCAGGGTTTAGCAGTGCATTTGGAGAGCATATCCGGTGATAACATCTCCCACATGTTACCATGCTCCAATTTCAAATAATTCTATTTTAAATGTTTTAAAAATTCTGGAGAAAAATGTCAATCTTCGCAAGGAATATGTCTACAACCATTAAAAATTGCAAATCGACTAAACTTCTGACTTTTGGAATGTCCCTATTTCTTGGACGACCTCTTCTGCTAGAAAACACAATCCACAAATTCGAAGGCCTAGCCAACCGAAAATAGAAAAAACAAACGTAGACATGAAAATGAGCCCGGCCGAAGTGCGCAGAGCTGGCCCCTAGCCCCTAGCCCCGCCGCTGGCCATTGGCCAGCGGTGGCCAATGGCCTCCTGGCGTGTGCCACTCCGGTCTCGCCAGCCACTGCCCTCTGAGGATCCATTGCTCCGATCTCCTCAGCCACCGATATGGCTCTCTCGGACCTTCATTTCCAGCCAGGGCTTGAGTTTGAAGACAAGATGCGCAGAAGCTTTGGATCACAGGTAAATCACCTAGAAGGAAGTCGATCTCGAGAATTCTTACTAGTGGCTTAGTTTTCTAGATCAAAGATTCGTCTGATCTCTGATTCTGTTGGTCTGATCCTCGAATCTTGCTTCGGAGGAAATGTTGCTCGTTTCAAAGTTGTTTTTTCTGAGGCAGTGGTGTTACAAATTTGTTGTGGCCTCAAAGGACATTGGTTTTTCCATTTACAATGGAGGAAATGTTGCCAATGATTCGTTCAATGTTCATTTCTTTCTTTGGGGAAATGGGGGCCCCAATTTTCAAAGGGAATTTGATCTCTACTGCGAAGAACAAGAGAGAGAATGGACACAGGTAGATCGTTCAAAGTCCAAAGGAAAATCCTATGTAGATGCAGTTCGTTCGCCCCGTTTCTTCGAAGATCATAATTCAGGTTTGAATTCACAGCCGAACAGGAACAATTTCCGCTCTGCCAATTATGTTTCAGTTTTCAAGCGCCTTGAATTCCCCAATAATGAAACGCATTACGACATTTCTCGTCTTGGTGTGAAGGCGGGATCTGGGGGTTCTAAAAATCCTGGGCAAAGGCCCGCAGTGCAGTCTAAGGCCCAGCCC
This sequence comes from Thinopyrum elongatum, assembly GCA_011799875.1. Lineage (NCBI taxonomy): Eukaryota > Viridiplantae > Streptophyta > Magnoliopsida > Poales > Poaceae > Thinopyrum > Thinopyrum elongatum. The sequence continues at coordinate 548,475,456 of CM022298.1, read as the reverse complement.
GCTTTCTGCAGTACATGCCTTTCTGAGGGACATAGCAGGCCCAGCTGCTGGAATAAAATCCGCTGCAGAATTTGTAATGGACGGGCCCATATTGCGGCAAATTGCTGGTCCAAAGATAAGGAAAGAAATAATAACCCTCCCACCGCTAATCCTCAATCTCAGGCAGGAATTCCTATACCATCAAAGGATATTTTGCCCCTTAATCAGACTTGGAGACAGAAGGATAGGATTGCTCCGAGAACACACGTGGAGGGCATGGATCTCTTGGGTCACGTTGAGAAGCAGGGAGAGGGGGTTCAAGGGGTAGGCTCTTCGCATTCTGATTCACTCCCCTCACCTACCAGAAACCCTGCTCCGCTCTCCTCTGCTCTGCCACCCTCTGCTCCTCTGGTCGACACGAAGGAGATGGCCTCCTTCCCCTTTGATCCAACACCACTTCTCCTGGCAGGATTGCAAGCTCTTCAAGTCGAAGGACGACCAACGCATGTGTGAGTCATCAGTAGTCACTTTCATGAGGAAAACGAAAATCTAGAGAGTGTAACTTTTCGCCCGATGCCGAAGGGGGAGGTTCATTTTCACAATGTCAGAGAGATTCTTCAAGAGTTCTTGCAATTTAAGTGCATGGGGGTGCTGGAAATTTCAAAATGTCCTATTGGTCAAGCTTATGTTAAGATGGAGTCAGTGCTAGATTGGACACTTTGGTCAGAGAAGGTCCTCATCGATATGATGATATTAACATTGTGGTCCAGCACCATGATGAGGGCATGAATTGGTGCAGATATCATCTAAATAGAAATGTCTGGCTGATGTTTGTTGGTTTTCACTAGGATTTAATGAATTTTACTGAAATTGCAAATGCAGTTAAAATCTTTGGAAAACTTATCACCTGGGACAAAGTCAAGGGTACTAGAGCTGCTATCATTGTTAAAGTTGGAGTGGAAGAAATGAGATTTATTCCTGCCAGCATCATTCAATCAAAGGCTCATGATTTTCTAGGAGAGTCTTGGGATGTCCCTGTTGTTATTCTTCAGCAGGAAATATTGGGAGGGGGGCCACCTGATGAAATCCGAGTTCCCCCAGAAGGAAATCCTCACCCCTTGCCAAATGTGGAGCACTTTCATCCAAACCAGGACCTGGTGGTCGCCCCTGTTGCACAGCATCACTACTAGGGAATAGCCTAGAAGTAGCGCGGGTCAAATGCCTAGCAGTAGCGCCGGTAGCCGCGCTACTGCTACGGCGCTACAGCTAACTTTTAGCAGTGGCACGTGTTGCCCCGCGCTACTGCTATCTAGGGATAGCAGTAGCGTTTGTTACATAAATGCACTGCTGCTAATAGCTGTAGCGCCCTAGTTTAAAAAGCGCTACTGCTAAGAGCTGGCTGCTGCTAAAGTCATACCACGCGCTACTGTTATTAGTTTCTGGAAAAAAAAACTGAAGCATATTTTCTTTTGTATTTGTATAGGTTTTATACAATAGTCTCTAGCATATCATACACATACAAATCTAATCATATCATACACATACAAATAGTCTCATCAAATCGATCATGTCATCATCATAATCATCATCCAACACAAAATGATGTCTCTCGTCATCATCTCGAAATAGCGATACAAGTTATGATATGTCTCGAATACTTGCAACTACATCGTCATCCATCTAAACAATGATATAGAAGAGAAGAGCTATCACTACGAGTGAGAGCGGAACTATGCAGTACATGAGGCGGCGGTTCTGATTCATCTCTCTCGCTAGCGTGAACCTCAAGTAACTAGCTTCTGCTTCTTGTCTGCTTTTTCACCCTTTATGGCTAGCGCCCGAGAACCGCTCCACTTGCGCCTGACACTCGGGCCACTCGTCGTACACTTCCGGAACCTTCCCTATGTACACGACATAGCACTGCTTCTTTGCCATCAAGGATCTAGGTACCTGTTAGAGATGCATTTTCATCAAGAGAATCTACAATAATATGCAACAAAATATACTTGAGCAACACGAAAAGAAAGGGTTAGCTAATAGATGCAACATATAGTAAACATAAATAATCAACGCAGTTTCATCGTACGCAAACTAATTAACTAGAGGTACGCAGGTCATCGTACCCAAACTAACAAAGTAGTGTTACGCAAGTTCGGCAGGGACCGTGGACATCACAAAGTTTCATCGCTACAAAAAGTATACAAGTTCAACCGACACATCATCATCATCGGCATCGTCAATCACTAGAAGTTCCACCCATCCATATTGATACGTCCATTTTGCATCATGCTTTTATATTGATATTTATTGCATTATGGGCTGTTATTACACATTATGGTACAATACTTATGCCTTTTCTCTCTTATTTTACAAGGTTTACACAAAGAGGGAGAATGCCGACAGCTGGAATTCTGGACCGGAAAGGAGCAAATCTGAGAGACCTATTCTGCACAACTCCAAAAGTCCTGAAAATTTACGGAGAATTATTTTGGAATATATAAAAAATATTGGACGAAGAAAATACCAGAGGGGACCCACCAGGAGGCCACAAGCCTGAGGGCGCGCCCTACCCCCCTGGGCGCGCCCCTTGGGCTTGTGGGCCCCCTGTTAGGTCTCCGGTGCCCATCTTCTGCTATATGGAGGGTTTTGACCTGAAAAAAATCATAAGGAAGCTTTCGGGACGAAGCGCCTCCGTCTCGAGGCGGAACCTGGGCAGAAGCAATCGAGGGCTCCAGCGAAGCTGTTCTGCCGGGGAAACTTCCCTCCCGGAGGGGGAAATCGAAGCCATCGTCATCACCAATGATCCTCTCATCGAGAGGGGGTCAATCTCCATCAACATCTTCACCAGCACCATCTCCTCTCAAACCCTAGTTTATCTCTTGTATCCGATCTTTGTCTCAAAATCTCAGATTGGTACCTGTGGGTTGCTAGTAGTGTTGATTACTCCTTGTAGTTGATGCTAGTTGGTTTATTCGGTGGAAGATCATATATTTAGATCCTTGATGATATTTATTACCCCTCTGATTATGAACATGAATATGCTTTGTGAGTAGTTACGTTTGTTCCTGAAGACATGGGAGAAGTCTTGTTATAAGTAATCATGTGAATTTGGTATTCGTTAGATATTTTGATGAGATGTATGTTGTCTTTCCTCTAGTGGTGTTATGTGAACGTCGACTACATGACACTTCCCCATGATTTGGGCCTAGGGGAAGGCATTGGGAAGTAATAAGTAGATGATGGGTTGCTAGAGTGACAGAAGCTTAAACCCTAGTTTATGCGTTGCTTCGTAAGGGGCTGATTTGGATCCACATGTTTCATGCTATGGTTAGATTTATCTTAATTATTCTTTCATAGTTGCGGATGCTTGCGAGAGGGGTTAATCATAAGTGGGAGGCTTGTCCAAGTAAGGACAGCACACAAGCACTGGTCCACCCACGTATCAAATTATCAAAGTAACGAACGCGAATAATATGAGCATGATGAAAACTAACTTGACAATAATTCCCATGTGTCCTCGGGAGCGCTTTGCTTTATATAAGAGTTCGTCCAGGCTTGTCCTTTGCTACAAAAAGGATTGGGCCACCTTGCTGCACCTTAGTTACACTTGTTACTTGTTACCCGTTACGAATTATCTTATCACAAAACTATCTGTTACCGATAATTTCAATGTTTGTAGAGAATACCTTGCTGAAAACCGCTTGTCGTTTCCTTCTGCTCCTCGTTGGGTTCGACACTCTTACTTATCGAAAGGACTATGATAGATCCCCTATACTTGTGGCTCATCAAGACTCTTTTCTGACGCCGTTGCCGGGGAGTGAAGCGCCTTTGGTAAGTGGAATTTGGTAAGGAAACATTTATATAGTGTGCTGAAATTTACTGTCACTTGTTGCTATGGAAAATAATCCTTTGAGGGGCTTGTTCGGGGTATCTTCACCCCGACCAGAAGAGCAAAGAGTTGCTCCTCAACCTACTGAACCTACTGAAAATATTTATTATGAATTCCTTCGGGTATGATATAGAAACTGCTAGCTAATCCTTATGCAGGAGATGGAACATTACATCCTGATATGCATCTAATTTATGTGGATGAAGTTTGTGGATTATTTAAGCTTGCAGGTTTGCCCGAGGATGAAGTCAAGAAGAAGGTCTTCCCTTTATCTTTGAAGGAGAGGACATTGACATGGTATAGGCTATGCGATGATATTGGGACTTGGACCTACAACCGATTGAAATTGGAATTTCATCAGAAGTTTTATCCTATGCATCTGGTTCATCGTGATCAGAATTATATTTATAATTTTTGGCCTCGTGAAGGAGAAAGTATCGCTCAAGCTTGGGGGAGGCTTAAGTCAATGTTATATTCATGCCCCAATCATGAGCTCTCAAGAGAAATTATTATTCAGAATTTTTATGCTCGTCTTTCTCGTAATGATCAATCCATGCTTGATACTTCTTGTACTGGTTCTTTTATGAAGAATACTATTGAATTCAAATGGGATTTATTGGAAAGAATTAAACGCAACTCTGAAGATTGGGAACTCGACAAAGGTAAGGAGTCAGGTATAAACCTTAAGTTTGATTGTGTTAAATCTTTTATGGATACCGATGCTTTTCGTGAATTTAACACTAAATATGGACTTGACTCTGAGATAGTAGCTTCTTTCTGTGAATCATTTGCTACTCATGTTGAGCTCCCTAAGGAGAAGTGGTTTAAATATCATCCTCCCATTGAAGTGAAAATTGTAGAACCTATTAAAGCTAAAGAGGAAACTATTACCTGTAATGTTGATCCTATTGTTCCTACTGATTATATTGAGAAACCACCTTTCCCTGTTAGAATAAAGGAACATGCTAAAGCTTCAGCTGTGGTTCGTAAGAGTTATACTAGAAAACCTACACCCCCTGAACAAATTAAAGTTGAATCTAGTATTGCTATGGTTAAAGATCTCTTGGTCGATAATATTGATGGGCATGTTATTTACTTCTGTGATGAAGCTGCTAGAATTGCTAGACCCGATGATAAAGGTAAACATAGACCTGTTGTGGGCATGCCTATTGTTTCTGTTAAAATAGGAGATCATTGTTATCATGGCTTATGTGATTTGGGTGCCAGTGTGAGTGCTATTCCCTTTACTTTATATCAAGAAATTATGAATGATATTGCACCTGCTGAAATAGAAGATATTGATGTCACTATTAAGCTTGCCAATAGAGATACTATATCACCAATTGGGATTGTTAGAGATGTTGAAGTCTTGTGTGGGAAAATAAAATACCCTACTGATTTTCTAGTTCTTGGTTCCCCACAAGATGATTTTTGTCCCATTATATTTGGTAGACCTTTCTTGAACACTGTTAATGCCAAAACAGATTGTGAGAAAGAAACTGTTACTGTAAGTTTTGGTGATGTGTCTCATGAGTTTAATTTCTCCAAATTTCATAGACAATGCTACTTCTTGAGCTTGCGTTGGTTTTTCTCTTGAAGAGGAAAGGATGATGCAGCAAAGTAGAGATAAGTATTTCCCTCAGCTTGAGAACCAAGGTATCAATCCAGTAGGAGACAACGCACAAATCACCGAATACCTGCACAAACAATCAAACAACTTGCACCCAACGCGATAAAGGGGTTGTCAATCCCATCACGGTTATTTGCAAAAGTGAGATTTGATAGAGATAGGTAAAACTAAACAAAAGATAAAGTAAATATTTTGGGGTTTTTTGGTTTATAGATCTAAAAATAAAAGATTGCAAAATAGTAGATCGGAAAGTAATATGATGGAAAATAGACCCGGGGGCCATAGGTTTCACTAGAGGCTTCTCTCAAGATAGAAAATATTACGGTGGGTGAACAAATTACTGCCGAGCAATTGATAGAAAAGCGCAAAGTTATGACGATATCTAAGGCAATGATCATGAATATAGGCATCACGTCCGTGTCAAGTAGACCGAAACGATTCTGCATCTACTACTATTACTCCACACATCGACCGCTATCCAGCATGCATCTAGAGTATTAAGTTCATAAAGAACGGAGTAACGCATTAAGTAAGATGACATGATGTAGAGAAATTAACTCAAGCAATATGATGAAAACCCCATCTTTTTATCCTCGATGGCAACAATACAATACGTGCCTTGCTGCCCCTACTGTCACTGGGAAAGGACACTGCAAGATTGAACCCAAAGCTAAGCACTTCTCCCATTGCAAAAAAAACCAATCTAGTTGGACAAACCAAACCGATAGTACGAAGAGAATTACAAAGATATAAAATCATGCATAAAAGAATTCAGAGAAGATTCAAATAATATTCATAGATAAGCTGATCATAAATCCATAATTCATCGGATCTCGGCAAACACACCGCAAAAAAGTGTTACATCGAATAGATCTCCAAGAACATCGAGGAGAACATGGTATTGAGAATCAAAGAGACAGAAGAAGCCATCTAGCTACTAGTTATGGACCCGTAGGTCCGAGGTAAACTACTCACGCTTCATTGGAAGGGCAATGGTGTTGATGTAGAAGACCTCCGTGATCGAATCCCCCTCCGGCAGGACGCCGGAAAAGGCCCCTAGATGGGATCTCACGGGTACAGAAGGTTGCGGCGGTGGAAAAGTATTTTCGTGGACGCCTCCGGTGGTTTGGGCATATAAGAGTATATATAGGCGAAAGAATTAGGTCAGGAGGTGCACGAGGGGCCCACAAGGGTGGGGGGCGCGCCCTCCGTCCTTGTGGCCGCCTCGTGGCTCCTCTGACTTCATCTCCAAGTCTCCTGGTTTCCTTCTGGTCCAAGAAAGATCATCGCAAAAGTTTTATTCCGTTTGGACTCCGTTTGGTATTCCTTTTCTGCGAAACTCAAAAACAAGGAAAAAACAGAAACTGACACTGGGCTCTAGGTTAATAGGTTAGTCCCAAAAATAATATAAAATAGCATATTAATGCATATAAAACATCCAAAACAGATAATATAATAGCATGGAACAATCAAAAATTATAGATACGTTGGTGACGTATCAGACAAGCCCATGATAAAGAATTGCCTAGTAAAGATGAAATTATTGGTCTTGCTTCTATTGTTGTGCCCCCTACTGATCCTTTAGAACAATATTTGTTAGCCCATGAAAATGATATGTTTATGAATGAAAGAAGGGAACTAGATGATATTTTCTTTAAACAGATGCTTGTTTTGAAACACAATTTGCATGTTGAAACTCTTGGAGATCCTCTACCACCCAAGAGTAATCATGTGTTCGATCTTAAACAATTACCTGATACACTGAAATATGCTTATCTTGATGAAAAGAAGATATATCCTGTTATTATTAGTTCTAACCTTTCAGAGCATTAAGAAAAGAAATTATTGAAAACTCTGGAAGAAGCACCGTGCCGCTATTGGATATACTCTTGATGATCTTAAGGGCATCAGTCCCACTCTATGTTTGCACAAAATTAATATGGAGCCTGATGCTAAACCAGTTGTTGATCATCAACGATGGTTAAATCCTAAGATGAAGGAAGTGGTAAGAAATGAAATATTAAAGCTCCTGGAAGCAGGTATAATTTATCCTATTGCTGATAGTAGATGGGTAAGTCATGTTCATTGTGTCCCTAAGAAGGGAGGTATTACTGTTGTTCCTAATGATAAGAATGAATTGATTCCACAAAGAATTGTCACAGGTTATAGAATGGTAATTGATTTTAGAAAATTAAACAAAGCTACTAGGAAAGATCATTACCCTCTACCTTTTATTGATCAAATGCTAGAAAGACTATCCAAACATACACACTTTTGCTTTCTAGATGGTTATTCTGGTTTTTCTCAAATACCTGTGTCACAAGAGGATCAAGAAAAAACTACTTTTACTTGCCCTTTTGGTACCTTTGCTTATAGACATTTGCCTTTTGGTTTATGCAATGCACCTGCTACCTTTCAAAGATGTATGACTGCTATATGCTCTGACTTTTGTGAAAAGATTGTTGAGGTTTTCAAGGATGATTTTTCCGTTTACGGAACTTCTTTTGATGATTACTTAAGCAACCTTGATCGAGTTTTGCAGAGATGTGAAGAAACTAATCTTGTCTTGAATTGGTAGACGTGCCACTTTATGGTTAATGAAGGTATTGTCTTGGGGCATAAAATCTCAGAAAGAGGTATTGAAGTTGATAAAGCTAAAGTAGATGCTATTGAAAAAATGCCGTGTCCTAAGGACATCAAAGGTATAAGAAGTTTCCTTGGTCATGCTGGTTTCTATAGGAGGTTTATTAAAGACTTCTCAAAAATTTCTAGGCCTCTCACTAATCTCTTGCAAAAAGATGTTCCATTTGTTTTTGATGATGATTGTGTAGAAGCATTTGAAATACTTAAGAAAGCCTTGTTTTCTGCACCTATTGTTCAACCACCTGATTGGAACCTACCCTTTGAAATTATGTGTGATGCTAGTGATTATGCTGTTGGTGCTGTTCTAGGATAAAGAGTTGATAAGAAGTTAAATGTTATTCATTATGCTAGTAAAACTCTAGACAGTGCTCAAAGAAATTATGCTACTACTGAAAAAGAATTTCTAGCAGTTGTGTTTGCTTGTGATAAGTTCGGATCTTATAATTGTTGATTCCAAAGTAACTGTTCACACCGATCATGCTGCTATTAAATACCTTATGGAAAAGAAAGATACTAAACCTAGACTTATTAGATGGTTTCTCTTGCTGCAAGAATTTGATTTGCATATTATTGATAGAAAGGGAGCTGAGAACCCCGTAGCAGACAACTTGTCTAGGTTAGAAAATATTCTTGATGACCCACTACCTATTGATGATAGCTTTCCTGATGAACAATTAGCTGTCATAAATGCTTCTCGTAGTGCTCCTTGGTATGCTGATTATGCCAATTATATTGTTGCTAAATTTATACCACCTAGCTTCACATACCAACAAAAGAAAAACTTTTTTCTATGATTTAAGACATTACTTTTGGGATGACCCACACCTTTATAAAGAAGGAGTATATGGTGTCATTAGACGTTGTGTACCTGAGCATGAACAGGAACAAATCCTACGCAAGTGTCACTCCGAAGCCTACGGAGGACACCATGCTGGAGATAGAACTGCACACAAGGTATTACAATCTGGTTTTTATTGGCCTACTCTCTTCAAAGATGCTCGTAAGTTTGCCTTGTCTTGTGATGAATGTCAAAGAATTGGTAATATTAGTAGACGTCAGGAAATGCCTATGAATTATTCACTTGTTATTGAACCATTTGATTTTGAGGATTTGATTATATGGGACCTTTTCCTTCCTCTAATGGGTATACACACATTTTGGTTGCTGTTGATTATGTTACTAAGTGGGTAGAAGCTATTCCAACTAGTAGTGCTGATCATAACACCTCCATTAAAATGCTTAAAGAAGTTATTTTCCCGAGGTTTGGAGTCCCTTGATATTTAATGACTGATCATGGTTCACACTTTATTCATGGTGCTTTCCGTAAATTGCTTGCTAAATATGATGTCAACCATAGAATTGCATCTCCTTATCATCCTCGGTCTAGTGGTCAAGTAGAATTGAGTAACCGAGAAATAAAGTTGATTTTGCAAAAGACTGTCAATAGATCTAGAAAGAATTGGTCTAAGAAACTTGATGATGCATTATGGGCTTATATAACTGCTTATAAAAATCCTATGGGTATGTCTCCATACAAAATGGTTTATGGAAAAGCATGTCACTTACCTCTTGAACTAGAACATAAAGCTTATTGGGCAATTAAAGAGCTCAACTATGATTTCAAACTTGCCAGTGAAAAGAGGTTATTTGACATTAGCTCACTTGATGAATGGAGGACCCAAGCCTATGAGAATGCTAAGTTGTTTAAAGAAAAAGTTAAAAGATGGCATGACAAAAGGATACAAAAGCGTGAATTTAATGTAGGTGACCTTGTCTTGCTATACAACTCTTGTTTAAGATTTTTTGCAGGAAAGCTTCTCTCTAAATGGGAAGGTCCTTATATTATCGAGGAGGTTTACCATTCCGGTGCCATCAAGATCAACAAAGCCGAGGGCACCAACCCGAAGGTGGTAAACAGGCAAAGAATCAAATATTATATCTCAGGTACTCCCATAAATGTTAAAACAAATATCATTAATACCATAACACCGGAGGAGTACATAAGGGAGACCTATCAGAACGTTTCAGACTCCGAAAAGGAATAGGTATGTGGTACGGTAAGTAAACCGACTCCAAAACTTTTCCAATGGCAATTTTACTCCGTTTTGGAATATTTAAAAAATTAGGAAAATAAAAAGTAGTCCAAAAAGTGCACGAGGAGGCGACAAGCCCTGGGGGTGCGCCCTACCCCCCTGGGCGCGCCTCCCTGGCTTGTGGCCACCTCGTGTGCCCTTCGGACTCCGTTTTCTTGTGGAACACTCCTTTTGGTCGGCAAAAATTCATTATATAATCTCCCGAAGGTTTTGACCACCGTACCACAGCAAAATCCTCTGTTCTTGTTTCGTGTTGTTTTCCTGGCATATCTAAAAATATGTCGTCTCAAGATTCAGAGGGAGAGAGCTATGTCATTGATTTCATCGCTAACCCAAAGGTTTATGGGGAGGTGGAACATTATGGCTGGACTACGGAGGAGGAGGAAGACTCCGACATGGAGAGAACAAGGGATGATAGTTCTGACGAAGATGAAGATCCACTACCTCAACCTGGCGATATGCATGTGGAATTCAAGAAGTCAAGCCTTCCTAAGGTCCAATCTATCCCACCATGTTTTTTGCAGGACAAGGCAGCATTATGCAAAAAGATAATGAGACTTGAGCTCGAGAATGAGGATCTGAGGAAGGACAATTTTAGCCTCAGACGCAAGCTGGAGAAGAAGAATGCATCAACTCCATCATCACCACCTCTGAAGAAAGAGACCTAAATACATGGGTAAGGGCACTCCCCTTGGCAACTGCCAAGCTTGGGGGAGGTGCCCCAGTATCGTATCACCATCACATCTTTACCTTTATCGTTTTTCTTAGTTCGATCATTTTGGTTATATCTCGGTTTAGTAGAATAAAGTTTTAGTATGATCTAGCTTTGAGTTTTGCTTTGTGTTCCCTCTATGTAATCGAGCCCGAGGGTTGTATAATAAAGATTAGTTTTGAGTTGAGGGCTTTGCTTTCTTGCAATGATCTTGAGAAAAAGAAATAAAGAATAAAAGAAATAAAAAGATTATATAATGATCTTATGGGAAGTGATGACTTCACATATAAGAAGTATGTCGCATGAAATTTGTTGGGAGTTGACAAACATAGTTTTGGTCATTGTTGCAATTAATAGGAGGTAATAAAGAAAGAGAGGTCTCACATATAAATATACTATCTTGGACATCTTTTGTGATTGTGAGCACTCATTAAAATATTATATGCTAAAAGGTTGATGTTGGACAAGGAAGACAACGTAATGGGTTATATTTTCTTATATCCGAATAGAAGTTATATTGTCATGGATCCTCCAACATGTTGAGCTTGCTTCCCTTCCTATGCTAGCAAAATCTTTTGCACCAAGTAGAGATACTACTTGTGCATCCAAAATCCCTTAACCCAGTTTTGCCATGAGAGTCCACTATACCTACCCAGTTTCATCGCTACAGAAAGTATACAAGTTCAACCAACACATCATCATCATCGGCATCGTCAATCACTAGAAGTTCCATCCATCCATATTGATACGTCCATTTTGCATCATGCTTTTATACTGATATTTATTGCATTATGGGCTGTTATTACACATTATGGTACAATACTTATGCCTTTTCTCTCTTATTTTACAAGGTTTACACAAAGAGGGAGAATGCCGACAGCTGGAATTCTGGACCGGAAAGGAGCAAATCTGAGAGACCTATTCTGCACAACTCCAAAAGTCCTGAAAATTTACGGAGAATTATTTTGGAATATATAAAAAATATTGGGCGAAGAAAATACCAGAGGGGACCCACCAGGAGGCCACAAGCCTGGGGGCGCGCCCTACCCCCCTGGGCATGCCCCTAGAGCTTGTGGGCCCCCTGTTAGGTCTCCGGTGCCCATCTTCTGCTATATGGAGGGTTTTGACCTGGAAAAATCATAAGGAAGCTTTCGGGATGAAGTGTCGCCGTCTCAAGGCGAAACCTGGGCAGAAGCAATCTAGGGCTCCGGTGGAGCTGTTCTGGCGGGGAAACTTCCCTCCCGGAGGGGGAAATCGAAGCCATCGTCATCACCAACGATCCTCTCATCGAGAGGGGGTCAATCTCCATCAACATCTTCACCAGCACCATCTCCTCTCAATCCCTAGTTCATCTCTTGTATCCGATCTTTGTCTCAAAACCTTAGCTTGGTACCTGTGGGTTGCTAGTAGTGTTGATTACTCCTTGTAGTTGATGCTAGTTGGTTTATTCGGTGGAAGATCATATGTTCAGATCCTTGATGATATTTATTACCCCACTGATTATGAACATGAATATGCTTTGTGAGTAGTTACGTTTGTTCCTGAGGACATGGGAGACGTCGTGTTATAAGTAATCATGTGAATTTGGTATTCGTTCGATATTTTGATGAGATGTATGTTGTCTTTCCTCTAGTGGTGTATGTGAACATCGACTACATGACACTTCACCATGATTTGGGCCTAGGGGAAGGCATTGGGAAGTAATAAGTAGATGATGGGTTGCTAGAGTAACAGAAGCTTAAACCCTAGTTTATGCGTTGCTTCGTAAGGGGCTGATTTGGATCCACATGTTTCATGCTATGGTTAGATTTATCTTAATTCTTCTTTCGTAGTTGCGGATGCTTGCGAGAGGGGTTAATCATAAGTAGGAGGCTTGTCCAAGTAAGGACAGCACCCAAGCACCGGTCCACCCACATATCAAATTATCAAAGTAACGAACGCGAATCATATGAGCACGATGAAAACTAACTTGACAATAATTCCCATGTGTCCTCGGGAGCGCTTTGCTTTATATAAGAGTTCGTCCAGGCTTGTCCTTTGCTACAAAAAGGATTGGGCCACCTTTTTGCACCTTAGTTACACTTGTTACTTGTTACCCATTACGAATTATCTTATCACAAAACTATCTGTTACCGATAATTTCAGTGCTTGCAGAGAATACCTTGCTGAAAACCGCTTGTCATTTGCTTCTACTCCTCGTTGGGTTCGACACTCCTACTTATCGAATGGACTACGATAGATCCCCTATACTTGTGGGTCATCACATATCATCGAGGATGCACCCTAGCTTCTTGAACGGCATCAGGTCCTGACGTTGCATGCCTATGCGAGTTCGGACGTCAGCTCGCGATATAGGGCCGTGGTGGAACATTCCCTTCTCTTCAACGACTTATTTCATGATGATCGTTGCAATGTCCCTCTAGATGCGAAAGAAGTCATCTCTAAGTTTATAATCCGATTCTCCTTGGGATTTTACCCATTTGCGGATATGATCATCGCTTTTGGTTGTCATGCGAAGCTGTTGGTGATCCCTTTTGAACTCCATCATGACATGGAGGAGGTAGAATCCATCCTTCCTGCTTGGTTTTGGTTGATGGATGTCGCAGAAGTTAGTTTTATGCGAGAAACCCGGCTTGCAGTTCCTTTGTTTCCTGTTCTGCAGGTGGCCACCCCTCAAGCTGAAGCCGTGGAGAGCATCATCTAGAATATTCATTATGTGGGTGTAGTCCTTCTTCTCGTAGCTTTTGTAAGGGTCCAAATACACGGCGTGGGAGACTTGCGGGTAAAGAACGATAAGGATGGCGTGCCCGTTGCTGCGGGGAAAAAACACCTCAAATTATTGTCCATATGAGCAAGAAGGAATGATTGAAATGTACGAAAGGGTTGCCCGGCACTGACTTACTTTGGATGATAAGGCATGAGGACTGTTTCCTTGTCATGAAGTTTTCGATGTACTCCCTAGTAGTTTTACGCTCAAAGTCGCTGAGTCTCAAGAAGGACTCGTGCATGTAGTATGGATCCGCCACACAGATTTGCGAGATTTGTTCGCTCGTGATGATGGAGTTCATATGTAGTGCAAAAAGGCGGACGGTTGTAAAATTGAGCCGCCTTGTCAGAAACATCTCGAAGATATGCTCAAACCACAGGAAGAACACCTCCGCGGGCCGTGCGTCGATGTAGCACTTCCCCTCAGGCACACGAACCACGTATGGCGGATATCCTGGATCCTTCGAGGCTAGTAGGCTTTTCTCAGTCGATGGCACATGGTCGTGCTGTCTCCTGAGATCCCCTGATATGCCCTCCAGCGGTTTCGGCGGTAGGATCGGCTCGCCCGTGATATGGAACATGGCCGCACCTTTGACGGTTACACGCTCTACAAAATCCATCGTCTGGCTGCTATGTGTTCTGGCTTGTTTGTAGGCGGCAGAGCCTTTCTTTGGCGGTATCTTCCTCTCCTTTTTCCTGGGCTGACCTTCCAGACCCTTCCTTAACCCCTCCACCAGTGTTGTCGAGCTAAGCACTATACGACCCTCGGCTAGTTGAGCCTGCGTTGAGGCGGCATCTTCAGGCGTGTCCTGTGAGGATTGCATGAAGAGAGACTTCTTGCAATCAACCCTAGGACGTTCCTGCCCGGGCACATCATCCATCTCCTCATCAGCATGCTGATAGCCCGAGTCATCATATGGCTGACTCATCATTTCTACGTCATCGTCATAGGAGCATGTATTGAGGAACCGAAGAGGGTCATCCTCGTCCATCTCATCATCCATTCTTTGTTCTACGGGGGCCATTACATCTTCCACTATTGGGACCCCTTCCTGCATCATCCGCCGCTCCCACCCGGCACTACAGGCGCTGGTAGTTGCGTAGGTGGGGTGGTGGTGTTCATACCTGCTTGCTAATGTGTGGTTATTGGTGTGCTCTCGGCCGCCTCCAGATGAAGAAGATTCTTCGGCCATAGCAGCATCCAACCCTTGCTGTTTCCAAGCCCCATCGGGGTCTCGTCCTCCTGTCCCCCGAGCCGTACTGGAGGAGGCAAATCCTCGTGCCCCGATTTCACACTCGACAAGTTAACCCTGAAGTGACCAACAGGGATCGGCTGGCCGTGGAACGTGAGTTCCAAGGGCTTCGTTATCACTGCCTTTCCCACGTCCACCTTCTGGCCTTTGATCACGTAGAGTATGGTGCACAGGGTTTCGTCGGCCTGCAAAGACATGTCTGCGGCGTAAAACATTCGAAAGGCAACAAAAATAGAATATTCTAGATATATGTTGGTGCGACGTGTAATTACCATGAGGGCGTCGAGCTCAGACAAATACGAAGGCGTGCCTAGCACGCCAGAGACAAAGGACGGACTGCTATGAGCGGGTGCGGGTGCAGGTGTGGGAGCAGGCGCGGTTGCGTGAGCAGGTGATTGTGTGGTTCTGATGTTCACCGAGTTGCTCCCGACGAAGCTGGGCATGGGAAAATCATGCGCCGTCTTGTCTAGATTTTCCTTCGTCCAGTTGATGACAGCCGGGATCAAGTTAGTAGCAAAATCATTTCTGCAGGCAGCTAAAGCTGCAGCGACTGCCTGCTGGACCGTCTCATTTTTCTCCTGAGCTGCTTTTTTCGTGTCCTTAGCTGCTTTTTTGTCGAACGCAAGATTCACCTTCTCGTTGATGTCCGCCTGACTGAACTTCTTTTTCTGCTTCTTGGCCTCCGGGCCCTCGTTGTAATAGACCTTCCGCGTGGCGCCATCTCCGGCGTCGTGCACACGTCCATATTGTGACCGCTAGTCCAAAGGGAGTCCCTTCAGCTCGTTCAAGGCCCAGTTGAGAGGGGTGTCCCCACTTGGGCATCATCGATGAAGACTCGCTTTCAGCTGCAAGCCTGTGTTGCTTCTCCTGCAAAAGGAACGTGAACCATTTATGAATGTGTAGTCGACTTGATCAGAAGCTCAATGTAAGGTGGTAAAAGAATAATTACCAGTATTCTAATCAATTTCCTCGTGATCGGGTCCGTGTAAAAAATCTTATTTTCCCTGTCCCACTTGTACCGAGCCCTGATGAAGTCATGCTCCAAGGGGTAGGTGAACTTTGCGAAGGGGTCTGGGATCCCCGTGGCTTCATGTTCCGCGTCCTCCTTATCCCATATGGGCCTTTTGCCAAGGTAGCCACGGCTTCCGAGGCGTTGGTTCCCCGTGTTCCTTTGCTGAAGCCCCTTGAATTTCTCAGACTTAGCCTTGGCTACGTCGGTAGCGCAAGTGTCCTTGAACTTTTGGAACTCCTCTTCCATAAGTGTCAGATTTTCCTCCAGAATCTTGGACAAGGGTTCATTTGCCTCAATAGATCATTTCACCCTCCCTTTCCAGGAGGCCAAATCATTGTTGAACATGCCCGTGGCGTGGTTGTTAATCTTTTTCATGGCAGGATCATCCCACGGCTCTTCAATGCGGTCATCCTGGACGGGGAACTGGAATCTCTTGTGCAGCTTCGTTAGGAGCAAGTGCTCCAAATTTGGCTTACTCCTTAAGTCAATGTCGTTGATGCTCGCGGTTTACCGTAGGATGCATCCGACTTGGTTCCCGTAGCACTGGCGAGGTTCATCCTGCTCCAGTGGCTCAAATTTGCCGGCGTGCATCTTTGTGACAAGCAGTCTTCCGATGTCGAGTCTGTTAGGTTTTCGTGTCCTCTGCTTCTTCTTTTCGTTTGCGGCTTCGGCGCCGGTACCTTCCCCTCCAGTCTCGACGCCGCCATCGGTGCCGGTGTCGATGTCGGTGTTAGTACCATCATTGAGGCTACCCTGCAAACCTTGACTGTGCTTACTAGACAAAAAGTCAAGCCACTTATTTTCACCCTCATAATCCATCTTGTCTGCACCATGGTCAAAAGGCCCGGTTTCTTCGTTGTTCGACATGTTTCCTACGATTAAGTCTCCTCGTTTAATTCTTAAACTATAATAAAATGAGTAATGACATAAAAAAAAGGTATATGGTTTGCCGGAATGTTGTTTCATTCCCATCGCAGCAAATCCCAGCACTCGATATGCCTACTTTCTAGCACAAGTCATGCCAAAATTCACGGGAAATTTCGGCATGACCTTTGCTAAAAGTGGACATATCGAGCGCCTGAAATTCACCGGAACAGAAATGCATCAACATTCCGGTGAAACATAGGCCACTCGGATCATTTACTCTGCACATAACCATCATTTTCCAAACATCACATGTCCACTTCAAATTTGCATATAACAGGAAGAAAAGTATAGAACTTGAAGAAAAATGCAAGCAAGCTAGTGGAGTGCAAGAAGTCCTTTTTCTTCACAATATTTGAAACTAAATTCAGCACTTGTCAAATTCGATAGTAAATTCAGCACTTGTCAAATTTCATAGGGTTCATATACCCTAGAGCATTCTAGGACATTTTTTTAAATTTGATCCTAGGGTTCATACTACCTAATCTGTCCTAGGGTTCATACTAATTAACCTAGGGTTCATACTACCTAATTTGAAACCTAGCTAGGGTTCATACTAACTAGTGTTAATCAATTCTGTTTTTTCTTTAAATAGCAACAATTGCTTTAACTAAAAAAATTAAATACCTAGAATTCTGTTAACTACACCTAAAACACCTAAAATACCTAGAATTCATTTAACAGAAACACCTAAACCCTAGAATTAACATAACTAAACACCTAAAAACCTAACCCTAAAATTAAGTTAAGTAAACACTTAAAATACCTAACCCTAAATTGCCTACTAGAACCTCCACCGAGGCAGACAGAGAGGAAAGGAGAGAGAAGGAGGGGAGGAGGACTTACGAGGGGCTAGGGGAGATGTCGGCGGAGAGGTAGAGTTCGGGGGAGATGCCGGCGGTGAGGTGGAGCTCAGGGGAGACGGGTGCTGGTGGAGGAGCGGGCGTCGATGACACGGGCGGCGACGGACGGGGCGCGGGCGGTGATGGAGGGCGCGCGGAGGGCGACGGAGGGCGATGGCGCAACATCGAATGAGACGGAATGGGGAATGGGATGGAGGAAGAAGAGGAGGAAGCCCACGCGGGGGGTTATGTCAAAATAGCAGTAGCGAGGTTCTGTAACAGGCACTATAGCTAGGATTGCTATAGCGCGAGTTAGAAAACCACGCTACTGCTATGTTAAGTAGCTATAGTGCGGGTTAGAAAACCGCGCTACTGCTATGTTAAGTAGCTATAGCGCTGGTTAGAAAACCGCGCTACTGCTATTTTAAGTAGCTATTTCTTTTCATTTTGTTCTGTTCCTTCTTCATTTTGTTTCATTTTCATTTTCTTTTTTCTATCTCCTTTTTCTATTTCTTTTCATTTACTATTCCATTCCTTTTTCATGTTGTTTTGTTTTCTTTTTGGTTTACTTTTTCCTTTTTCTCCTCCGAAAGACGACCGAGCTAGCCGGAACCATATGCATGGTGGGAAGGGGATACATTAATGTATATAACTAAGACGATATATATTACACATCATTTCACCGATAACGATTAAGTGCGTACAGAAAATAAATACATATATATATATATATATAAATGATGCATGGTTTCTCAGCGTCGACGTTTTCGTTTTTGAGTGAGCTTCTTTCCCTTCTTGTTCGTTGACGAATAATTGAGCCCCTTGTTGTGAATTTTCCTTTTCCATGGAGTACGATCTTTCTTAGGTAATGTAGTATTGATTCTTCTTTTGACGTATGCTTCATCGTCATCGTCATCATCCCTCATCGGGTTGCCGTACTGGTCGTAGTCTTCCTCGTTGGCGACTCCATCCATTCCAATGATGTTCCTTTTGCCTCTCCTCATGACAACACGACTGGGATTCCTCGGGTCGGTTATGAAGAAGCATTGTGTCACATGCTTAGCATGTACCCATGGCTCATCTTTTGCAATGGCTTTCATGGTAGCGCTCTTGGCATCGGGTATAGACATGGTAGTGAAATACCAGTTTTCTCTTTCGACATTCTTAGCCCATCTGACACGGAACATCGTCGCACTATGCAGTCTAGAGTAGTCAAGCTCCCAGATCTCCTCGACCCTTCCGTAGAATCTCTCAGTTGCGGCGTTGTCGCCGGTCATGCATTCCATCGTCACCCATGAGTTCTGAAAGTCACTATTTATATCTTTGGCCTCCGTGTAGAACGTGTATCCGTTGATATCGTATGCCTGATAGGTCGCGAGGTTGGCTGCGGGGCCATGTGCTAAGGCGTATATGAGCAATCCGTCCGTAGAGCCCTCTTCCGGGGGATTAGCAAGAATATGCTCTACGAACCAATGCAGGAAATGGAGTTGTGCTCTCTAATAACTTCGGCGTTCGTCCTGCATAGCCCTCGGTCATGATACTTCTTTGCAATGGTTTATTTGTGCAGTGTCACGAAAGGATCTACCACGTCTAGGTGATGTAGCACTACTAAGTTTGCTATGTCAAAGTTGTCGCGTCGATCCGAGTAACCCACATGCAGTTCCCTACGACCGTTGGAGTGACCTTCTCCTTCGAGCCTCCCAAGGTGCTTCTTAACGGGCAAACCAACACCAGGCTGGTCTCCGTCATATAGATAATTCTCGCAGAAAGAGATGCACTCTTGTGTCAGATAGCCCTGGACGATGCTTCCATCCGGACGGGGCATGTTACGAATGAATCCTTTGATGACTCCATTCATCCTCTCGAACAGCACCATGCTGTGCAGGAATGTCGACCCCATGTCTATTATGTCGTCCACAATGGGGACACACAGATGCACCATGACGTCAAAGAACGCGGGCGGGAAGTACATCTCAAGCTCATTTAGTATCAGAACGATCTCTTCTTGTAGCCTTCGGAGCTGCTTCACACTGATCGACTTTCGAGAGATGACGTCGAAAAAGTTGCAGAGACCAATAAGCGTGTCACGGACGTGCTTGTCCATTATCCCTCTAAGGGCAACAGGTAGTATCTGCATCATCATCACATGACAGTCATGGGACTTCATCCCGCTGAACCTTTTCTTCTTCGTGTCTAGAAATCTGCTTATCTTCCCATAGTAACCAGAACTAACTTTGATTCCGGCAAGGCACTTGAAGAATTGATCGATCTCAACCGGACTTAAGGTGAAGCAAGAAGGGGGGCAATAATTCTCTTCCTTCTTGTTCACTTTTTTCCCTTGTCCCGTGCCTCCGTCTCTGTCTCCGTCTCCTCTGACTTTTTACGGGGCGGCATGTGGAGATCTGCCCTGATTTTCAAATCTTCTAAGTCTCTTCTTGCCTTCGGCCCATCCTTGGTCTTATCCGGCAAGTTCATCAGTGTTGCAAGCAAGCTCTTAAGGACATTCTTTGTGATATGCATTTGATCAAGGCAATGAGGCGTGTCGAGTTTGGGCCAGTACTCCAAGTCCCAGAAAACACACCTCGTCTTCCATACCTTGAGCAGTGGCTCCGGCACCTTTTTCATCATCTTTCCCGGCGCGGGGCACTGTTCCCATTTTTTCAACAGCTCATCAATTTTGGCACCGCTCCACTTACGTGGAGGTCCTCGATGCTCGGCCTCACCATTGAATAGATCTCCACGGTTTCTCCACGGGTCGTCCTTCGCGAGCCATCTTTGATGCCCCATGTACACGATTTTCCTAGACCCACCATCTTTCGTTAGCTGCTGAGACGTCGTATCATCCATGCACCGCGTGCATCCGCAATATCCATGGCACACCTGGCCTGCGACATATCCATAACCGAGATAGTCGTGCACCGTCGTGATCAGCGCGGCTCTCATATAGAAAATACTTGCCTTTGCTGGCGTCCCATGTCTTGGCCGGTGTTTTCCATAACGTGTCTAACTCCTCTTGAAGTAGCCCTAGATACAGATTAATATTATTTCCCGGTTGTTTTGGCCCTTGAATCAGCATGCTCATGTGTATGTACTTCGACTTCATGCACAACCAGGGGGGATGTTGTACATCCATACAAACACGAGCCATGTGCTATGGTTGGTGTTCTGATTGCCAAACGGATTCATGCCATCCGTACACGTGCCAAGCACGATGTTCCTTGCATCACCTGCGAAATATCGATATTCGCCGTTGAGCGCTCTCCACTGGCTTGCATCCGCGAGGTGTCTCAGCTTCGGATCATCTCCATCGTCGAGCTTTTTCCTCTCCGCGTGCCAATGCATGAGCTTTGCTTCCTTGGGATCTATGAAATAACGTTGCAGACGGGGAGTGATCGGTAAGTACCATACAACTTTCTGGGGAGATTTATTTCGGGCCTTGTTGTATCGAGAAGCATTGCACACCGGACAGCTGGTTTTTTCTGTGTGCTCCTTCCGATAAATGATGCAATCGTTGATGCATGCATGGTATCTAATGTGCGGCAAATCAAGAGGGCACACGATCTTCTTGGCCTCATCCACACTAGTAGGTAGATTCCCCACAGGAAGAACCTTCTTTAGGTATTTGAGAAGATCGTCGAGGCTACTGTCGGTCCATTTGTTTTTAGCCTTCGTCTTCAGAAGTTCTAGCATGAAACTCAAGCGGGTCACCTCGGGATCGCAACCATCATACAATGGAGTGTTCGAGGCTACCTCCAGTTGTGCCAGCTTGGCCTCCTCTCTAGAAACAGCTCTGTCGGTACTTGTCTCCTTGCGAAGCAGGTCTCGAACATGAGGGTCTCGCATGATTGAACTTAGTAGCGATTAAGTCTGCGGTGTGTCCATGTTTTCTCTGCCGCCATGTCCGGCCTCTTCTCCGCCGCCATGTTCGGCCTCTTCTCCGCCGTCATGTCCGGCCTCTTCCCCGCTGCCATGTTCGGGCCCTTCTCCACCGCCATTATCAGTCATCTCTTCGTCTGGCCCCGTGTCGTCATTGGCTGCCCCGTCGGCGTCCTCCTCCTCATCATCTTCAATTATCCATCGAGTATAGCCATCCATGAAACCAGTCATGAGCAGGTGCGCCATCAAACGACCATCCTTATAGGGGTCGAGCCAAACTCCTCCTTTGCATCTTCGACACAGACATAAAATCTCCGTCCTGTTATTTTCATTCATGTCCTACACCGCCGATCGCAACCACCTTTCCACCATCATTCCACTAACCATCATGAACGCCTGCATGGTAATAATAAACAAATTGATTATAAAAATGCATGCATGCATCAAAGTCATACAAAAATTCAGCATGACCTTCCCTAAAAATAGGACATATAGAGTTTGCCTGAAATTCACCGAAACGGAAATAAATCGACATTTCGGCAAAACATAGGCAACTCAAGCACAATTCAGCGACAACTCATGCCACACACACAATTTCCATCATATCGCCCGATTATGTCATATCGCACACATACACATATTTCCATTCTTGCAAAAGCACAAAATTTTTAATCACCTATCTCGAGATTGAGCATGGTGATGATGATGTCGATCGCTATCGCCACACACCTAGGGAGTGATCAAAAGTGGACAAAGCTTACTTCTTGACATGGCTAGATCTAGTTAGGGAGGTACATAGGTCACTTCATTAAATGGGCAGATCTACCTAGCTAGTTGGGGAAGGAGATGACTCTAACTAGTGGAGGGGGAGGAAAAGTGAGAGAAAAGAGAAAGGAGTTGCATTAATGGAGGTGGTGTAGTTAGCTAGTGTAACACCCCAAAAATCGGGTTATCGATTTTTGTGTTGTTATTCCTTCCTAGTTTTTCTCTCTCAAATTTTTCCTCTGGAATCTGGTGAGTGACCAGGTGAATCCAGACAATCCTCAACCTCTCAGTGCCTTTCCCATGCTCTTGTGCTAGTCAAGCTCCTGCTAGTAAATCCCGAATCTCGTTAAAACCCTAGTTCCAAAATATTGGAATTGGAAATCCTGCCTTTGTGTTTACAAAGGAGCTCTCATTTTCCTTGCTCTATTAATCCTCCCAAAATTTCCAGAGATCCTCCTTCACTCATAAATTCTAGATGTGCAAAAATATTGCCAAATCATATGCAATATTTTTCATCTAGAATTAATTTATTTATCTGCCTTTCTGAGGAATTAAATCCAAGAAAATATCTATCCATCTCCAAAGTTCATGAAAACTTGTGGAGATATTCTTTGTGATCATATTGAGCTCTCATAAAAATATTGGCCATAATTAAATAAGGGAAATTGCAATTTCCTATTTAAAGCCAATATTTCAATTTGGGGCCTTTCCAAAGGAACTACCATTTTGGTAGCTAGGAAGAATCCCAAATAAATTGTGGAGCTTGTCCTATCCATATATTCACCATTTCCATCAGGATCTCAAGTTTCACCAATTAAAATTTGAGCACAACATCCCTTTGCAAATTATGTCCAGATTTCTCATTTGCAAAGGAAGTGCTTGATTCCTTGATCTCCTTGGGCTGAAATTTTGCATGGTGATTCATTATGAGATATTACCCTTGGACACCAAAAATCAGCCCATTCCATCTAACCAGTATTCCTCAGTAAATTATCTAAGTTTCTGTTTAGATTACATCATTGTGAAGGAAGTACCTTCATAGATGATCAGTTTGAGCTGAAATTTTTCCAGCTAGCTCTCATAACCAAATAATCACCCTACACCAAAAATCATCCAAATCCATCCAGCCATTTGACCCCAGCATCCTCATCTTCATTTCTGGTCAGTGGGCAAGGTTACAAAGGAAGCACCATCTAGACTGGTTCATTGGTGCTGAAACTTGGCTAGGATGACCACCTTGCTAGATGATTGACCTATGCCAGAGATCAGGCCAAGAAGAGCACTGTGGCCACACCACCTGTCAAACACTTTGCTGTTGGTTGCTGTTTGATCAAGGTGCAGTCACACCAGTGTTCTCTCGTGGCTTCCAGCTACGTAGATAAACTCCAGGAAGGAAGGAGAACCCCCTAGACATCATTTGGCATCGAGTGAGGTGTGGCAACGCCGTGGCCACGCGGTGACCATGCCCAAAGCGTGACAAAGGGGCGCACTGGAGCTCGGGATGCTTCGGGAGCTCGCCTCCAGCGGGTTCCAGCTCGTCCGGGCGCGTCGGCGAGCTCTCCACCGCACACATACGCCGTATGGAGTCTTCTCCCCTCGTCCCCTAGCTCGTGGCTGCTTCTACCGACGTCGATTCGCCGCTAGGTTGCCGCCACCTCGCCGAGCTCTGGAAGCTCCGGTCGTCGTCCCGCTCCTTCCCGAGCCCTCTCCCAAGCCTATTTAAGGCGCCCCCCGAGCCCCTCCTCCGCACCAGAGTCCCCAGCCCCTCTCCCATCACGCCTCGGAGCTTCCCTCCCTCTCCTATGGCCGCCATTGTCGCTCGACCTCCTCTGAAATTCGAGCCCGTGGCTCTTCCTCCTCCCTCTCTTCCACGACCAGAGCATCCCCAAGGTCCCCGCAAGCCGCCGCCGTCCCACTCTCCGCCGGAGAAGCCCTGCCGGAGCAGCCCCGAAGACCTGAGCCGCCGCGGCCTCCTTCTCTGTTTCGGTGGCCGCCTCCTCTCTGAGCTCTCCCGAGCTCCCCTGCAGCTACCCTGGGTGCGGGACAGCGCTGCGAGTCCGCCCGACATGTCGGCAGGTGCTGCCGAGCAGTGGAACGCCGGCAGCCGGAGAGGCCCGAGCTGCTGTGGCCTTCCCCTGCTTCCGTCGGGGTAAGCGGCGACCAGAGGAGAAGGAAGGAGAGAGAGAGAGATTGGATAAGGGCGGGCCCACCTGTAAGTGTCTAAGGCTGGGCCCAGCCGGTTATTAAGTGGAGGCGCTATTTGGAAGTACGCTTTCCCTTGCTGAAAGCGTAAACTGGAAAATACGCTTTCAGCCCAGCCGCCGGCCGAAACTACTATTTAATGAGCGTTCGTCTGTTAAGAGCTAAAGTGGACAGTTTTCTGTCTGTTTCTGCGCTTAATGCACGAACGGCCGTTTCTTCGCGACCGTAACTCCAATTGAGCCCCTTCGAGAGGGAAACCTTTTCAGCAAATCTTTCCGGAGTTTTATCGCGCTTCCTCCCGGTGTATTCATCAACCCCAGGCAAGCCAACCTCTTATCATGAGCTCCGGACTTGCGTGATGACTTGCTTGCACCCTGTGTGTTTATCGTAGTACGTCTGTGTCGCCTGTTAGTCTGCACTTGCATACACCTGTTATGTCATCTGTATTAGATGTTAGTATTACTTTTCATCTAATGTCATGACTGGTTTTCATACCATATTTTGCCATGCCAGCAACAACCTTGTTAATACTATTATCATGTTAGTACCATGATTTGATCTCATGCCATGTTGTCAACGTTGTTATGATTTTGCTATGCTATTGTTAAGTGATTGTTCGCGCTGATAATTGTTGATGTAATGGTGCGATGATGGAGATGTCTAATTGAATTTATAAACTAAACCTAGTCGGTTGATCCAGAGTCACCTGTCCGGGCTTATTCGTGCAGCCACATTTGCCGGTATGGGACGACCTTGACTTGGTCTAGCTTTGTGCTCTTTCATCGGTACCGCCAACTAGGGAAGGTTATGCGTGCGTGCTACCCTGATCAGGTAGGCGGCGATAACCTTGTGAGCCCAGTTATATGTTTAGCCCGGGAGTCCCCATTTGGGACAGTTGTTTGGCCACGACGGTGGCAGGTGTCAGGAGTGACACAGGGGCCACCCAGGGCAGGACTCCGGGGGAGAATGATTGCCGGTGGTACGGTGGAGGAGTCACGGGTTAGGCAGGTTTCGTTGGAGTAACATCGGTCCACCCGAATGGGAACATGTACTAAGTACGAGGCCGGGTACTCCATGGTGTGGGTAAAGTGCGCAACCTCTGCAGAGTGTAGAACCTATTCGAATAGCCGCATCCACGGTATTGGACAGCCCGTCCATACCTCACTAGGTGGTCAACCGTAACAATGATAATAATGATGAAAGAACTTGTCCTATGTTCGAAAGTGTTCAATGGATCATGAGTATTTCGAGGGTTATGGGACAACCCGGAAGGGAGTAAGTTGGTACTCGGTAACAGTAAGTACCGTAAGCATCTAATGTGATCATTGCCATGCTATGTTATGTAGATTATATGCCTGATCCATGCTATGCCATGCTTGATTCATCTTTTCCTGTTAATTCCATGCCATGTTTAGAATAAATCCTTATAATAGCATAGGGCTTGCTTTGTCATCTGCTTGTTTGGATGCTATGTATTTGGTTGTCTTGTGAGTACATTCAAAGTACTCACTTGGCCTTGCACGTGGTCAGTTGCAGGAGAAGATCCGTCAGGCTAGATCGTAACCCAGCCAGTCCTGTGAGTTGTGGAGCCCAGCCAGAGACGTCGTTGCCGCTGAACCAAGACCTCCGCTGCCATTTTAGTTAGCCTTGGATCCATGTAATATTGTTGTAAGAAACAGTATTGTAATACTCCACTTCCTATAATAAAGTCATTTGTGTGCCTGGAATTGCTGTATCATGTCTTTGACGTGCGCCAGGTCTTATCCTTGGGCTGGCGTGCGTCGGCCCTCTATCGGGATGCCACAGCACATGGTATCAGAGCAGCCAGGCTGGCTGTAGGTTACCCTAGCACCAAACCACCCCTATTTTCAACCGGTAGTGAGCCCTATAGAGTTGACCCATCGTTGGTATCCGACACGGCCACTGTTGATCAATAGGCGGCGCAGTCGGAATGGACGTGTCCCTACCCAGCTGTCCGCTCACCCAGCCACCCTGGATCAGACCGTGACCCTACCCCATTGTCGGCCGTGCCGGCGTATCTTCTACCCGGCACGAGAAGGATCTACGCCATGCTGGTGTGTCCCAGCCCGACTGCCTATTAAACCCCTCCCACCTGCGAGTTGCAGCTTTCTCCATCCAGTAAGCCAGATCCCCGCAAGAGAACCTAGACTAGTATGCCCAAACCAGCAGCCATGGCTAGTTCTTCCAAAGCACCCACTTTCCATAGCCGAACCTTGGCTGATGGTTATCCCGGCTTTCTGCCCATCCTTTCGAGTATGTTCACCCAAGCCCATGGCTGTAGTGCCACTCCGGTGTATCTGGTGTTCCAATCGGAACCCGTTCCCCACCTTTGCCGATTATATGCGAAGACGCATATCAATCCAGGTCCAGCAGCGGATGGGAAGCCCATGATTTTTCAGGGCAAACCCATGCCCACCCCTGCATTGGCTGTCCAGATAGCTGCTGCGGAAGCCATCGCTCGTCTTCGTTGCCAATGTCCGCAAGTAGCGGAGATGCGAGAGTTCCGCTACTTTCCCTCTGCAACCAGCACAGGCTGTGAGTTCTTCAGCACAGTCGAAGATGTTGACCCAACAATAGCTCGCCTAGTTCAGTTCATTGCTGCCCAGGGGCTACTGCTCTCCGGCATTCTTGGAGAGTTTAAGTCCGTTCACTGTGACACCCTTCGGGTTGTTACGGAAGCATACCGTCAGGCTCGTCAAACTGCATCCCAGGCCACCAGTTCCCTGTCGCCAAACCCAGTGCCACCTTCGCAGTTAGTACCACCCTCACAATCTGTGAACCCATGTCTACCCGGCATCGTCCACCCAAATTCCATTCAAGGAGCTATTCGGCGACTTCGTCATCGGGATGTGTTCCGTCAAGTTCCCACAGCAGCTCCAGCAATTGAGCCCCAACCTATAGAGGTGTTCGACGATGAAGATGGAAGTTGGCTCAGCCTTCGTCCCCCAGGAGAGCCCCGGCAAGAGTAGGCCCATTTGTGGCTTCGGCAGTGAGCGAAGCCAGGAGATGCCGCGAGTATGTGTGTTGCGAAGACTGTTTCTTCGCCCTCGTCTAGGATCAGGATCCTGTAGTTCGGAGTGAGTTGTTGCTGTTAGCTGCTTAGTAAGGTTGTGCGTTGTTGTATGCTTGTATTGCTTGTACTGCTTGTGCTTGTGTGTTGTTGTAATGTTATGTATGCTCTGTGTGTTTGGTTCATCTGTCTCTCTGTTAAGCAGAAATGTTTAATAGAGCTGGCAAAGGATGCTTAACAAGATTTTAGTCAGTAGAGCACTTACACCTAATAACATTGGACTCGCCCAGAGTCCCTAATAAAATGCGAGCTGGTGTAGGTGTATGTATACCAGGAGTACATACACCCACTAGCATTAAAACACCTTAGTGTAATCTGCTCGATATGTTTCTTTCCTCTGTCTGTATTTTGCTACGATATGCATTCTGCATTTGTTTGCATATTAGTCTGAATTGATTGCATATGTATCGTGTGAGCAATGTCTGCACGCCAAGTTCTTTCTCCTGAGTACATTTGCAGCAGTACTCGGGTAGAATGCAAAGCCACCTATCCATACCCATCTATGCCTACTCCATTTGCCAGTTTTCCCGAACCTAGCATTCTGGAAAACCAGCTCTACCCAATGATTTTTTTTCCGATCCCAAAATCTTTTCCCAAAGCCCGGTTGCAATCTCGGAGAAATTCTGAGAAATTTTATTGCAACATAAACCGTTACAACCCCTCCAGTTCAAGATCTAAACCCCGATTCTACCCCAACACCCACTCATTGTGGACGTTGCTCGACGAGGAGTTACCAGCAGCATGGTCTCTGCATTGATTCCTAGTTCTCATGATCACCGCCGCCTCAGGGAGCCACCACTCGGGTAGCGGCATCCCGGCGATCATCAAGGATCATCGCACACAGCAGCAGTGAGAAGCCAATCAATGCCACCAGTAGACTCACCAGGAGGATCGTGATCAGCTCCGAACCCACGTCTGCCATTAACGCCTCGCCTCGCGCTCCTGCCACCAGAAGGAGAAAGAGAAGAGGAAGAAAAGGTGAGGTAGGATGCGAGGTGGAAGGAAGAAGAAAAGTGCCGTCATTTTTATAGCCCAAGTCTGGTGTACGGTGAGCGAGGTCCAGGAGAACCGTGCATCGCTCGATCACCGGCGTCCAGGAGGCGAATCCGCGAGCAGTGCCAACCGACGCTGGCCCGCGATGGGAGTGCTCTCTGCGTCAACCTCGTGCACGCCGCACACTATCATCGTAGGGTGCTTTATGCCCCAGGAGCTAGGCATGCGCAGTGCCTAGCCGCACTCAGGACAGCGCGGGAACGAGAGAGAGTCGTTGACCGGAGAAAGAAGAAGGCTGCCAGTGGGCCCTGGGCCCACATGTCAGCGAGAGAGGCCACTGTTCATTATGGTGCCCCGAGCATTTTTGAAAAAGGAAATTCTGCTTTTTCTAAAAATGTCAGGGCTGCGAGAGAAACCCAGCGGCCCCTACCCGTGGAGTAGATCCCGCGATATCCGTATCTCGATCTGGGTGTACCAGTTTTCGGTACTCTTAACTCCGGTTGTTTTCAACCACAGGGTTAAGACCCAGCCCAGAGGTTTTCCAGGAGACGTAATATTTATTCTGAGCTAACCCTAGGAATCTCGAGGACGAGATTCTCTTAAGGGGGGAAGGTTTGTGACACCCCAAAAATCGGGTTATCGATTTTTGTGCTCTTATTCCTGACTAGCTTTTCTCTCTCAAATTTTTCCTCTAGAATCTGGTGAGTGACCAGGTGAATTCAGACAATCCTCAACCTCTCAGTGCCTTTCCCATGCTCTTGTGCCAGTCAAGCTCGTGCTAGTAAATCCCGAATCTCGTTCAAACCCTAGTTCCAAAATATTGGAATTGGAAATTCTGCCTTTGTGTTTACAAAGGAGCTCTCATTTTCCTTGCTCTGTTAATCCTCCCAAAATTTCCAGAGATCCTCCTTCACTCATAAATTCTACATGTGCAAAAATATTGCCAAATCATATGCAATATTTTTCATCTAGAATTAATTCATTTATCTGCCTTTCTAAGGAATTAAATCCAAGAAAATATCTATCCATCTCCAAAGTTCATGAAAACTTGTGGAGATAGTCTTTGTGATCATATTAAGCTCTCATAAAAATATTGGCCATAATTAAATAAGGGAAATTGCATTTTCCTATTTAAAGCCAATATTTCAATTTGGGGCCTTTCCAAAGGAACTACCATTTTGTTAGCTAGGAAGAATCCCAAATAAATTGTGGAGCTTGTAATATCCATATATTCACCATTTCCATCAAGATCTCAGGTTTCACCAATTAAAATTTGAGCACAACATCCCTTTGCAAATTCTGTCCAGATTTCTTGTTTGCAAAGGAAGTGCTTGATTCCTTGATCTTCTTGGGCTCAAATTTTGCATGGTGATTCATTATGAGATATTACCCTTGGACACCAAAAATCAGCCCATTCCATCTAACCAATATTCCTCAGTAAATTATCTAAGTTTTTGTTCAGATTGCATCATTGTGAAGGAAGTACCTTCATAGATGATCAGTTTGATCTGAAACTTTTCCAGCTAGCTCTCATAACCAAATAATCACCCTACACCAAAAATCATCCAAATCCATCTAGCCATTTGACCCCAGCATCCTCATCTTCATTTCTGGTCAGTGGGCAAGGTTACAAAGGAAGCACCATCTAGACTGGTTCATTGGTGCTGAAACTTGGCTAGGATGACCTCCTTGCTAGATGATTGACCTATGCCAGAGATCAGGCCAAGAAGAGCACTGTGGTGGCCACACCACCTGTCAAACACTTTGCTGTTGGTTGCTGTTTGATCAAGGTGCAGTCACACCAGTGTTCTCTCGTGGCTTCCAGCTACGTCGATAAACTCCAGGAAGGAAGGAGAACCCCCTAGACATCATTTGGCATCGAGTGAGGTGTGGCAACGCCGTGGCCACGCGGTGACCATGGCCAGAGCGTGACAAACGGACGCACTAGAGCTCGGGATGCTTCGGGAGCTCGCCTCCAGCGGGTTCCAGCTCGTCCGGGCGCGTCGGCGAGCTCTCCACCGCACACGTACGCCGTCTGCAGTCTTCTCCCCTCGTCCCCTAGCTCGTGGCTGCTTCTGTCGATGTCGATTTGCCGCTTGGTTGCCGCCACCTCGCCGAGCTCTGGAAGCTCCGGTCGTCGTCCCGCTCCTTCCCGAGCCCACCCCCAAGCCTATTTAAGGCGCCCCCCGAGCCCCTCCTCCGCACCAGAGTCCCCAGCCCCTCTCCCCTCGCGCCTCAGAGCTTCCCTCCCTCTCCTATGGCCGCCATTGTCGCTCGGCCTCCTCTGAAATTCGAGCCCGTGGCTCTTCCTCCTCCCTCTCTTCCACGACCAGAGCATCCCCATGGTCCCCGCAAGCCGCCGCCGTCCCACTCTCCGCCGGAGAAGCACTAGCGGAGCAGCCCCGAAGACCTGAGCTGCCGCGGCCTCCTCTGTTTCGGTGGCCGCCTCCTCTCTAAGCTCTCCCGAGCTCCCCTGCAGCTACCCTGGGTGCGGGACGGCGCTGTGAGTCCGCCCGATGTGTCGGCAGGCGCGGCCGAGCAGCGGAACGCCGGCAGCCGGCGAGGCCCGAGCTGCTGTGGCCTTCCCCTGCTTCCGTCGGGGTAAGCGGCGACCAGAGGAGAAGGAAGGAGAGAGAGAGAGAGAATGGATAAGGGCGGGCCCATCTGTAAGTGTCTAAGGCTGGGCCCAGCCGGTTTTTAAGTGGAGGCGCTATTTGGAAGTACACTTTCCCTTGCTGAAAGCGTGAACTGGAAAATACGCTTTCAGCCCAGCCGCCGGCCGAAACTACTATTTAATGAGCGTTCGTCTGTTAAGAGCTAAAGTGGAGAGTTTTCTGTCTGTTTCTGCGCTTAACGAACGAACAGTCGTTTCTTCACGACCGTAACTCCGATTGAGCCCCTTCGAGAGGGAAACCTTTTCGGCAAATCTTTTCGGAGTTTTATCGCGCTTCCTCCCGGTGTATTCATCAACCCCAGGCAAGCTAACCTCTTATCATGAGCTCCAGACTTGCATGATGACTTGCTTGCACCCTGTGTGTTTATCGTAGTATGTCTGTGTCGCCTGTTAGTCTGCACTTTCATACACCTGTTATGTCATCTGTATTAGATTTTAGTATTACTTTTCATCTAATGTCATGACTGGTTTTCATACCATATTTTGCCATGCCAGCAACAACCTTGTTAATACTATTATCATGTTAGTACCATGATTTGATCTCATGCCATGTTGTCAACGTTGTTATGATTTTGCTATGCTGTTGTTAAGTGATTGTTCGCGCTCATAATTGTTGATGTAATGGTGCGATGATGGAGATGTCTAATTGAATTTATAAACTAAACCTAGTCGGTTGATCCAGAGTCACCTGTCCGGGCTTATTCGTGCAGCCACATTTGCCGGTATGGGACGGCCTTGACTTGGTCTAGCTTTGTGCTCTTTCATCGGTACCGCCAACTAGGGAAGGTTGTGCGTGCATGCTACCCTGATCAGGTAGGCGGCGATAACCTTATGAGCCCAGTTATATGTTTAGCCCGGGAGTCCCCATTTGGGACAGTTGTTTGGCCACGACGGTGGTAGGTGTCAGGAGTGACACAGGGGCCACCCAGGGCAGGACTCCGGGGGAGAATGATTGCCGGTGGTACGGTGGAGGAGTCACGGGTTAGGCAAGTTTCGTTGGAGTACATCGGTCCACCCGAATGGAAACATGTACTAAGTACGAGGCCGGGTACTCCATGGTGTGGGTAAAGTGCGCAACCTCTACAGAGTGTAGAATCTATTCGAATAGCCGCGTCCACGGTATTGGACAGCCCGTCCAGACCTCACTAGGTGGTCAACCATAACAATGATAATAATGATGAAAGAACTTGTCCTATGTTCGAAAGTGTTCAATAGATCATGAGTATTTCGAGGGTTATGGGACAACCCGGAAGGGAGTAAGTTGGTACTCGGTAACAGTAAGTACCGTAAGCATCTAATGTAATCATTGCCATGCTATGTTATGTAGATTATATGCCTGATCCATGCTATGCCATGCTTGATTCATGTTTTCCTGTTAATTCCATGCCATGTTTAGAATAAATCCTTATAATAGCATAGGGCTTGCTTTGTCATCTGCTTGTTTGAACGCTATGTATTTGGTTTTCTTGCGAGTACATTCAAAGTACTCACCTGGCCTTGCACGTGGCCAGTTGCAGGAGAAGATCCGTCAGGCTAGATCGTAACCTAGCCAGTCCTGTGAGTTGTGGAGCCCAGCCAGAGACGTCGTTGCCGCTGAACCAAGACCTCCGCTGCCATTTTAGTTAGCCTTGGAGCCATGTAATATTGTTGTAAGCAACAGTATTGTAATACTCCACTTCCTATAATAAAGCCATTTTTGTGCCTGGAATTGCTGTACCATGTCTTTGACGTGTGCCAAATCTTATCCTGGGGTTGGCGTGCGTCGGCCCTCTATCGGGGTGCCACAGCTAGGAGCATTAAAGAGAGAGAAAAGAGAGGTAGAAGAACGAGAGTAACGGGGGGAGAAGTAGTGAGGAAGAAGCAAAGTGAGGGAGAGAGGAGGTGGGAGCTAGGGGAAAGTGAAAGGAAGAGAGGATGGGGGGGAGGGGTAGGAAAAGGTGGCTAGTTGTTGCGCCTTAGCAGCAGCGAGGGCAGGGAAAACGCGATGCTGCTAAAAAAGTAGCAGTAGCACGCTCCTGAGAGCCGCGCTACTGCTAAGTGGGGCCCGCCATGTGGCTCAGTTCAAACTTAGTTGTAGCGCCGTCCCCTGAAAACGCGGTACTACTATTTACTTAGAAGTCGCGCGTGTTCTAGAAGCTCGCTACTACTATACCTAGCCTGTCGGCAACGGTGTGGCAATTATAGTCGTAGCGCGTTTTAGTGGAGCCGCGCTACTGCTATGTAGATAGCAGTAGCGCCCTTGGTGACCATGCGCTACTGTTAATTAGCAGTAGTGCCTCTTTTTAACCACCACTACTGATAAGCCTCCATGTATAACATTTTCCCTAGTAGTGCATCTTCCTCAGCAGGTAGAAGAACATGAAGACAATGATTGTGAAGAGGGTCACTGGGCTATGCCTGACCCAAATGATAATTTAGTTGATGTAGAAATAGAAGCAGGGGAATTTCTTGAAATCCATGACCTTATGGGACCACTTGATATGGATATCCAAGAACCAGTTGATGATCTAGCTCAAAATGTTCCTAAAGTCAATGGGGTTAGCTCGGCTGGATCTGCTGTTGGGCCTCAAGCTCTAGTTCATTTGGATCTGGACTTAAATATGGCCCCTAAAGGCCTAGAGGAAATTCAAGCTCCTTACTTGGCCTTGGGCCTTGGGATGCCTGCTCAGGAGGTGGTGGGCCACATTTTTTATCCAGTTGGGCCAAATATGGCTCTTGACTTAGTGGCGTTTGAAGGCCCAAAGTTGGTGGCTCATCTAGAGAGAGGGCTTTCTTTTTTACCTCATGTCTGCTGAGCTGAGATCTGATCTGCCAGCTGCTGGCAAGATGACCCGGCTTCAAATTTATTCTGTTGACTCTGATAAATGCAAAGGAAGTCTAGTGCAGGAGCTGCATAAAGACCCTGAGCCTACAAATGTTGCTGTGGTGGATCATTTGTTGCTGACATCATTGCAGACACATGTGTTGCTAAGAATTTGCAAAATATCTCTCCTCTTGAACCAGAACTGATGGATTGTGCTGACATGTCCCACAAGCATATTCAAGGTGAGAATATTCTTCCAATAGCTCCATCAGATGATTCTTGTAGCTCTATGTCAGCACCTCCAGGATTTGAAGAAAAAGGGAAAATCCTAGGCCCTTCTCATAATGCCCCTTTAGATGTTACTAAACCCATACTTCAAATTATGGTTTTAGGGGAAAACACAGCTCTAGGAGATTTGGAACTACAGGTCCTTGGGAAGGAGGGACTAGAGATATGGAAAGAAAACTGATACGTCTCCAACGTATCTATAATTTTTTATTGTTCCATGCTATTATATTATCCATCTTGGATGTTTTACATGCATTTATATGCTATTTTATATTATTTTTAGGACTAACCTATTAACCTAGAGCCCAGTGCCAGTTTCTGTTTTTTCCTTGTTTTTGAGTTTTACAGAAAAGGAATATCAAACGGAGTCCAAATGACCTGAAAATTTACGGTGATTTTTTATGGACCAGAAGAAGCCCCTGAAGCAAAAGAGTTGGACCAGAAGAGTCCCGAGTCAACGACAAGGGTGGAGGGCGCCCCCACCCCCCTAGGGCGTGCCCCCTGCCTTGTCGCTGACTCGTGGACCCCCCCCCCCCCCCCCCCCCCTGACGTGAAACCGACGCCAAAAATTCCTATAAATCCAGAAACCCCCAGAAAGAAACCTAGATCGGGAGTTCCGCCGCCGCAAGCCTCTGTAGCCATGAAAACCCAATCGGGACCCTGTTCCGGCACCCTGCCGGAGGGGGAAATCATCACCGGTGGCCATCTTCATCATCCCGGCGGTCTCCATGACAAGGAGGGAGTAGTTCACCCTCGGGGCTGAGGGTATGCACCAGTAGCTATGTGTTTGATCTCTCTCTCTCTCTCTCGTGTTCTTGATTTGGCACGATCTTGATGTACCGCGAGCTTTGTTATTATAGTTGGATCATATGGTGTTTCTCCCCCTCTATCTTCTTGTGATGAATTGAGTTTTACCTTTGAGGTTTCACTATTATCGGATTGAATACTATTATGGATTTGAGAACACTTGATGTATGTCTTGCGTGGGATACCCGTGGTGACAATGGGGTATTCTATTGATTCACTTGATGTATGTTTTGGCACTCAACTCGCGGATTCCCGAGGTGACATTGGGGTAATATATGCATAGGGGTTGATGCACGTTTTCGTCCTTGTTTCTCCAGTAGGAATCTTGGGGCACTCTTTGAGGTTCTTTATGTTGGATTGAATATTATCAATCTGAAGTTGTTTGATGCATATCGTATAATTGACCCACGGATACTTGTGGTGACATTGAAGTATCTAGGTGACATTAGGGTTGATTGATGTGTGTCATATGGTGTTATTTTACTACGAACTCTAGGGCTGTTTGTGACACTTATAGGAATAGCTCAATGGATTGATCGGAAAGAATAACTTTGAGGTGGTTTCGTACCCTACAAGCAATTTCATCTTATGTTCTCCGCGATAGGAACTTTGGAGTGACTTTTGTCGCACGTTGAGGGATTGCCATATGATCTAATTATGTTATCATTGTTGAGAGAACTTGCGCTAGTGAAAGTATGAGCCCTAGGCCTTGTTTCTAAGCATTGCAATACCGTTTTTTCTCACTTTTGTTACTAGTTACCTTGCTGTTTTTATATTTTCAGATTACAAAAACCTATATCTACCATCCATATTACACTTGTATCACCATCTCTTCGCCGAACTAGTGCACCTATACAATTTACCATTGTATTGGGTGTGTTGGGGACACAAGAGACTCTTTGTTATTTGGTTGCAGGGTTGTTTGAGAGAGACCATCTTCATCCTACGCCTCCCACAGATTGATAAACCTTAGGTCATCCACTTGAGGGAAATTTGCTACTGTCCTACAAAACTCTGCGCTTGGAGGCCCAACACGAGTCTACAAGAACAAGGTTGCGTAGTAGACATCAAAAACTTTGCCCCCGAAATCCGAGGATGACAAGGTAATTCAAATCCCAACTGAATGGGTAAACTTCATGTTCATGGCATCATTATCTCCTGAAAAATTGGATTGGGCTAAGGATTTTCTAGGATCTGAAATGCGGAACATTATTGTATTGGGTTCTGAAAACAAGGCCTCCATTCCTTTTGTCATTCCAAATGCATGCATTCCAATTAAAGTTCCTAGCTGTCAGTTTATAAGTGATCCTGATGCAATTCTAAGAGAATTAGAGGAGGCCTTTTCCACCCCTAACAGCAAACTTAATGTGGTTAATGAGTAGGAAAAGGATGCTGACCAAGCCTCTACCACAAGTGTTGTCCACATAAAGAGAAAGAGACTGAACAAGGCTCCTCTGGTGGTTACTGAGGTAAGAAGAAGTATGAGAATCCAGGACTTGCAAAAAGGTTTTAAAAAGAAAAGTTGTTCCAATAGGAATTGTATGGCCTGCCATGCTCACCCTCCAATAATTTCTGGGGAAATTGTTAAAAACCTTAATACTTCTTTCTGTAAGGTACCCTCTAAGGACACAACTATGGAAATCCTACAGACCAAGGCTAAAAAGAATAAAGGATCCAAGGAGGGGGCAAGCTCAAAGGCCACTGAGGAAGAAAAATGAGAACTAAAACTATAGGAATGCAAGAAATGCAAGAAAAGATCAAAGGCCATGTATTTTGTTCTCTTTATTGTAAGACTGTGCTCCTGTCTTGTGATGTCATGGTTGTAAGAAATATTTCCTAGGATGTTAGACTTGAACGTTTGAAACTTGCTTTTGTTAAGCCTTGGTTGATTTCTCAAAAATCAGCTTGGAATGGTGTCAAAGCTGATCACATTCTTAACTCATGGAGAGACATTGGAAAATACTTAACCGGAATATCAGAGGACTAGGAGATAAAGGTAAGTGGTTGGCTTTATCTAACAAAATTGAAGAGACACAGTGTGATATTGTTTGTCTACAGGAGACCAATAAAGGAATTATTGACGTTTCTCTCATAAAGAAATTCTACCCCAAAAGTATTAATAAATTCTCTTATGTTCCTTCTATTGGAGCCTCAGGAGGCAATCTTATTGCCTGGAGTGACAATATCTTCCAAGGAGAAATGGTTTTTGCTAATAAGTTTGCTCTCTTTGAGCAATTCAAGTCATGTCATAATGCTAGCTCATGGTATCTCACTAACAACTTATATGGGCCCTGTCAATCAGAACACAGGTCGGAATTTCTAAATTGGTTTGCAAATATCCAGATGCCTCCAGAGGAGGATTGGTTAATCATGGGGGACTTCAACTACATTAGAGACCCTTCAAACAAAAACAGCCCAGGAGGAGATTACCAAGAAATGTTGAACTTCAATGATGCTATGAGTAATAGAAAAAACATCCCCTTTGTCGGGCTTGCGAGAAAGGATAGAAAAGAAAGGCTAAAAAGAAGAGGATGGAGCGAGGATCCAAAGGAGAAAAGGGGTTCTCCGGACCTCTACTCGTCCTAGCAAGAACAAGAGGAAGAACTCTGCATGCGAGCAAATCAGAAGAAGGAGAAGAAGAAGAGAAGAAGAAAGAAGATAAGAAGAAGAAGGTAAGAAAGAGAAGAAGAATACGAAGAAGAAACAGAGAAGAAACGAAAAGAGAAGAAATAGAAGAAGAAGAAACGAACGAAAGAAGAATAAGAAGAATAAGAATGAAGAAGAAGAGAAGAAGAAAGAGAACGAGTAAGATAATGATCTATCTCCTAGCCATCAGACTCCTATCCTGCAGAATACCTCCTAATCCGAATACTACTAAGCCTAATCCTCCCAGAATACTCCTCCCCGCCTCATCCTCCTCATCCTCCTACTCCTCCTCCTCCTCCTCCTCCTCCTCAGCTCCTCCTCCTCCTCCGCCTCCTCATCCTCCTCCTCCTCATCCCTCGCTCCTCCCGACTCCGTCCCCCCCCTCCTCCTCCGGCCTCACTCCTCCTCCTCCTCCTCCTCCGCCTCTCATCCTCCGCCTTCCTCTCCTCCTCCTCCCCGCCGCCTCTCCTCCTCCCCCCCTCCTCATCCCCTCCTCCTCCTCCTCCTCCCTCATCCACGCATCCTCCTCTCCTCCTCCTCCATCCTCCTCCTCCTCCCCTCCTCCTCCTCCCTCCTCCTACTCCTCCTCCTCCTCCTCCTCCTCCTCCGCCTCCGCCGACCCTACTACATCCTCGCTCATCCTCCGTCCTCCTCCCTCCCCTCCTCCTCCTCCCTCCTCTCTCCCTCCTCCTCCTCCCCTCCGCCGTCCTCCTCCTCCTCTCCTCTCCTCCTCCTCCTCCTCCTCCTCCCACCTCCTCCTCCTCCCCTCCTGCCTCCTCCTCCTCCTCCTCCTCCTCCTCCTCCTGCCTCCTCCTCCTCCTCCTCCCATCCCCCTCCTCCTCTCCCTCCTCCTCATCCTTCCTCCTCCTCCTCCTCTCCCCTCCTCCTCCTCCCTCCTCCTACCTCCTTCCTCTCCTCCTACTCCTCCTCCTCCGCCTCCTCCTACTCCCTCCTCCTCCTCCGCCTCCTCCCCTCCTCCTCCTCCTCACTCCTCTCCTCCTCCCTCCATCCTCCAGCTCTCGCTCCCTCCTCCTCCTCCCTACCTCCTCTCCTCCTAATCCTCCTCCTCCTCCTCCTCCTCCTCCGCTCCTACGACTCACTCCTCCTCCTCCTCCTCCTCCTCCTCTCTCCTCCTCTCCAGTCCCCTCCCCTCCTCCTCCATCTCCCTCCTCCTCCTCCTCCTCCTCCTCCCCTCCTCCCTCCTCCATGCCTCGCCGCCTCTCCTCCTCCTCCCGCAATCATCCTCCGCTCCTCCTCACGACCTCCTCCGCCTCCTCCTCCTCCTCCGCCTCCTCTCCTCCCCCCTTCGCCTCCCTCCTCCTCCTCCTCCTCCCTCCCTCATCCGCATCCTCTCACTCCTCCTCCTCGCTCCCTCCCTCTCTCCCCTCCTCCTCCGTCCTCCCAGCCCTCCGCCTCCCCTCCTCCTCCACCGCCCGATCCTCCTCCTCCCTCCTAGCACTACCCCCTCTCCTCCTCCTAGCGATCTCCTCCTGCCTCTCCTCCTCCTCCTACGCCTCCTCCCCTCCCCCTCCTCCTCCTCCGCCCCTCACTCTACCTCCTCCTCCCGCTCCTCCTCCTCCTCCCTCCTCCTCCTCCTCCCCCTCCATCCTCCTCCTCCTACCTCCTCCTCCTCCTCCTCCTCCCTCCTCCTCCTCCTCCTCCTCCTCCTCCGCCTCCTGCCTCCTCCTCTCCTCCTCCTCCTCCTACCTCCTCCTCCTCCTCCTCCTCCTCCGCCTCATCCTCCCCTCCTCCTACCTCCTCCTCCTCCTCCTCCTCCTCCTCCTCCTCCTCACTCCTCCGCCTCCGCTCCTCCTCCTCCTCCTCCTCCCTCCTCCTCCTCCCTCTCCTCCTCCTCCTCCTCCTCCTCCTCCTTCCTCCTCCCCTCCTCCTCTCCTCCTCCCGCCGCCTCCTCCTGCCTCCTCCGCCCCTCCTCCTGCCTCATCCCTCCTCCTCCCTCCTCCTCTCCTCCTCCTCCTCCCCCCTCCTCCTCCTCCTCCGCCCTCCTCTCCTCCTCCTCCTCCTCTCCTCCTTCTCCTCCTTCTCCTCCTATCTCCCCTGCTCCTCCTCCTTCGCCTCCTCCTTCCCTCCTCCTCCGCCTTCTCCCTCCTCCTTCTCCTCCTCCTCCCTCCTCCTTCCTCCTCCTCTCCGTCCTCCTCCTCCTCCTTCCTCCCCTCCTTCTCCTCCTCCTCTCCTCCTCCTCCTCCTCCGCCCCCCTCCTCCTCCTCCTCTCCTCAGAAGAAGAAGAAGAAGATCGCTCAACCTCGGCGGGGAAGTGTGGCGTCTGGGTCTGGGTCGTGGGTGGGAGGGGGTTGAAGGGTGTGGGTGTGTGCTTGGTGATGGTGGTGAATGGTGTGGTGTGGGGGCGGGTGGCGTCTCTCCTGGGGAGCAATGGCTTCCGGCGGGGCCTTTATATAGCGCCGGAGCGCGGGGAGGAGGAGGAGGAGGGTGTGAATGGATGAATGAACCGTGGAAGAGGATGACGACGAGGCCTCGCGCCGTGAAAGGGAGGTGGCGTCCTTGACGTGCGGGGCCCGGGCGGAGTGGCACCACGCGTGTCAACCATGGCGATGCCTTGTTGACTTAGCCTTGTTCTGGCTTCATTCATTCATCATGCCCATCGCGTGAGCCGCCATTTGCTAGTGGAATCAATGCTTTGAGGTTGATATGAATCGACTTCTTTCTTTTTGAATATGAAAAAAAGGACTACCACTGAGGTACAAATGTTTTAAAGAATAAAATTTACTAAATATATTCGGTGATACAATCTCCCACATGTTCCCATGCTCCAATTTCAAATAAATCTATTTTAAATGTTTTAAAAATTCTGGAGAAAAACATGAATATTCACAACTAATATGTCTACAACCCTTAAAAATTGCAAATCGGCTGAAATTCTAACTTTTGGAATGTCCCTATTTCTTGGACGACCTCTTCTGCTAGAAAAACACGATCCACAAATTTCAGATGGAGCGTCCAGTATAGACATGTGACGGCAGCTGCCGGCTGGATGCACCACTTGGTGTAAAACGTGATTGTTGGGAAACTGCTCGACACCCTAAAACGGGTGTGGCTATCTCATATAGAGAGAGGTACACCAGAGTGTACAATACAGAATATAAGTCATGTACAGAGGCTACGTATTATACAGTCTAACACCCTCCTTCAATCTTAACTGTGTCTTGAGGTACAAAGAAAGTTAAGATTGCGCCTACAACCTACAAACTGTGGCTGCGGAAGAGGTTTTGTGAAGATGTCAGCAAGTTGATCCTTAGAGGAGATGAACTTGATATGAAGTAGTTTCTATGCAACGCGTTCCCTCACAAAGTGATAGTCAACTTCGATGTGTATCGTCCGGGCATGAAATACTGGATTAGATGACGGGTATGTAGCACCGATGTTGTCACACCAAAGGACCGACGGCTGAGCTTGAGAGACTCCCAACCCTCTCAATAAGGAATGTACCCATATGATCTCAGTTGTGGCATTAGCAACCGCCTTGTACTCAGCTTCAGTACTACTGCGAGACACTGTAGCTTGTTTGCGAGCATTCCAGGCGATCAAATTGGGACCAAAGAAGACTGCATATCTCCCCGTGGATCGCCTGTCATCAGGACTCCCATCCCAATCTACATCAGAGAAAGCCGAAAGCTCACCAGAGGGTGCAGGCTGAAGAAGCAAATCATACGAGGCAGTAAGACAGACATAGCGGAGAATACGCTTCACAACGGACCAATGTGAAGTCCGAGGAGCACGAAGATACTGACACACACGATTGCTGCTGAGACGCGAAGCTCGTGTGCAGAGCAGACCACGCATCCCGAGAGGTGGCAGCGAAGAGGACAAGCGACGAGACCCCTTCCGTGAGCGAGGACCGGATGGCCGAAAGGATGGCTTGATCCTGGACCACTCATGCATGGTACGACGGGTGATACGGTGGTGGACACGGTAGGGTACCATCCACGTACCCCTCGAGGTAGCGACTGCGGAGAAGGGACAGCACCTGTGCACTCCACGCCAAGTAATTGTTCGGCGTGAGCATCACCGGTATGAGGTGCACGAAGTAAAACGGCGACGCGGCCACAGCCTGATCCCTGGCAACAGACGACATCGGCGGCGGGGTGGGCACCCCAAATGCAGGCGGGTAAAATCCCGAAGGCGCCGCACCAACGGGGACAAGGGAGGAGACCTCCGTCTCCGGTGGCGGCGGATAGACTCCGTAGCCCGTCGGCGGCGGCGGATGGGAGCCGTAGGACGGCGGCAGGTGCGCCCTGTAGGACGGCGGCGGATGCGCCCCGTAGGGCAACGGCGGAGGCGCCCCGTAGGGCAGCGGCGAGGGAACCCCGTAGGGCGGGTACGAGGACGCAGCTCCCCCATAGGACAGCGGCGCCCTGTGTGCGGAGGGAGGCGCCCCGTGGAGGCCGCCGGATCGGCGCAGAGGCAACGGGGGCGACGGCCGAGGTCATCACGGACGGGGGCACCGCCGCGATCGGGGCCGGGGCCGCAGCGGCTGACCCGGGGTGGACCCAGGCCAGCGGACCAGACGCCAGGAACGGCGACTGATGGGCAACGAACGGTGAAGCGGCGGCGGCGGAGATCGGGACAGAGGCGGCGGCGGCGGCGGAGATCGGGACAGAGGCGGCGGCGGAAGACATGAGACCGACCTAATCTGATACAATGTAAAACGTGATTGTTGGGAAACTGCTCGACACCCTAAAACAGGTGTGCCTATCTCATATATATATAGGTACATCAGGGTGTACAATACAGAATACAAATCATGTACAAAGGCCACGTATTATACAGTCTAACACTTGGCCCGCTCACATGCCACAAAAGGTGAGCTCCAGTACCGGGCCTGGCCCATTTTCGGCCATGTGACCGAGCGATCGCGCTACAGGCGATACAAATTAATCCCCTGTATTTCTTTAAAAAAATCCCCTGTATGGACTAAGAAAACAATATTAGTCCCCTGTATCCGCCAGCACTCGGGTCACAGCACGAAGCCGCCGGGCGCCGGCGGCGCCATTGCCACCAGTTGACCTGCAAAGTGAAAACTGCGGCAGTACTTGCTGGGGATTGCACTTGGATAGACGCCGAAGGCGATCTATCACTGTCTAGGTAACTTCCATGCCCATGAAACTACATATTTTTCTCCCCAATTAATAAAAGAACAACAACAAAAAAGAACACATCATATCTCTACATCGATTTTCATCGCCGCCACCACGATCCACACGTCAGCCGAAGCTTAGATCACCAACTGAAACTCGTAATCGATGAAGGGTCTGTTCAGAACTTTAGATCCACAAAACACGGATATACCAGCCTGAACTTCAGTTCCGTTCCCTTGTTAAATCGACTCAAACCTGACGACGGAGCGCAGCGGCTCTTTAGCTCTGACAACACTAAATCATGCTGTGCTACTGCTGTAGTAGGACAGCAAAGCTCCCAAATGCGCGTGCGGCAATTGAAAACGACTAGCACAAAGCAACCACCCTGCAGGGCTCCCAAGTCTTCAGCCAGAACTTCGTGCTCAAAATTTACGGCGGCGATGATCGTTTTGCCCGAAGCGCTGGCGCGACAAATTGTTAACGACACAACGCGCCGTCCAAGCTCTATGATCTTCGGCACGGATGCCCATCCATAAACTACTTAGCCTGAAGACTTAGGAGCCTCCAGTTTACAGTGCCCAACCAAGGGCACCATGCTGCCACCTCTGTATATCATATAATTTCGCTTCAGTTGCTCTCGGCTTTCCACCTAGCGAGCAGGTGTTGACATTTGTGTAATAATCTACAGGGCACGATCACCCAGCTCCAACCATTTCCATTAGAAAAGAAGACACCACCATACTACTACTACTACCAATCTACCATAGCCCTATCTTACACAAGTGTAGCCCACAAACG
This sequence comes from Thinopyrum elongatum, assembly GCA_011799875.1. Taxonomy (NCBI): domain Eukaryota; kingdom Viridiplantae; phylum Streptophyta; class Magnoliopsida; order Poales; family Poaceae; genus Thinopyrum; species Thinopyrum elongatum. The sequence continues at coordinate 548,431,659 of CM022298.1, read as the reverse complement.
CTTCAGTGAAACAAAAGCTAATTACACGAGGATTAACGGCATCGCCACCGAACCTCCCACCAAAACGCTACCAGGCCAGCATCACCATGAACCTACAGACTATTCATCCAAATCCACAGATTGTAAGTTCTGGATATCTTACAAGCTGGGCTTGCTGCTCAACCGTACCCTCGAACTCCCTCTTGACGACCTTGTTGCCTCTTCGTCTTGTCTGGGCATCTCCTGGAAAGCTTCCAGGGAGTTGGAGGCAAACTCCTCCAGAGCTTGAACAACCAGCCTCAGATTTACGTGCACGCTGCTCGCTTCGATGCGATGGGCCTCGTAAGTTCGTATCGTCGGACACTGCTGGAAACTCTGCTGCTGGCCCGGCACCAAGGCCAGCTTCCTGTTCAACTCGTCGGCTTCCTTGTTGATCTCCAGCGCCTTCCTCTCCAACATCTTGATCCACTTATCCCTTTCTCGGACCGCGACGATCCTTTCGCTTTGATCAAGGTTTTGCTGCTCCCACAGATGGCGCACGCTTGACACAAGGGCCTGCATTGCGTTCACCACATCCTTCTCGGAGATCCTGTCCATGGCTTGAGACCATTTGTTGCAGATGACAAAAATCGGTGGAGCCCCTATTCTCCCAGGCGAGTAAGTAGGTGCCTCCTGAGGCTCGTAGTTGAGGCAGAGTGCTAGCCATCCATTCAGTGACTTCACGAAGTTCCTGTGTGAGCTCACCCAAGAGGAAAAATTGATGATCCATTTGATCAATTCTAGTTCCAGTTCCATTGCCAAATCACGGCCGTTTCCGCCTGATATGACCGAAGCAAAGTTCTTGGCTTCTGATATCACTTGCAATTGAATCTGGTACGAGTGTACCTTGTCTTGCCACATTTTTGCAAACCTGGAAAGAGGTTACCAGCTTGTTAGAAACAGCTTGCACCTAATGATAATGAGAAATAGAGAGAACTTCAGAGAGAACGTATATCGGAAGAGCAATCAGCAACTTTTATGTTCAGCAAATAACATGTTTCGACAATGCAATACAGATTATGCAAGACTCAGACAGATCTTGGAACAATCCTAGATGTAAATGTACGATTTCCTTTTCAGATTCAAATGTGTGCTCCATTCATATGGCAGAGCATAAGATGAAATTAGCAGTTCAGATCTTATGACTGGCCGACTGAAAAGGACATTTTGTAGCAAGAAATCAGAAAACACAATGAGAAAATAAGAGCAATTACTCCTCCAGTTTAAAAAGAGACGTACCCTTGGATCAAGGTATTAACTTGTGGCACTAGTTCCTCATCCCTTACTTTGTTAATTTTTCTCGAAACCTTGGCAATGACACGAACAGCTATTCTTATCTTTGTTGACAGCTTCCTGAGCAAATTTCGAGTTGCGTCAACCTTATGAGCTTCAGCACCCCTTTGATCTAGAAGCTTTAATCTCTTAGAGTTCTTGGCAAGACGTAAACGCATTTTCTCTTCAGCCTACAGGAGAAATGCCACACAAAGAAGAAGTACTGTGTAAGTAGGATACTTTGGTGACTACATGCATAGACATGATCTACTCAACTAGTACTAAGAAGCATATGGGACACTACCCTAATCAATGGTACAAAAGTAGTTTCAATAAAGTGGCAGATACGGCCCAAAAAGAGATGATTGCATAATTTTGACACAATGACCTTGTTAATAAAGTTGGAAGCTATAATAAATTTCTTACCTAGCGTTCAAAATAGAAGGAAAAATAAGAATAGCCAACTTTGCATACCTAATCCATTTTTAGCAACCATGGTGAAAGCCAGTAGATCTAGTCTCCGTTCTTCAAGCAACTATATCATGTTTGCTTGCATTTTCTTCTATATCCAGCCATTAGGCTTTGAGAAAGATACTTTCCATAGTGGATCTTTATCTAATTGATCATTGATTTATTATCATGCCAAGACCACCTAGACTCCTAAAGTGCATACACAAATATAGTAACAGGCTACTCGAGTGCCAGAACCAACCAACTAGTTATCTAAATAGCAACAAGTGAAAATAGTAATGTTTTGCCTTAATTTAGTGAATGCTGAAAAATTGTACTCCCTTCGCTCCTAAATATATGACGTCATATGTTTAGGAACAAAGGGAGAAAGAGTTTTGCTTGACATAAATCTCCCCACATAAGAGATCATGTTTCCGTGGTACTAGTAGGGACAGGGTGCCCACTCCATTATGCAGCTCAAGTTGCTTTTGGTTCAAACAGAAAGGCCCTTGGACTAAATAAAAGGTCTACCTAAAGATCCAAAAGACCATAGCTAGTAAAAGTTTCAATTCAGATTAAGGTGAGACAAGATGCCACAGGACCCAGATCGCTGTTTTCAGCGACAGAATCGCAGCCTAACCTAGATTACCTCTATCTATTTCAGTTCACGACTACTTGGAACAAAATTCATATTCACAAGCATCCTCATTCAAATATCCATGCACATTTTCACGAAGAACTAAAATGTACCATAGCTCAAGACCGGAGATCATTTCTACACATTGAAAGGCGCTTAACGGAACATGATTATACCTTGACCTCGCCGTACAGCTTCCTCTCCCAGAAATATAGCTTCTCTAGTGTCAAGGATAAGCTCCACGAGCCCACCACCCTCCCTTCTTCGCCAACCACCATGCCCAGCATGTCCTCGTCTTTGCACCCCAGATGCGGCACAGAGATTGCAGACATCATCCGTGATGAAGCAGCTTCAAACAATGGAACAGTGAGCCATATAATGCACCACCGATATGTTGAGATAAAAATGAATCGAGAGACGTTCAGGCTCTCTGAACTAGTAGCAACTCACCATGGTAAACGGAGTGGCGTCCTTGGTAGCTCGGCCTCCCGACCTCGAGCAGCGGCGCGAGCTCCCTTGCTGCCTCCGCTACTCGAACAAGCTGCGTCTTAACCGCGGTGGCCGCATCCACTGCATTGCCGACGACCGTCTGCGCCAGCGGTTCTCGTGTCAGCGGGGCCACATTGCGGTATGCCGGTCGCCTCCGTTGCACATTTCTCCGGTTGTCGACCTCCGCCTCCGGGATGGTGTTGACAGGACCGAAGGAGCCGCGACGGCCGCGGCCGCTTCCAACCGTCGAGTACTCGCTAGCCATCTCCTTCACAACCACGGTCTCCTCGTCGTCCTCCTCCAGCTCCGGAATGCCCTCCTCCTCCCGCACCTCCCGTGAGCTACGGCTCGGCGTGTACGCGGCGGCTGCGGCAGCCGCGGTGGTGGTGGGGTTGTAGTAGTAGCTGTCGTACGAGTCGTCGTAGTTCTCGAACACGTTTAGGAAGTCCCACGACGAGCTCTCCCTGGGCGGCGGAAGTGGAGCTGGAGCCGCTGCCCTCTGCGGCGGCGGTGGCGGCGGCGCAGGCGCAGCCACGGCCGGCTCCCCGCCGTAGGCGTAATACTGCGGGTATCCGACACCCGTTGCCGCATCGAAAGCGCCGTAGCGCGCGCGCTCCGACACCGGCGCGCGCTGCGCGACGGCCACCGACGCTGGGGGCGGGCGGCTGCGCGCGTAGTAGAACTGCATCGTGCTCTGAGGCGGCGCCGGGTAGGCGAACGCGGGCTCGGGCGCGTATCCGTAGTAATTGGGCTGCGGTGGGAGCAGCTGCTCGTGGACGCGGCGTGGAGGCGATCCGGCCGGCGAGGAGGCCGACTCGGATCCGGAGGAGGAGGTCGACTCGAAGTCGACATGCGAGGAATGATGGCGGTCTGGGAGCGACAGACCACCACCGCCACGACGGCCCTTGCGGTCCGAGGGAAGCGCGAGGTGCGGCGGCTCGGCCTGGAGCTGGAGGAGGAGATGCAGCGGCGCGGCGAGCGAGTCGTAGGAGGCCGCGAGCGCGGCGTGCGCCTCGGCGAGCGCGTAGCGGTGGCGCACGGCGGCGGCGATGAGGTCGGCGCGGCCGCGGCACAGCGCCACCGCCTCCTGGCTGTCCAGCTTGGAGCCCTTGCAGCCCATCGCGCGCGAGCTGGAGCGGGCCTCTCCAGCCCAGACGAGAAACAAAAGGGAACTCGAGCCGAGTGAACCTACCTACTCCTGCTCCCCTCGCATTATGGCGTTCGGTGAGGTTGGCGCGAGGACGCCGTCGCGCGAAATGCTGTCGAGCGACAATGGCGACGTGGGGATGTGGTGTGGCGGGAACAAAGGGGAGTCAGGTGGGGAGCTGAGCTGAGCTGAGCTCGGGCGAGGAGGCAGAGAGGGGGTTGGGGGAAGGCGACGCAGCGAAGGTCTCCGGGGGAGAGAGACAGAGCAGAGGCACTGAGGCAGAGTGGACGGGGGCAGAGAAGAGAAGAGAAGGATCTTCCTTCTTTTTTATCGTTTATACACATTTCTTTTGCGGGCCTTGTCGTTTGTTCCGTGGGGGCGCGGGCGTGGGCGTGGACGGAAGTGGAATCAGCACAGGGGGAAAACCCATGGCGGCCAGTGCGGGGAATGTGAGGATCCGGTAACCATTGGATGGACCGGATTGCGCAGCAGCGAGGGATGGGAGGAGAGGGGGACCCGTCCTTTGTCAAAGGGAGCGAGTGACGGAGTGGTGGTGGCCTCGGATCCCTAATTTTTCCGGCTTTGGTTAATAACTAGCAAAAAGGCGTGCGTGGCAACGGGAGAAAAAAAATACCAGACACTCTTAATTTATAAAAAATGATCTATAATCTGAGAATTTCTAGCCACGGCCCAAACAAAGATGGTTTTAACCTATAAAAGCGCAGTTTAAGATTCTACAGGTGTTCTATTTCAACACGGCTTGCATGTAGATTTAATCCGTACAAAGAAACAGGCAAGTGATCATGCATTTATTCATGTTATGTTCGGAATGGGGTGTTGTTACAGGCGAGTAAAGAAAAAGACAAAAGCAAACAATGACACATTAACACACTACGCAGTTTAAGAATCACCAACTTAGGGTAACTCTTGAACAGTTTTTTTAATCACCAACTTAGGGTAAAATAACATCATATTCAGATTCTACATATTTTTCTAATCAAATTCCATATATAACATGTTAAATTTGGAGTTACGATTTAGAAGATATGAGTATTTTTAAAAACATTTAATATGTACTGCGGGTTTAATGTCAGAAACATTAGGGGATTTTCTATAAAATAGCAAAATGGACTAAGAATACCTATTTCTTTTATTATTGGTTAATAACTAGCCCGTGGGTAGCCTCGTTTATATTTCGAATAAATACTTCAATTTTTATTTTATTGCATGCAGGTCTTTTTTCATGTTTAGTTGGTTGGATTTTTTTTGTTTGGGTTTTATAGGAAGGAAAGGAGGTGTATATTCGTTTTGGCAAGGTTCATTTGTGTAATAAAGTTATTTATAACATGTTTACATCCGGCATAGTTGTTCTTTTTGTCCTTGCGTGTATAGATCCTTGACTTGTTTTCTGTATAGAGCGACAAAGACCGTTGTCGGTGGCGTCCATTTCATGTTTTTTATAGAACGGAAGTGTTTTAAGGATCATGCGATTGAAGTTTTGAACGAACCGTGATTTATTTATGGCAAAGAGTTAAATAGTACAGCTGCGGTACAGAACAAATCATTCTAAATACGGTGCAACAAATTGAAAATCTTTTTTTAGTCTGCCTGTGGGTAAATCATTAGTGTTTTGCCTTTTTTGTCCTTGTGGAATTTCTTCAACATGTGAGGCCTGGCGACATTCAATAAGAGAAGCGGAACCAGTGCTATATTGTTTTTTAAACTGTATTGTTTCTTATCTCGGTGGCAAGGACTTCTCCTTTCATGATCTCTGTGTATTCTTTTTGTATCTGTCCTGCCATGTCTTCATCGCACTGATCTGAGAGTTTTAGTAGGCGAGCATGTTAGAATCAGTAGCATCAAAGACGTTTTTAGGTGTGAGTACTGCCGATAGAGTGAGAGTTTTCTTATCTTGTATGGTGAGCGAAGGATGGTGGGGTTAGCGACGACCATAATGGTTGTAGAGCTTTAATAGATCGTAACTCAACAGTAGGTAATACCAAAAAAAATCAAAAAAAAAGAAAAACAATCCTTAATATTTATAAAAAAAAACTCATGTTTTTTTTTGTATTTTACTCCGATTATTGTTCACGCGGGTGCACTGTGTTGGTACTATTCTGATTTACATTTCAGGTACTGTTTCTACAAAGTTTTTTTTTGGTGGACATGGGTATATTCCAGTTTATTCGGTGGGCATGGAAACAGTGGTCACATGAAGCACTGTTGCATACGAAGTTATTGTTTCGAAAATAGTGTTTCGGTTTATTTGGGTTAGCTGTTCCGGTTTGTTAGGTTTATTGTTCTCTTAAAATTAGATTTCACTCAAACCATTAGAGGAAAATAAAATCGTGGGTAAACAGTCCATAAGAACGAATCTAAGAAAAATAACATGAGCAATACCTTTTTAAACAATTAAAAAAAGGTTGGCACCGAAGATGCGATCTTGTCCTTAGATTTTGACTTGGTAGTAAAATTGCAGTGAAAGGATGATCACTTTATTATCCCTAAGAGCAATGTCAATAGGTAAAATTAATTATTACATGATATGAATATAGATCATATCAAACTAAGTTGGTATTTATTAGGCCCTTTTTTTTAAACTAAGAGCAATGCTAATATGTAAAATTAATTATCACATAATATGAATATAGATCAGATCAAACTAAATTGGTATTCATTCGACTTTTTTTACCTCTGTGTTTTTAAGTAACCCATTAGATCTGTGCGTTTTTCACTTTAGGTAATTATCTATAAGTAAGTCTAAAAGATATCATGACATAATTGTATTAGAGGAAACCCGTAAAAAGTTTACAGAGCAGGAATAATAATAATAATATCAGAGCACTTGTACGTGTAAGAGACAATAAAACATACATAAAGATCTCCTTTTGAAAATGTAAAACCTATGATGATATACAACACGCAAAAGAATAAGTCAATTTTTATACTGTTCATAAATGGTACTATTCATAATAATACTTGTCATAAAAATCCTTTTGGGAAATATGAAACCCTATGATGATTTTTATTTGTAAAAATGATCATTTTTTTAATGCCTGTTCACACATGATTCCTATACACTGCTGGACACTTAAATAATAGTAGAGGATTGAAAAAAATAAAATAAAAACATTACTATTCACTACCGGACACCTAAACGAACAGTAGAAGATATACGGTCTAATGTTCATGACTGGTGCTGTTCATGACCGTACTGCGCATGTGCCGATTACTGTTCACACATTTTGGTACTGTCTATCCTTTGATGTTCGAGTCTTATTGCTGTTCATCATTACTATTCACTGATGTTGACGTAAAATTGAACAGTAGATGTCAAAAAAAATTTAAAAAACAAGAAAAATTGGATGCTTCCCGCTTTAGGCCCCGTTCGCTTCACAGGATTACAGGATTTTCCAGAGGAATTCTGGATTCCACAGGTTCTATTTCCTTTGTTGTGTTCGTTTTGAAGGAATCGTCTACAGAATACCAAAGGAAATGCATCCTGTCAGGGTCGATTCCATAGGAAACAAAACATCTACCATGGCCTCTTTTTTGGGCGGAGGCCCGAGGCAGCTGCAGCAAAAGCTCAATTCCTCAATAAAATATACAACCCCAAAGAGGTGGTTGAAGTGTAAGAGAAAAATGACTAGCCTAAAGTGAATAAAATATTATTTCCTTAGCTTTCCCATAGCTACTGCTAATTACTAGGATTTCTTGCGTCTCTTCATAGTCCATCCGAACGACACGTCGTTTGCTACTTTCCTCTGTTTGTGGTTCCTGTGTATTGTATCTAGCTTCACTCCCTATTCCTCTATATTTTTACATTCCTATTATTCAGAATCCTTCAAAGCGAACGGGGCCTTAGTATATGTACTGACTTGGGCTTGGGGGGTATACGGTTTTGTTGGCGCGTGTGGTGCATTGATGGACGCCTGTCCTGCTTGGCCTGTGTGGATGGATCAGCCACCAGGTGTGAGGTGAGGTTGCTGGTTCGTGCCGGCTGGCCGGGTTGCAGCGCCGCTGTAGACTGGCTGTAGCCACCATGCATGCCCTGCCTGCCGCCTCGTCCTCCCTCCCTGCTCTGCTCTGCTCTATGCTGCCTCCCTCCGGCACTTGTCCTTAGCAAAAACACCATTTCTAGGGAAGCGGAGTTTCTGTCTTGCCCTCGTTCAGAAAAAAAAATTCAAAACAAATACTAGAAAATTAAAAAAAAAAATAATTTTTTTTGTGTGGTAGATAATTTGATGCGTGAGGTTCGCTCCAAATTTCAATTTATTTGAACATCTGAGCAGCTCTCGGGAAAAAAGACAAATTCAGTGTCTGTAAAAAAGTTTACTATCCATGTGCTGTTTTGATTCGATTTTTTTTTTTGCCGAGAGCTGCTCAAATGTCCAAATGAGTTGAAATTTGAAACAAATCTCACGTATCAAATTATCCACCACAAAAAAATTGAATTTTTTTTATTTTTTCTAGTATTTGTTTTAAATTTTTTTGTAAGCGGTTATGCTTTGAGGCGTTCAAGCTCAAGCGCGGGAATGGGATGCTTGTCTTCGAGTGCAACTGGGATACGCCCATCTCAACGGTGGAGCATTGAATTTGGGACGTGAATCAAGACCACGAGTCATGTCGCCGAATTAGTACAGTAGAGTAATAGCTTAGAGCTGGTACTAGTAAATTCATGAATTGTTACATCAAACTTTACTCCGTTGCTTACAGCGTTTGGCGTGCACACAAGGTCATAAGCTCTAGGGAGCTGCACTACTGGCCTAGTGCACCGTACATAAATGACGCCGGTCTTGACATCGCATATATGCACACGGCCGTGAGAGCCGACCATCCAAAGTTATCCGTATACATTTTAAATTGGTTTTCAATAAACCGAACAAATTACATGCAAAACGAAAATCGAATAATTTTTATTTGAACCGGACGATTGTTTTACATTCGGGGCATATTTTAACTAAATTATACCGGGCTATGATAAAACTAGTCTGCGGTTGTCGTGCATACGACGATTAATGGGACCGTCAAGGCTCCTGTGCGGTTCGACTGTGGGGATCCACGCGCACAAAGAGCAGAATGAGCAATCCACACAAGCGATCTATCCAGGTTCGGGCCATCTTGAGCTGTAAAACCCTACTCCTGCTTTGGTGTGTTGAGAGTGTTTGAACTCAAATACAAGGAGCGCAGCTTGCTGGAAAGGTGCGCGAAAATGCGGCTACGCGTGTAAGTGAGCAAAGCGTCGACCTTTGTAAAGGTAGCCATGGGCCTCCTTTTATAAATCAAGTGGTCACTACAATGGCAAAATAGTCATTACATGACATGAATAGTGGCTACAGTGCTATCATAACTAACCCTGCTAGATTAGGACAAAAGCATTAAATGTGCCGTGAGGTGTCGCGCGTGTGATGATCTCCGGCAAGAGGGGTCTCTCCTTCTGTGCTGTTCGTTCAGTTACCTCTTATTATCTTGACACGCTCTAGGGACGGGTGTCATTAAAGTTGATCCTTCATGCGGCGTGCCAACACGTGCCCAGACAAGTCTCATCAAACTGTCTGCCCACTCGACACCTATTTGACAAGCGACGGGTTGGTCGCTGAGGTGGAGCGGTGGCAAGGTAGTGGGAGCTTGCCGGCACGGAGCTCGTCGGGTCTTCGATTGACGGTATGCAGCTTGCCAGCAACTTGAGTCTTGATTTTCAGTACTATCTTAGTACTTCTTTATGACCTGTCTGGAGGTCTTCTTCATGGTTTTCTCAACCAAGTCTTGAGTCTTGAATAAGGTTATCCTCCGGCAAGCCCTGCCGTCGGGAAGGCCACTACTGTCTGTGCACAAGTCTGGGGTATAAAACACCCATGTTTTGATACACCGACATGAGCCATTGGGCCTGGGCTATACAGGCATGTGAGGCGTCGTTGGGCGAGGCCCAAACGATGCACATGCATACGTGGCGAAGAACAACTACTGTAATCATCATTTTTACCGCGCCCCTACGACGCGCATTAAATGTAGGACGTGGAAGAGGTGGACTGAAACGGCTATCAGGGGTAGTGCGCCTGAAAAAGCGTAGCCACATAGGATGGCGAAGAGCCAGCCCCCGCGCCTTCCCCATAAAAAGGCACTCGCGAGGGGCGTTGCTCATTTACCTCCTTCCCCAATCTAGCCAGTCGCCTTCGTCTTCCTCCTTGCGCAAGAACAAAGCACATCGCCTCAGCGCCGCTCCACCCGCGCCCTCCATCAATCTTTTCCTCCAGAAGCCGCCATGGCACCGAAGATGGCTAGCAAAGCGGCTGATCCGAAAGCGGAGAAGAGGAAGGCCGAGAAAGCTGCACAGCGGCGAGAGCAGGACGTCTTTCCGCCGTCGCTAACGGCTGACGATCTATCGTACATCTGGTCGAGCAAGACCAAGGATCACCAAGCTACAAAGGTTCTTCCAGGATCCGATCCCCGAACAGATGACAAATTCCACTTCTTCGTCGGGTACTTCTACTGCGGGCTCTGCCCACCTTTCTCAGATTTCTTTGTGGAAGTGATGCTGTCGTATGGATTTAGGTTGCTAGATTTCGCCCCTAATACCATCACTTGCATGTCCATTTTCGCACATTTGTGTGAAAATTTTCTGGGTGTAGTGCCCAATGTTGCTATGTTCTGTCATTTCTTCGTCCCCGGGATCGAGAGCGACGCCCTCTTCGGCAGCGTCACTTGGATTCCAAGGACGGGGATGAAGAAGCACTATCTTGATGGCAAACTGCACACGAAGTGGACAGAATGGAGAGCAGATTGGTGTTGGATCAAACAAGAGCATATTCCTCCCTTCTGTCGTCCGAGGACCCAGATGATTGAGAAAATGCCACTTGGAGCAATGTTGGTCCAAATGATGCCAAACTTGGGATTACCTTTTGTAGGCTTCTCAGCCTCAGGGACGCCGGCCTGGCCATTGAGATGGTGGGAGCAGATTTTACTCGCCACCGGATCGCTCCTCTGCAGCATAGGGGAGGCCGAAGAGCGTGGGATTACAAGAATCCTGCTGATACAATGCGTCTGTACACGGGCCTTGAAAACAACTTGACGATTATGGAGCATTACTAGCTCATCTGTCAGCTTTTCAACAAGGGCTGTGAATTTCGCTTGTCGGTGAGAGTAATTCCGCTCTGCAACAACACCGCAAGGATTACATCTTGGCCATGATGCCGGAGTGCACCTTTAAGGGTGTTGTGGACAAGTGAAAAGTTCCCACCAAGAGAGAGATGGACAACTGGCTTGCCAGTCTGAAGGAAGAGGCTGTCAGAATTGAGGATGATATGGCTCACCCAACCAAGGATGACGAAGCCGAGTTCCTCATCGCAAGAATAGAAGAGGCAAGAAGGCTGCTCGTTCCCGGGCAGCAACTAAGGGTGCTGGCAAGGGAAAGCATACTGAAGAGCACACTGACTAGCATGTCAAAGAACATGCGGAAGAGAATGCCGAAGAGCAAGCCGGTGAGTCCACAGATGAAGACAAACATGCTGGCGAGCATGGGGTGGTGATGTGGAGCATGCCGAAGAGACTGAAGGAGAGGAGGAGAGCGAGGAAGAGCCCTACGTTCCTCCTACTCGAACAAAAAGCACGGTCGTGAAGAAGCCCGCCAAGAAGAAAGCAACCCGCATTGACCTGACAAGTGATGAACTTGTAGGGGCAAAGGCAGCCAGCAAAGCTTCCCGGGCTCAACCTTCTCGGCGACAGCCTCCCCGTGGTGCCACCTCCCGGCAACCAACTCCATCAACCGTAGAAGAGGCGGGTGCTTCACAGCCCCCAGCCTTTTCAGGGACGAAGTGTTCCAGGAGCACACCGCCACCGTCTACAACCGTAGGTGCTGAAGATACGACACTCTGTGACTTGTGTGTCCCTGGCGATCATAACGAGGAAGAAGAGTAAGAACTTCATTTTTCCTCCATCATTTTTCTGATTGATTATCTTTGACTGTTGTTGATTTTGACTATCCTGATTGGCTTGTTGTTGCAAGGATGAAGTGTCGTTGGCGGACAAACACCGGAAGAGGCTCAGAACCGACGAGGAAGGTGAGGCGGCAATGAATACCGATGTTGCCGGCTCCAGCCCCCAGCATGAGTCCAACCTCCAGTTTTCGCTGATAAGTACCACTATTGACACCGCAAACACAAAGGCCGATAAGGAAGCGGAAGGCAATTTGTCACAAGGAGAGCGCCAAGGAACGGGTCCCTCGGTGGCACCTCAACTTCTGTTCCTCCGCCAAGCAGCTCACTGACAAGAACCACTCCTCCCGAGGAGCACCAAGAAGAGCATGCTCACATCAAGGACCCGCCGGCAACTAATGCCGACAAGGACCGAGCGACGGCAACCGACGTTGCCGGAGAAGAAACAAGATCCCCTCCACATGCTCATCTAGGTAAATTTTTGTCAAAGTCTGATTTTATCCATGCTGGTTTCTCTTTTTTGTTTTCTTGAACTTGATCTGAGTCTTAAATTTCCTTCTGCTCTTTGCCCTTCCTTTTTCATTTTGTAGACTCAACTCCACCAGAAGAGGAGGAGATCATTGTGGATGTGAAAGAAATTGCAAAGACTGCCGATGATGAGGCTGCCAAATTTCTGTTGAAGAGGCTGCAGCATCCGAAGTCGAGGAGGCTAGGAAAACTACTGAGGAAGCTAACAAAGCAACTGGCAGCACATCTGCTTCCATCACCGCGGATGTTGAGATGGGAGAAGCTGGCAACGAGGAGCCAACTGTTGTCAACCATCTTGCTATATCTGAAGTGCAGCCAATGACAAATCTCTCGAAGCCCCTTCATCATTTGCAAGAATCTGAAGCCCCTGGCTCATCTGATGCCGGGAAACCTGCCCTCGAGGATGCAATTGCAGGGATCATCATACCCTTATCCAACAGTATCAAGGAAACAGACAGCTCTACTGATCTCGCCTTCCTAAAGACCATGACTGCTGGGAGAAAATCCAAGCAGAGCGGCAAGTCGTGGAGCTAGCCGAACAAAAGCTGAACGAGAGGGTTGAGGAGACCCGCAAGTGGTATGAAGAAAAACTCCAAAGCATCAAGGGAGAGGAAGATAAACTTGTCGCTGCCAAGAAGGAAGCAACGGTTATGGATGGCAAGCTATCTAAGCAGGAAGCACATCTTGATGCAAGAGAGAAAGATCTTGCTGCTAGAGAAGAGTCACTTACCGCCAAGCTGCGTGGCAAGGATGAGGAGACCCAAACTCTGCTTGCACGGCGGACCCAGGAGCTAGAGCAGAACCACAAGAAGGTCATAGAATCTCAGGCACTGGATCATGTCGGCTAGCTCGAAGAGGACATCAAAGATGCCGAAGCTACCGAGGCCGTCAAGGTAGAGTTGGATGCCAAAGTGAAAAAACTAGAAGATGATCTTGTCGTCAACGACAAGGAGGTCTTGTCACTCAAGGAAGATGCAGAGAAGACAGTTCACACCTTGGCGGAACTACAAACTTCACTATTGAAAGAACATGCGATGCCCCTATGCTTGGTTTTGGTAATTGATGACAATCTCTATGGACTAATGGTTGCCTTGAGTTATATTTGAAGTGTTTGTCCATAGGTTTTTCTTGAAGCCCATTTGTTGGTTTCAACGAGTTTATGAGATGACCAAGCACTACTGCAGGATGCTGCTAACGCGACACTACGATCAGAGATCCTTCGACGAAACTGTGTGCGATGCAATAATCGCAAACGGTGGTGTAAAAAACCGTAAAAAAAGATGCAAAACGTTTGCGATGACGGATGCATCAAACACGGTTCAGAATTTAGTTGCGTGTGGGATGAGGGGCATACGGTTCAGTTCAAGGAACTGTTTGCGATGAGGCAGAACAAAAGAAACGGGCAGCCAGATGAAGGCGTGTGCGATATACAGCATACGGTTCACTCGGATGAACTGTTTGTGATTAGGCAACACAATAAAACCGGTCAACCAGATCAAGGTGTGTGCGATATACGGCATACAGTTCACTCGGATGAACTGTTTGCGTTGAGCGAAGAGAACAGAAACGGTTCAACTTAACAAGATGTGTGTGATACGCAGCAAATAGGTCTGTAATCGGAAACGTGTGGGAAGACCGATAACAACACAGACGATTCCTGTTAACAAGCCGTGTGTGTTGTGAGCAAACGATTGCTGGTATACAATTGTGAGTGATTGATGAAAACATCACCGACGGGTTCCATTGTTTAGTCCGTGTGCGATATGATTTTCTTTGTCCGCACAACATCTACGCTCTGTCTACAGAGCATCAACATATATACTTAAAAAGACAGTATTGCATAACCAAATTAAGCATACAATTACACAAGTGACTACACACATAACATTTCCACACACCAAAGTAAGCAATTACATGCATACTAAACTAGGAGAAATGAGGATCTAATCATCTACTTATTGTTGCGACGACGCTTGCCATTGCTCTGCTTCCGGCTAGATCCCTGGTCGTTTTGGGGAAGGAGGCACTTTCTCATGTCAACGATTCGCCTGTACATGTCGTAGCTCATGTACGCCTCCTTGGCCGCGTACACGACATGAGCTTTGTAGAGTTTCTCCATCCAGGCCGAGTGCCAGGCACGCTTGTCCTTGTTGCAGGAATCCTTCATGTCTCTGTAGTAGGGGTCGATGATGGCCTCGGCGAGGTGAACCAGTGAGTCCTTCTCATGCTCCTTGCTTCCCCAGATCTTGTATTGGCCCTGGATGTCGACAAGATTCTGGCAGGCGATGCCCGAATTCTCGAGCGCCTTTACATTGTTGGTAATGTCCACCGTAGCGAACATGTAGTGGGGGCTGTTGACAAACCTGGCGAAACCCTCGCAAGGCCTTGTGGCCAGGCAGTAGTGGTAGACGAGGACGTGGTGGCGCACGCACATCTGGGCGACGGCGACCTTGGGACGAGACCCGGCACGAGCGCGGGTGTACTCGAGGTCGAACCCGACCACCTTGTACTTCTCCTCGGCAAGCAACAACTCCATGATGTGGATGGAGTGCTCCACCCAGACCGGGTCGTTGGTGTACACCACCGAGATGTCCATGAACCTGCTGTGGGTGTCCACCACGGCATGCATGGTGAACTGCTGCTCGTCGTCGGCAGCCGCTCGGAGCGCCATTGGAGCTGCGCAGGATACCCTCTAAGAATTTGTCGTGGTGGGTGTGCTTCTTGCAATGGTGGGGCGTGATCGAAAGGTTGAAGAGACACAAGGATTAAATGGCTGCTGTAATAAATGGGGGCCGGCCGGCCTGTAATCATCACGTCTTGTCACGGTGTTCATAGTGGAGGATTCCAGTGCACGCTTGACAACACTGCACCACACGTGTTTCATTTGACCACGCGTGGGCTTGAAGAGGCGCCAAATATATCGTCAGTGAGCCTGTTCCCGCGCTACCGCGCAGTTTACCGTGCAAGCTTCCCGCCCGGCTAGTTTGGTCACGCGTCGGCTAGAAGAGGGACAAATCGTGGGCGTTTATTGGCAAAAAGCTTTGTAAAAACGAAGTGTGTGGAATGACTTCGGTCATAAGTTTACCCGTGGGTGATGAGGTCAAAGTTACACAGAAGGGTGATGATGGACACTCGAGTGCGATAATTAATTCTGCGCTCTACAGGGCACACGGTTGAAGAAACCAACTGTGTGCAATAATATTGAAGATCGCAGTCGAGTTAGCTATACAGATCGTGTGCTTTGAGACCAACAAGGTAAACAGATTCGAGAATGGTTAATAAAATCTAAGACCATTGCATATTAAGGTCAAAATAGTGCTACCAATATACGAGTCTCATACGATGCCATTTCAACGATTGTACCACAAAAGCTTGAAATATTACAAGGTTCAAATTCCAGAGTTATATGGCTCAAATTCGAAGATTACAAGGCTCAAACTGATATTAGAAATGAAATTCAGCTCATCAGCTACAAACGCTCGATCCGCTGAACATGGATATCAGAGAGGTTCAAACTAATATTACCACTTCTAAGTCTGGTTTTGAAACCTCATAATTTTTGCAAAGGGGTCAGCCACTGAGAAGTCATGTATGGGGTCGACACGATGACTTTCGATTACTCTGTCATCTGAAGTTCCAAAATGAAACTCAGCATTTTTGGAGCCTATTCCATTCTGCCGCAGGCGCCGGCGCTGATCAACAAACCATTCATTTTTGCTAAATAAATATAGGGCAAACCTCATTACCTTCAGCACCCTTACTCTGACAACAAAGAACCTGGCGAATATAATCTTCGGTAAGATCCCTCGGTAGGAGTTCAAAGTAATTTCTGAGAGATGCAGATCTAGGCATTCGACGTGATTGTTATATTGTATCACATTATCCACCATTGGGCCTAATCTTATCTGCAAAAGAAGAAAACGTGTTAGTGCCTACATGCAGTTTTGAACACTACTACAGGCCTATTTGGTTTGCAGGATTTGTAAAATGCACTAACATGCCATCTTCGATCTGACATGATTAACATGGGCATTTGATTACATTCTAGAAAAATATAGCCTTCTTCACAAGAGGTTGGAGTGGATGAAAAGTTCCCTAAGAAACTAGTACAGATGAATCCAAAGGAGAAATGCTTATGGATTGTAACCATATGGATCAAGCAACCAATATGGGGGGGGGGAACATGTATGTACTGAAATCCTCCAAAAGAATCCTTCAGAAATCATAGTACATTGTCATTGTAAACTTGGAAAAAGGTGTCACAAATTGAACTCCCTTATGGTTAACATTTAACAGGAACGGAACATCACCTCGATATATAGCTTCTCCAGGCACGGAAAGCATCTCAGGAAACTGACAACTTGCTCCAGGTTGGGGCCAGTAGATTTTAGTGCCAAGACCTTCACTGTGCGCAGTTTCGGGGTCAAGCTTGTCGGAATCATTTTCTGGATGACAAACGAACAAACATCTTGAAAATTAGAAATAATGTTAATTTGTAGAAGGAGAGGTAGAAGGCGGCTGTTGTACCTGAACGGGTGTGGATCCAATAACAAGTTCGGAGTATTTGTCAGATGAGTAGCCCACCACTGTCAATTTCGGCGCAGAAATGATATTGATTCTTGTTGGACCTTCTTGATCAACTACAAGTAATCTCTCAAGTGCAGGTGTGTCCTCAATGACCATACCGTGGTACACATCTTGTGATGTCTTCCTGCCACACCAGCAACACACATAAATAGTCCGGAGAGTCATGGAGGTGATGTGGAAGCTACTCAACCCATTGATCGCCTGAAGACGAAGGTACTCGAGTGCAGTACAGCCACGGAGCAGGCGCTCCATGCCACCGTTTGGGAGGCAGATGGCGACGAGCTCGAGGTGCTTCAGTCGTGGTAGAATAAGAGCAGGCACGTCATTAAGGGGGCGATGGCAGTTCCTGAACTTGGCGACGCGGAGCGTGGGCGCGAGGCGGAGCGCGAACGTTGGCAGCGAGCGCATATGCCCATCATCAAAAGTGAGTTCCTCGAGCTGATCTAGGGCAGGGGATCGGAACCAGTCGTCAAGCTTGGCTCAGTCCTTGCCGTTGGAACGGAACTTGCCCATTCTAAAGCCTCTGGTTGGGCCAAGGTGACTGCCAAGGATCTTGGAGAATGCATCCAAGCTTTTGCGATAGCCATGGCAGAGCTCGTGGGTGTCGATGAGGTCGAGAGGGGTGGAGTTCCATAGGGGGCGCCACCGCCGGGAAAGGACGGTTGTCCGCGCCCCATATTTGATTGGGAGGAGGGAGATGATGACTGTCAACATATCATCGGGGAGGTTGCTGATGAAGTCTAGGCCTGCTAGAGTCGCTTGCGGTTCTTGCTTGCCCCGCCTCCGCTTGTTGGCAGCCCCGTTCTCCACCTCTGGAGTCTCCTTGTCAGCGGCGCTTTCTGATAGAAGTGGGAGTACAGGGAATATTTAGTTAAAACAGGGCAATAGAAAAGTGTATTGGTAACTAGAAGTTATTAGGTAGGAATATAGTAAGAAAATGGAATAACAATTGGTTGCTTAAATACTACACAATTCATTTGATATTGCTGGGTAAGTCAACATGCAGATACTTGAAAAGAAAACTTACTTCGAACAAAGTCTGCACGGATGATATCGTCGGGGAAGTTAGCATATATCTCATGACCAGGCCCTTTTATGTGCAGTGCAATTATAGTGCCAGCTTTCAGTACATAAAACTTAGAAATTTCTTTCCAAAGGCCAGTGCCAAAATAGGAGTCACCACGTTCATCAAGTCTTACAGTAGCAACGATTGTAAATCCATGATTTGTGTTCAGTATGACATCCCTGCAGTCTTGATTTATGTAAAGGGAAAGATTGTGCACTACAGATTCTGTTGCATAGCAAGGGATGCGCTGCAGAAAATGGTAGGATTGTTAAAGAAAATATGGTAACATGCAAATATGGGCCCAAATTGAAAGAACTATAAGACAGTTGAAATCGAAGGACAAAAATCTAAAATTAAACAGATAGGGTAAACATGATGTCATGGAAATATGAGAGTAATTGAAAGAACAATACATTATTAATTTGCCTAATATAGAAAGAAGAGGGGGGAAAATCCCCTTTAACGTATATGGTGCATGTGGCACCTTTTATCCAAATGTAGCAATATTTAGAATATGTTCAGGAAAGTAGGCCATGCCAACCGATTTAGGGTGAGATTGAACATACCGCGTGCATCCTCAAGTCATCTGGTACGGTGAGATGGAATGTCTGGCGGAGGCCGCAAAGTCCTGATGTGTCCGCGCACTGTACACTCTATGAATGAAAGAAAACCCTCAAATCAGCTCGAATAAAAATGAATTCACGGCGATTTCGGCCGGGTGATTAAAGGAGGCAGATGAACTGGGATAAGAGATGAGATAATATCTCATTAAATTAGTTACCTTGTTGTCCATGAGAAAGAACCCTCAGTACGGCCGATGGTGGGAACCTCAGCAGGAGTTGGGCTCGCGCCATGGCTTCCAAAGCAGTGCTTGGCATAGACGATGACGCAGAGCGCGACGTCGCCCGGCTCCTGCCAGTACCAGTGGCGGTGGCGTCGTGCTCTCGTCGCCGCGAGCCGGCCTCCACGGTGGTACGGTGGCGAGAAGGGTGCGCCTGGGGGTAAATGGCCCCGTTCGGCGCTTCGTCTTGGTTTCCCCGCCCTGGGGGAGGTGCTTGCCCCACTGTTGCACCCATTGCAGGGGCAACCAGGGGGCCGCAGTTCACACCGGAGCGGGCGTTGTTGCTGTGGTTGCGCTCTTCGGCACGGTGGAGGGGTGAAGACTGAGCGTTCTCCCCACCCGTGCGTTGTGGAGCACGGCTGTCGGAGTGTTGTTGATGTCGCCCTCCTCCAGCGTTTTCTGCTCCCGCTTTGGCCGCGGGGGGAACGACGACAGCGCCTCCTGCTTCGGTCACGTTCCCCACGGCGTCCACGTCCCCCGACGCCGCTGTAGCCCCGGCAGCATCGGCGGCTGCATGCGAAGGGGCCTTCGAGGTGGAAGGATGAGCAGTTGCGCCGGACTTCTTCTTGGGCGCCACGGACAATGAAGCCAATGCTGAAGAAGGTGATGATGAAGACTGATGCACTGTTTACAACCTCGGGTTCGCACAAGCGCGCCCCTACCTGGCGAGCCAAAGCTGTCGTGGTAGAACACGGCCACCTATGAGGCCATCAGCCCCTTTGTGGTTCGACAGGGGGGAGGACGCATTGCATAAAGAGCGGAGGCCGTGGGACAGCACGGTAGCGATGACACTGGTGGTTTTTACCTAGGTTCGGGCCGCTGGGAAGTGTAAAACCCTACTCCTGCTTTGGTGGATTGATGTGGAGACCATGAAGAATGCGCGACGCTCGAGCCCGGCAAGGCCGCCTTGGGGAGAGCAGCTACGCGCGTATGAGTACACGAGGTTCCGAATCCTTTCTAAGGTCGCCACGGTCCTCCTTTTATAGGCCAAGGGGTTACCACAATGGCAAAATGGTCATTATCCAGCGATTAGATAGCTAACAGTGCTATCATACCTAACTCTGGCAGTTAGGACAAAGTGCATTAAATGCGCTGCCATGTGTCATGCTGTGGATGTGGCCCGGCAGGCCTGCCGCGCCGCTTTAGTCATCTTCCACCTGTTTGCTTGACACGCCTCTGGACGGGTGTCATGTGGAGGTGATCTTCCTCCTAAATGGCCGCTACGTGCCAAATGACAGCCACTTAGTTATCTAGGGGCTCGACACCGCACCGATGGGTAACTTGCATTGCGATGCGGTGGAGCGGTGGAGTCCTGGTGGGGATGCAGGCCGCCAGCGGCCCCGGCAATCCTTGTCGGGGAAGTCTTGGGACTTGTCTTCGGGGTGGCCTCGACCTGACCAGGCTCGCCTGCCCGACAAGGGAGGTTTTTCCTTAGTGATATCTTGATGTCTTGGCTTGTCTTGGTCTTCTTGATCCGCCCTTTGATTCCTCAAAGAGCCCTCTCTCTATGGCTTGGTTTTGTCTTGAATGCTTGGTGTTGCTTGTATTTCTGCCACTTGAGCCTGTGTACAGTCTGGGCAACATACGTAAAGGTTTGTTGCACCGACAGGGTGCTGATAACTCCTGGGGCCAACACCGAAAACCCTGAAGAGCAACACACCCAACAAGATGACCCACCGCCACAAGCCGAATAAACAGCCGCCGAGGATATGGGTATTGATGCTAACCCGGCGGATAATCATGACCTGCCAAGTCCTATTCCTTCTTCAACTCCTGTCAAGCCAACTGAAGAGACCCCTCCTTAAGAGAATATTGATGATATTGCCTTTATTGGGGCGAGTCAGAGAATGGCAGAGCCGTCCAACGTGCTAGCTAAGCACACGGCCAAGAAGAAACACCTTTGCTGGAAAGGGTAAGTCAAAACTAGAACTGCCCAATTATGAGGAGCTTAGCGTTGAAGAACTTCATGCTGGCTACTTAAGCCGCCCGGCGACAAGCCGGGATATGGAGGTCAGCTTGGTAAATATGATGAAGAAGAGATATGAGGTACATTTCATTACCCCCTGTTATACATATGTATGTAGCCCCTAAGTCTTAACCATAGGAGTAACTTGAGTATGGTTGAGACTTAAATAAGAATCTGTATAACTAAAAAATGTAGCCCCCAAGGGCAGCTTATCTTTATGAGATGAGCCAGGTCTTTCAAGTATGACCTTTTTTAAAGAATCGCCTGTAGCCCCCAAGGGCCGGCTTATCTTTATAAGATGAGTCGGGTCTTTAATACAACCACTTTAAAGAATCGCCTGTAGCCCCCAAGGGCCGACTTTTATTTATAAGATGAGCCGGGTCTTTAATACAACCACTTTGAAGAATCGCCTGTAGCCCCCAAGGGCCGACTTATCTTTATAAGATGAGCTAGGTCTTCTATAGCATAGATTAAAAAGATCGACTTACATTAGCCCCCAAGTGCCAAGGATATTGCTTGCAATGTGTTTGGAACTTGAATAGTTTTGCACACATGTACATAACCTCTCTATCTAATGTTGACTTAACCAATCTAGCAGACATGTACTGTTCTCTTTGAATGATATTTTTGTTTGTAAACCTTTTGCAGGAAGCTTTAAACCTGGGCGAGTCAAAGCTGGCCGGCTTAAAGAAGAATTTGGAATCTAAACAAGCTGAACGCACCAAGGCTGAATCAAACTTGAAATCTTCTTTCAAAGATTTTGAAAAAATGAAGGCGAATTTTGATGCTTAGAGATCCGCCTTTGAAACGAAGAGGGCGACTTTATTGAAGCAGGCGGAAGACGCCGAGAATCAGCTTAAGCCGGTGACTGAAGAATTGGCCGGCTTAAAACAGCAAATTTCTCAAATGACAGCCGTCGTCTTTGGTAAGTAAAGCCTTTCAATCAATTAAAATGACTCGCTTGGCGACTGGAAATACTTAACTGCTTAACTCGCCCGGCGATTCAAAAGCTATAATTACTAACCCACCTGGCCACTTGTTTTGAATGTATGACAGGTGCCAGGAGCTCTAATCTTGGGCAAAATATGCTGGTAAAGCTAAAATCCGTCTATGCCTTGACCGAAAAATTATATGCTGGAAGCCTTTGCACACTGGTAGCTGTATCCAATGGCAAGAAACCACCACAGTTTATCAAAGATGTACTGGATCAGCTATCAACAATGCCCAAGCAAATCGAAGAGCTCAAACTGTCAGCCACCCGTGTGGGAGCAATAACTTCGTTAGGCCGGGCCAAGGCGTATCAAACAGAACTGGACCCTCAAGAGATGGCTAGCGGGTTTCCAGAATTAAAAGATGACGGATCTGCATTTGACGAAGCAGATTATGCCAAGTGTATCAGGGAAATGCGACCATTGGCGTGTCAACTGGCGCAAGAGCTTGATCTGAAGAAGTACCAGCCAGCTTACGATAGCAACAATACTCGGATCAAGCCGCCCTCCTTTGATGTTGTAGACTTCACTCTGCAAAGGCGTAAGCATATTTTTGCCCCTGATATCGACCCTTCCTCTATCATCAACGATGAAGCAATCTTTGAGGCTTTAACTGGTGTTGACTGGACCTCGGACAATCTTCAGATCGGAAATGACGAAGAGCCGGCTCAGGATGACCCAGGAACCTCTACTTCCGGGCAACAACAAGGTGTTAAGCCAGAGAGCACTAACCCGGAGAGCACCGGGGCCGGTTCAGAGGAGTAGTATAACTCCTAAAACGTTTCTTGAAACTTTTGGGCTCATCTGAAGCCATGTAATAGCTTTAGCGAAAATACTTGGTTGCTCTTGTCGTGCCTTCATGCATGGTTTTTAACTGATGACTCAACAACTATGTGATCAAACTTATTTGTACGCTTTGATCAAATCGGATATGCATCCTTGCTTTGCACCATCTTTGTATTCGGATGCTTACTTGATATTTTGACATATAAACTGTAAGAGGTCCATCAATTCCTGTGCTGGCGACTTATAGTCAAAAGCCAGGGCGGGTTAATAACCCAATGATTCATACTCATAAAAAATCTTGAGGGGTTCACCTGGCGGCTCATAGCCACAATAAGCTCAAATTTTGAGCAATGCTAACCCGAACCTTCTTTGATCCTGGGACTTATAGCCTGCATATAAATATGATGAAAAACATAAAATTCCTATAAAGACAGAAATAGAGAATATATGCATGTATATCTCAATATTTATAAGTCGGCTTTTAAGGCGCGACCAAAAAAACTGGCCTTTTAAGGCTCAACTCTTGCTTTCATGAAGCGTGGCATAATAGCCTTGGTTTATCCTCGCTATCAGTAAGCTGGCTCTCACATGACTTAAACCGTCGTTTTAACCTTGACAAGTTCAGGGTCATGAAGATTGACTTGTCAAGAGTACGGCGGGTCATCTTGTTCGGAGTAGCATCAAGCATACAGGCAGGTTTAACCAATAATGTGGCATTTTGCCGGGTCAAAAGGGTTTTGTAAGGTAAACTCACTGAGTTGGAAGCCCCCTAGTGCCCTTATGATCAATTAATAAAGACTCATGCACAGTAAATATGAGATGAAACGACAGAGGCCCCGAATTTTTGGGATGCCGGCTTTATTATGTTGATCATAAAAAGATATATACATTGACAAAGTTATGTACAATGGCAAGAGTCGGTGGCTCAAGTGTAGTTAGGCCGAAGATGAGTAATGTTCCAAGGCATGTTGGTCTCCTCCTCAGAGGTACGTGACTTATTGTGTTCACGTATGTCTATGAGATAATATGACCCATTGTTGAGGTTTTTACTAACCACAAAGGGTCCTTCCCAAGGCGGTGATAGCTTATGCATGCCTGTCTGATCTTGAATCAAACGGAGCACTAAGTCGCCCTCCTGAAATGTCCGGCTTCGAATTCTGCGGCTATGATAGAGATGCAGGTCTTGTTGGTAAATCGCCGATCCAGCTGCTGTGAGATCACGTTCCTCATCCAAGGCGTCCAGAGCATTTTGACGGGCTGTCTCATTGTCTGTGTCAACGTAAGCGGCCACCCTAGGCGAGTCATGATGAATATCACTTGGAAGAACCGCCTCTGCGCCATAGACCATGAAAAAGAGCATGTAACATGTTGACCTATTGGGGGTAGTCCTGATGCTCCAAAGGACTGCAGGAAGCTCTTCGACCCAAAAACCCAGAGTACGCTCCAAAGGCACCATGAGCAGGGGTTTGATCCCCTTTAATATCTCTTGGTTAGCATGCTCAGCTTGGCCATTGGACTGTGGATGAGCTACTGATGACACATCAAGTCGGATATGCTCTCTCTGACAAAACTCTTTCATAGCAACCTTAGACAAATTTGTTCCATTATCAATGATGATACTATGAGGATAACCAAAGCGGAAGATCAATTTTTTCACAAACTAAACTGCAGTCGCTGCCTCACAGTTACTCACTGGCTCTGCTTCAACCCACTTGGTAAATTTATCAACCACCACCAGCAGGTGAGTTTTCTTGTCCTTAGACCTCTTAAAGGGTCCAACCATATCAAGCCCCCAGACCGCAAACGACCAAGTTATTGGGATCATCCGTAATTCCTGAGCCGACACATGAGGTTGCCTTGCAAATTTCTGACATCCATCGCACTTGCTAACAATGTCTTCTGCATCAGCATGAGCCGTCAACCAGAAAAAACCCATGACGAAAAGCTTTAGCCACCAAAGATCGTGACCCGACAAGATGACCACAATCACCTACATGAATTTCTTGTAGGATCTAACGGCCTTCCTTAGGGGAAACGCAGCGTTGAAACACGCCGGTCATACTACATCTGTGTAACTTGCCATTGACAATAGTCATGGACTTAGACCGCCTTGTAATCTGTCGCGCCAGATTTTCATCTTCAGGTAACTCACCTCGAGTCAGGTAAGCCAGATAAGGCATCATCCAGTCAGGGATGGCATGAAGAGCCGCCACCAATTGTCCTTCCGGGTCAGGTATAGCAAGATCTTCCTCTGAAGGTAACTTTACCGAAGGAGTATGCAACACATCAAGGAACACATTGGGGGGCACCGGCTTACGCTAAGACCCAAGTCAGGACAGTGCATCAGCTGCCTCGTTTTTCCGCTGGTCTATGTGATCCACCTGATAACCTTTAAAATGACCAGCAATATTATTCACTGCTTGACGATAAGCCACCATGAGCGGGTCTTTAGAATCCCACTTTCCTGAAACTTGTTGCGCCACCAAGTCTGAGTCACCCAGACATCTAACCCGGCTTAGGTTCATCTCCTTAGCCATATGAAGCCCATGGAGTAAAGCTTCATACTCAGCTGCATTGTTAGTACAAGGGAACATGAGCCTCAAAACATAACAAAACTAATTACCTCGTGGAGATTCTAAAATAACTCCAGCCCCCGAGCCTTCTAATTGCCTGGACCCATCAAAGTGAATCGTCCAATAAGTATTGTCGGGCCTCTCCTCAGGTGTTTGCGACTCTGTCCAATCATTTATAAAATCCGCCAAAGCTTGAGATTTGATGGCTGTTCTAGGCACATACTTCAGATGATGCGGCCCAAGCTCAATTGCCCATTTAGCAACCCGGCCAGTAGCCTCTCTGTTTTGAATTATGTCGCCAAGCAGAGCAGAACTGACCACTGTGATTGGATGTCCAAGGAAATAATGCTTAAGTTTGCGGCTGGCCATGAACACTCCAAACACAAGCTTCTGCCGATGTGGATATCTTTGCTTGGACTCTATGAGAACTTCACTGACATAATAAGCCGGCCGCTGGACTGGATACTCTTTACCCGCCTCCTTGCGCTCCACGACAACTGCCACACTGACGACCTTATTGTTAGCCGCCACGTACAGGAGCAAAGGCTCTTTGTCTATAGGAGCATCCAAGATGGGCGGCTCAGCCAACTGTTTCTTAAGTGCCTCAAACGCATCATTAGCAGCATCACTCCAGACAAAGTGATCAATCTTCTTCATCATCTGATACAGGGGAATCGCCTTCTCTCCAAGGCGGCTTATAAACCGGCTCAGGGCTGCAATACGACCCGCCAAGCGCTGAACATCATTGATACAAGCCGGCTTAGAAAGAGAGGTAATAGCCAAAATCTTCTTCGGGTTAGCCTCGATGCCCCGTTCTGAGACCAGAAAACCTAGCAATTTTCCTGGTGGCATGCCAAAGACACACTTGGCCAGGTTAAGCATCATCTTGTACACCCGGAGA
The DNA here is from genome assembly GCA_011799875.1 of Thinopyrum elongatum. Taxonomy (NCBI): domain Eukaryota; kingdom Viridiplantae; phylum Streptophyta; class Magnoliopsida; order Poales; family Poaceae; genus Thinopyrum; species Thinopyrum elongatum. Next base: position 548,405,478 of record CM022298.1, on the reverse strand, counting down.
TTGTCAAAGGTCTCCTTCAAATCATCAAGCAAGGTTTCCTTCTTCCTGGACTTAACCACGATGTCATCCACATAGGCATGAACATTACGTCTGATCTGCTTATGAAAGCAATTCTGAACACAACGCTGGTAAGTCGCCTGAGCACTCTTGAGCCCAAAAGGCATAGATACGTAACATAAAGCCCCAAAGGGGTGATGAAGGCTGTCTTTTCCTGATCTTCCACTGCCATCTTGATCTGATGGTAACCAGAATAAGCATCCAGGAAACACAAACTCTCACAACCCGCCGTGGCATCAATGATTTGGCCAATGCGAGGGAGAGCAAAAGGATCAGCCGGACACACCTTGTTAAGATCTGTGTAATCAACACACATACGCCAAGTGTCATTCTTTTTAAGCACAAGCACAGGGTTAGCCAACCACTAAGGGTGGAACACCTCAACTATGAACCCGGCAGCTAGGAGCCGGGCTACTTCTTCTCCAATAGCCTTACGCCTCTCCTCATTAAAATGGCGGAGGAACTGGCAAACAAGTTTCATCTTAGGATCAATATTAAGGCGGTGCTCAGCGAATTCTCTCGGTACACCTGGCATGTCAGAAGGTTTCCATGCAAAGATGTCCCGATTCTCACGGATGAATCCGATGAGCGCGCTTTCCTATCTTGGATTCATCCCTGTCCTAATGGTGAACTGCTGAGAAGAATCACCAGGGACAAAATCCACTTGATGTGTATCCTTTGCCGACTTAAACTTAAGTGGCAGGTCTGACTCGATGGTGGGCTTCTTCAGAGGGGTCATATCAGCCGGGTCAACATTATCCTTATAATACTTGAGCTCATACGTACCACAGGCCGACTCTGCATACGCCACATCTCCTTTGTCGCACTCCAAGGCGAGTTTGCGATTCCCGTGAACCGTGATTGTTCCCTCAGGCCATGGCATCTTGAGCTGCAAGTATACATAACATGGGTGGGCCATGAATTTGGCATAAGCCAGCCGTCCAAACAGGGCATGATACGGACTTTTGATTTTGACCACCTCAAACCACATCGTCTCTTCTCGATAATTGTACTCATCACCAAAGGCCACTTCCAGTGATATCCTTCCGACAGGGTACGCCGACTTACCGGGCACCACTCCATGAAACATTGTGGAAGACGGCTTGAGGTCCTTGTCAGTCAGACTCATCCGACGGAAAGTATCATAGTACAATATGATGATGCTGCTGCCACCATCCATGAGTACCTTTGTAAATTTATAACCACCCACTTGAGGGGCTACCACTAGGGCTAGATGAGCCAGATCATCCACCCAGGGCAGGTGATCCGCCCGACTCCATGTTATCACCTGTTCTGACCACCTTAAATACTGAGGCACTGCCGGCTCAATCATCTTGACTGCTCGCTTATGGATCTTCCGGTCACGCTTGCACGTGTTTGTAGTGAAAACGTGATACTGGCCACCATTAAGCTACTTCGGATAACTCTGATATCCTGACTGATTATTCTGCTGCTGATTACTTTGACCAGACTGTTGATTATGACCACCATGGTTCCCCTGACCCTGATAAACAGAGTTTGAGCCGCCACCACCAAAGCCGGCTCCCTGGGATACTGGGCCTGACCCGCCGGGCAGCCCATTGCCATTGCCATGATTCTGTTGAAACGTCTGGTTTCTTGAACTCCCGCATGATATAACAATCCTTCCAAGCATGTTTAGATGGCTTGTTAGGATAGTTGTCCTTTGGACAAGGGCCATTGAGTATTTCCTCAAGATTCTGTGATCTTCCTTCATTGAAGGGTTGCTTGCCATTGCCATTACGATGTTGATTCTTATACCCAGTGTTGGTGTTAGCCACCAGATCTAACCCGCCATCGGGGTGTCTGTGCTTACCACCATTACCCTGGTTATTGCCATTGTGCCCTGCCACATACTGCTGCTGGCCCTTAGCACCACTGTTTTTCTTGCCCTTGTTAGACTTATCATCATCAGAACTAGGGTCTTTTGTATTATCAGAATCCCTTTCCACGAGGTGCTATACAAATGGTTTTTAACCCCTTTCCGCGACGGCATTTTGAACCATCGCCTAGTGAGTGTGTGCGATAGGGGGGGGGGTCCTTCCCACACATCCCAGAAACCGTCGGGGATAGGCCCTCCGGCCACACACGCTCGGCAAAATGAGGTCGTGTGCGACGGGCGAGCGATCAAATACGATTATACGTATAGTTATGCTAAAAAATACAATTATACATGCCAAATCGTTTCCAACTGTAAGTACATCTCACATAGTCAGTCTTGGCTAAATGTTTCCGTTCGTATGTACATTCCACATAGTCAATCCAAGGAATACGTTTCCGTTAGTATGTACATCCCACACAGTCAATCCAAAAAGTACGTTTTCGTTCGTATATACATCCCACACAGTCACTCCAAGGAAAACATTTCCGTTCGTAGGTACATCACACATAATTTTCCCCATTAAATCGTTTGTGATAGCGTTGCCATTGCAAACGATATTAACAATTTTATCGTTTGCGTTATTGAATGCATCACACACGGTGCGTAGAAGAAACTGTGTGGCATAGGTTGTCCATCACACACACTTTTTATGTGGTAAACGTTTGCGCAAGGTGGCCTAACGCAATATGTTTTCAAGAGGAAGTCATGTGTGATTGTTCATTGATCCAACATGTTTTATTCCTAGAAACTGTGTGCGTTGTCTGAGGTCATCGCCCACGGTGTTTTCCCAATAACCGTTTGCAATAGAAAAACCCAATTAGCAGGCTAATTGTCCTATTATTAATAATCCATTTATTAATCTAATTGACATTTCATATTAAGCACACAATATATTTCATTTTCGTATTAAGGAAGCAGGATTTCATAATTGAAATACATCACATAGCTTCAGCACTCAGCTACCCCATTACACAACTGCACTAGCACCAAGTTTCACATGCAACATCTATAACCTTTCGAAATTAGCATCATAGACGGTACATAGACAGATGAATCTCATCTGGAAAACTGCTGAAGCAGAAGGCGAATATTGAGCCTTCATTGATGTTGAAGGTCTTTGCAACTTTAGGCGAGTGCATGTGGATGATTGACCGTCCATCCTTCGTCCTCTTCAAGAACACTTCAATATTGAACCGTGGGTGTTGTATGAATACCTTCCTCGCCTCCTGACCATACAGGTGGTTTGAGAGGTAATCATCAGTGAACTGCTTTGGAAAGGCCTGAAAACAAGGATGTGCATAAATATCTTCTCTAGATTGGAAATGGGGCAAAGGAATAAAAAAGGCAAGGTATAATAGTTAATACCATCCTGTAGTGAACTGATGTGTTCTTCATTGTGCAGACAAAGATCTTGTTGTTTTTTGTCGCTAATTTCTTTATCCTAACAATCTTTCTTAGTTTCTTGACTTGACTGATATTCATGGACAACTCATTTCCCCATATGCAAAAAGGGTCAAACAGTGGGTCCAAACCTCTAACAGCAGGACCTACATGTGCAAGACCAAATTGTTAAAAACCTAAATATTAGAATGGTTCCTGCAATTGCACAATAATGTGCTATTAGACAAAGGACCATGCATATGCAAACCTTGATTGTAAACCTCAGTGCTTCCCATTGTTTTCCTGCAACACATATAAGGTAGTTAGTGATCAGGTTAAGTGATGGTTCGCATGCTATCAGTAAAATATGTTGATGAAAAATAAGCATATTGCAGATTCATCAGATTAATTCGAGCCACATGAAAAACCCATTTATCCAAACCAAGTATGATTAAGAACTAGGAAATATAGCAATTATGTTTCTCATGTATTAAGTGCAGCCAAATTTGATTTATTCCTCGCATGCACAACAATACAAAATTCTACCCACAACAATTGGACATCGCATTGCAGAATTGAAGCAAGCAGTTAACTAAACACCACAATAAATGAACCAAACATTAACTGAGCACCACATTGTATAATATAGCATACTCCTAATAAAAGATCAAACAGTTAACCAAACCAAGCATGCTTAACAACTTGGAAATATAGCAATTGTATTTGTTTCTCATGTATTTAGTACAGCCAAATTCGATTTATTTCTCACATGGTATACAATAACAAAATGCACCCACAACAATTGAACATTGCATTGCAGAATTGAACCAAACACTTAACTAAACACCACAACAAATGAACCAAATGTTAACTGAGCACCACATTGCACAATATATAACATACTAGAAGATCAGACAGTTAACCAAACCAAGCATGCTTGACAACTTGGAAATATAGCAATTGTATTTGTTTCTCATGTATTTTGAACAGATAAATTCGATTTATTTCTCACATGGAAGACAATACAAAATTGCACCCTGAAGAATTGAACATCACATTTGGAGAATTGAACCAAACAGTTAAATGAACACGACAACTAATTAACCAAACAGTTAATAAGTGAGCACCACATTGCACGACATATAGAACATATACACTAGAGCAACATATTGCATAGTAAAAGTAGATAGGACAATTCACTAGAATTTGTTAAGGAAAGGCAGGAGCAGTGCATGCAACGGGTAAACCGAGCATGCTTAACCGGTGTAGCTAGCAAACTGAACATAGGTCCTTATATTGAGCTAATAAGACAAGCTACTCCTCATCGTCGGAGATATCGATGATGATTGGCTCCTTGGACATGGAAGAGGGCGAGGCCTCCACATCGTGGGTGCCCTCATTGTAGTGGTGAGATGCCTGAGCCGCTCCGGGCACAAACCTGTTGGCTCTCGAGTTGAGGTAAGCATGTGCACGCTAAGAAAACACCTCGTAGTCTTCGTCGAAGGCATCGACGATGGCCTCGAGAAAACGCCACGAACTATCGTTTAAAGGAGCCAACCGCGTCGCGGCGTCGGCGCGTGAGGCGTCGACAGTGCCCTCGATGGCGAGGTGCTCCTCCAAGATCTAAGGGTCGGCACGAATGGCAGCCATCGCGACCTCATCTGCGCGTGCGGCCGCGATTTGCTTCTCCGCTGCCAAATGCTCCTTGAGCTCCCTGGCTAAACTGCGTGCACCATGGCTTAGGGCGGCGCTTATTTGGGGAAGGGGTCGGTGATTTGGGTGGAAGGTGTCATGTCGGCGGTCGGGGCATGTGGGATGTGGAAGGAGGAGGAGGATGGGGGTTGGGTGTGGATTACCTGCCTGGATCGACGAGGCCGAGCAGCGTGAAGGAGGGTCGCCGTCGAGGAGGGGGCGCTGCAAGCAAGGAGTGAAGGTTTCAACTTGGAAAGGAAGGCGGAAAAGGGGGAAATGTGGCTTTTGGTAAGGGGGAGGGGGCGGGGAGGTAGATATTTTCGTGGAAGCCAAAAATTTTGGATCGGTGCAGCGAAAAAACTGGCGCGCAAAGTGTCATCAGACACGGCCCCTTATTCAGCATTGTGTACAATATGTGAACATCACAAACCATCCATTTAGCTTACCCTGTGTGTGATGAGTTTGAACGTCCAAATTTTGGTTCGAACATCCCTGGTTACAGTGGTTATCCACGTCATTGCATAATTTGGGTACACAAAGGAGCCTACAGCACACCCACACTTCTTAATCGAGCAAGTTCAGCAATTAAATAGGGCTAGCTGACCTAAACATTAACCTAACAAATTAAAGACCGACACTCTAAATTAAACAAAGAGTACTACTTCGGCTGGCGCTCGTCGATCTCCGCCGCCTCCTCCATGTCTAGCTCGCGCCCGACAATCTCCTGGGGAAGGGGCTCCATGGCATCAATCGCACCATACTCGGCAAACATCTCGCCATCCGCGTCCACCATCTCTTTGGAAAAGGCTGCCACGAGCTGGGCGTGGGCGGCCGCGATCTGGGCTTGGACGGGCTCTATCGTAGCAAGGTATGCCGCGAAGGAACGGACGGCTGCTCAAACATTCTCGACGATTGCCAACTCTTCGGCCGTGGGTTGCTGACCGTTGTCGGAGAAGCTTTGTTCGATTTGTGCGGTGACCGCCACGAGCTGGGCATGGGTGGCCTCGACATGGTCGTGGGCGGCCTCCATCAGGGCTAAGGCCGCCGCTGCGGAACGGACAGCTGTTGTGCTGCTCTCGCCAGTTGCTATCCCCGAGGCAGATGTTGCTGCCGCCACCTAAGAAGCAACAGCGGCCGTTTGGGCTGCCTTGGCCACCCAGTCGCAGATTACGGCCGCGCTCACGTAGCTTGTTAGCACGCGCATGGCGGCTGCGGACGCGCTCTCGCCGGAGTGGGCCACCGAAGTTGCCCTCACGATGTGAGTCCATGTCCCCATCTTTCACTGGCGACGATTGAACAGTGAAATGATATTTGGGGAGCGAGCTAGTGTGCTTGACACGCCGGCTATGGACTGTAGCCGACGCACCTTCTCGCGTAAGCCATATGCGTACTATAGTCCGACGGTGCTCCAAGATATTTTGTGCTACACCTCACACGGCTGGTGATAATAAACTGTGTGCGGTCTACTTGATTTTTCGTCTTGATTTGAATTACATAATGGGGTCACATCGGCAAATGAGGGTGTTTGAATTGCTAGAACTTTTATCTGCAGTGAACATGCAACTATAGGTGTGTCGTCAAAAAAATTGGAATTATTCAGGGTTCGTTTGGACATTTTTATACATTAACTTGGTTTTCTAGGCATTTCAGGTGCACAATTCAAAATTAAACTACATGCACATGCTCCTGTGCACCAAAATGGGTTGTAGAATCATATATGTGTCCATGGGTTGATGCTTATGTCCCATGCAAGAAATGGGGATGAATTTCAAACACCATGGCACCATGGCTCTTCGGCAAACGTTGAGGTACTTGCTTTTGTAATTCTAGTAAATCCTAAACTCGTCGGAAATTCATGAACCTTGGCATGCTATCATGGAATGGCATCAACATGCTGGGGTAAAAAATATTGTCCCATTTGGGGTAGGTTATGGTATAAGCTTCTCACAAACCAGAGCTTCTCGCAGGAAGCCTCATGGTTCCGGTAGGGAAACGTGTCACCTTTGTGGACAAAATGATATTCGTCTCCTCTTCTTGCTTTCAATTTTTTTCTGGTGTCAACATAGAACTACTGGAGTGTCGTGTTAAATTTTGGAATTTTTCGGGGTTCGTTTGGACATTTTTATATGTTAACTGAGTTTTCTAGGCATTTATGTGCATAATTCAATTTTGAACTACATGCACATGCTCCAGTGCATAAAAATGGGTTGAAAAATCAAATGTGTGTCCTTGGTTGCATGCTTAGGTCACATGCAAGAAATGAGAATGAATGTCAAACACCTTGACACTGTCGCTCGGCCGCTAACATTGAGATACAAGGTTTGAAAATTCTAGTAAATCAAAAACTCATCTGAAATTCATGAAACTCGACATGATATCATGGAACGACATCAACATGCCATGGTAAAAATATTGTCCCATTTGGGGCAGGTGTGGGTATAAGCTTCTCACAACAAGCCTGATGGTTTCGGTAGGGAACATGCCACCTTTATGGACAAAACGATATCCGTTGCCTCTTCTTGCTTTCAAAAATTTTCTAGTGTCAACATAGAGCAACAGGTGTGTTGTGTAAATTTTTGGGATTTTTCGTGGTTCGTTTGGACATTTTTATACATTAACTGAGTTTTCTATGCATTTATGTGCATAATTCAAATCTGAACTACATGCACATGCTCCAGTGCATATAAATGGGTTCAAAATTCAAATGTGTGTCCTTGGTTGCATGCTTAGGTCCCATGCAAGAAATGGGAATGAATGTCAAACACCTTGCCACTGTCGCTCGACCGCTAACATTGAGATACATGGTTTTTAAATTCTAGTAAATCGAAAATGCGCCTGAAATTTATGAAACTTGACATGCTATCATGGAACGGCATCAACATGCCGTCGTAAAAATATTGTCCCATTTGGGGCAGGTTGTGGTATAAGCTTCTCACAAACCAGAGCTTCTCACAACAAGCCTCATGGTTACGGTAGGGAACGTTTCACCTTTCTGGACGAAATGATATCCGTTGCCTCTTCTTGATTTCAATTTTTTTTCTAGTGTAAACATTGAACAAAAAGAGTGTTGTGTTAAATTTTGGAATTTTTGGGGTTCGTTTGGACATTTTTATACATTAACTGAGTTTTCTAGGCATTTATGTGCATAATTCAAATTTGAACTACAGGCACATGCTCTAGTGCATATAAATTGGTTGAAAAATCAAATCTGTGTCCTTGGTTGCATGCTTAGGTCCCATGCAAGAAATGGGGATGAATGTCAAACACCTTGTCACCGTTGCTCGGCCGCAAACATTGAGATACATGGTTTTTAAATTCTAGTAAATCCAAAACTCGTCTGAAATTCCTGAAACTTGGCATGCTATCATGGAACGGCATCAACATGGTGTGGTAAAAAAATTGTCCCATTTGGGGCAGGTTGGGTATAAGCTTCTCACATACCAGAGCTTCTGACAACAAGCCTCATGGTCCCGGTAGGGAATGTGCCTCCTTGGTGGATGAAACGATATTCGTTGCCTCTTCCTGTTTTCAATTTTTTTCTAGTGGCAACATAGAGCCACAAGATTGTCGTGTTAAAATTTTGCAATTTTGGGGTTCATTTGGACATTTTTATACATTAACTGAGTTTTCTAGGCATTTTATGTGCATAATTCATATTTGAACTACATGCACATGCTCCAGTGCAGAAAAATGGGTTGACATATCAAATGTGTGTCCTTGGGTGCATGCTTAGGTCCCATGCAGGAAATGAGAATGAATTTCAAACACCAGGGCACTGTTGATTGCCGGCAAAACGTTGAGATACTTTGTTTTTAAATTCTAGTAAATCCAAAACTCGTCTGAAATTCGTGAAACTTGGCATGCTATCATGGAATGGCACCCGACATGCTGTGGTATTTTTTGTGTCCATTTTGAGAGAAGGAGCACTCGAATAACAGCCAACAAAGGCATTTTGAAACAAATAGCTGCCACTTTAACATCTCAAACATTTTGTATAATTTAAATCGTGTGCGTTCTGTTAACCATTCACGTGACGCCACACGTCACTCTTTTAATGGCTAGGAGGTGCCGTGCAGACAGCTGCTTGACTGAACGGGAGGCGTGCGAGCACAGTTCGCTGTGCAGGCTGACCGAGAGGCGTGCAAGCTGTCCTCCAATATGCAGGCTCACCAGGAAGCGTGTGAGCTGTACGTTGTGCAGGCTCACTGGGCAGCGAGCCCTTTGACTTCCATGGCCGCCCGCCTTGCTCACATCCTCTCCATTAATGGCGCCCGAGCCGCTGTTTAATGCGGGCGGCCTTACTGTTCGCCTCCCATTCCCCTCCTGCAGACCTCCACGAACGCCATGGCGCAGAAGTATCATCTGCGACTAGTCTTCCAGTTTGGTGAAGTCGACTCCGAGCCAGACGAGATAGAAACTAAGGAGGAATGGGGCCTCATGGACATGGCCCTGAATGAGCTGGCCGCGACGGTTGCTGCCCCCATGCCCGTCCCAGCTCCCATCCCCGCGCCCATGCCAGCGACCATCCCCGTAGCATTGACGGGCTGGTCGTCGAGCACTATCGCAGAGCTGGAAACTGCGGGTGTCAACGAGGTCTCCGTGGACCCGCGCGAGGTCATGTACATGCCAGCACCAGCGCCTGTGCCCGTGCGCGCCCCTGCACCCACCGCGGCACCGGTCCCCGTGCGTTTGCGTGCACCCGCCACGCCCGTGCCCGTGCGCGCGCCCCCCTCAGCGGCATGGGACGCCGCTGTCGACCGCTACCTTGCAGCGCCACGAGTTGTCGTCCTCCCTCGCCCGCCCGTCGATCGCGCGATGACATGATGTTTGATTTCCAAGTGAAGAACATTTTGTGCTGCCTTGAAGACTTCAACAACGGCGTCCCAGAGGACGACAACGACAACGCCGGCGTGGCACGCCGCCTCCACCGCAGTGTGACTGAAAGAATATAAATTCGCAGTGTGACTAAATGAAAGATATGGTTTGAACGAACTTGCATTTTTCTCTCTGAATGTACAGACTTATAAAACGATTTTCTTTAAAAAAACATCAATGGTTTTTAAATATAAAACACTCATCGCAAACGTTTTAGATAGAACACCCGTATGCAAACCGACAGCTTCCCTAGGAAGCCAAGGGAAAATATGCCGAGCAGGATTTGTGCAGCTCTTGACCGCAAATGTTTTAGATAGAACACCCGTATGCAAACCGACAGCTTCCCCAGTAAGCAAAGGGAAAATGTGTCGAGCAAGATTTGTGTAGCTCTTCATCACAAACATTTTAGATAGAACACCCGTATGCAAAGTGAGAGCTATGGTCTTCCCCAGTAAGCCAAGGGAAAATTCGCCGCGCAGGATTTGTGCATCTCTTCAACGCAAACGGTTCAGTTTGAATATGGTATGCACAGCGAGACTTCGCCGCTAAGCCAAGAGAAAATTTGGCACACAGGATTTGTACATCTCTTCAACGCAAATGGTTTTTTCGGATGATCCGTGTGCAACCACGTACAGACAATTTGACAGATTTGCATCTCTCATATTGGTTATATTGCCATGTGTCAAACTGGAATGATTGACATTTGTTGATCTAGTAACATTACCCTTTGTCAACCTTGTAACCCTGCCATTTGTCAAAATATGCAGCTAAAAATCACTAGCACTATCTAATTTTGCAACTGAAATTCAGTAAGCATGGATTTCATTCATAGATTAAGCAGTCATTCTTTATACAAACAGTTCAACTTGACAGCTGAACCGACCAAACTTTTCCCCAATTGTTGCCAACCACGTACTGAAATAGCTAGTTCAACTATATATACTAGCTAATTTTAAGTACGTAGTACAGTTCAACCACATCTATAGTCAGATGAACTGAACAAAATAACCCCTAAATACTACTACTACTACTACTACGGAGGGGCTTTGTACTACTTACGGCAGCCTCTCCTCTGCCGAGCGCGCTCAGTAAGAGGCAGAGGAGGAGGAGCCTACCGACGAGCTGGACAACTGCAATACGGTGCCAGTCGCTACTGCACCTTCAGCGATGCTCACCTCAAATGCCCTCTGCCGCTCCAGACGACCCCTCTCGAAGCAGCGGGACTCCTCATAGATCTCCTGATTCCTCGCCTCTGCTGCGGCATGTGCTGCGGCCACGGTGGCGGTAAGGCTCTTTGCGTGCTCGACGAGGCGCTCCTCCTCCCGCAAGAACTCGATGTAGCGTGCAAGGTCGCTGACGCACGTGCGGGCCTCCACCTCAGCCTCCCGCCTTCAGGCACCGGTGGCGGAGCGGGTGATGACCCTGGCGGTCGACGGTGGGCTGGTGGCCACGGCGGCCGACGATGGGGTGGCGGCCACGACTACCACCTCCCGCCTTCGGGCCGCAGTGGCGGAGCGGGTGATGGCCACAGTGGCCGACAGTGGGGTGGCGGCCACGACGGCCACTCCCGCCTTCGGGCCACGGCGGCGGAGCGGGCGATGGCCCTGGCTTTCAACGGTGGTGTGGCGGCCACGGCGGCAGATGATGGGGTGGCGGCAACAGCAGCCGGCAACAGCTGCCGACGGGCATCGGCGGCGGAGTTTGTGGTGGGTGTTCCGTGCACACCCAACAGGGACGCCACGCGCACTACACTACGCCGGTGACTGCGCCGCCACTACGGTGTAGCCTCCCAGTTGGAGCTATCCTCTAATGACGGTGGAATGGCTGAGTGGCGACGTCGCACCAGTGCCATTGGCCATTATGGGAGAAGGAGACGATATAAGCTACAGGGAGGGAGGGGAAAATGCGACGCAAGACTCGCTGGCCGTGAGGGTTTATATAGCAGGCTGGTAAGCACTGGGATTTTGGGGGATTTCACTGAGTTGGGCGGGAAGCTTGCGCGGGAACCTGCACGGTTGCGCGGGAACGGGCTCACCGACGTTTCATTGGCGCCACTTCGAGCCATCGTTTGACCAAAATAACGCCCCCGCGCGCTACTCAAGCTTGCGCTCGAAGCCGTCTGCGGCAGCGGGGTGACAAGACATTCGAGACAAGGACAAAAGGACACATACACATACGGTTAATAAAAAAATGTTTGCGATTTAATTACCTACTACCCCCGTCCTGGTTTATAAGTCGTCTTTCTATTTTTGTGCCAAATTTTGACTAGACATTTAACTAATAAAATACGAATGCATGTCACCAAAGATTATATCATTGGATTCGTATTTGAATATAGTTTCCAATTATATAATTTTTATAACATGCATTAACATTTTGTTAGTTAAATTTAAGGTCAAAATATGGCACAGAATATAAAGGGGACTAATAGACCAAGACGGAGGTAGTAGCACACGGCCGCTCTCTACGCAGCGTCGCAACTGCCGCCCTGCTTGTAGACGACCATTCCCTGCGTGTTCAACTGCTCTATGCGTGTGGTTGCTCGCTGTTGAGGCGGCTGCGGCGCGCTCTGCTCGCGTCCCGCCGCGCGCGCTATGCTCTCACGTCCCTCCAGGCGCTCTGACCTCGTCCCTCCATGCGCGCTGCCAGTTTTTGGGGCCGGCGCACGATCACATACGTTCGTGCTGCCATTATGCATGCGGTTGCACCACGCACGGCGCCATGATGCACTTACCCGCTGCAAAAACTGCCATGCGGACGCGCCGAGAATCCAGGCCACCCGACCCCCATTTATTCCTGTGGCCATTTACCTTCATCTCTCACGCCACACGACACAATAAGCACACCCACGACGACACATACATAGAGGACATCCAGCGGTTCCAATGGCGCTCCCTGTGGCTCCAATGGCACTCCCAGCGGCCGACGACGACAACGGGGGGCAGTTCACCACGCATCATGTAGTGGACACCCATGTGAGGGGGAAGGCCCTCTCGGTGGTGTACACGAATGAGCCGGTCTCGATGGAGAGCTCCATCCAAACTATGGAGCAGTTGCTTGCTGAGGACATGTACCAAGTGGTCGGCTTCGATCTCGATTTCACCAGCGGTCGTGCTGGGCATGATCATAAGGTTGACGTCGCCCAGTTCTGCGTGCAACATGACGTCCTCGTCTACAACTACCACCTGGCCACAAGGCCTTGCAAGCGTTTCTCCAGGTTTATCAACAGCTCCAACTACAGTTTCGCTACGGTGGACACCACCAATGATCTAAAAGCGCTCAAGGTTTTGGGCTTGACCTGCCAGAATCTTGTCAACATCCATGACCACTACAAGGTCTGGGGCAGCGACAACAACAAACAGAACTCCCTGGTTGACCTTGCCTCGGCCATCATCGACCCCTACTACATGAAGATGAAGGATGAGAGCATGAAGGACAAGAACGCCTGGCACAGTGTCTGGCATCAGAGACTGAATGAACAACATGTCAAGTACGCGGCCAAGGACGCATACACAAGCTACAAGATGTACATGCAGATTGTTGATGTGAGGAAGTGTCTTCTTCCTGCCCCAGACAAGGGATTGATCCACAGAGCAGTGGCGGGAGCGTCACAAGAAGTAGATGACTAGATGCCCATTTCAGCCCCTCGATGTCGTCGTTGGTGACGATGGAGGCCTCCCACTTGCCGTTAGCTCTGGGTCCGGCCATGACAGTGGCTGGGAAGAACGGGAAAGGGATTCACTGCAAGCGGATAAAGCGAGGCGCTGGAGCTCTAGAGATTGGAAATGCAACAGCGGGATGTGGAAGAAGGCGTGAGATGCTAACTGTAGCAGCTCCCCTCTTTATAGGCCACGGAGGAGCCAAGTGTTCCCCTTTTCATGCCGTGGGCTTCTCCACTTCCCAATATGCTCGCGACATTATGCGCGGGTGGGGGAATCAAAATCATTGATCACATCCGTAAAAAATGGGGCATGATCTCTGTTTTTGATGAGACGTGTCATTGGAAGGGCGGACTCGAGCCACACATCAAGAACTGCCAGCCGTTCAACCTTATGACCGGCCGTGACCCTTCGCTAAAAGCTGTCAGGCGTGGGCACTGATGTCTACTACGCAACTTATTCTTGTAGACTCGTGTTGGGCCTCCAATCGCAGAGTTTTGTAGGACAGTAGCAATTTTCCCTCAAGTGGATGACCTAAGGCTTATCAATCCGTGGGAGGCGTAGGATGAAGATGGTCTCTCTCAAACAACCCTGGAACCAAATAACAAAGAGTCTCTTGTGTCCCCAACACACCCAATACAATGGTAAATTGTATAGGTGCACTAGTTCGGCGAAGAGATGGTGATACAAGTGTAATATGGATAGTAGATATAGGTTTTTGTAATCTGAAAATATAAAAACAGCAAGGTAGCAAGTAATAAAAGTGAGAAAAAATGGTATTGCAATGCTTGAAAGCAAGGCCTAGGGTTCATACTTTCACTGGTGCAAATTCTCTCAACAATGATAACATAATTGGATCATATAACAATCCCTCAACGTGCAACAAAGAATCACTCCAAAGTTTCTATCGGAGAACGTAGGACAAAAACGTGCATCAACCCCTATGCATAGATTACCCCAATGTCACCTCGGGAATCAGTGAGTTGACTGCCAAAACATACATCAAGTGAATCAATAGAACATCCCATTGTCACCACATATATCCCATCGCAAGACATACATCAAGTGTTCTCAAATCCAATACTCAATCCAACATAACGAAACCTCAAAGAGCAAGACTCAATTCATCACAAGAAGGTAGAGGGGGAAGAACACCATGTGATCCAACAATAATAACAAAGCTCGCGGTACATCAAGATCGTGCCAAATCAAGAACACGAGAGAGAGAGAGAGAGAGATCAAACACATAGCTACTGGTACATACCCTCAGCCCCGAGGGTGAACTACTCCCTCCTCGTCATGGTGACCGCCGGGATGATGAAGATGGCCTCCGGTGATGATTTCCCCCTCCAGCAGGGTGCCTGAATGGGCTGCCGATTGGTTTTTCGTGGCTACAGAGGCTTACGGCGGCGAAACTTCCGATCTAGGGTTCTTTTTGGAGGTTTGGATATTTATAAGAATTTTTGGTATCGGTCTCACGTCAAGGGGGTGCCCGAGGGGCCCACAAGCCTGGAGCTAGCGTCCTGAGGGGTAGGGCGCACCTAGAGGGCTTGTGGCCTCCTCGTCCAGTTCCTGGCCCAGCTCTTGTTCTTTCGGGTCTCTTTTTGTCCATAAAAAATCACCATAAATTTTCAGCCCATTCTGAGAACTTTTAATTCTGCACAAAAAACGACACCACGGTAGTTTTGCTGAAAACAGCGTTAGTCCGGGTTAGTTCTAATCAAATCATACCAAAACCATATAAAATTGTTGTAAACATGGCATGAATACTTCATAAATTATAGATACGTTGGAGACGTACCAGGCAATGTTCACACTCGAGCGCTTTGGCCTTCAAGGCTAAGTAAAGCAGACGCTTCAGATTCCGAACAATGCTCAAACTCCAAATATGCATAGGATAAAACAAAGAACTCGCCTCACAAGCCGAAGACCATGATATGTGCGGATGCCGGATACAAGCCCTGGCGTTGGAGGCTAGTTCGGGGGCTACTGAGGGAGTCCTGGACTAAGGGGTCCTTGGGTCGTCGACCTATTGCATATGGGCCGGACTGATGGGCCACTATGGGGCCAAGCCAGAGTGCGAACCCGTGACCGGACAGGAGATCTTCGGAGTCATGGTGTGCCCTCCAAGTCAGGATTAGCGTGATCTTTCCTTCATTGTAACCGATGGCTTGCAACCCTAACCCTACTGGGGTCTACATAAACCAGAGGGTTTAGGGGCTTTAGGGCTAGAGCTACATTCATCACCTCATTGCCTTAGGGTTGAGCTCGTTTGATCTCGAGGTAGATCTACTTTCTAACCATACCATACATCAAATACAATCAAGCAGGACATAGGGTTTTACCTCTTCGAGAGGGCCCGAACCTGGGTAAATACCGTGTTCATCATCCCTTCTTCCCCATCGATCCTAGATCCACAGCTCGGGACCCCCTACCCAAGATCCGCTGGTTTTGACACCGACACACCACCTCTCAGCTCTATAAATACTCAGATATTCCAGAAACCCTAAAGGAGTCGACGAAAAACAATTCATGCCGCCGCAAGTTCCAGAACCACTAGATTCAATCTAGAGCCTTTTTCCGACACCTTTCCTGTGGGGGAAACAATCACGGAGGGGTTCACCATCCTCATTGGTGCTCCTCTGATGAAGCGTGAGTAGTTTATCACACACCTACGGGTCCGTAGGCAGTAGCTAGATGGCTTCTTCTCTCTCTTTGATCTTCAATACAATGTTCTCCTCGATGTTCTTGGAGATCTATTTGATGTAATGACTTTTTGCGGTGTGTTTGTTCGGATCCGATGAATTGCGAGTTTATGATCAGTTCTATCTATGAATATTATCTGAGTCTTCTCTAAACTCTTTTATGCATGCGCTACTTCTTGAGCTTGTGTTGATTTTTTCCTTGAAGAGGAAAGGGTGATGCAGCAAAGTAGAGATAAGTATTTCCCTCAGTTAAGAACCAAGGTATCAATCCAGTAGGAGGAACACACAAGTCTCCAATAGATGCACCTGCACAAACTAACAAACACTTGCACTGAACGCGAAAAAGGGGTTGTCAATCCCTTCACGGTCACTAGCAACAGTGAGATCTAATAGAGATAGGTATAAAAGATAAGTAAAAGTGTAAAATAAAGTAAATATAAATAAATTGCAGCAAGGTATTTTTGTATTTTTGGTTTTATAGATCTGAAAATAATATGATAGAAAATAGACCCGGGGGCCATAGATTTCACTAGAGGCTTCTCTCTTGAAGAAAGCATACGGTGGGTGAACAAATTACTGTTAAGCAATTGATAGAAAAGCGCATAGTTTTGACGATATCCAAGGCAACGATCATGAATATAGGCATCACGTCGGTGACAAGTAGACCGACTCTTGCCTGCATCTACTACTATTACTCCACACATTAACCGCTATCCAGCATGCATCTAATGTATTAAGTTAACAAGAACGGAGTAACACCTTAAGGAAGATGACATGATGTAGAGGGATAGATCCAAGCAATATGGTAAAAAAAATCATATTTTTATCCTTAATGGAAACAATACAAATACGCGCCTCGCTACCCCTACTATGGGACTGTCAAGGCCCCTTTGCGGTTCGACTAAGGGGATCCACGTGCACAAAGAGGAGAATCAGCAATCCACACAAGCGATTTACCCAGGTTCGGGCCACCATGAGGTGTAAAACCCTACTCCTGCTTCGGTGAATTGAGAGTGTTTGAGCTCAAGTACAAGGAGCGCAGCTTGCCGGCAAGGTGCGCGGGAAGTGCGGCTACGCGTGTAAATGAGCAAAGTTTCGACCTTTGTAAAGGTAGCCATGGGCCTTGATGACCGACAAGTATAGGGGATCAATCATAGTCCTTTCGATAAGTAAGAGTGTCGAACCCAACGAGGAGCAGAAGGAAATGTGTCGGTGCAACAAACCCTGGGTCTGTTGCCCAGACCATGCACAGGCCTAAAAGAGCAAGGTTGCAACATCCAAAGTGAGATCGAGTTGAAGAGATAGCTCTTTGAGGAATCAAAGGGCAGATCAAGAAGACCAAGACGAGCTAAATGAGCAAGACACCACTAAGGGAAAGCCTCCCTTGTCGGGCAGACGAGTCTGGCGAGGTCGAGGTGGCCCCGAAGACAAGCCTCAAGACCGCCCCGGCAAGCCTGCCAGGCACGACAAAGACAAATTACCCCACCAAGGCTCCACCGCTCCACCTTACAGTGACGCAAGTCATCGATCGGTGCAGTGTCAAGCCCCCAAGTGACTAAGTGGCTGTTATTTGGCACGTGGCAGCCACTTCCTATGGAAATCACCTCCAAATGACACCCGTCTAGAGACGTGTCAAGCAGACAGATGAGAAGGTGGCCAAGCAGCCCGGCCAGGTTTGCCGGGCATGCCATGATGTGACACTAAGTGGCGCATTTAATGCGCTCTGCTCTGTCTTTAGAGTTAGGTATGATAGCACTGTTCGCTATCTAATCAGTACACAATGACTGATTTGCCATTGTGGTGACCCCTTGATCTATAAAAGGAGGGCCATGGCAACCATAGAAAGGATTCGGACCCTTGTACACTCGTACGCGCGTAGCTGCCCTCGCCCCGAGGCAACCCTGCCGGGCAAGAGCGTTGCGTTTCCACCACAATCAACCGTCAATCCACCAAAGCAGGAGTAGGGTTTTACGCCTCGCGGCGGCCCGAACCTGGGTAAAACTGCCCGTGTGATCTCTGTCGTGCTGTGCTACATTATCCGCTCCTTGTGCAATGTGCTCATCCCCCCCTTGCCGAACCACAAGGGGCTGATGGCCCCATAGGTGGTCGTGGTTTCCCACGACATCTTTGGCGCACCAGGTAGGGGGGCTGCGCTTGCGCGAACCCGAGAAGCGTACGCAGCACGTCATCTTCATCATCGACGGCTCCATCGTCCATGGCGCCCAAGAAGAAGCCCGGTGCTGTAGCCCATCCGTCCACTTCGAAGGCCCCGTCGCATGCGGCAGCCGATGCTGCGGGGGCTACGGGGACGCACGGAGACATGGATGCTGCGAGGGACGTGGCCGGCGCAGGCGGCGCCGTCACCACCTCCCCTGTGGCCGAAACAAGGGCAGAAGGCATCGAGGAAGGACAGCATCCCAGCAGCCACGCTCCATGAGGTATGGGTGGAGAAATCATTCCGTCTGCACCTCTCCGCCCGGCCGAAGGGCATAGCCGCAGCGGTGGCACTCGCTCTGGGGCGAATCGCAACTCTCCGGCCGCTCCCGCTGCGGGCGCGGCCGCAGGGCGTGCGCCACTCCCGGAATGAGCTGACCCCGCCGATGCGCAAAACGGAGCCGCTGGCCCTCAAGCGCCTCCACCTCGTCACCACGCCACCCTGGCGACGGGCTCATGACGACGAGAATGCGGCACGGCTACTACCGGCACCATAAGGAGCCAGGCGACGCTACGGTCTACGTCATCATCCATGCCAAGCACCGCTTCCGAGGCCATGGCGTGGGCCCAGCTGTTGTTGAGATTTCCATCGGCAGTCGATCAGATGGATGAGTGGAGAGCCACCATTCAAAGCCTGATTGGTTTCACCGAGGCGGGAGGATCACAGCGAGCTGGCCCCCCAAGGCCTCCCTAGGTGACGACGACGGCCCGCGCTGCTGGCCGTGCCGAAGGGTCACCCCCATGGTGCAGTCCCCTCCGCGGCAGCCTGCGCAGGGGCCACAGCCGGAGCCACGCGATCAAGAACCCGACGATGTCTCGATGGCTTCGTCCGACCCTCAAGCGCGTCAAGGCCGACGGTGAGTCCTGGAGGACAGGCAAAGGGAAGGCGCGCGCGCCACCATCAAGCGACGCCACGACTCCCACCGCCAGTCCAATAGGCACAATGGTCCTGACGTTGACGAGGCCAATCTCGGTGAAGGTGGGTACCTACCTTTTGAGGTTGGGTGCCCCGCCTTTACTCGTGAGTTGCGACAAGTCCGTTGGCCATCTACCCGCATGTTCAAGCCAGAAATACCAGAGAAGTACGATGGGAAACTAAACCCGGCAGAGTTCTTGAGCATCTACACCATCGTTGTTCAAGCTGCCGGGGGAAGAGACGAGAAGGTGTTCGCCAACTACTTCCCTCTAGCACTCAAGCCAAATGTGAGGTCTTGGCTAATGCACCTGCCGGAGAACTCCATTTCGACCTGGGTTGACTTGTGCCATGAGTTTGTTGGCGCCTTCACGGGCGGCCATGAAGAACTAGGGCGGCCCAGCGACTTGCAGCTCCTCTCGCAGAAGGAAGGAGAGACCCTGCGGAAGTACATGCAGAGGTTCAGCCGAGTACACAGGAACATTCCAGACATCCACCCAGCAGCTGTGATAGCTGCGTTCCAGTCCAACGTGCACAATCGTCGGATACGTTCCAAGATGAACGTTCGACTGCCCAAGACTATGAAGGAGCTTTACACTCTAGTGGATAAGTGTGCTTGGGTAGAGGAGGGGAAGTGGTTCCTCGGTGAAGAGGATGGCGTCGACATCGACTCAGAGGATGACGACGAGGCCACCAGTCAGAAGAAGAAGAACAAGAGGCACAACAAAAGGCGCAAGGATAAGGCAGTGATGACCATTGAGGGATCGGGCGCACCTAGTACCGGCAAGAAGGCCAAGACCGAAGTTCCCGGCAAGGAAGTTGCCGCGTGCACCGATTGTCGGGAAGCTGCGTCTGCCGAGAAGGCTGGGAAAGGTGATGGGCCGTACTGCAAGATCCATCAGACCAAGGGCCACGATCTCCAGGAGTGTCATCAAGTCGAGCAGCTCGTCAAGAAGCAGAGGGCTGAATACGAGAAGCATGATAAGGAGAAAGGCCAAGATGGCGCTGGCGGGAAAGGATGAGGCGGTGGAGCAAGCCACCCCGGCAAGGCTCCTCAGAATCAAGGGAAACCCGCCAGAGGCCGTAGGAAGGAGGATTGCAATGATGAGAGTGATGGAGGAGATGAAGAGGAAACCAGTGAGCAGGAGTTCCAGAAAGCCATTGACGCCCTGTGCATTGACGGGGGTGCATCTCTGCACTCCTCTCACCGCCAACTTAAACAGTGGGCGCGTGAAGTCAATGCCGTGGAGCCAGCGGCAGATTCTCGAAAGCCACTCAAGTGGTCCCGCACGCCCATCATCTTTGACGAAGAGGATCACCCTGACCGCACCACTGTGGTAGGGTGCTTGTCGTTGTTGGTCTCACCAACAATCCGTAACCTCAAGGTCACAAAGATGTTGGTGGACGGTGGGGCCGGGTTGAATCTGATTTCTCCAAAGGTCATCAGCAAACTTCAGATTGCAGAGGAAGAGCTCAAGGTTACTAGCACGTTTCAAGGGATCAACCCCGGCAGGAGCCGTCCTAAGGGGAAGATCACGCTACCGGTGACATTCGGGGGTGGGGAGTTAAACTACCGGACTAAGAAGATCGTATTTGATGTGGTTGACCTCCCCCTGCCGTACAATGGAATCCTTGGCCACCCAGCCCTGGCCAAATTCATGGTGGCATCCCACTATGCCTACAATACCTTGAAGATGCTAGGGCCGATAGGCGTCATTTCCATTCCGTCAGACAAGAAGGATGCAGTCATTTGTGTGGACAAGATGTACCGGGAAGCAGTCGCGACAGAGGCCGCGGAAGCCAGTGTTCCTGCCAAGGAAAACAAGAAGAAGAAGAGAGATAGCAAGGATGCCTGCAAGGAATCCGGGAAACATGCCTCTTCAGAGTACGTTGCGCCCGTTGATGACGTGCCGGAGAGTTCCGATAGCAAGCGACCCAAGGCTGCTGCAACAGTTGTGAAAAAGGTCCCGGCAGGGCTGGCTGGCGCTGATGGTACCTTCACTATCAGTGCCACCCTTGATGACAAATAGGAAAGCCTGCTCGTTGCCTTCCTGCGAGCAAATATCGATGTGTTTGCCTCACAACCATCTGATATCCTCGGTGTTCCCAGGGAGGTAATCGAGCACCACCTTGCTGTCTGCCCACATGCCCGACCCGTCAAGCAGAAGGTCCGGAAGCTAGCTTTGGAGCGGCAACAATTCATTGCCGAGGAGATTAAGAAACTTGAGGCAACTGGTCTGGTCAGAGAAGTATTGCATCCAACATGGTTAGCAAATCCTGTGGAGGTACGCAAGGCTAATGGGAAATGGAGGCTTTGCATAGATTTTACGGATCTGAACAAGGCATGCCTGAAGGACCCATTTCCCTTGCCACACATCGACCAGATTGTGGATTCCACCTCCGGTTGTGACTTGCTCTTTTTTCTGGATGCATGCTCTGGATACCACCAGATTTTCATGTCCAAGGAAGATAAGGAGAAGACCGCGTTCATAACCCCATGTGGATCGTACTGCTTCGTACGGATGTCCTCCGGGTTGAAGAGCGCCGGATCCACTTTTTCAAGAGCAGTACATATTGGCTTTGAGTCCCAGTTGCACAGAAACGCCGAAGCTTACATGGATGATATTGTGGTCCAGACCAAGAATGAATCAACCCTCATCCAGGATTTGGAAGAAACCTTTGCTAATCTGCTTAAGATCAACTTGAAGCTGAACCCAGAGAAGTGCGTGTTTGGCGTCCCTTCCGGCAAGCTACTTGGCTTCTTTGTGTCCCATCGGGGGATAGAGGCCAACCCCGACAAGATCAAGGCTATCGAGTAGATTCAAGCACCCAAGACAGTTAAGGACGTGAGGCGTTTGACTGGATGTGTTGCCGCGCTTAGCAGGTTAATTTCCAAGTCTGCCGAGCGCGCCTTGCCGTTCTTCAAAATCTTGAAGAAGGCAGGGCCTATGGAGTGGACCCCGGAGGCAGACGCCGTGCTACAAGATTTGAAGACCTATCTGTCCTTTGTGCCCACTTTGGTCACTCCCAAACCACAAGAGCCATTGCTGCTATACGTAGCGGCAACCAATCAAGTGGTTAGTGCAGCACTGGTGGCACAGCGGGAAGTAGACGAAGCGGCAGCCACCGTCGTCCCCTCTGGAGAAGGAAGTGAACCCGTCCCGGCAAGACCAGAGTCAGTCCAAAGCAAAGAAAGGCAGGGCAGCGGAAGCAGCTCTATGGTCGCGGCAAAGAAGAAAGTGGTGCAGCGCCCAGTGTACTTCGTCAGCTCCCTGTTAAAAGGGGCTAGGTCAAGGTACTCTGGCATGCAAAAGTTGATATTTGGCCTCATCATGGCCTCAAGGAAACTGCGCCACTACTTCCAAGCCCACGAGATCAAGGTTGTCACCCGCTTCCCCTTGCAACGCGTACTCCGGAACCCTGAGGCCACCGACGGGATTGTGGAATGGGCTTTGGAGTTGTCTAGCTTTGGTTTAAAGTTTGAAAGCACGTCAACCATTCAGAGTAGAGCACTAGCAGAATTCATTGCAGAGTGGATGCCAACCCCTGATGAAGAAGTGTTGGAGACAGTTATCCCCGGCAAGGAGGCACCCCAAGAATGGATTATGTATTTCGATGGTGCCTTCTCCCTACAAGGTGCAGGAGCTGGCGTACTTCTTGTTGCCCCCACTGGGGAGCACCTAAAGTACGTCGTCCAGATGCATTTCCCCCGGGAGGAGGCTAACAACAATACTGCAGAGTATGAAGGGCTCCTTGCCGGGCTCAGGATTGCAACAGAACTGGGAATCAAGAAGCTGATCATCCGCGGAGACTCGCAACTTGTGGTGAGACAAGTGAACAAGGATTACCAAAGTCCATTGATGGAGGCATACGTTGAGGAAGTGAGGAAGTTGGAGGAGCGCTTTGATGGATTGCAAACAGAGCACGTACCCCGTGCGGAAAACAGCATCGCTGATCATCTGTCGAAGTGCGCTGCGCAAAAACTCCCTGTGGAACCAGGGACTTTTGTTCTCCATCTGACTCAGCCCTTCGTATCCCCGGCAACAATGGCCAGAAAGAGGAGGAAACTGGACTCCAGCAAGACTCTCCCGGCAGAGCCTCCCGAGGCCCCCGGAAGAGGGTTTGGCGGGAACAACTCCCCTTCGATCACTGAGCTGCGCCCTCCCGCCAGACCACCGGTCCCTGCGGTCGAGGAATGCGCTCCCATGAATGAGGAGGTACCGCTAGTCCTCGTCGCCAAGCCCCACGCTCCAACTTGGGCGCGGCACATAGTCCATTTCCTCCAAACTGGAGAACTTCCCGAAGAGCAAGAAGAAGCTGAAAGAGTAGCCCGGAAGGCCAGTATGTATCAGTTCGTTGATGACACGCTGTATAGAAGAAGGCCCAACGGTGTGAAATTGAAGTGCATTTACCGGGAGGAAAGAAAGGAACTGTTGGCAGAAATACACAAGGGTATGTGCGGCTCACAAATTGGATCAAGGGCTCTGGTTGGAAAAGCCTTCCGGCAAGGATTTTACTGGCCCACGACCCTCCAAGATGAAGTTGAGTTGGTCACCAAATGTGAAGCCTGCCAGTTCCATTCCAAGAATATCCATCTGCCTACCCAAGCTCTTCAGACAATCCCTTTGTCATGGCCGTTTTCGGTCTGGGGGCTCGACATCTTGGGCCCCTTCCCCCGTGCTACCGGGGGCTTTGAATTCTTGTTCGTTGCAATCGACAAGTTTACAAAGTGGCCGGAAGTAGAGCCCGTGAGAAAGGTGACTACTCAGTCAGCTATCAAGTTCTTGAAAGGATTGGTGTGCCGCTTCGGGGTCCCTGCCCGAATCATCATCAACAATGGCACCCAATTCACGAGCCACGCCTTCATACAATACGTTCATGCCCTCGGAAGCAAAATCTCATTCGCCTCTGTCACTCTTCCAAGGAGCGACGGGCAAGCTGACAGGGCGAACACTGAAGTGTTGAGAGGACTCAAGACAAGAACATTTGATAAGCTGCTGAAGTGTGGCAGGCGATGGATCGACGAGCTGCCGGTGGTTCTTTGGTCCCTCAGAACGACACCAAATCGAGCTACCGGGCAGACTCCCTTCTCCCTAGTCTATGGGGTAAAAGCAGTTATCCCCACGAAACTCATTTACGGGTCACCTCGAGTGCTTGCCTACAATGAAGTGGTGCAAGAACATCACCGGCGTGACGATGCTGTGCTATTCGAGGAGAACCGTCTCCGGGCTGCTACGCGTGCTGCATGCTACCAGCAAGACCTGCGTCGCTATCACAGCCGCAGGGTTCATGCCCGGAGTTTTGAGGAAGGCGACCTTGTCCTTAGGCGTGTTCAGTCCGCCAAGGGTACAAACAAGTTGACGCCAAAGTGGGAAGGCCCTTACCGGGTAGTACGAGTCACCAGACCTGGCGCAGTCCGTCAGGAGACCGAAGATGGCATTCAATTGCAAAACTCATGGAACATTGAGCATCTCCATAAGTTCTACCCATAAGGCGCGGCTGTCGGGCCCTGCCCGGCAGCCACCCTTTTGTACAGGCCTTGTCGATGCTGCATGTAACCCCTTGTACCAAGCCAGGCACAGACCCTGAGCAACAGAGAAATGAACGAAGCACTGGGGGCCCCCTGAAACTTGCATGCATGCATAAGCATATCATGAGCATAGCATGATCATGTAGATCAGATCGCACATGGCATCATTTTCATCTGCACTAGGTTGCAGGGCTCTTACCGTGGACTTGGTCCTGAAGAAGAGAAGAGAAGACAAGCCTACGTTGCGATCCCCGGCAAGCCAAACAGGTAAGTTTTATCTCTTATCCATACGTGTTCTGTGAAGAGAAACTTGTGCATATGAAAACCTCGCCACCTTTGAATCCTAGGTGCTCCCATCCCTTGACTCGAACATTGCGTCGGTCAAGATGGTTGTAGTGGCCTTTGGCGGAAAAGATCTAGCGGGGGGCTGGTCCCTCCCTATGGTTTGTGCCCGGCAGGCCTAGCCCTGCGGCAACGAACTGAGGGTACCGGCAGGATAGCCTGCCGGGGAAAACTTGTTTACTTTAATGTATAGAGGCGTTTCACCTCTGCATGGATATGTTACATGCACAAGTACCCGGCAAGGCATATCTTTTTCATTAATATTCTGATTAACAAGTACAAATCTTACAAAACACAAATATGGATAAACAAGATTACATAATTTAGACTAAAGTTTGGCAAATGCCTACATATTTTAGATTGAAAAAAGATAAATGCACGTGATGCCTTTGCTCTGTTCCCCCCTCCTTGGAACTGCAGGGGAGACGAAGAAGACGGAGGGAAGGCCTGACTGGGATTCGGCGCCTCCTCAGGATCAGGATGGTGCCATTCCCGGGCTAGAAAGAAGGAAACAAGGAGAAAAGCATACGTGGCCAAAGGATAAGGGCGTGGTGGGAAGAGTGAATTGGCAGTAACTCACCCGTGCGTTAAAGTCATTCACAGGCCGTTACAAGGATGGCCCCACCACAATTGGCGTTACGCGACACGCGGGAGAACCGGAAACTGACCTGGGGCCAGGTTAATGAAGAAGCAAAGAAGATCTCAAAGGACAAGCAACTGCTACCGTCTTGCCTGTGCACTGGATAGGGCCTACCCCGACGACGCCCGACAGCGCGTTCGGGCCAGGCCCGGGGGCTCCTGTCGGTGCAACAAACCCTGGGTCTGTTGCCCAGACCATGCACAAGCCTAAAAGAGCAAGGTTGCAACATCCAAAGTGAGATCGAGTTGAAGAGATAGCTCTTTCAGGAATCAAAGGTCAGATCAAGAAGACCAAGACGAGCTAAATGAGCAAGACACCACTAAGGGAAAGCCTCCCTTGCCGGGCAGGCGAGTCTGACGAGGTCGAGGTGGCCCCGAAGACAAGCCTCAAGACCACCCTGGCAGGCCTGCCGGGCGCAAAAAAGACGAACTACCCCGCCAAGGCTCCACCGCTCCACCTCACAGCGACGCAAGTCATCGATTGGTGCGGTGTCAAGCGCCAAAGTGACTAAGTGGCTGTTATTTGGCACGTGGCAGCCACTTCCTATGGAAATCACCTCCAAATGACACCCGTCCAGAGACGTGTCAAGCAGACAGACGAGAAGGTGGCCAAGCAGCCCGGCAAGGCTTGCCGGGCATGCCACGATGTGACAGTAAGCGGCGCATTTAATGCGCTCTGCTCTGTCTGCAGAGTTAGGTATGATAGCACTGTTCGCTATCTAATCAGTACACAATGACTGATTTGCCATTGTGGTGACCCCTTGATCTATAAAAGGAGGGCCATGGCAACTATAGAAAGGATTCGGACCCTTGTACACTCGTACGCGCGTAGCTGCCCTTGCCTCGAGGCAACCCTGCCGGGCAAGAGCGATGCATTTCCACCACAATCCACCATCAATCCACCAAAGCAGGAGTAGGGCTTTATGCCTCGCGGCGGCCCGAACCTGGGTAAAACTACCCGTGTGATCTCTGCCGTGCTGTGCTATGTTCTCTGCTCTTTGTGCAATGTGCTCAGCCCCCCCTTGCCGAACCACAAGGGGTTGATGGCCCCATAGGTGGCCGTGCTTTCTCACGACAAAATGACAAGTGGTTTTCAGCAAGGTATTTTCTGCAAGCACTAAAATAGTCGGTAACAAGTAGTTTGATAGCAAGATAATTTGTAACGGACAAGTAATGGTAACGGTAAATAAGGTGCAGCAAGGTAGCCCAATCCTTTTGTGGCAAAGGACATGCCAAAACAGTCTCTTATGATAAGCAAAGCGTTCTTGAGGGTACACGGGAATTTCACCATGTTACTTTCATCATGTTGATTTAATTCGTGTTCGCTACTTTGATAATTTGATATGTGGGTGGACCGGTGCTTAGGTGTTGTTCTTACTTGAACAAACCTCCTACTTATGATTAACCCCCTCGCAAGCATCCGCAACTATGAGAAAAGTATTAAGATAAAATCTAACCATAGCATTAAACTTTTGGATCCAAATCGTTCCCTTATGAAGTAGCGCATAAACTAGGGTTTAAGCTTCTGTCACTCTAGCAACCCATCATCTAATAACTACTCCACAATGCATTCCCTTAGGCCCAAATATGGTGAAGTGCCATGTAGTCGACGTTCACAAGACACCACTAAGGGAATCACAACATACATATCATCAAAATATCGAACACATATCAAGTTCACATGATTATTTGCAACATGACTTCTCCCGTGACCTCAAGAACAAAAGTAACTACTCACAAATGATAATCATCCTCAAGATCAGAGGGGTATTAAATAGCATTATGGATCTGAACATATAATCTTCCACCAAATAAACCATATAGTCAATGTTGAGGATATCGTTTATCGTTAGTGTCTCGGTCAGCTGGGGATTAGAGATTAATCAGAAATCGGCCGATTAATCGATTTTATCGGTCGACTATCAATCGGCTATTTTTCGCAACTCCCATGTTCCCAACACTAAAATATGCTATATTCAACACAAAAACAATATTGGAGAGAAGTGTTACCTTGATTCCTAGCCGTTGAATCCTCATATAATGACAAACAAAACAGGACAATAGTACATATTTAGTAACATGGTCCACAAAACACAAATAAACATAGTTTTTGCAAACATATTGCTATGAATAGGCCCGGTTTATCGGTAGATTCCCGATAAATCGCTTGTCAGAGCGATAAATCGGCCCAAACGATAAATGGTGAAGATAAGGCACAATCTTATCGGTCACCCCCCGAGTAGCGATAAATCGGACGATAAATCGCTGAATCAGAAGATTTTTTGAACAGTGCATATAGTAATGAACTACTAGATGTAATCAACACTACTAGTCACCCACAAGTACCAATCTGAGGTTCCGGTACAAAGATTGAACACAAGAGATGAACTAGGGTTTGAGAGGAGATGGTGTTCTTGAAGATGTTGATGGAGATTGCCCTCCCAAAGATGGGAGAGTTGTTGGTGATGACGATGACGATGATTTCCCCCTCCGGTAGGGAAGTTCCCCCGGTGGAATCGCTCCACCGGAGGGCAAAAGTGCTCCTGCCCAAGTTCCACCTCGAGACAGCGGCGCTTCATCTCGAAAGTCCCCCCTTTATTTTTTTCTAGGTCAAAATGACCTATATACCAGAAGATGGGCACCGGAGGTGGGCCGAGGAGGGCACAACCCACCAGGGCGCGCCTGGGGGCCCAGGCGCGCCCTGGTGTCTTGTGCTCACCACGGTGGCCCCCTTCGGTAGTTATTTGCACCATTATTTTTCATATATTCCAAAACAATTCTCCTTAAATTTTCAGCTCATTTGGAGATGTGCAGAATCGGTAACTCTGACATAGCTTTTTCGGGTCCAGAATTCTAGCTGCCGGCATTCTCCCTCTTTGTGTAAACCTTGCATATTATGAGAGAAAAGGCATTAGAATTACTCCAAAATACATTATTATGCATAAAAACATTATAAATAACAGTAGGAAATCATGATGCAAAATGGACGTATCAGGCCTCCTTTTATAGATCAAGGGGTCACCACAATGGCAAAATAGTTATTACATGAGGTGAATAGTGGATACGGTGCTATTATACCTAACCCTGCCGGATTAGGAAAAAAAGCATTAAATGCGTCGTGAGGTGTTGCGTCGGTGATAATATCTGGCAAGAGGGGTCTCTCCTTCTGTGTCATTCGTCCAGCTACCTCTTATTATCTTGACATGCTCTAGGGACGGGTGTCATTAAAGTTGATCCTTTAGGCGGCATGCCAACACGTGCCCACACAAGTCTCGGCAAACTGCCTACCCACTCGACACCTATTTGACGTGACAGGCTGGTCCCTGAGGTGGAGCGGTGGCAAGGTAGTGGGAGCTTGCTGGTCTTTGCTTGCCGGCAACTTGAGTCTTGATCTTCAGTACTATCTTAGTACTTCTTTATGACCTATCTGGAGGTCTTCTTCATGGTTTTATCAACCAAGTCTTGAGTCTTGAATAAAGTTATCCTCCGGAAAGCCCTACCGTCGGGAAGGCTACTATTGTCTGTGCACAAGTGTGGTGTATAAAACACCCATGTTTTGATACACCGACAATGGCCGGTCATGACAGATCTCCATTCCCACGACATGTCTTTCCCATGTCCGGTGGCCCGCTCAACGGACTGTTGGGAGTCCTGGAGGGATATGCTTCAGTGGGAGGGGAAGAATAGCCTCCCTCCGCCTCCGTGGAGCACGAGCCAGAGTTGGTTTTCGGCTGGGGCAAGACGGTCGTCGTGGTCTACACCCCTGCTCACCGGGCAAGACACAGGTTGTGTAACCCGGCAATGCGGTGGCCTTCCTGGGACCCAATGAATTGTGGATTTATGATCAGATTGTTCGTTTATTTATATTGAATCTCTTGAAGTTTCTTTGCTGCATAACTAAATAGCTATGTATTTTTATATCTATGAGTCTTCTCTGACCAAGATAGATGAGTAGTTCTTCAGAGGAAGTGGTGCATAGTAGTGGGTTCAATCTGGTGGTGATTTCTACATCTTAGTGACATATACGGACAAGACAAGCATTTGTATTGTTGTCACTAAGGATAAAACGATGGGATTTAATCATATTGCTAGATCTCTTTCTGTCTATATTATGTCATCTTGCTTATTGTGTCACTCTGTTTCTTGCAAACTTAATATTTTGAGATGCATGCTCGATAGTGATCTTAGGGTGGAGTAATTGTAGTAGATGCAGTTGGATTAAAAGTCTACTTATCACGAACATAATGCCTATGTGAGATTATGCCATGAATGATCATAGTTATAAATTGTTGCTTTTCTGTCAATTTCCCAATAGTAATTTGTCTACCATGCCACTACCTGCTTCGAGAGATATGTCACTAGTCAACCTATGGCCCCAAGTCCATTCTTCATCAATATAAACCTCTTAAAAATTTGCTATTTTATTTTCCTTTACCTTTTTATCTTTTGTTTTTTATCACTATCATTTTGCTATTAATCTTGTAACTAGCAAGACAAGGGGATTGGCAACCTCCTTGCGAAATTGGGTGCAAACATTTGTATTGTGTTTGTGTGCAGGTGTTGTTTACATTGTTAGCTTGGTGACTCCTACTGGTTCGATAAACCTTGATTCTGAACTAAGACAAATACTTTCTACTACTGTGCTACATCAGCTTTCCTCTTCGGGGCCAACAACTCCTACAGCAGTAGGATGAGTGAACTCATTGACAACACAAGTGCAACATGGAGGAAGGATGTCACAAATCAATTTTTTCTGGCGGTTGATGCGCATGCAATATTAAGCATCCCACTTTGCACCCGTGGTGTGGAAGATTTTTGAGTCTCGAACTTGACAAAAACGGGAGCTTCATGATGTGATCTGCTTATGGATGTTGCACTATAAAATATGCTCTATTTTGCGATGTTTCACTTGTGTCATGCAAAAGTTTTCGTCACCAAATATGGTCTGGTGACGTTTTCCGGCCGTCACCTCCACTGTCACTGAAGCACCGTCATAGAAAATGAAAACTTGACGGTACCTCTTCCTCCGTCATGCAAGATCGTGTCTTAGGTGATGAACCCAAAATAGTCACTGATGTTCGTTTTCGGTGAGGGCCCCTCATGGCTCCGTCTGACCTAATTCCAGCGCATAAATTCCTGAATATTCCAAAAACCCCAGAGAGCCACCGAAACAATTTTCTGCCACCGCAAGCATCTGTTCTTACACGATCCCATCTGGAGGCTTTTTTCAGTACTCTGACGGAGGGAGAATCGATCAAGGAGGGCTTCTACATCAACGTTGTTGCACCTCCGATGATATGTGAGTAGTTCACCACAGACCTGCGGGTCCATAGTGATTAGCTAGATTTCTCTCTTTCTCTTGTCTTCAATACAATGTTCTCCTCGGAGTTCTATTCGATGTAATCTTCTTTTGCGGAGTGTTTGTTGGGATCCGATGAATTGTGGGTTTATGATTGGAATATTAATTGAAAGTAATTGAGTCTTTCCTAAACTTTATTATGTGTGATTGTTATAGCTATGTAATGCTTTCCGATCTATGGGTTTTCTATGGCCATGTTGATTCGTTGATCTTCAGTGGAAGTGGTGCATAGTAGTGTTCAATTTTGCGGTGTCCTCACCTAGTGATGGCAGGGGTAGCGAGGCACATTTGTATTGTTGCTACTAAGGGGAAAACGACGGGGTTTAATAATATTGGTTGGTTTTATTTTGTCTACATTTTGTCATCTTGCTCAAAGCGTTACTTTGTTTATCATGAACTTAATACCATAGATGCATGTTAGATAGTGGTCGATAGGTGGAGTAATAGTAGTAGATGCAGGCAAGAGTCGGTCTACTTTTCACGGACGTAATGCCTATGTACATGATCATGCCACGAATATCGTCATAACTATGCGCTTTTCTATCAATTGCCCAATAGTAATTTGTTTACCCACCGTATGCTATTTTTATGAGAGAGATGCCTCTAGTGAAAACTATGGCCCCCGGGACTATTTTAATCATATTAAAAAAACAAAAATACATTGCTACAATTATCTATCTACCTAAGATTTTATCTTTGCAATTAACGAGTACAAGGGGATTGACAACCCTCTTGCCCGCATTGGGTGCAACTATTTGCTCTTGTGTGTGCAGGTACTGTTGATGGGTGTTTGCGTGGTTCTCCTTTTGGTTCGATAACCTAGGTTATCTACTGAGGCAAATACTATCCGCTACTATATTGCTTCACCCTTCCTCTTTGGGGAAAATCCCAACGCGGCTCACAAGTAGCAGAAAGAATTTTTGGGGTCGTTGCCGGGGAAACATCATCAAACAATTACTAGTTCCTACAATCACGTTATCATTTACTTGTTCTACTTTTTATTTGCCTTCTCTTTTTCATCTCCCTCCACTTCTCTAAAAAACAAAAAATACAAAAATATTTTGTTTTGCTTGTTTGCTATCTTGTGTGAGTTTATCATCGCTAGAAGTGCTAGTAAGGATTGCTCTAGTAATATTTATGAGGAAGCACCTAAGTTTTATCTTGATGGTCCCCCTGATAATGAATCACAAAATAATCCTCATTTAAATTGGAAAACAAATATTTTCTATTTGGTAGTGGAAATTGGAAAAAGTGTTAACCAAGAATTTTTTTACTTGTACCGGAGCTTTGCCTTCTAGTGAAGGACCTATTGTTAAAAGAAAAAATTGCTATGCTGATGCTATTGTTATGCAAGTACATAAACTTGAAAGGAAGTTCGCTCGTAGCCATCCTACTTTGCAAAGGCTATTCTTTGAACTTCCCTTATAGACAATCCTGGGGTGAAGAAAATTGCTACTATCATCCTTATGAATTAATTTGACTACATAATTCAGGAAGCTAGAGAAATCTTTGATTATTATGATATGAATTATGAATTCCCTTTAATATATGAGGTCCTTTATGATAAGGAATTTATGCGTAAGATTGAATCTAAGGATTGTTATGAATTTGAGGAGGATGCTAGAAAAAAGGTTCCACCCTTAGCCTTAATCCAACATCTATTTAATTTTACCAATGATCTATATACATGGATTGTTAAGGTGAACCAACAAGGGTTTGATGAGAAAAGTCTTATAAATGCTAGGATTACTCTTGATGGTAAATTTACCATTACTTATGAAGGGCCACATGACAATCATATTATAGAAGAGATTGATATTGAAAACATTAAGATTGTAGACGATAGCCCTTTTCATTATTTGATTTCCCCAAATAGGAAATCCATTGATGAGAAAAGGGAACTTTTGAGAAACGCTTATGAAAATATTCTTTTCAAGGGAAGGTTGGATAAGGATGATAAAACTTGAAACTATGCATTATGCCTAGCTAGAGGCATAAAACAGTAGCACTTATTGGGAGGCAACCCAATAGTTATCTTAATTTTTTGCTTTTTATTTCTGCTTTTGTGTAATGACATGATTATTGCTACTGTAATGATTGTCTTTTTTATCTTTTAATTAGTGTTTGTGCCAAGTAAAGCCTTTGGGATGATTTAGATGATAGTTGATTTGATTCTGTGCAAAAACAGAAACTTTTGCGCCCGGTGCAGGATTTTTTTTACTGGAATGTGATCTTGGTCTAAAATTTTTACACATGATTTATATAAAAATTTCCCACGTTGTCCTATTTTTTCAATTTTTTTGGAGTTAACAAAGTATGGTTTTTGTTCAGATCATTGCATGTTGTTCTGTTTTAGACAGATTCTGTTTTTTATTGCATAGTGTGCTTATTTTAATAATGCTATGGATTATATCGGGGGTATAAGTCATGGAGAAGTTAGAATACAGTAGATACTATGCAAGAATAATTGTGAATGAGTTTACAACAGTACCTAAGGTTTATGATTTGATGATTATACTAACGGATCTCACGAAGTTTCTGTTGAGTTTTGTGTGTTGAAGTTTTCAAGTTTTGGGCGAGATCACGATGGATGAAGGAATAAGGAGAGGCAAGACCCTAAGCTTGGGGATGCCCAAGGCACTCCAAGGTAATATTCAAGGAAGACTGTGACGCCCCCGATTCAATCGTACACTAATCATACACGCAAACATGTACGATCAAGATCAGGGACTCACGGGAAGATATCACAACACAACTTTAAAATAAATAAGTCATACAAGCATCATAATACAAGCCAGGGGCCTCGAGGGCTCGAATACAAGTGCTCGATCATAGACGAGTCAGCGGAAGCAACAATATCTAAGTACAGACATAAAGTTTAACAAGGTGCCATAAGATGGCTAGCACAAACTGGGATACAGATCGAAGAGGCGCAGGCCTCCTGCCTGGGATCCTCCTAAACTACTCCTGGTCATCGTCGGCGGCCTGCACGTAGTAGTAGGCACCCTCGGTGTAGTAGGGGGTCGTCGAAGGTGGCGTCTGGCTCCTGGGCTCCAGCATCTGGTTGCGACGTCCGAGAAGAATGGAAAAAGGGGGGAAAAGAGGGAGCAAAGCAACCGTGAGTACTCATCCAAAGTACTCGCAAGCAAGGATCTACACTACATATGCAATGGTATCAATGAAATGGGTAGTATCTGTGGACTGAACTGCAGAATGCCAGAATAAGAGGGGATAGCTAGTCCTATCGAAGACTACGCTTCTGGTAGCCTCCATCTTGAAGCATATAGAAGAGAGTAGCTGGTAAGTTCACCAAGTATCATCGCATAGCATAATCCTACCCGGCGATCCTCTCCTCGTCGCCCTGTGAGAGAGCGATCACCGGGTTGTATTTGGCACTTGAAAGGGTGTGTTTTATTAAGTATCCGGTTCTAGTTGTCATAAGGTCGAGGTACAACTCCGGGTCGTCCTTTTACCGAGGGACACGGCTATTCGAATAGATAAACTTCCCTGCAGGGGTGCACCACATTACCCAACACGCTCGATCCCTCTGGCCGGGCACACTTTCCTAGGTCATGTCCGGCCTCGGAAGATCAACACGTCGCAGCCCTACCTAGGCCTAACAGAGAGGTCAGCACGCCGGTCTAAATCCTATGCGCGCAGGGGTCTGGGCCCATCGCCCATTGCACACCTGCACGTTGCGTGGGCGGCCGGTGAGCAGACCTAGCAACCTCCATTACAAAGGAAGTTGCATTACGCGGTCCAACCCGGCGTGCGCCGCTCAGTCGCTGACGTCTAGGAGGCTTCGGCTGATACCACGACGTCGAGTACCCATAACTGTTCCCGCGTGGTGGTTAGTGCGTATAGGCTCGTAGCCAGACTCAGATCAAATACCCAATCTTGTTAAGCGTGTTAATTGATATAACCGCGGACGCCGACCAGGGCCAGGCCCACCTGTCTCCTAGGTGGTCACAACCTGCCCTATCGCTCCGCCACAAAGTAACACTCGGGGGCCATCGGGAACCCAGGCCCACCACTACCTGGATGGAACCACCTGCCCCTTCAGCCCCCATCTCCGAACAGAAATATAAGTATGTAATAGTATATAATATAAACCCGTGATCACCTCTCGAAGTGATCACGGCCCAGTAGTATAGCATGGCAGACGGACAAGAGTGTAGGGCCACTGATGTAATTCTAGCAACCTATACTAAGCATTTAGGATTGCAGGTAAGGTATCAACGGTAGTAGCAAAGACAGGCTATGCAGCAGAATAGGATTAACCGAAAGCAGTAACATGCTACACCACTCTAATGCAAGCAGTAGAGAGAAGGAATAGGCGATATCGGGTTGATCAAGGGGGGGCTTGCCAGGAAGCTCGGCAGAGAAGGACGGGTCATCAACACTGTAGTCGTACTGGGGGTCGCCGGCAGTCTCGGAGTCTACCAGAGAGAAGAGGGGGAAGAAACAATAAATATAATGCAAACAGATGCATAATGATGCATGGCATGACATATAACGGTGCTAGGTGTGCCCTAACGTATGGTTGCACGTTACCGCGGAAGGGGGAATCCATCCGGGAAAGTTTTCCCGGTTCCGGACATTTGTTAGACAGATGACCGGAGGGGGACAATTGCACGTTCGGATAGTTAGAAGTATCCGGCGGGTATGTGGGTAGCGTAACCGGGTTCGTCTCGTCGTTCTGATCAACTTTCATGTACAAAGTTTTTTCATCCGAGCTACGGTTTATTTTATATTATTTTTTAAAGATTTAAATAATTTTTAAATTATTATTATTAATTTAATTCAAAAATACATTTATGACATCAGCATGACGTCAGCGGTCAACTGTACAGTTGACTGGGTCAAACTGACAGTGGGTCCCGCATGTCATAGACTAAGACCAACTAATCAGGTTTAATTAGTCTAACTAAATGATTAGGTTTATTAATTACAATTAATTAGGTTATTAATTTACTTAATTAATTAATTAATTAATTTTCATTTATTTATTTATTTATTTTTATTTATTTTAAATCTACCAGGGGCGGGGCCCCACTTGCCATTGGCCCATAGGGGCCAAACGGGCGCTGGGCGGTGCTGTTACGGGCGCCGGGGCGTGCTGGCTTGCGGGCGCGCGCCCGAGTCCACCAGGGAAGGGGACTCCGGCCAGGCGTGCGCGGAGCGTGCGAGTGGCTGCGGGGCGCGGCCGGTCGAGGGCGGGCGCGCCCAGTGGCTCGCGAGCGCGTCCAGGGGTGCGGCGAGCGGGGCTCGACGACGGGGCTGCTACGGGGCGCGGAGAAAGCATGGGAAGGTCGAGGGATGACCGAGAGCTCACAGCGGAGCCGGAAGAGGAGACAGCGAGGTCGGGGGTGTAGCGACGATGGCGGATGGACGCGGTGGCCGGGGCCGGAATCCGGCGAAGGGGAATGGTGTGGGCGGCATCTCGGGGCAACCCAGCAGGTGCAGGCGACGTGGTCGACAGCGGCGGTGCTCCTGGCGCAGTCCTTGGCAACAGGGAGGCGACTGGCCGCGGTGGTGGGGCAGCGCAGCGACGAGCCCGCTCGGCGTGGGCGACACGAGGTCCGGCGGCGTCGTGGGCGTTCCCCCCTTCCCGATCTAGAATGGGACCGAGAGGTGGGGGGAAGACGTGGGAGAGTGGGGGCGAGTGGGGGGAGTGGGGACTCGGTGGGTTAGGGTTTCAGGGGGAGCGGGGGGTTAGGTAGGCCCTAGGTTGGGCGGCCGGTTTTGGGCCAGGCCAGCCTGTAGCTAACCCGGGCCAAGTGCACAGTGCACGTTTGCTCTTTTCTTTTATTCATTTCTCTGGTTTTTCTTTTAGCTCTCGGTCTTGCATTAATTCTTGTGCCAAATGACTTTTATAAATTACGGAGTTGTGCCAGACAAATACACTGCAATATATAGCATTGCCACAAAAAGTTTGGCACATTAATAAATAGTTTGTATTTGTTTATTATTCAAAAGGAATTTAAATAATTGTTTTACCTGCTGTTTTAATTACTTAGATGCATTAAAATACTTTATAAAAATGTGGTTTCGACATGACAAATATCCAGAGAATATTTGCCACACTTCGAACAATTTTGTCTTGACATTTGAAAACTTTTAAAGTTTGACTTGATTTTAAATTTGAATTTGAATCGGTTTTGAACTAACGCGAGATTATCAACAGTAACCGAGGTGATGTGGCATCATTAGTAGAGGATTACTATAGCTTAATCATCTGGGCGTCACAAATCTCCTCCACTACAAGAAATCTCGTCCTGAGATTTAAGAGGTAGAGTAGGGGGAAAAGACTAAGTTATGAAATTCTAACGATTCTTCTCGGTCTTGGTTGCTCTTCTTGAAGAGGTCGATCCATTACGTTGATGTCTTCATTTCTCTGCTTCAGGTCATCATGATGAAGTCGTCATTCTCTCTTCGGGAATCCCATCGTACTTACGAATAGGTAAGGGCAGCTCGGCAACGATAGAATGCTAAGAGGGTATTCGTCTGGTGTTAACCCATGAATGAACATATGAGTATCTCTCGAGTTGATCAAATGAAACACATCAAGAGCCAAGTAAGAAGGTACAATAAGAAGTTTCAAGCGGATAGACAATCGTCCGAGGTTTGAAACAAAGTGCGAAAGGGGTCCAGAGCAACGAGAATAAGTATAGCGTCTGATACCAGAATTGATGATCTCTCGGAAGGTGGCTCGTGAATTACATATGAGGCTACGCGCGAGGAATAGCTTTGGAAATCGAGGGTGTACAGGAGAGTCAGGTTTCGATCCCGTGGAACTGTGGGTTATGGGCCCACCATGTGGTTTAAAAGTAGGAGGAGCGGTGACATCTTGCACGGTCATGATAGCAAGGCATGTCAGAGGGTAGCATGTCAGTTATGTCAGCAACAACGTCGGTACCAAGGGCGAGGGACGAAGAGAACCATTTTCCTGCTCGTTGAACGAGGCAGACCAATAGGCAAAGTTCTCATCCATCGGTGGCTACCGAAATGTCATCAACAATAGGAACAGGGTCTTACGAGCAGAGTTCTACACCGAGGTGTTTGCATAAGCAGGAAAATATTACTGCTTAGATCATATAGATCATAAGAAAGGTTAAACAAAACAATGGAAAGGAAAATGTGATTATCAGGTTAAACAGAACAATGGAAAGGAAAATGTGTTTAAACACCTATATCAGGAGTATATCCTTCCCAAGGGCAAACAGAGCATGATATCGATGACCAGATAGAAAGTAGAAAACCACTTAGGTAAGGGGAAAGGAATTTCATGACATTACCCATACAACGGTGTTTGGATAATTGAGCAAGAAACATTTAGTATTGGGCTACAAATGTTCTTTTTGAAAATCGGAGTACCACATACATGCTTCGAGATAGCATTGACATGGTCTTCAAGCAAAGGTCAGACATTGGATACACGAAGGATTCATCAGGAACAACTTGTAGAATAAGTCTTACCATTTCCTCATGGAAGAATGGTTAACCTTGCTAAAAAGGAAACTATAACAATAGGTCCTGCGGCCAAGTGTGCTAGGCATGATATCACCTTACCGGGTCATATAAAAGACCAACATTATAACTCTTGGAAATATGTTCCAACCATCATATCTGATCGAGATTCAGATCTGATTGGTGTCAGGATACCTCAGACTCAGGATGCCTGAGAAGAAAAAGTGCGACACAAATTGACGAGATGACATTGTAGATTCTCGGGAAATGAACTATGGAAGCGAGTTTCGAAACAAGAGTTCATCATTAAACCGAGGAGAGGATGATGAGGTGGCTGATGAACTTAGCGACAATTCATCGAGATTTCCCAAAAGGTGTATTTCCACAATTATGTGAACAAAGAGATAACATTTGTCAGATTAAATGACATAATGAGGTGTGCTCGAGGAAAACATACTCAATTAAACATTGGTTGAAAGGTGCACCCGAAATAGGGGCTTAGGTAGCATGATCAAAGTTAGAATGGTGATTTGATAACCAATACACAAAGTATGAAACTAGCGTTCATTAACTTACAAGCAATAGGGTTGCTAGAAGTTTTGAATTTTATACATCACAGTCCATTTATCGGTATTCCGGTTAGAAACAACATGGGGACCAAGAAAAGAATGTAGATGGCGAGAAGTATTACTATATCAAGAATTCTTAAGAGGTGGTGAAATTCTCATGACATTCTCGACATAACCGATGGTAATACTCCAAGGTAGAACATAGCTTAAGCTGGATGTCAAGGAATTCAAGGTACAACACAAAACAAGAACAAGTTCTGTGTTGGAGGGAAGTCAATAAAGTGGTCGATGATAACACAAATCATCGAGGGCAAGGATGGTATTTCTCATCATGAACTCAATTGATATCCTGGAATAGCTCAGAATGTTGATGATGATCACGACACATTTGTCGAGAGATTTCATGAAGATGCAATCGATCGGTGATGACATCAAGCCAAAGGTATGATGAAGCGAAAGGTTATCGAAACCACGGTACGACACAAACTCGGAATCAGGCTTGCTGTTCAAGACAAAAAGATATGACGATGAAGATCGACATAAGATTAACTCATCGTCGAAATTGTGCTCCGGGAAAAGGACCATGTAGCACAATTAAATTTTAGCACAATAATGATATAGCCAACCAGGCTAAGAATGACAGGAGTTGAATTTAAATTTCCCAGCAATACTTTACTAGGAGTATTGAATCACAGGGTGGATTTGATTCACTTATCGAGGTTCTCATTTGTCAAACAACTCAAAACCCGTGGAATACTGAATCAGTGAGAAGGAATACTTGACGAAGTCTCATAAGAAGTATTGCAGTCCCGTGATATTATCGGGATACCAGGGGGTAATACTCGAAAGGAGATCAGAATAGAAACTGAGCTGGGTCGTTGACTTGCGATAGAGGATACTTTAATCTCGTCAAAAATAGACGAGGCACTGGAATGGTTTCCTTTCAGATATAATGAATAAGGTTAGTATGGTCGGGACCATAACTGCAAGGGATCCAATTCAATGACACCGAAAGAATTATTCAAATGATTAAATATTCTTGCAAGAAGCTTTCATGATAAGCTCCACATCGAGTCCATGGGCAAGAACACAAAGGTTCGGGGTCGACTCCCACTTCTTAAATGCATAACATTTCATTCGCGTCTCGTCTTCGAAGAAGTTGTAGAGTTGAAAAGTATCTGGTAAAACACCAGAAGAGAATGTCTTGTGTAAACTTTCGGGTTCACACGGTTTAGGGAAGGTATATGTTCAGCCCATAGGGCATCTTGGGAACATATAACATAAACTTCAGGAGTAATTAACACAAGCTCGAAAGTAGAGCATGATTGACAAAAGGAGGGGATACAATTTACCAAAGGCATTATGTATCAGGGAAGAATTCACAAGGCGGTCAAATATGAAGGACACTGTCGAACAATAATCCGACAAAGGATCTGACGGTCCATAGCGGAGCTGATGTGAGCATCGGCACACAACCAGATGAAGAAAGAATGCAAGGGCATGGGATTATAGAACATCTGAATAATTTGATGCTTAGATAACAAAGGAAATATGAATTCCAATATGAAGGATCAGAAGCAGGCGCTCTGATCAAGGATGGGTTATTTGAATAGACTTAGGGGCACAATCAATGACAATTTGATTGGTCGAGAACCAGCTCATGTTCAAAAGGACGTCTGAGCCGGAAGATAATTAGAAAGGATCAACTGATGAATGCGTGCATTCGCACTCATGTTGAATCAATAAGATGAAAATGACGGTGTCAAAGGATACTAATGAATATTGCCAGTCATATGGAAAGCATCCATAATGCAAGCAGACAAGTATTTGCAGAGCAATAAGCTGCTAAGGATTTTTGGAAGATCGAATAGCATTTCAATGTATCTTGTGAATCATATGAACAAAAGGGGGAAGAACGGATACTTGGTAAGTGCGAGGAATTATCCGTAGGGGGTATTCATGAGGTAAGAACTGCAAGGCAGTAACCTCAAGGATTGTCGGAACAACAAAGAGCAGTTCGGGGCATCTTGTAATAACAAGATCAATGGGATTGAATGTAAGAGTGGCAAGTGTATGTAGTTATCCATAAGGATTTAACAGCGGTAGGGAATTTGCAAAGGAGGTGGACACAGGTGTCTCGGGGAAAAATCAAATAGCATCTTTGGAACCTCCTGGTGAAGCAGTCGATCATCTGGAATGAAGGGGCTCTCCGGCAGGAAGTGGTATCGAGAACCTAGAGTTATAATTAGTAAAATCATTTAACCCGAATAGAAGAGAGATCAGAATCCCAGAGTATAGACGAGGAATAAAAGATCCTAATACCACCCAATTGGCGATGTGGGCCCGTAAGACACACAGCCATGTTAGTAAAACAGTTTTCTTTGTCTAGCCTCAACTTCGGCCAAGGAGTGTGGAAGGGGGTTCCTACAGGCAGTCGGCTCTGATACCAACTTGTGACGCCCCCGATTCAATCGTACACTAATCATACACGCAAACGTGTACGATCAAGATCAGGGACTCACGGGAAGATATCACAACACAACTCTAAAAATAAATAAGTCATACAAGCATCATAATACAAGCCAGGGGCCTCGAGGGCTCGAATACAAGTGCTCGATCATAGACGAGTCAGCGGAAGCAACAATATCTGAGTACAGACATAAAGTTTAACAAGGTGCCATAAGATGGCTAGCACAAACTGGGATACAGATCGAAGAGGCGCAGGCCTCCTGCCTGGGATCCTCCTAAACTACTCCTGGTCGTCGGCGGCGGCCTGCACGTAGTAGTAGGCACCCTCGGTGTAGTAGGGGTCGTCGAAGGTGGCGTCTGGCTCCTGGGCTCCAGCATCTAGTTGCGACGTCCGAGAAGAATGGAAAAAGGGGGGGAAAGAGGGAGCAAAGCAACCGTGAGTACTCATCCAAAGTACTCACAAGCAAGGATCTACACTACATATGCAATGGTATCAATGAAATGGGTAGTATCTGTGGACTGAACTGCAGAATGCCAGAATAAGAGGGGGATAGCTAGTCCTATCGAAGACTACGCTTCTGGTAGCCTCCATCTTGAAGCATATAGAAGAGAGTAGCTGGTAAGTTCACCAAGTATCATCGCATAGCATAATCCTACCCGGCGATCCTCTCCTCGTCGCCCTGTGAGAGAGCGATCACCGGGTTGTATTTGGCACTTGAAAGGGTGTGTTTTATTAAGTATCCGGTTCTAGTTGTCATAAGGTCGAGGTACAACTCCGGGTCATCCTTTTACCGAGGGACACGGCTATTCGAATAGATAAACTTCCCTGCAGGGGTGCACCACATTACCCAACACGCTCGATCCCTCTAGCCGGGCACACTTTCCTGGGTCATGTCCGGCCTCGTAAGATCAACACGTCGCAGCCCTACCTAGGCCTAACAGAGAGGTCAGCACGCCGGTCTAAATCCTATGCGCGCAGGGGTCTGGGCCCATCGCCCATTGCACACCTGCACGTTGCGTGGGCGGCCGGTGAGCAGACCTAGCAACCTCCATTACAAAGGAAGTTGCGTTACGTGGTCCAACCCGGCGCGCGCCGCTCAGTCGCTGACGTGTAGGAGGCTTCGGCTGATACCACGACGTCGAGTACCCATAACTGTT
The DNA here is from genome assembly GCA_011799875.1 of Thinopyrum elongatum. Lineage (NCBI taxonomy): Eukaryota > Viridiplantae > Streptophyta > Magnoliopsida > Poales > Poaceae > Thinopyrum > Thinopyrum elongatum. The sequence goes on along the minus strand of CM022298.1, from coordinate 548,362,547 downwards.
CCCGCGTGGCGGTTAGTGCGTATAGGCTCGTAGCCAGACTCAGATCAAATACCCAATCTCGTTAAGCGTGTTAATTGATATAACCACGGACGCCGACCAGGGCCAGGCCCACCTGTCTCCTAGGTGGTCACAACCTGCCCTGTCGCTCCGCCACAAAGTAACACTCGGGGGCCGTCGGGAACCCAGGCCCACCACTACCTGGATGGAACCACCTGCCCCTTCAGCCCCCATCTTCGAACAGAAATATAAGTATGTAATAGTATATAATATAAACCCGTGATCACCTCCCGAAGTGATCACGGCCCAGTAGTATAGCATGGCAGACGGACAAGAGTGTAGGGCCACTGATGTAATTCTAGCAACCTATACTAAGCATTTAGGATTGCAGGTAAGGTATCAACAGTAGTAGCAAAGACAGGCTATGCAGCAGAATAGGATTAACCGAAAGCAGTAACATGCTACACTACTCTAATGCAAGCAGTAGAGAGAAGGAATAGGCGATATCGGGTTGATCAAGGGGGGGGCTTGCCTGGAAGCTCAGCAGAGAAGGACGGGTCGTCAACACTGTAGTCGTACTGGGGGTCGCCGGCAGTCTCGGAGTCTACCAGAGAGAAGAGGGGGAAGAAACAATAAATATAATGCAAACAGATGCATAACGATGCATGACATGACATATAACGGTGCTAGGTGTGCCCTAACGTATGGTTGCACGTTACCGCGGAAGGGGGAATCCATCCGGGAAAGTTTTCCCGGTTCCGGACATTTGTTAGACAGATGACCGGAGGGGGACAGTTGCATGTTCGGATAGTTAGAAGTATCCAGCGGGTATGTGGGTAGCGTAACCGGGTTCGTCTCGTCGTTCTGATCAACTTTCATGTACAAAGTTTTTTCATCCGAGCTACGGTTTATTTTATATTAATTTTTAAAGATTTAAACAATTTTTAAATTATTATTATTAATTTAATTCGAAAATACATTTATGACATCAGCATGACATCAGCGGTCAACTGTACAGTTGACTGGGTCAAACTGACAGTGGGTCCCGCATGTCATAGACTAAGACCAACTAATCAGGTTTAATTAGTCTAACTAAATGATTAGGTTTATTAATTACAATTAATTAGGTTAATTAATTTAATTAATTAATTTTCATTTTTTTTATTTTTTTTATCTACCAGGGGCGGGGCCCCACTTGCCATTGGCCCATAGGGGCCAAACGGGCTCTGGGCGGTGCTGTTACGGGCGCCGGGGCGTGCTGGCTTGCGGGCGCGCGCCCGAGTCCACCAGGGAAGGGGACTCTGGCCAGGCGTGCGCGGAGCGTGCGAGTGGCTGCGGGGCGCGGCCGGTCGAGGGCGGGCGCGCCCAGTGGCTCGCGAGCGCGTCCAGGGGTGCGGCGAGCGGGGGTCGACGACGGGACTGCTACGGGGCGCGGAGAAAGCACGGGAAGGTCGAGGGATGACCGAGAGCTCACAGCGGAGCCGGAAGAGGAGACAGCGAGATCGGGGGTGTAGCGACGATGGCGGATCGACGCGGTGGCCGGGGCCGGAATCCGACGAAGGGGAATGGCGTGGGCGGCATCTCGGGCCAACCCAGCAGGTGCAGGCGACGTGGTCGACAGCGGCGGTGCTCCTGGCGCAGTCCTTGGCAACGGGGAGGCGACAGGCCGCGCTGGTGGGGCAGCGCAGCAACGAGCCCGCTTGGCGTGGGCGACACAAGGTCCGGCGGCGTCGTGGGCGTTCCCCCCTTCCCGATCTAGAACGGGACCGAGAGGTGGGGGGAAGACGTGAGAGAGTGGGGGCGAGTGGGGGGAGTGGGGTCTCGGTGGGTTAGGGTTTCAGGGGGAGCGGGGGGTTAGGTAGGCCCTAGATTGGGCCGGCCGGTTTTGGGCCAGGCCAGCCTGTAGCTAACCCGGGCCAAGTGCACAGTGCACGTTTGCTCTTTTCTTTTATTCATTTCTCTGGTTTTTCTTTTAGCTCTCGGTCTTGCATTAATTCTTGTGCCAAATGACTTTTATAAATTACGGAGTTGTGCCAGACAAATACACTGCAATATATAGCATTGCCACAAAAAGTTTGGCACATTAATAAATAGTTTGTATTTGTTTATTATTCAAAAGGAATTTAAATAATTGTTTTACCTACTGTTTTAATTACTTAGATGCATTAAAATACTTTATAAAAATGTAGTTTCGACATGACAAATATCCAGAGAATATTTGCCACACTTCGAACAATTTTGTCTTGACATTTGAAAACTTTTAAAGTTTGACTTGATTTTAAATTTGAATTTGAATCGGTTTTGAACTAACACGTGATTATCAACAGTAACCGAGGTGATGTGGCATCATTAGTAGAGGATTACTATAGCTTAATCATCTGGGCGTCACAAAGACCCAAGCGTATAACCTTGGGGATGCCGCGGATGGCATCCCCTCTTTCGTCCACAATTCAATGGTATGTTACTTGGAGCTATATTTTTATTCATCACATGATATGAGTTTTACTTGGAGTGTCTTGTATCATAGTTTTATTTTGTTTGCTTGTTAGTTTGACATAATCATTGTTTGCTAGACACACCTTTTGAGAGAGACACACATTCATCATGATTTGTTAGAATACTCTATGTGCTCTTATATCTTTTGAGCTATGCAGTTGCTCTTGTGCTTCACTTATATTCTTTAGACCACGACGGTGGTTATATATTTTATAGAAATGATTGCACTCTCATGCTTCACTTGAACCTTTGTGAGAGTCTTAAATAGGAAGTGGTAATATGCACGGGTTATGAGACTAGTCTGAAAATTATAGGTATATAAGAGTGATATAATAAAAACTTTCATGTAGATCACTAAATATGAAATGTATGATTTAATTATATTGATGTCGTAATATGAAAGGGTATTAGTTCATGATTATTGGATAGTAGAAATATCAATATTAGAGCTTGTTATTAACTACTCATTTAACTGTCGGTCATGGCATGGTGGGGAGGTTTGAGCATTTTTATGTCTGATTGAAATCCTTGTGTGCTGTTTGAATCAGAGGCGCGCGATGGTTAACTCCTACCAACCTCCTCCCTAGGGGCATGCGAGTAATACTTTTCTTCGAGGGCTAATAAAACTTTCACAATAAGTATATGAGTTCTTTATGACTAATGTGAGTTCACGGACTAATACAGCACTCCCACCTATCCACATATTGCTAGCCTCTTCGGTACCATGCATCGCCCTTTCTCACCTCGAGAGTCGGTGCAAACTTCGCCGGTGCATCCAAACCCCGTGATATGATACGCTCTATCACACATAAGCCTTCTTATATCTTCCTCAAAATGGCCACCATATCTACCTATCATGGCATTTTCATATCATTCGGAGATATATTGCCATGCAACTTCCACCATTCCGTCTTATGAAATGTGTGTTCATCATCATATTGTTTTGCATGATCATATAGAGCTGACATGATATTTGCGGCAAAGCCACCGTTCATCATTGTAATACATGTTACGCTAGATCATTGCACATCCTGGTACACTGCCAGAGGCATTCATATAGAGTCATATTATTTCAGTTTATCGAGTTGTAAGTAAATAAAAGTGTGATGATCATCATTATTAGAGCATTGTCCCAGTGAGGTAAAGAATGATGGAGACTGATGAGTCCTCCAAAATGTGGGAATGAGGTCCATGATATTGTTTAAAAAAAAGAGAAAAAGATAGAAGGGGCAATGCTACTATCCTTTTACCACACTTGTGCTTCAAAGTAGCACCATGTTCTTCATATAGATAGTCTCCAGATTTGTCACTTTCATATACTAGTGGGAATTTTTCATTATAGAACTTGGCTTGTATATTCCATGACGGGCTTCCTCAAATGCCCGAGGTCTTCATGCGCAAGCAAGTTGCATGCGCACCCACTAAGTTTCAGTATTGAGCTTTCATACACTTATAGCTCTAGTGCATTTGTTGCATGGCAATCCCTACTCCTCGCATTGATATCAATTGAAAGGCCTCTCCATTGCCTATCGATCTGCCGAGTCGATGTGAACTTTCTTCCTTTTTGACTGCCCTTATGAATCTCTACCACCGCATTCTATTCCACCCGTAGTGCTATCTCCATGGCTCACGCTCATGTATTAAGTGGAGTTGAAAATGCCAAAGCACGTGAAAAAGTATGATTCAATTGCTTGGTTTGACACTGGGGTGCTCATGATTTATCTTAACACGGTGAAGGCGGTGCCATGCCATGCTTACATAATTCAATGAGTAGGCACAACATTCGTTAAGCCTCATTTTTTTGAAAAGGTTATGGTTATGTTCTTGTATTCATGGATATTATTATGTTGATATCAATTACTTTATCGTTTCTCAATATTTATACCGTAAAAGATTACATGATAGACATACCGGGTAGCATTCAACATCAAAAATTCTATTTTTATCATTTACCTACTCGAGGGCGAGCAGGAATTAAGCTTGGGGATGCTGATACGTCTCCGACGTATCTATAATTTTTGATTGTTTCATACTGTTATATCATCAACCTTAGATATTTTTTATGCAATTTTATATCATATTTGGGAACTAACCTATTTACTCAGTGCCTAGTGCCAGTTGCTTTTTTCTGTCTGTTTTTGTTTTTTACAGAAAATTTGTACCAAACAGAGTCCAAACGCGACGAAACTTTTTGATGATTTTTTTTCTAGACATAAGAGATCCTAGAAACTTCAGGGGGGGAGAAGACCTACGAGTAGACGACAAGGCAAGAGGGCACGCCCTGATGCCTTGTGGACCCCTTTGGCTCCATCTGACCTAATTCCAGCGCTGCCTAATCCAAGGCGGATTTTGGACTTTCGTCCGGGAGAGGGATCAGGAGTGGATAGGAGGGGCCTCGACTGCGCCTCCAAGGAAGAAAAAAGACGTCTCTGCTGCCGGGCCGAGCCAACCGACCAATGTTTCCTCTGGTCCCAATCCCAGACCACCAACCTCTGTCTGCTTTGGATCCAACAACCTCGAGCCGCCATCAACCGGAACCTACAGGGAAGAGAGTGCCATAGGGAAGTAAAATCCTCCAGACTGGGTAATGAGGAAGGTCGCTCTGCTCCGCGCGCGCCACCCCACACCGCATCCGCGTCGGAGAGTATAGTCCCCAGGCAGTACAGCCGCCCCACGGAGTCAGAACCGGCCGGACTGGCCAGATCCGGCAACAAAGGGGGCTGCCACCTCGCCAAGACCTGCCGGAGGGGAGCTACCAGTGACGCGCAGGAGGCCCGACGGAACCGACGCCCGCTTGTTGGCGCACATCGTGCCAGATCCCTCCTGGCCGCGCCTGCCCACCGATCCGCGACGCCAGGGAACTGGCCGCCGCTAGAGAGGAGCCCCACCGCCGCCGGCACCGCACGGACGGCGGTGAGGAAGGAGAGGGGAGGTGGGGGCGAGGGTTTCTAGGGTTGGGGCGCCCCGGTGCCGCTCCCCGAGCGGCAGTGCACATGGAGGCTTCCGGTCATTTCATGACTAGGTCTCTTTACCAGACCATTGCCCCTACTCCAGATTCTGGAGAATTGTCCCAATTTTGACCTAAGAGAAACTAATATACAAGAAAAAAATAAGCAGGGAAAGCACCCAGACCATTGCCCCCAAGGTGCTTGCTTCGCTGATGATGCTCATCTCTTGGGAGATTTGGTCGGAGCGCAATGCTAGAATCTTTCGCAACACGGCCGTCCCTTCGGTGGTCCTTATTAGCAAGATTAAAGAGAAGTTGTCTCTTTGGACTTTGGCGGGTGCCAAGCACTTAAGTATTGTAATGCCGCGAGAGTAAACCTTTTATTTTCTTGCCACTTTGTGGCTTTGTGTAAACCTTCTTCCTTATTCAATGGAATGGCAAATATTTTGCCTTGTTTAAAAAAAACACCCAGTTTCTTGATGTTGTTCGGGACCCTTCACTTGTGTTGAATAAAAAGACCAATCTCACTAACAACTCGCAGTAGAGCAGCAACCGATGGTTTAAAGATGAAAAGACGTGGTCCGAAGAAATGCCCGTGCACTCAATGCAAACTCCCGCTTCCAATCCCCCGTCCTTGTTCATCCCACTTTCTTCTTTCATCCATCTCCGCATACATACATACATTCATTCATGCCTCCCGACCCACTGTTCCAAAGCGGGGCGTGGTCCGGTCCAATCTCCCGGAGAACAGACGCAAAAATCTGCTGACCAGAGAGAAGCAACGGCGACACGAGCTCAGAGGGGAGATCACGGCACAGGGAGAATTTACTCCTGGGGCCTCACGCATGCCCTGCGTTTCTCCCTCCGGCTTCCTTTACCTCTGGTCTGGTCTGGTCCTGCCATGTCTTCAACTCCATGCAACCACTACCGGCGACAGGCAGGCATTCATCTCCCACGCCTCGTGACTTTCTCGGTTCCACCTTCAATGCTCGCCGTGTCCCAGTACTAGTCCCCTCCCCTGCACTGTTCACTTGAGGCTCCTGCCCTTTTCCCACAGTAGCATCCCGTCAAGCAGTACGCCACTCTCCATTGTCCTGTTCAATCCAGCAATCACACGGCACTCCCGGGTGACTGGTCCGTCTCATTCAGCCATGCACGTACCACATCCCGCATTGGCACCACACCGACCTCTCGAGGATCTCTGCCGCAGCCAGGGACCTCAATTAGCCGACAATTCAGGATGGGAAAGAGGAAGCGCACGTACTGGCTATACATTATAGTTAACGGCTGGTGCTAGCTGGCTGGGTGGCTAGCTCCTGATCGCCATAGTTAAGCACCGGATAAGGAGCTGAAACGTACGTAGGCTCCGCTTTTGGTCGGTCGGTCCACTGATGAAACGGCGAGGATCCAACATGTCGTCGAGCAGCTCAGCATGGCGCCCACTGTCGTGTAGAGCCGTACGGCTGCTAAAGAGTGACACAAAGCTAGCTAGGCACGAGTCGCTCACGCTCATCCACGATCAATTATTTGCACACGGCCGAGACAAGAAACCCACGTGAGCCCAAGCAAGCCACGGCAACAAAAAGGCGACGGATTCTCTCTCTCTCTCTCTCTCTCTCTCTCTCTCTCTCTCTCTCTCTCTTGTCTTGGCCATTTGATCCGGTTCTTTTCTTTTGGTCCCGTGGCCTTTCCCCGTCAAAAGGGAAGCTCGCCCTACAGCTGCTTTGTTAACCGGAGAATGAGATGGTACCAACAGTGTCAGATTTACAGCCGCATAACGTAAGAAGCGGGTTAATCCTAATGTCCCCCTGCGATCTTGCCGAGCGGCTCACGTGACGGCAAATCAGAGAGGATATAGGAGTATCATAGTCCATGCAGAATGGTGCCATTATTGTATGGGCGAGGGAATCATCATGCCATCAAATGGCCCGTCTAGAAAACAAGTTGTTAATCCCGCCCCTAATTCCTAAGTGTGTTCTCAATTGTGGACACTACTAGTATAGTCCCAACATGTGGTGGATACTGAAGAGTTTCACAAGACATGGCTGTCTAGTATAATTACTTGGTTGGTGTCTTCTACTAATGAGGTCGTCCTTGTCTGGCCCAAACGGTAATCATAACGCCCAGTCCATCGTGTTCTGGAAGGATGCTGACGAGCTTGACAGTATGCAACTGTTAGGCCAGTGACGCTCAATTATGGCACCCCACTGGCTGGATTAGAGGCCCCATGAGCCACCTAATTCGCTCAACAATTGATTACTCTGCCGAGGCAGCATGAGTCCTCCATCATGTGGCTTAAGACCCTACCATGATCCGAGTTTGATGATGTGGGGATTCTTCATCAACGGTATGAAAACACATGGGGTCGGGCCTATGCATAACTCTCGAACCAAAAATGCCTTTTGTAACTTGCAGCAACTTCTTGGAGTTTCAGACAGTATATAGAACTCTGCTCATTTGATCAAATACAAGTACTCCCTCGGTAAAAAAAAATACTCCCTCCGTTCCTAAATATAAGTCTTTTTAGAGATTTCAATATGGACTACATACGAAGCAAAATGAATGAATCTACACTCTAAACTACATCTATATACATCCGTATGTGTAGTCTATATTGAAATCTCTAAAAGAACTTATATTTAGAAACGGAGAAAGTTTTTTTTTTTTTGAGGAAACAGATAAAGTATATAAAAGCGTTTAAATTACTATTTTAGTCGTCTAAACACTTTTATTTTTTTTACGGAAGGAGGTACTACTTTGACCTGAGTAATCAGGCCATTGTTTATAACTGCACGGACTTGCAACTTGGCTTCATCTTAGTCACTACCTATGCACTTTGTAGCTAGGCAAATGCAAGACCACTCATAGCCATTCTTTTCTCTTCCACCGCTTTGTAGCAAGAAGTCAAGTCCAGCTTAACCCACGATCACAACGGTTCAGATCGAATGCACCAGTATACAAAACACATACGAGGTTTTCAACGATGGAACAAAGTCAATTATGTATTAGTATGTACTTGGATCATGCAGTACGTGGTGATGAATCTGCCTCGCGTTATTGACAGCATGGACCATACATGATGTTCCATATCTCCCAAGGTCCACCCGTATGATCCTTCAGGGCCCCCGAAACAACTTTTATATGCACCTCCACCTTATTAAAGATGCATACATACTCATGGCCTGCATACGAGCAGCAAGCTATAGTTGGTCAAATCCGGTCCGAATTAAAGCCCCTGTTCGATGCAGGCCACATGCACGCAATACCCTTTGCTGCCGCCTCGCTCTCATTATCACTTGAATCTTATGCCAACTTCACTGCGGATTGCCTCGCTTTCGCATTCTTTTTGGCTTTGCGCTCTTCCCCCCTGCAGTTTTCCGGACGTTGTAAAAGGTGATGGGAAAGTGGAATATTCCATGCATGCATATGCATGCGTGGAGCTCATCAGACCTTGTGAATTGTTGCCGAGCCACAGCAAAAAAAAGATGTGATTTAGTAAATGCCTAAAAAAATGCGATAGAAAGAAATGAGAATGGGAAGAAATGGATCGTGTGTGTGACTGTACATTAGCTAGGGCCCGTGCTACAGTGCGTGATCAATAGATGAATTAATAGTTGCCCAAAGGAAGATAAATATAGGCACTAGATATGTGGCTCTACGTTTCTGGTGCATGCATCCGTGTCTGCTCATGAGCAGTGTTTATTTATGCCCCACACCATCGTTGGTTTCGTCTTTAAGCAGGCATGTGAGATAGTACATGATCCACCTTGCACTCCAAAAGGAAAACTCCCCTCCCTCCCTCCCATAGCCCCGTACATAACGACAATGACAGCACCGGACAAACATGCGGCAAAGCTCGGTGATTAACATGCGGAGGGAGTGTCAATGTAAATGGGACCTGCTAAAAATGACCTAAAACTATAATTCACTACAGTGTGATTTCTCTTGTCTCTCGTTAAATAGAACGGCAGATGTGAATTAAAACGCACTGTAACTGTGCATTTAAGCTCACTCACGCTGTCTTATTTCATCCCGTGTGCTCGTCCTCGTCAGTCATTAAATCATACTATCAGTCATCATCATGCTAGCTCCATGCATGCATGCATGCATGCCGGTTGTAATCGGTGGCTGACCAGGCTTTCAGAGATTCTGTCAATCACTGAAACCCAAAGCAAGAATGGCTGAACGAGAGCTAAAAGCAGCACTTTGGGCCACAACAGAAATGATGCGTTCCAGGAGCCCAGGCCTCACAATCATCGAGTGGGCAGGTCTGTAATGAGGCCATGAGAGCATGATGCAGGCCCACGGCTACGCGTATGGCCAGGAAGACCGTGCCGTGCAAGAACGAACAGCGGTACTGATTCAATTAGTGGGCCTGTGCATTTGCGTTAATACAGATTGCCACAGCTAACCACTGCTCTATTTTGCCATGGACATGCAATCACGGATGAGTGTCATCAGTCAGTGATCGTCGAGGGGTGGCCCGGCTGTGTGTTGGTCCAGTGAATCATCAGGCTAACAATTAGCACTGTGGAAGAAGAGCAATGGAAATGGAAATGCCTTTTGCATAAGCGTTCGAGCATTGGATCCCCTGAAATACCATGTTGAAGTGTCTTCCTCAACCACTCCTTTTATGAAGATCTACATGCACCATACAACTTGCATTTAGTGCCCGAGCTACAAGCCTACAACAAAACCATGAATTGCAGATAGATCTTTATACTGCGATGGGGGTATTGTCGGAGAATGACGATGAACTTTGGATTTTTTTTTCTTCGAAATGGCAGAATTCTCTGCATTCATTAAGAAGAAAAGGTTGCCCGGTTAATTAGGGAAAACCGGGCGAAAACCAGATACAATGGGCCGAAAGCCCAGCATTAGGACACACTGGGACAAACCCACACTTGCCGACGGCGTGTCGCACACCACAACAAACGCCAACCAAAACAAACACACAACAACAGGAGGCCCCGCACCGCCAAGCTAGCCCGCCTCCCACCACTGCCGGAAAGAAGAAGTTGAGACTGCTATGGGAGGAGCAGACCGGGACTCTCCCGCAGAGGTGAAGAGTCAAGCACCCACAAAGCCATGCGCTGGTTACAGCAGACGACATGTCGACGACCAACTGCGACGGCAACCTCGCCGCCCACACGACCCAAGGTCAATGCAGTCGAAGCTGCCAAGCTCTCGAGGCCGCCGCCCCGACATCCACCGCTCCGTCGCGCCCGGCGCACTCAACCGGCACCGCCTTCCGGGGCCGCCGCCACGACATGCCACCGCTCGCCTCGAGCCGCAACGCCGCACGACCCAGCTGCCCGCAGCCCACGCTGCTCAGAGTAACCGCTCGCAGACCACGGACGTCGCACCACATCCGGGGCCGCCGCCCCGACATACCGTCCAACCGTCCCCGCTAGGACGCGTCGACCGAGCCGACCACCCTACTGCCCATGCAGCCGAAGGTTGCCACCCAAGCCATGCCGAACAGCAACCCTACCTCATGGAGTTGCCGCCGCACCGCTGCCCGAGACCGCCGTCTCGGCGCACAACAAGGATCCGGGGCCGCTGCCCCGGCGTACCCCACCCATGACGATGGGAGAACACCACACGACCGCCATAGGCCAACCCTCCAAGGCGATGCCTCCAAGGAGGTCACGACGTAGACGCCGCCGCCGCCCACTCCGAAGAAACGGAGTTTGAATTTTCACCCGGAGAGTCCAAGCACCACACGAGGAGGGAGAGGAAAGGATCTCCGGGGCAACGCCCCCAAGGAGGTAACGACGCCCACAGGCGCCGCCGCTGCAAAAAGGCTTTCGCCTGAGATCCTCCTCTCCCGTCGGTGGCCCGCCGTGCAGCACATCCACCATCGCCAGCCGCCGAACCTCCACGCAACGATCCACCACAGCCCCTCCTTCCACGATGCAGCATCGCGCCCGCCAGGGTCAGATCCGACCAGAACGCGCCGAACCCACCGCACTCCCCAGCCACTTCAAAGGCCCATGCCGTCGCAGCCAACCTCCCGGGGCCGCCGCCCCGGCACCCACACCCCGCAGCACGCAGCCACGGGCCCCGGCGACCTGGCCCAAGCTGGAGCGAGCAGAAGAGATCCGCCGCCGAGCAGACCAGCGCCATCACCGCGCCCTCCGCGCCACACCCGGTGCAGAGCACCAGAACCGGCGCTGCCACCCCGCACGAAGACCCGCACAGCAGCGCGCCACAGGCGCCCGCCCGCGAAAACTGGATCAAGATCCAGCGGCCGCCGCGCCGAGATGCAGCCACCACCGTGCCGTCCACGGCCCTCTCCCACCAGCACGACCCGCAACAAAATCGCAGCCACCACCTCCCGGGGCCGCCGCCCCGGCATCCCGCGCCGGCGAGCCGCCGGCCACCACCCCAAAGCACTCGACGACCTCCCCAGCGCCACCAGCAGACCAGACCCCCTGGAACCTTCGGCAGCAGGAGGCCCGCCGCCATCGCGGCGCGCGGCCGGCGGCACCGGCGGTGAGCGAAGAGGCGGCGGGAGAGAGCTTTCGGCGGAGGCGGAGTCGCCCCCCGTGTCGTCGGGGGCAGCGACACGGGGGGATGGTGGTATAGGTAAAATGCAAAGCAGCAGAGCAGGTCCACCGCCCGCAGCACACCTCGCGCTCCAGAGCAGCACCCGCAACGCCCGGCTAGTTCCCGCGCCCGACGTACGCCTGCCGCCGCCGCGCCCGGCTGTCGATCCGCGCCCCGCGCGCACATCCGGAGCCAAGAGCCGCCGCGCGCACGTACGCCGTCCACGCCCAGGCCACCGGGAGCCCGGACCGAGGCCGCCACCCCGGCGCCCCACCCTCAGCCGCCCGACACGGCCAGCTCGAGCCCGACCGCAGCCGCGCCAGATCCGCGCGCCGGCCCGCCCCTGGCCTCGCCGCACGCCAAGGTCGCCTCGCACCGCCCGGTGCAGCAGAGCACCGGCGCCGCCCCTCGGAGCCACCCCAAGCCGCCGCCGGCCCGACGCGCCACCACAAGGCCGGCCGTCCCGCGCCGCCTAGACGCCTTGTGGGGAGGGAAGAATCCCGCCGCCGCCGACGCACGCACGGGCTTCGCCCGGCGGCGGCCCCTGGCGGCGGCGAGGGAGGGGAGAGGCGAGGTGTGGGGTGGTGGCGGCGGGGGGCTAGGGTTACGCCCGGGCCACTCGCGGGAGCGGCACGGGGTCCTTCAAAACCGTCCACAATTTTGTTTTTAACAGTCCAACTTTGGATTATTTTTAGATGTATAAAGAGTGCTACCTCTCTAATTTCATTTGATTGAAACCACGTCTCATAGAAACACTTTGGACCAACCAAGATGCATATATGCGCGCACATCGGGCCGGATGCACACAATCACACATTATCTGCTCTTCAACCCTTTTCCTTGTGACGCATCTCTGGTTTCGTTATTGAAATCAAAGTTACAACAAGGCACCTCCAGGTTCAGTTACCCCCCCCCCTCTCAAAATAAACAAAGGTGAAGTTTTTTTACTTGAAAAGTTGAAAGCATAGGTAATGCAGAAATTCGCTTTGCCACATGGGAGCTGTAAGTGCATCTAGTGCTACCCCTAGTTGGTTTTGGAGTATTGACGACAAACGTGGTTGAGGGACTAATGTATTTCTGAGAATTGCAGGATAACACAGGTAGAAGTCCCTCATTGATTCGGTTTACCTACCAGAGATGACCCATAAAAATGTATGAAGACATTGAAGACAATGGTGGTTCGTGAAGACATTCACGTTGAAGATAACGACATGTGAAGACATTCACTTGAAGACGATGGAGTGCGAAGACATAGTTTCTTTCATAGTTTCCTTTTCTTCTTTATTGTGTCATAGGAACCACCGTACTGTTAAGTGGGGTCCAAGTGAACAAAGCCAGAAGACTGATGTGATGCTCAACCCAAATCCTATGTCTTCGAGCGAAGACAATGAGAGCAAATCTTATCCAGAGTTGGATGAGTCAGCTTTACTTGTAGACCAAGCCAAGCTGTCGCGTGTGTTTGAAATCTGACCGTTGGACACGTGTCGGTTCCTTAGTGACTCAGGGTCATTTCTGACATATCATGTTGGGTTGCCTCCTGGCTATAAATAGCCCACCCCCTACACCATAAATTGGTGGCTGCTCAGAGTAAGTGCACGGCTTTTGTCGTTTGAGAGAAACCCACCTCCGAAGCCTTTGAGAGAGTGAAAGCACAAGTGCTCCCTGGGTGGTTTTGGTAATTAATGTCAACATATCTCTTGTTGGACTAATACTATCATCTAGTATATTTTAGATAGTTCAACGATGACGTGGCCTGGACAAGAGGATGTGGAACCCCTTCAAAATGCTAAGGACAAAGATTGGCACAAGCTCAAGACTCTACATTTCTATTTTAGTGATCCAAGATCACATTGAGTCCATAGGAAAAGCCAATACTATTAAAAGGGGATGAGGTGTTGCTTAATGGTCTACTTGCTCAAAGTGCTTAGTGATATGCTCCAAAGCCCTCAACCACTTTCTCAATTCCAGATATGTCCTAAACCTAAAGTCAAACCCGGCCCCACCGATTTGATCTATCCGGCGCCACCGAGTTCCTTTGACATAGCCACTGCCAGAAACCCTAATCAGTTCGGTCTCACCGATAGGTGTCTCGGTCTCACCGAGATGGCAATGCAAACTCTCTGTTTCCCTTCGTAACATTTCGGTCTTACCGAGATGAGTGATCGGTCTCACCGAGTTTGCCTTGCAAACTCTCTGTTGCCTGTTGCAACTATTTCGGTCTAACCCAAATGTGCAATCGGTCACACCGAGTCTGCCTGACCAATTCTCTGTTTGCTCATTGCTGAAATCGGTCTCATCGAGTTCATGCAATCGGTCACACCGAGATGAGGTTTTGCCCTAACCCTAGCACATCGATCCCACCGAGTTGATCATATCGGTCCCACCAAAAATCCTAACGTTCACATTTTGAATTGAATCGGTCTCACCGAGTTCTTCCATTCGGTCTGACCGAGTTGAGTCAAATGTGTGTAACGGTTAGATTTTGTGTGGAGGCTATATATACCCCTCCACCCCCTTCTCTATTCAAGAGAGAGCCATCAGAACGTGCCTACACTTCCACTACTCATTTTCTGAGAGCGAACCACCTACTCATGTGTTGAGACCAAGACATTCCAATCCAACCACAAGAATCTTGATCTCTAGCCTTCCCCAAGTTGCTTTCCACTCAAATTATCTCTCCACTATAGCCAAATCCGTGAGAGAGAGTTGAGTGTTGGGGAGACTATCATTTGAAGCACAAGAGCAAGGATTTCATCATCAACACACCATTTATTATCTTTTGGAGAGTGGTGTCTCCTAGATTGGTTAGGCGTCACTTGAGAGCCTCCGACAAGATTGTGGAGTTGAACCAAGGAGTTTGTGAGGGCAAGGAGATCACCTACTTCGTGAAGATCTACCCGAGTGAGGCAAGTCCTTCGTGGGCGATGGCCATGGTGGGATAGACAAGGTTGCTTCTTCGTGGACCCTTCGTGGATGGAGCCCTCCGTGGACTCGCGCAACCGTTACCCTTCGTGGGTTAAAGTCTCCATCAACGTGGATGTACGATAGCACCACCTATCGGAACCATGCAAAAAATCTTCGTGTCTCCAATTGCGTTTGCACACTCCAATCCCATCTCTTTACTTTCTTGCAAATTGCATGCTTTATTTTCCGCTGCTCATATACTCTTATCATGCTTGCCTGAAATGTATTGTGAATGCTTAAACTTGTGCTAAAACTCTACCTCAACTTGAAGAACTTAAAATCTGCTACTTTTGCTAGTTGAGTGTCTAATCACCCCCCTCTAGACACCTCTTCTCGATCCTTTCAATTGGTATTAAAGCATTGGTCTCCATTGCTTTGGTTTAATCACCATTGGAGGAAGATGGATGAGTCTACGATTGAGAGTATTAGACATAGAGTACCTTTACTTGATGGAGAGTTCTATCATGTTTGGAAAAATGAGATGCTTGAGGTCTTTAATGAATATCACTTGAACAAGTACATTACTAGCCCTTGTGCGCCTCCTATTGATCCTTTGCATCCTACCCCCAATGAGTCTCTTGACATGATCCGCAATCTTAGAACTGTTAATCTTATCATTAGAGGATTGCCTAGAAACTTGATTGTGTGCTTGCCTACACTAGAATGTGCTTACACTATATGGAGATATCTCGAGAAACGCTTTCCAAACTATTCCTTGAAAAATCTAGATGAGATTCTTCAAAAGTCCATTGCTTTAAATAAGATGAATTCTAGTGATCCTAAGTTTGGTGATTTTTTATTTGAGCTTCGTGACCTCATGCAAGCCAAAGGAGATGTTGGAATCATTAGTGACATCATCTCTCAAGTTATTAGAATTCATAAATATGAACATTGTCATGGTCATAAATCTAATGAGTTACCTTCTCTAGGTAATGATCATTCATATGATGATGATGTTGAACATGGATATTATGATGAGGATGTTGATAGTGACTTTGATCTTGAAGAGTCTATGAGGCACTTTGGTCTTATGACTAACCTTCGTGGTTACATGGCCGGAGGAAAGGAATGGGTTCTTGATAGTGGATGTATAGATCACATGACCGGAGACAAGGATATGTTTCGTGAGCTTGCTGAAAATGACGGCCCTCGAAAGTATGTCACTTTTGGTGATAACTCAAAGGGTAAGGTGGTTGGCCTTGGTAAGGTGGCCATCTCACATGATAGCTCCATCCAAAATGTTATGCTTGTTGAATCTCTTTGCTACAATTTACTTTCCGTATCTAGACTAGCCGATTTCGGTCTCAATGTTCTATTCACTGAAGTAGATTGCCAAGTGTTTCGAAGAGATAATCATAATATGGTCTTTACCGGTATACGTAGAGGTGATCTATACATTGTTGACTTCACTAAAAAGGCTCGACCTAGAACCTGCTTAATTGCTAAATCTTCTAAAGGTTGGTTGTGGCATAGAAGGTTAGGTCATGTGGGCATGCGAAATCTAGATAAGCTTATTAAAGGTGATCATATCCTTGGTGTTAAAGATGTTATATTTGACAAGGATAGACTTTGCAGTGCTTGTCAAGTAGGAAAACAAGTTGGAGGAAGTCATCCCGTGAAAAACATCATGACCGCGAGAAGACCGCTTAAGCTACTTCATATGGATCTTTTTGGTCCCAACGCCTACAAGAGTCTCGGTGGTAACTCGTTTGGTTTGGTCATTGTTGACGATTTTTCAAGATTTACGTGGGTGTTCTTTCTTGATGATAAATCGCAGGTCCAAAAGATCTTCAAGAACTTCGCTAGGAAGGCCCAAAATCAATTTGAAGTGAAGATCAAGAAGGTTCGCAGCGATAACTGAACGGAGATCAAGAACGCAAATGTGGATACCTTTCTTGACGAAGAAGGGATTTCACATGAGTTCTCGGCTACGTACTCACCTCAACAAAATGGAGTTGTTGAGAGGAAGAACCGGACACTCATTGAGATGGCAAGAACGATGCTTGATGAATACAAGATGCCAAAACACTTTTGGGCGGAAGCGGTTGAGACAGCTTGTCATGCAACAAACTGACTATATCTTCACAAGCTACTCGGCAAGACGGCATACGAGCTTCTCACCGGTAACAAACCCCAAGTTGGATACTTTCGAGTATTTGGCTCAAAGTGCTACATTCTTGATAAGCATCGTCGTTCAAAATTTGCTCCTAAATCTCATGAAGGTTTCCTACTCGGTTATGGCTCAAACTCTCACACTTACCGTGTCTACAACAATTTCATCCGAAAGGTTGAAGAGACGGTAGATGTGAAGTTTGATGAATCTAACGGCTCGCAAGTAGAGCAATTGCCAATTGATGTAGGTGATAAAGATCCCTCGGAAGCGATTCAAGACTTGTCTATTGATAAGATTCGCCCAACGGAGGTGAAGGAGAGTACCTCGTCCGTTCAAGTGGAAGCCTCAACTTCACGCCAAGGTGAACCACAAGTTGACTTGGAGGCATCCACAAGTGGAACACGTCAAGATGAAGGAAACGAGGAAGTACACCAAGATGAACCTCATCGACCTCCTTCTCCACCTCCACAAGAGAACATCAACGCCAACAACAATGAAGAAAGACAAAAGGAAGAACAAGATGATGAAGAGGATGTTCCACCCCAACCCAAACAAAAGCTCTCGCGAGTTAGAGCAAGAGTTTCAAGAGATCATCCCGCTGAACAAATCTTCGATGATATTCAAACCGGGAGAATTACTCGCTCTAAGTCTCGTTTAGCTAACTTTTGTGAACATTACTCATTCATTTCTAACATTGAACCTATGAAGGTTGAAGAAGCTCTTGATGATCCGGATTGGGTGAACGCTATGCATGAAGAGCTACACAATTTCGAGAGGAATCAAGTGTGGACGCTTGTTGAACAGCCCGATGAAAAGCACAATGTCATTGGAACCAAATGGGTGTTTCGGAATAAGCAAGATGAAGATGGACAAGTTGTACGCAACAAGGCATGTCTCGTCGCCCAAGGTTACACTCAAGTCGAAGGTATGGACTATGGTGAGACATATGCCCCCGTTGCTAGACTTGAGTCCATACGCATCTTACTTGCTTATGCCAATCATCATGATATCACATTATACCAAATGGACATTAAAAGTGCTTTTCTAAATGGTGAAATTGAGGAGGAAGTCTATGTTAAACAACCTCCGGCTTTGTTAATCCCAAGAAACCTAATCATGTTTACAAACTTCACAAAGCTCTTTATGGTCTTAAACAAGAGCATGGTATAAATGCTTGACTAAGTTTCTTATTGAAAAAGGCTTTGAGATTGGAAAGATTGATTCTACACTTTTTACTAAAAGGGTTAATGGTGAATTATTTGTGTGCCAAATTTATGTGGATGATATCATTTTTGGTTCGACTAACCCTCATTTTAGTGAAAAATTCGGAAGGCTAATGTCGAAGAAGTTTGAGATGTCTATGATGAGTGAACTCAAATTCTTTCTTGGTTTGCAAATCAAGCAAACTAAGGAGGGTACTTTTGTCTCTCAAACAAAGTATACCAAGGACTTATTCAAGAAGTTCAATATGCAAGAAAGCAAAGGTATGAAAACACCCATGCCTACTAGTGGACATCTTGACTTGACAAAGGATGGCAAACCGGTTGACCAAAAGGTTTACCGCTCTATGATTGGTTCATTATTATATCTATGTGCCTCCCGTCCCGATATTATGCTAAGTGTGTGCATGTGTGCACGATATCAAGCGACCTCTAAAGAATGTCATCTTAAGGCTGTGAAAAGGATAGTGAGATACTTAATTCATACACCAAACTTTGGCATTTGGTATCCTAAGAGGTCTTCTTTTGATCTTGTTGGCTACTCCGATTCGGACTATGCCGGTGACAAGGTTGATAGAAAGTCCACTTCGAGAACTTGTCAATTTCTTGGTAGATCTCTTGTGTCTTGGTCCTCCAAGAAACAAAACTCGGTATCCTTATCCACTGCCGAAGCGGAATACATTGCCGCCGGTTCATGTTGTGCTCAATTACTTTGGATGACCCAAACTCTTAAAGATTATGGGATATATGTGAAACATGTTCCATTGCTTTGTGATAACGAAAGTGTTATTAAGATTGCCCACAATCCCGTGCAACATTCTCGAACTAAGCATATTGAAGTTCGTCATCATTTCATTCGAGATCATGTTGCTAAAGGAGACATCGATCTTAAGCATGTTCGTACCAATAAGCAATTGGCAGATATATTCACCAAACCGCTTGATGAGAAAGTATTTTGTCGTTTGAGAGGTGAATTGAACATCATTGATGCCTCAAACTTGGAGTAGAAACTCCATGTGGATACATGCAAGGCATGAGCCTTTGACTAATCCTTGATATTTCTCTTACAATGATGATCATATGTCGTGGATCTATACTTGTACCCTTACATGTTATCTAACCCTTGTAGGTACTTGGATAAGCCCAAATCTATGAGATTGCAAGCCACTCACATCTAGAGCGATCTCTACATCACCAAGTCTCTACAATATGGTGGTTGAAGACAAGGAAGGTTGAATTCACTCAACATATCCTTTGACAATTTCTATATATCAAATTTCATTTGGTATCAAGTTTCATGATTGTCATTTTGGATACACAAGTGCTATTCCTTGCAAGACTAACCCATGTAGGAAGATGAACTCAAACTAGAACTGGTGCTCCCAACTCTTGATGAACTACATCAACCTTGAGCATCCAATACAAGTTCGACTACATGATCAAGATCAACACCACCACCTAAGGTATGTTATTCCATCTTAGAGAAGCTTTACCACAAGTCATGGGTCAAAGCAACTCAACAAGATGAGAATACATTAAAATGCTTAAACGAAAAATGGTAATCCCATTTTGAGCTCAAACGATGAGTATGACCTACGATCAAGTGTTATCACTTGACTCCTCAGTCAATATACTCTAACATAGGTGACTTTGTCGCCGATACCTTCTAGATGAAGCTCTCTATTGTTTTTTTTTGTTCTTGCATATGTTTCTTGCTTGTTTGTTTCCCTTTTTTTCAAAAAAAAAACTTCATCTAGATCCTTTCTTTTATTTTTCTCTGCATCTAATTCATTGCAAATCCTTTAGTTAATTCCTTGCAAATCTTTGTGAGATCTTATTTGCCAAGTGAGCTGAGGTGACAAAATTTTCCTCTGTACTGAACTCGGCCTCACCGATTCACGCCAATCGGCTAGACTGAACTACAAGAACTCCTTGTAGATAGTTCATCGGTGCAACCGACAAGGACTAACCCGGTCTGACCGATTTGCATCATCTATGACACTGCCAACTCGGTGTCACCGATGAAAATGACTCGGCATTACCGATTTCACTACTGAGAAAACTTTTTGCCATTACAAACATCATTTCTTCTCCATCTCCACTCGATGATTCTTATCCTCTACTCGCATCTTAAACTACATGCTGCTTTATAATGTGACTCAAGGACCAATCCTATTTGACTCATGCTCCAGAAGGCCCTTCTTGGAAATTGATGTCAAAGGGGGAGAGAGAGCACATCAAAGCTTATCACATGGGAGAGAAAAGCACATCTCCAGATGCTTATTAACAATAGAGGAGAGAACTCACATGTCTTTAAGAGGGGAAAGACATGTTAATGTATGTTTATTTTTGCTCTGATTTTTTTTTCTTGCTCTGATTTTCTCTTACCCTACCTTCTCCCATTATCCAATATCAGATTCAGGGGGAGAGGGAGCTCATATCTAAGGGAAGAAAATCTTTGGAATCCATTGCATATCTTTAATCTTTGGGGACATGTCTATACCCAAATAGAGTACTAAGTACTCACTTACTACATGTCATCCCAGTCTTGGTACTCTTGTGGTTTTCTGAACATGCTTTGTTTAGTAGTGTTTCTGTGTTATCTAACCCTGTTTTCTCAGAGTCATCTCTTCCAAAGCCAGCTCAAGACCACAAGGTAAGTATATGCATCACACTCATGTGCATGATGATCTCTTGCTGGTGTACATATTGTTTGCAAGAAGGACCCATGAACATGAAGGTACACTTCCTGTATCTACATCATCTGCTCTGATGCATATAGCCAAGATACATGTAACTCTTTGCTTGCTCAGACATGCTTATGCATTCACATGATCTTTCATACTATCTTTACATGATTGCATACATGTAGGGGGAGCCTATGCATGTTACATGTTCTTCCAAAGCTTTACTTGTTGCCTTTCATATCCTTATCTAAAGCTTTGATGTATGTTGTCATCAATTACCAAAAAGGGGGATATTGAAAGCACAAGTGCTCCCTGTGAAAGCACAAGTGCTCCCTGGGTGGTTTTGGTAATTAATGTAAACATATCTCTTGTTGGACTAATACTTTCATCTAGTATATTTCAGATAGTTCAACAATGGCGTGGCCTGGACAAGAGGATGTGGAACCCCTTCAAAATGCTAAGGACAAAGATTGGCACAAGCTCAAGACTCTACATTTCTATTTTAGTGATCCAAGATCACATTGAGTCCATAGGAAAAGCCAATACTATTAAAAGGGGATGAGGTGTTGCTTAATGGTCTACTTGCTCAAAGTGCTTAGTGATATGCTCCAAAGCCCTCAACCACTTTCTCAATTCCAGATATGTCCTAAACCTAAAGTCAAACTCGGCCCCGCCGATTTGATCTATCCGGTGCCACCGAGTTCCTTTGACATAGCCACTGCCAGAAACCCTAATCAGTTCGGTCTCACCGATAGGTGTCTCGGTCTCACCGAGATGGCAATGCAAACTCTCTGTTTCCCTTCGTAACATTTCAGTCTTACCGAGATGAGCGATCGGTCTCACCGAGTTCGCCATGCAAACTCTCTGTTGCCTGTTGCAACTATTTCGGTCTCACCGAAATGTGCAATCGGTCACACCGAGTCTGCCTGACCAATTCTCTGTTTGCTCATTGCTGAAATCGGTCTCATCGAGTTCATGCAATCGGTCACACCGAGATGAGGTTTTGCCCTAACCCTAGCACATCGGTCCCACCGAGTTGATCATATCGGTCCCACCGAAAATCCTAACGTTCACATTTTGAATTGAATCGGTCTCACCGAGTTCTTCCATTCGGTCTGACCGAGTTGAGTCAAATGTGTGTAACGGTTAGATTTTGTGTGGAGGCTATATATACCCCTCCACCCCCTTCTCTATTCAAGAGAGAGCCATCAGAACGTGCCTACACTTCCACTACTCATTTTCTGAGAGAGAACCACCTACTCATGTGTTGAGACCAAGACATTCCAATCCAACCACAAGAATCTTGATCTCTAGCCTTCCCCAAGTTGCTTTCCACTCAAATCATCTCTCCACCATAGCCAAATCTGTGAGAGAGAGTTGAGTGTTGGGGAGACTATCATTTGAAGCACAAGAGCAAGGAGTTCATCATCAACACACCATTTATTACCTTTTGGAGAGTGGTGTCTCCTAGATTGGTTCGGCGTCACTTGGGAGCCTCCGACAAGATTGTGGAGTTGAACCAAGGAGTTTGTAAGGGCAAGGAGATCGCCTACTTTGTGAAGATCTACCCGAGTGAGGCAAGTCCTTCGTGGGCGATGGCCATGGTGGGATAGACAAGGTTGCTTCTTCGTGGACCCTTCATGGGTGGAGCCCTCCGTGGACTCGCGCAACCGTTACCCTTCGTGAGTTGAAGTCTTCATCAACATGGATGTACAATAGCACCACCTATCGGAACCACGCCAAAAATCTCCGTGTCTCCAATTGCGTTTGCACACTCCAATCCCATCTCTTTACTTTCTTGCAAATTGCATGCTTTACTTTCCGCTACTCATATACTCTTATCATGCTTGCCTGAAATGTATTGTGAATGCTTAAACTTGTGCTAAAACTCTACCTCAACTTGAAGAACTTAAAATCTGCTACTTTTGCTAGTTGAGTGTCTAATCACCCCCCCCCCCTCTAGACACCTCTTCTCGATCCTTTTAGAGAGAGATCCTTGCATGCGAGGACAAAGCCCAAAACACTCAGAGCCAAAGAGTGTTAGGCATCACTGAAGTCTTTCTGTCCGCATGACTTGAAGACTTGTTACACTTGAGGACTGTGGTTCCTGCAGCCGATTAGGCATCATGTTCTAAGGATCCAAGAGTCATTGTGGATCGCTGGTGAACGGAGTCTATGAAGGTTTGGAAGTCTACCTTGAAGACTTACCAGAGTGATTGGGCGAGGACTGGGTGTCCTTAGCTCAAGGGGAATAAGGTGAAGACGTGGTCTTCTGAGTTCAATCTCAGCCTCCCTAACCAGACGTATAGTTGTCATAGCAACTGGAACTGGTCTACCAAATCCTTCTCTTCACCAAGCTATTGGTTCTATCCCCCACCTCCTTTACATTTCAATTTGTCTTCGTGAAGTCATTGCTTGTTTGTCTGATCTGTTTGACTTCACTGTGCGAAGACTATTACCTATTTGGCTTCATACTGTCTTCCATTCCGATCTGTACTACCTAGCTGCTATTAGTCCTCGTGCTTTCATTACAATGCTTACTTGACTATGGTTTGTCTAGAGTAGTTTATCTTCCGCTGCATATCATATAGGTTCCATTTGATTGTCTGTCTTCAAAGACCTCGTGTTTTGAAGACTTTCTTAAAAATCGCCTATTCACCCCCCTCTAGTCGATAACTAGCACTTTCAATTGGTATCAGAGCAAGGTGCTCCCTTGTTTTGTGTGATTTGGTTTAACCACCTGGAGTTTTAGCTATGTCAACTGCAGGGATAATCAAGGTCTCCGTTGCGTGCCCCGTCTTCGATGGCACTGATTACCCCTACTGGAAGAATAAGATGCGCATGCATCTTGCCATTGACATTGACCTCTGGTATGTCATCAGGACTGGTGTTCCCAAAGTCGGTGAAGGTGTCACCGCTGCTGATGTCAAGCGATTCGCACAACTGGACTCAACCGCCAAGAACATCATCTGTGGTCATCTGACCAAAGGGCAGTATGGCCGTGTGAGTGCTCGGAAAACTGCGAAGCTAGTCTGGGACTGGCTGCCCAAGGTCAACGGAGGTGTCTCAACACGGAGAGACTCAAGGATTGATGTGCGACGCAATCTCTTCAACCGCTTCAAGAGGAATGACAATGAGAATGTCCAGCTCACTTTCGACCGCCTCACTGATATCACAAATGAGCTTCGCGCACTCGGCGCCACTGAGATCACCAAGCATGAAATTGTGAAGAAGCTATTGAGATCACTTGAGAGCTCATTTGACACCTTGGCCCTGATGATTCAAGAATGCCCTAACTTCAAAGATCTCGATCCGTCTGACATACTTGAGAGGCTCAACACACATGAGTTCCAGCTATCTGAGAAGAGAGATATCTATGGCCCCAACTATGGCCGATCCCGTGCTTTGAAGGCAAAAGCTGTTTCCTCATCTGAAGAAGAATCTGACTACAGTTGTGATGATCCTGAAGACATTGGCAAAGATCTAGCAATGCTCGTGAGAAAGTTCCAAAAGTTCTCCAAGAAAAATCGCTTCGAAAAGTCTTCAAGATCCAGCTCCAAGAATGATGAGGCTTCCACTCATGACCACAAGAAGAGAACATGTCACAAATGCAAGATGCCAGGTCACTACATATCTGAATGTCCTCAATGGGACAAGGAAGCCAAGAAAAAGAAGAAGAGCAAAGAATATGACTCCGACGACAAGAAGAAGAAGAAATCTTCAAAGTCTTCGTCAAAGTCTTCTTCAAAGTCTTCCTCACACAAGAAGAGCTCATCTGGCAAGGCTCATGCATTCATTGGCAAGGATATGGATTCAGAGGAGGAGTCTGCTTCTGAGGAGGCAGAGGTGGAGTCTAAGGAGGAGTCTGATTCAGGCGTGGCAAGCCTGGCTCTAGCTTCGGCATTCGTCGCCAAGTCCATCTTCAACACTGAAGACAATGGCCTCGCTGCCGACGCTGAAGCCGATGATGAGGACGACTCTGCTCCGACCTACTGCTTCCTGGCACGAGGTGCCAAGGTAAACCCACGCAATGCTTACTTTCAAACCTTCAGTGAAGATGACTTTGAATGTGAATCCAAACCAAGCTATAAGACTCTTGCTAAAATTGCAACTGAACAACAAACTGCTATGGAACACATTCAAAAATTGCTAGACAAAAGCGATGACATGTTGGATGAGGAAATGAATCGAACTCAGTCCTTAATCGAAGACATAAAAAACCTTCGCGTTAAGTACGAAGAACTTGAAAGTCATCATGAAACCCTCTCAGCCACTCATGAGAAGCTTTCCTATGATTATCTTCAAAGGAGGCAAGATCTCGAGAAACTGAGAGCATCTCATGAAGATCTTCAAAAAGAGAATGATTCACTACTCGCTCAACAGATCAGTTCCGCTCAGGAAGATTTTGTGCCACCATATTTAAAATGCCTTGAGCGTGACAATGTTGTCTCTATTTCTGAATGTTCTACTGCCTCTGACGTTGCAATATCTTCAACTGCTGATGTGGTAACTAACCCCTCTTCTGAGGATACCACTACTATTGCTAATGAGAATGCCAGGTTGAAGACATTGCTTGAAACAGGCATGTACAAAAGCCTCAAAGGGCATCAGACACTATGTGATGTCCTCAAGAAACAGATTCTGAACCGAAACCCTAGGAAAGAGGGTGTTGGTTTCAAGAGGAAAATGAATGCTGACGGTTCTTACTGGAAGCCTTAGCAGTACCCCAAAGCCACATGGGTTGCTGCAAAGGGTCCTTTAGTAGATCCATCTACTTTATCTGGCTTCACTTGTGCTAACCCCATTATCATTGATGAGTCCTTTGACTCCAATTATAAGATGTTCAAGAATCAGAATGGTGAAGTATTTGCCGGGTTTATTGGTACTAACTGCAGGAATGGGCCACCTTTGAAGAAGATCTGGGTTCCTAAGAGTTGTCTCGAGAAACTTCCTGTGAATGTCATCATGACACCACCAGGGAAGAAGACAAACCCCGGACCAAAGGCTTCATATGGCCCAAAGGCTTCATACAGACAGAGGACCTCACAAGGTCACCCTAACGCCAATGTTTTGCAGGGAAATTATCATCAGACTCATGAATATGTGTGTGTTTCTTCTAACCGCTATGTTCACAAATCAAAGAATTTTTCTGCATATTCATTTGAGTACTACTCACCTCCTGCAAAACTATTTGCTAGGGCTCTAAAGCCAAAGTTCTCAGATGCTACACTTAGACTCATTGCTTCTAAGCCACCCCTTAAGATGTGGGTGGTTAAGAAGAATTAACTTCTCTTGCAGGGAAAGGTCTCCAGTCGGAAATCATTGACTTCTGAAGACAATGCTGGGGACCTAAAACATCTTGTGGGACGCAAGATAAAGTGCTAAAATGGTCTAACCATTTATTTCGTCCCTAGGTTTCTTGATGAGCATCCTATCTTACCATCCAAGAATCTTAACTTTGATAGTATGCTTGTACGTCAAATGTTTATGCTTCACAATACTCTTGGTGAAGCCTATCCCGCTAACTGCACTGTAAGGTGCGACTCTGAAAGCTACTGAATGGATTATGGATAGTGGATGCACTAACCACATGACTGGTGATTGAAGTCTTCTCATGGATTCAACCCTATGACCATCTATAAAAAGCCACATCACATTCGTTCACACTGGTAAAAGCAAGGTATTGGGTCTAGGTAGAGTTGCTATCTCAAAGGATTAACACATGGATAAAGTGATGCTTGTTGAATCCCTTGGATACAACTTAATGTCTGTCTCAATGCTTTGTGATCTGAACATGATTGTGATATTTGGAAAATATCGTTGCCTTGTGCTTACGGAAACTAACAAATCTCTAGTCTTCGAAGGCTATCGAAGAGGTGATATGTATATGGTAGATTTCTCCGCAGGACCACAGCTTGCCGTATGTCTTCTAGCAAAAGCTTCAGAGTGTTGGCTTTGGCATCGAAGGCTAGGACATGAGGGCATGAGGAACTTGCACACTCGCATGAAGAAGAAGCATATCACTGGCATCGAGGGCGTCAAGTTCAAGAAGGATCATTTATGTGGTGCTTGTGAAGCCGGGAAGATGATTAGGGCAAAACATCCCTCGAAGACAAGCATGACGACATCACGTCCCTTCGAGCTGTTACACATGGATTTATTTGGCCCTACTCATTACTCTACCCTTACCACCACTGCACATCTTTATGGCTTCGTTATCATTGATGATTATTCGAGATACACTTGGGTGCACATAATTCTCTATAAGACTGAAGTGCAGGATGTCTTCAGAAGATTCGCAAATCGCGCCATGACCAACTATGGCGTCAAGATCAAGCACATCAGGAGTGACAATGGCACGAAATTCAAGAACACTGGCCTCGACACTTATCTTGATACACTGGGCATCACTCATGAGCTCTCTGCTCCATACACACCTCAGCAGAATGGCGTCGTGGAGCGCAAGAACAGGACCCTCATTGAGATGTCTCGTACGATGCTTGATGAGTACAAGACTCCAAGAAAGTTCTGGCCTGAAGCTATTGATACTGCTTGCCATATCATCAATAGAGTTTATCTTCACAAATTCTTCAAGAAGACATCCTATGAACTCCTAACTGGTAAGAAGCCGAACATTAGCTATTTCAAAGTCTTCGGTGCTAGGTGCTGGATCAAGGATCCACATCGCACTTCAAAATTTGCACCGAAAGCACATGAAGGTTTTATGCTTGGTTACGGAAAGGATTCACACACCTACAGAGTCTTCAACCTCTTTCACTATAAAGTGGTTGAAACGGTAGATGTGCGGTTCGATGAGACTAACGGCTCGCAAAGAGAGCACCTGCCAAATGTGCTAGATGAAGCTTCTCCTAGTGAATCTATCAAACTTATGGGTACTGGAGAAATCATACCCACCGAGGAACGGGCTGAAGAGCAAATTGTCATTCCAGCTCCTACTCAACATGAAGACAATGTTGAGCCTGAAGACAATGCTGAAGGCGAAGACAATGATCAGCAAAACCAAAGTCTTCATCCTGTTCATCCTCGGGTGGCGAATGAAGTATAGATTGAGAAGATTCTTGACAGTATCAATGCACCTGGTCCACTTACTCGATCAAGAGCTACGCAACTAGCAAACTTTTGTGGGCACTTTGCATTTGTCTCAATATCTGAACCCAAGAAAGTTGATGAAGCCTTCATGGAACCTGAATGGATTCAAGCTATGCAAGAAGAGCTTCAGTAGTTTGAGCTGAACAATGTCTGGGAACTTGTCAAGCGTCCTGATCCTCGCAAGCACAATATTATTGGCACCAAATGGATCTATTGCAATAAACAAGATGAACATGGACAAGTGGTCAGAATCAAAGCTCATCTCGTTGCTCAAGGTTACACACAAGTGGAGGGGATTGACTTCGATGAAACCTTTGCTCCTGTGGCTAGGCTTGAAGACATTCGCATACTGCTATCCTATGCTAACCACAACAACATTCTTCTGTATCAAATGGATGTGAAGAGTGCCTTCCTCAACGGCAAAATTGAAGAAGAAGTGTATGTAGCCCAACCACCTAGTTTTGAAGATCCAAAGCATCCTGATATGGTCTACAAGCTAACTAAGGCGTTGTATGGCCTCAAACAAGCTCCTCGCGCTTGGTATGACACTCTCAAAGACTTCCTGAAGAGCAAAGGCTTCAAACCTGGTTCTCTAGACCCCACTCTCTTCATGAAGACATATGATGGGGAGCTGTTTGTATGCCAAATCTATGTGGATGACATTATCTTCGGTTGCACTGATAAGAGATACAATGATGAGTTTGGGCATATGATGCAAGAGCAATATCAGATGTCCATGATGGGAGAGCTGAAATTCTTTCTTGGTCTTCAAATCCGCCAACAGAGAAATGGCATCTTCATATCACAAGAAAAATACCTCAAAGATTGCCTGAAGATGTTTGGAATGCAAGACTGCAAAGGGTACACGATGCCAATGCCAACAAAAGGTCAATTGGGCTTCGACGACAATGGTAAAGAGTTCGATCAAAAGGTATACCGCTCCATGATTGGTTCTTTATTGTACTTATGTGCATCTAGGCCAGATATAATGCTTAGCATTTGCATGTGTGCCCGATTCCAAGCGGCACCAAAGGAATCGCATCACCTCGCGGTGAAGCAAATACTTCGATATTTAGCTCACACCCCAACGCTAGGATTATGGTATCCAAAGGGCTCAGAGTTTGATCTACTTGGATTCTCAGATGCTGATTATGCTGGTGACAAGGTTGATCGCAAGTCCACATCAGGCACATGTCACTTTCTTGGACGATCTCTTGTCTGTTGGTCTTCAAAGAAGCAGAACTGTGTATCACTCTCCACTGCTGAATCTGAATACATTGCTGCTGGATCTTGTTGTGCTCAGCTTCTCTGGATGAAGCAAACTCTCAAGGACTATGGCATCAACAAGAATAAGGTGCCCCTCTACTACAACAATGAAAGCGCCATCAAGATTGCTCACAACCCAGTTCAGCACTCGAAGACAAAGCACATTCAGATCCGTCATCACTTTCTCAGAGACCATGTGTTGAAGGAAGACATTGATATCATTCACATCAACACTGAAGAGCAATTGCCAGATATCTTCACAAAGCCCTTGGATGAGAAAAGGTTTTGCAAGCTGCGGTGTGAGCTAAATATCCTAGAATCCTTGAATGTCCTGTGAATGGACACACATCCTAACGCTTATGCATATTGATGACTTAGGTGTGTAACACACAAAGTAACGTATGTCTTCAACTCATGAAGACATACACTCTGAGTGTGAATACATTAAAGAGGAATTTGACTTCGGAGCGCCACGATAATTATGCGCCGTGTCTGGGTCTAATACTTCCTATACGGTGGGTAACACCACCACCAATCTTTCTTGAAGATTTTTGTTTGGCGTCATGTTGCATTATCTTCAAAGTTGGTTTGTCTTCAACATTGCCTTGTCTTCATGATTTATGTTCGCAATGTTCGATTTGGTCTTCTCAGATATATATATATATATATATATATATATATATATATATGTATATATATATATATATATATATGTATATATATATATATATATGTAGATGTGTTATGTCCTTTACAGCATTCACTTATAGCTATGTCTTCAAGTTGCCATTTTCTGCGCTAAGTGAATGTGATCGGACCCTAACCCTTCTGTGCTTATACCTCTAACTCTATCTATCTCTTCATATGCATTCTATTGACACGTATCAATTGTCTTCACTGCATCCTTGTCAGCTAAAGATATAAATACTAAACATTTAAACTGGTTTTACTATCTCTATCCTTTTTGCCTGAATACCGGAGAAACCGGAACGACCACCCGACAATCTAGGCGCGCGTGGGGTCATGGCACAACCTTCAATCTGTTGCATGCTTGCCACGTGTCCTTCAGATGTGAACCGCCAGGGGCACCTGAGTAATTACACTACGCCGTCCCTCTTGCTTATAAATACTCCACCCCTGCGGTCATTATTTCTTCTCCCCTCGCCGTCTCGCTCAAACCCTAGCGCCACTGCTAGCATCAGTCGTCGCCGGAGACGAAGCGCTTCGCTGCCGCGACTTCTTCGACGTTGTCTTCACACCGGCCGCGGACATCTTCTCCCCCGCCGCCGCTGTAGGTGTCTTCCGCCGCTAAGTTAGGGCGCGGGAGATTGGACTGCTCGGCCTCCATCCTTCTCGTCTAGCAGTTCTTCGTTCGGTAAATAAGAACTCACTTTTTTACCGTTTATTTGATCCGTTGAAGTATCCATATCCTCCAAAAGATGTTTTTACACTTCCAAATCTGGATCCTGTCTATTGTGAATCTCATAATCTGCAAAGAACTTTCACTTATGAATGCTTCACATCTAGTTTGATTCCTCACTTGTGCTTATTTTTGGATTCGTACAAATCTGGAACCAACTTACATCTATAAGTGAATGTCTTCGCGCTATGAGGTCATTGTCTTCAAACTGATTTATCTTCAAAATCTCTTGAGAATGCATATGACCTCTTCCCCTTCCCTCGCATCTCTAATGTTGTCACAGGTACATGTCCGTGGGAGAGTCCCTTGGTTCTCATAGTTTGCATTCATTTGCAGAGTTTTTACAGCATCATATTGAATCACCTGAAGCTAGTTCTTGTCTGACCAGCCGTCTGAAGCAAAACACTGTTGTGAAGCCATTCAGTTTGAAGCCTATGGCTGGTGGAAAATCTGCAAAGAAGGGCGGCCCACAGCGCCGTGACAACACTGCCAGAGACCTGCCTCCAGATCTCTATGAAATGTACAAGTCTGATCCAGATGAAACCTATGGTGAACGCAAGTCAAGAGTCCAATGGATTCGAAGATATTGGGTAGAAGAATGGTTTCTGTATCATTATGTGACTTCTGAGTATGCGGACAAGAACGCTGTGAGGCCACCATGGGCCGATATCATTTACAAGAAGCTTCA
Source organism: Thinopyrum elongatum (assembly GCA_011799875.1). Classification (NCBI taxonomy): domain Eukaryota; kingdom Viridiplantae; phylum Streptophyta; class Magnoliopsida; order Poales; family Poaceae; genus Thinopyrum; species Thinopyrum elongatum. The sequence continues at coordinate 548,331,087 of CM022298.1, read as the reverse complement.
ACCCAAGACCAAGGCTGAAGCCATTGCCAAAGGCTTCTTTCCTTGCATGGTCAGAGGCCCAATGCCTGAGAATGCCAACCCATCAAGTCTTAGATGGTGTCGAGAAGATGATCTCTTTGAAGAGAATTACAAGTACGCCAAGACCTCAGTTGTCCAGAACAAGAAGGACTTCGGGATTGACTTCAACCCGGGTCCAGCTCGACCAAGGCCCAATGGCAGCCGTGAAGTTGAACAGAATCTCATTGGCCCTTTCAACAGCCTTGATGGGCTTCTCACACATATCGCTGAGCAAAGGGCCAGTGTTGAAGAAGTTGCTGAGGAAGAGGAACATGCTGAAGTTCCAGAACCCCCGAAGCCAGTGAAGAAAGCAAAGGCTTCAAAATCTTCTGCTACACCAAAAGCTTCAAGAGTGAAGCCACTGAAGTCTGCACCTCCTGAATCCAGTGTGCAGTTTGAAGACCTGTCTCGCACCTCCAAGAAGCCCAAGAAGATCTCAGGGCGAGCTCTTACTCCGGCAAGCATTCCTCGCAATGATGAAGATATTATCGATCTATCTAGCGATGAGGATATTGATGATGATGCCCTTGAGATGATGATCAAGAGAAAATAGGAAGCCGAAATCTTCAATGATCTGCCTCTGTTTGATGCTGACATTCTCAACAACTTCATTGGTGACTGGTTTGAAGATACCTCTCTTACCATCGATGATTTGCGGCTTTCGATTGGCATCAGCGTGACATTTCATGGCTACATTGCCAAGGAGCTGGCCATTGCTCAAAAGGTCATTGAGCAGAAAAACAAGATTGACCATGAAAAGGCTGTCTTCAAGAAGCACATGGCTAAGCTGAGTGTCACAGATGTTCAGAACTTCAAGAAAATGATGGCTGACCTCAAGGCTGAGTTTCAAAAGCGTCGTGATGTAGCTAAAGGCTCCAGAGAGCGTCTCAAGCACTATGCTGCAAAGTGCGTTCAGGCTCATAATGAAGCTCTGAAAAGGAAAGCACTTGGGCATCCTAGCATTGACCCCAAGCTGGCTGCTAAGAAGAAGAAGCCAGCTGCAGCTGAAGCTGAAGCTCCAAGGAAGGAAAGACCAAGCATTGTCTTCCCTACCAGCATGACTGGCTCGAAGCCAAAGTTCCCATCTGCTGCTTCTGAAAAGAAGAAGACAAAGCAGGCTGAGGCTGAGGCCAAGAAGCAAAAGCATAATGAAGCCTCTGATGTTGCTCCCTCCAAGAAGAAGCTAAAGACTAAGCCCTCAAAGTCTTCAAGAAAGGACCAAACTGCACCACCAGAGCCGCTGTTTGTTGAACCCATCTCTGTTGCCTTACCTGCCTCCTTCAACCGCGAGTGCTGCCTAGTAGTCCATGAGCCTGCTACCACAGAGGCTCATGAGTCTGAAGATATTCCAGCTGCCAACACCATCGCAGCTGAAGACATTGGTCGTGAAGACAATGTAGTTGATGATGAAGTCCTTCCTCAGTTCCCCCAGATCATGCCCAAGCCGGTATCATCGCCTGCTCCCATGAGCAGTGAACAGATTAGCATTGGCGGTCCCACGATGCCAATCACACAAGATGATTTCTGGGAAGAGCACCACCCCAACACTTCACTCCACGAGGTCATTCCTCGCACTCCACCAGCTCTAGTCACTACTCCTGTGATTGAGACTCCGCAAGACACTCCTGAAGACATGGAGAAGACCACTCCCTCACCACAGGCGTCGCCATCTTTCCGAAGGCTTCGCAGAGGCCCACGGTCTCCATGTCGAGCATTCCTGAAGAGGATGTGCAAGCCACAAGCTCAGTAGCATGTCAAGTGTTCCCTGAAGCCATCCCTACAGCAACTGCTCAAGAATCTGAAGCCAAAGAGGCTGAAGACATTCCGGCTGCATCAGCCGAAGACAAAGAAGAAGAACAAGTTGTTATTCCCCCCACAGTTGAAACAAGAGAGAATGAAGAAGTGATTGTGCCAGACCCCCCAATTCCTGAAGCCACTGAAGCCACGGCAAATGAGGCTGCCGATACCACCACTGATGTAGCCAATGACATTGTCATGGCTGACGACAATATGCAGCTCGAAGCCAATGATGCCACTGAAGACACTCAGCCATCCACCTCGGATGTGGCTGCTGCTCCTCCTGTACCTCACACTATGGAATGAGCGTTCTATCGTGGTGAGCTTGTAACTGTCAAGTGGCCAATCATGACACCATCGGCTGCTCCTGGTCCTCAGTATGATTATCATGTGGAGCAAAGGCCTCAGACGCAGAAGCCAAAGCCCAGGCTGCCAAGGCTTCCCAGTGCCGTTACCACACAAGGCTCCTTCAGTGTGCTCAGCTTCAGAGAGCACAACACATTCTTTGACAAGGCCAAGAATCCATACAAGAAGCCAAAGATCTCTTCTGACAGGTTCTGGAGCCACCAGCAACAAAGCTATTACTCATGCATCTTGTACAACCAGGACAGGATCTTCCCCCACAAGCGCATGTGCTGCGATGCCATTGCTGGACTCCCCTGCCTTGAGGAAGCTCCTGACTGCTTTCGTGAAGTTGGCTTGCTCCCTTTTGTCGTCGACAAGGAGCATTGGAATGAAGAACTTCTGCTGCAATTCTATGCCACTCTCCATATATCAGGCTACAACAGGGATCCAAAGACATGGGTCCTCGAGTGGATGTCAGGTGATGTACATCATGAAGCCAAAGCTCAAGATATCATCGAGCTAACTTCCCTGCCCACTCCTGGTGATCTATATGAGCCAGGTTGTCAGCGCTATGAACAAGAATTGCAGAGCATCTTCCAGAAGCCTGAACCCAACATGAGCCAAATGCTCAGCATGATGAAGCCATTGCTAGTTGATGCTGAATACCCCAAGGAATTCTATGTAAATAACCTCGAGTACCTGCCCCGCACTATCTATCATATACTGAGGCATACTCTATGGCCAATTAAGGGGCATTCTCCTCACGCCAAGATTGAAGGCACTATGAAGACATTGGTCTTCTACATCATCAATGGCATCAGGTTCAATACTCAAGACTTCTTCATCCGTCAGTTGGCAGCTTCAGGCATCGATCTGTTTGGCCTCAAGTTCTATGCTCCATGGGTCATGCGGCTGATTAAGCTTCATTCCACCATCAACTATCAAGCTTCAGCGCACAACCATGTTGTCTTTCTACCTGAAGTGGATATGTCTTATGAAGCCATATATCCAGAGCCTGCCAAGAAGTCTGTTCATGAAGACAATGCTGCCTTCCAAAGCTTCACTCAACCACTTGAAGGCGTTCATGTGCCTAATCGTCCTGGTGCTGGTGGTCCTCTTGCTGGTCAGCTTCGGCTGCCGCATCGTGCCAATACTGATGCTATAGCAAGCACAGTTACCCAAAGGCCTCAGAAGCGTGCTCGTGTGCTGAATGACCGAGAGCTTCTTGTTTCACTTCATCAAAAGCAGGATAGGCATCATGACTGGATGAAGCGCCAGATGCAGAGTCTCCTTGTTGATGTCAATCGCATCCGCAATCTAGCCACCAAGAACTCTTTTGTTGCTCATGAAGCTTATCGGCGTGCCTGGAAGAGCCTCACAATGCTTTGTTCTGAAGACGATCTTCAAGCAGATGGCTTCACTGAACGCTTCAAGTTTGACTCCAGGCCTCCACAATCTGCAAGTTGGCGTCGAACACCTTCAATTGAAGATTCTGAATACTCATCTTCGGCTCCCACTGTTGTTGCTTGAGTCATCGATGAGGAGGACGACGCCACTTCACCAGCAATGGCTTCACTGCATCAGGATTCTACCTCAGGCCCTTCTGCACCGCCCAACTCCAACGTCGACCCAGCCGCCCCAACATCTTCACCAACACCTCAGGGGAACGTTTAGACACTCTATGTCTTCACTCCTTTTTGGTCATTCCTGACAGAAGGGGGAGAAGCTTATGAGTTGATAGTCTTCAAGCGGGTCTATATGGGTCAGGTGCTTATTTTTGTTGTTGTTAAATTTTGCAACTCTCGTTCTTGAACTTGTTATTTTTGAGTTGTAACACTTAAAACTTGATGGTCGTCTGCCACTTTTGCTGCTACCTTTTATTGCGATGATAAATTCCGCATTCTGCAGACGCCCATTTCTCATTGTGCATGTCATTATCTTCACTACATTTTTGTATGCATGATGAATTGTCTTCATGAATTTAAAGGAGGTCTCCACAAAGCAGAACCTGCCATGTGCATTTGCATTCAAAGGCAAATTACTAATATGCACATCTTCGGGGGGAGCCCTTTTAATTTCATGAAGCCAATGACCGCGTTCTTTAACTTCACATATCTTTATCTCCGTTGAAAACATCAACCAGTTTGTCATCAATCACCAAAAAGGGGGAGATTGTAAGTGCATCTAGTGCCACCCCTAGTTGGTTTTGGAGTATTGACGACAAACATGGTTGAGGGACTAAAGTGTTTGTGAGAATTGCAGGATAACACAGGTAGAAGTCCCTCATTGATTCGGCTTACCTACCAGAGATGACCCCTAAAGATGTATGAAGACATTGAAGACAATGGTGGTTCGTGAAGACATTCACGTTGAAGATAACGACATGTGAAGACATTCACTTGAAGACTATGGAGTGCGAAGACATAGTTTTTTTCATAGCTTCCTTTTCTTCTTTATTGTGTCATAGGAACCACCGTACTATTAAGTGGGGTCCAAGTGAACAAAGTCAGAAGACTGATGTGATGCTCAACCCAAATCCTATGTCTTCGAGTGAAGACAATGAGAGCAAATCTTATCCAGAGTTGGATGAGTCGGCTTTACTTGTAGCCCAAGCCAAGCTGCCGCGTGTGTTTGAAATCCGACCGTTGGACACGTGTCAGTTCCTTAGTGACTCAGGGTCATTTCGGACATATCATGTCGGGTTGCCTCCTGGCTATAAATAGCCCACCCCCTACACCATAAATTAGTGGCTGCTTAGAGTAAGTGCACGGCTTTTGTCGTTTGCGAGCAACCCACCTCCGAAGCCTTTGAGAGAGAGAGAGATCCTTGCGAGGACAAAGCCCAAAACACCCAGAGCCAAAGAGTGTTAGGCATCACTGAAGTCTTTGTGTCCGCGTGACTTGAAGACTTGTTACACTTGAGGACTGTGTATCCTCCAGCCGGTTAGGCGTCACGTTCTGAGGATCCAAGAGTCATTGTGGATCGCCGGTGAACGGAGTTTGTGAAGGTTTGGAAGTCTACCTTGAAGACTTATGATACGTCTCCATCGTATCTATAATTTTTGATTGTTTCATGCCAATATTATACAACTTTCACATATTTTTGGCAACTTTTTATATGATTTATTGGACTAACCTATTGATCCAGTGCCCAGTGCCAGTTCCTGTTTGTTGCATGTTTTTTGTTTCGCAGAAAATCCATATCAAAAAAAGTCCAAACGCACTAAAAACTTATGGAGAATTATTTTGGAATATTTATGATTTTTGGGAGGTGGAATCAACGCAAACGGGGGCCCACAATGACCACAACCCACCAGGGCGCGCCGGGCACCCCCTGGCGCGCCTAGGTATCTTGTGCCCTCCTCGAACATCGGTTGGGGCCCTTCTTCTGGCGCAAGAAAGATAATTTATGGAAAAAAATCGTGTAAAAATTTCAGCACAATCGGAGTTACGGATCTCCGGGGATTTAAGAAACGGTGAAGGGCCAGATCTGGGGAACGCAAAACAGAAGAGAACAGAGAGAGAGAGATCCAATATCGGAGGGGCTCCCGCCCCTCCACTGCCATGGAGGCCATGGACCAGAGGGGGAACTCTCCTCCCATCTAGGGGGGAGTCCAAGGAAGAAGAAGAAGGAGGGGGGCTCTCTCCCCCTCTCTCCCGGTGGCGCCGGAGTGCCGCCGGGGCTAGGATCGTGACGGCGATCTACATCAACAATCTTGCTACCGTCAACACCAACTATCTCCCCCTCTATGCAGCGGTGTAACATCCCTTCTCCCCGCTGTAATCTCTACTTAAACATGGTGCTCAACTCCATATATTAGTTTCCAATGATCTATGGTTATCCTATGATGTTTGAGTAGATCCGTTTTGTCCTATGGGTTAATCGTGATCTTGGTTGGTATGAGTGTATATTTTATTTATGGTGCTGTCCTACGGTGCCCTCCGTCTCACGCAAACATGAGGGATCCTCGCTGTAGGGTGTTGCAATATGTTCATGGTTTGCTTATTGTCGGTGTTGCGGGGGTGACAGCAGGCTAAACGCGGATAAGTGGGTTATGGCGTATGGGAGTAAAGAGGACTTGATACTTAATGCTATGGTTGGGTTTCACGACCTTAATGATCTTTAGTAGTTGCGGATGCTTGCTAGAGTTCCAATCATAAGTGCATATGATCCAAGTAGATAAAGTATGTTAGCTCATGCCTCTCCCTCATGTAAAATTGCAAGAATGATTACCGGTACTTGTTATCGATTGCCTAGGGACAAATGACTTTCTTGTTAACAAAAGCTATCTACTTTTATTACCTTGCAATTTATTCGTAGTTTTATTCTCACAAAGTAATCATAGTTTTATTCTTGCAAAATAGTTTCATACTTGTTTTAGGTAAAGCAAACGTCAAGTGTGCGTAGAGTTGTATCGGTGGTCGATAGAACTTGATGGAATATTTGTTCTGCCTTTAGCTCCTCGTTGGGTTTGACACTCTTATTTATCGAAGAAGGCTACAAATGATACCCTATACTTGTGGGTTATCAAGACCTTTTTCTGGCGCCGTTGCTGGGGAGCAATAGCGTGGGGTGAATATTCTCGTGTGTGCTTGTTTGCTTTATCACTAAGTAGTTTTTATTTTCTGTTCTAAGTTGTTCTCTATCTTTAGTTATGGAAATGGAACATGAAACACCAAAAAAATTAGTTATACTTGTTACTCATGGAGATGGGGAACCTCCTAAAACCCTCGATTCTCGTTATGTGAAAAATATTATGCACTACTTTGATAATCCTGAGAAAACCCCGTTCAACTTGATAATGGGAGACACGTTGGATCAACGTGAATACTTTAGGGATTATCGCTTGACACAAAAAGGGAAACTGTTATGGAATCAAATTGATATGTTGCATTGGTATGCTTGGAATTTATGTCAGAGATATGATTTTACTTGTTGCTCTAGGATGAATGCTCCACATCTTCCCTTTTCATGCAAATTTAATGATAATGAAACCTTAGCTTCTTATGCTAATGGTAGATATGATTACTATGATGTGGAACGAATAGAAGAATTTGTTGCTTTTAAGGGTGCTTATGAAATTGAATCTTTGTTTGAAAAGTATGAAGCTTTTGATGATGATGTTTATAGACCTGAAAATTTTGCCATCCTTAAATATTGCTATGAAAATTATAAATACAATTCCGATATTGATATATTTATTGAGAAAGTCTCCGCTGTCCAAGAAGAGACTAATATTTTGCAGGAGTCTATGGAAGAAGAAATTGATGAAACTGTGAGCTCATTGGATGAAAAAGATGATGAGGAGAGCGAAGAACAAAAGGAGGAAGAGCGGATTAGCTACCCGTGCACACCTTCTAATGAGAGTAACTCTTCAACTCATACATTGTTTAATTTCCCTTCGTTCTTACCGAAGGATGAATGTTATGATAATTGTTATGATCCCGTTGATTCATTTGAAATATCCCTTTTTGATGAACTTGATGCTTGCTATGTCTGTGGCCAAGATACTAATATGAACTATGCTTATGGAGATGAACTTGCTATAGTTCCTTATGTTAAGAATGAAATTGTTGCTATTGCACCCACACATGATAGTCCTATTATCTTTTTGAATTCTCCCAACTACACTATATCGGAGAAGTTTGCTCTTGTTAAGGATTATATTGATGGGTTGCCTTTTACCGTTGCACATGATGATTTTGATGAATATAATATGCATGTTATTGCTGCTCCTACTTGCAATTATTATGAGAGAGGAACTATATCTCCACCTCTCTATGTTTCCAACACAAAAAAATTGCAAGAAACTGCTTATGCTATGTATTGGCCTTTACTTGATGTGCATGAATTGTTCTTGTATGACATGCCGATGTATAGGAAGAGAGTTAGACTTCGTCATTGCATGATATATGTTGCTTTGTGCTCACTACTAAATGCCAAATCATTGTTAATTAAAATTGGCTTTGATATACCTTGGGATCCGGGTGGATCCATTACTTGAGCACTTTATGCCTAGCTTAATGGCTTTAAAGAAAGCGCTGCCAGGGAGACAACCCGGAAGTTTTAGAGAGTCATTTATTTCTGTTGGGTGCTTTTATAAAGTTTAAAACAAAAAAATATATAGGGGAACTTAAAACTTCACAAAAAGAAAAGTGAAAGTGAGAGGGACGAGCATTGTGAAAGTGGGAGCTAGCCTTGAACTTTGTTCATGCCCATGGAAACTTTGTGAATCTTAATTACAGAAACTTTTCAACAAAAATAATTATCCCCTTGTAAAAATCCATTGTATTATAAAAATAATGTGCCAAGATTTGCCTTTAGGATGATTAGATTGCTTGTTGGTATGTGCGGTGCAAAAACAGAAACTGTGGCTGTAGTGCGTGATTTTACTTTTTTTACTGGAATGTCTAAAGTTTCTGAAACTTTTTGCATAGTCTTGCTATACAATTTTTTTATTTTTTCCTAATGTTTCAGAATTTTTGGAGTACCAGAAGTATGGTAGGTGTTCAGATTGCTACAGACTGTTCTGTTTAGGACAGATTCTGTTTTTGATGCATTGTTTTGCTTGTTTTGATGAAACTATCGATTTTTATCGGTGGTATAAGCCATTGAAAAGTTATAATACAGTAGCTACAATGAAAAAATAAAATATGAATTGGTTTGAAACAGTACTTAGAGTAGTGATTTGCATTATTATACTAACGGATCTTACCGAGGTTTCTGTTGAGTTTTGTGTGGATGAAGTGATCAAAGATCGAGGAGGTCCCAATATGAGAAGAAGGAGGAGAGGCAAGAGCTCAAGCTTGTGGATGCCCAAGGCACCCCAAGTAAATATTCAAGGAGACTCAAGCGTCTAAGCTTTGGGATGCCCCGGAAGGCATCCCATCTTTCTTCAACAAGTATCGGTATGTTTTCATCTTCGTTTCGTTCATGTGATATGTGTGAATCTTGGAGCGTATTTTGTGTTTATTTTTCATTTTTATTTTATGCACCATGCTGGTATGAGATAGTCCATGGTCGATTTATAGAATGCTCATTGCACTTCACTTATATCTTTTGAGTTTGGCTTTATAGAATGCTTCATGTGCTTCACTTATATCATTTGAAGTTTGGATTGCCTGTTTCTCTTCACATAGAAAACAGTTATTTGTAGAATGCTCTTTTGCTTCACTTATACTTATTAGAGCATGGTCTTTTGTAGAAAGAATTAAACTCTCTTGCTTCACTTATACCTATTTAGAGAGTCAACAGGAATTGGTCAATTGCATGGTTAGTCATAAAATCCTACATAAAACTTATGGATCACTGAATATGATATGTTTGATTCCTTGCAATAGTTTTGCGATATAGAGATGGTAATATGTGGGAGGTACTAGTAAATGGTTGTGGTTAGTAGGAATATTGGTGTTAAGGTTTGTGATTCCCGAAGCATGCACGTATAGTCTCTCGTTATGATATGAAGTTGGAGCATGATTTATTATTGATTGTCTTCCTTATGAGTGGCGGTCGGGGACGAGCGATGGTCTTTTCCTACCAATCTATCCCCCTAGGGGCATGCGTAGTAGTACTTTGCTTCGAGGGCTAATAAACTTTTGCAATAAGTATATGAGTTCTTTATGACTAATGTGAGTCCATGGATTATACGCACTCTTACCTTTCCGCAGTTTGCTAGCCTCTACGGTACCGTGCATTGCCCTTTCTCACCTCGAGAGTCGGTGCAAACTTCGCCGGTGCATCCAAACCCCGTGATATGATACGCTCTATCACACATAAGCCTTATTATATCTTCCTCAAAACAGCCACCATACCTACCTATTATGGCCTTTCCATAGCCATTCTGAGATATATTGTCATGCAACTTCCACCGCTTCCGTTTTGATGACTTGAGCATTCATTGTCATATTGCTTTGCATGATCATAAGATAGCTAGCATGATATTTCCATGGCTTGTCCATTTTTTGATATCGTTGTTATGCTAGATCATTGCACATCCTGGTACATTGCCAAAGGCATTCATATAGAGTCATATTTTGTTATAGGTATCGAGTTGTAATTTTTATTTCTTTTGAGTTATAAGTAAATAGAAGTGTGACGATCATCATTATTCATTATTAGAGCATGTCCCAGTGAGGAAAGGATGATGGAGACTATGATTCCCCCATAAGTCGGGATGAGACTCCGGACAATGAGAGAGAGAAAAAGGAAAAAGAAAAAAAGGAAGAAAAAAGAAAACAAAAAGAAAAAAAGAGAGAAGGGGCATTGCTACTATCTTTTACCACACTTGTGCTTCAAAGTAGCACCATGTTTTTCATATAGAGAGTCTCCTATGTAGTCACTTTCATATACTAGTGGAAATTTTTCATTATAGAACTTGGCTTGTATATTCCGATGATGGGCTTCCTGAAATGCCCGAGGTCTTCATGAGCAAGCAAGTTGGATGCACACCCACTTAGTTTTCATATTGAGCTTTCATACACTTATAGCTCTTAGTGCATCCGTTGCATGGCAATCCCTACTCCTCGCATTGGTATCAATTGATGGGCATCTCCATAGCCCGTTGGTTAGCCGCGTCGATGCGAGACTTTCTTACTTTTTTGTCTTCTCAATATTTACCCCTATCATCATACTCTATTCCACCTATAATGCTATATCCATGGCTTGCGCTCATGTATTGTTTGAGGGTGAAAAAGCTGAAGCGCATTAAAAAGTATGAACCAATTGTTCGGCTTGTCATCGGGGTTGTGCATGATAAATACTTTGTGTCAAGAAGACAGAGCATGGCAAGATTATATGATTTTGTAGGGATAGCTTTCTTCAGCGTCGATATTTTGAAAGACACGATTGTTTGTTGGGATGCCTGAGTATTGATGTCTTTATGTCAAATTATAGACTATTGCTTTGAATCACTTATGTCTTAATATTCATGCCATGATTAGATATATGATCAAGTTTATGCTAGGTAGCATTCCACATCAAAAATAATCTTTTTTTTATCATTTACCTACTCGAGGACGAGCAGGAATTAAGCTTGGGGATGCTGATACGTCTCCATCGTATCTATAATTTTTTATTGTTTCATGTCAATATTATACAACTTTCACATATTTTTGGCAACTTTTTATATGATTTATTGGACTAACCTATTGATCCAGTGCCCAGTGCCAGTTCCTGTTTGTTGCATGTTTTTTGTTTCGCAGAAAATCCATATCAAACGAAGTCCAAACACGCTAAAAACTTATGGAGAATTATTTTGGAATATTTATGATTTTTGGGAGGTGGAATCAACGCAAATGGGGGCCCAGAGTGACCACAACCCACCAGGGCGCGCCGGGCACCCCCTGGCGCGCCCAGGTATCTTGTGCCCTCCTCGAACGTCGGTTGGGGCCCTTCTTCTGGCTCAAGAAAGATAATTTATGGGAAAAAATCGTGTAAAAATTTCAGCGCAATCGGAGTTACGGATCTCCAGGAATTTAAGAAACGGTGAAGGGCCAGATCTGGGGAACCCGAAACAGAAGAGAACAGAGAGGGAAATCCAATCTCGGAGGGACTCCCGCCCCTCCGCCGCCATGGAGGCCATGGACCAGAGGGGGAACTCTCCTCCCATCTAGGGGGGAGGCCAAGGAAGAAGAAGAAGAAGGAGGAGGGGGCTCTCTCCCCCTCTCTCCCGGTGGCGTCGGAGTGCCGCCGGGGCTAGGATCGTGACGGCGATCTACATCAACAATCTTGCTACCGTCAACACCAACTATCTCCCCCTCTATGCAGCGGTGTAACATCCCTTCTCCCTGCTGTAATCTCTACTTAAACATGGTGCTCAACTCCATATATTAGTTCCCAATGATCTATGGTTATCCTATGATATTTGAGTAGATCCGTTTTGTCCTATGGGTTAATCGTGATCTTGGTTGGTATGATTATATATTTTATTTATGGTGCTGTCCTACGGTGCCCTCCGTCTCACGCAAACGTGAGGGGTCCTCGCTGTAGGGTGTTGCAATATGTTCATGGTTTGCTTATTGTCGGTGTTGCGGGGGTGACAGCAGGCTAAACGCGGATATGTGGGTTATGGCGTATGGGAGTAAAGAGGACTTGATACTTAATGCTATGGTTGGGTTTCACGACATTAATGATCTTTAGTAGTTGCGGATGCTTACTAGAGTTCCAATTATAAGTGCATATGATCCAAGTAGAGAAAGTATGTTAGCTCATGCATCTCCCTCATGTAAAATTGCAAGAATGATTACCGGTACTTGTTATCGATTGCCTAGAGACAAATGACTTTCTTGTTGACAAAAGCTATCTACTTTTATTACCTTGCAATTTATTCGTAGTTTTATTCTCGCAAAGTACTCGTAGTTTTATTCTTGCAAAATAGTTTCATACTTGTTTTAGGTAAAGCAAACGTCAAGTGTGCGTAGAGTTGTATCGGTGGTCGATAGAACTTGAGGGAATATTTGTTCTGCCTTTAGCTCCTCGTTGGGTTCGACACTCTTATTTATCAAAGAAGGCTACAAACGATCCCCTATACTTGTGGATTATCAACTTAACAGAGTGATTGGGCGAGGACTGGGTGTCCTTAGCTCAAGGGGGATAAGGTGAAGACGTGGTCTTCTGAGTTCGATCTCAGCCTCCCTAACCAGATGTACAGTTATCACAGCAACTGAAACTGATCTACCAAATTCTTGTCTTCACCAAGCTACTGGTTCTATCCCCCATCTCCTTTACATTTCAGTTTGTCTTCGTGAAGTCATTGCTTGTTTGCCTGATCTGTTTGACTTCACTGTGCGAAGACTATTATCTGTTTGATTTCATACTGTCTTCCATTCCGATCTGTACTACCTAGCTGCTATTAGTCCTCGTGCTTTCATTACAATGCTTACTTGACTATGGTCTGTCTAGAGTAGTTTATCTTCCGCTGCATATCATATAGGTTCCATTTGATTGTCTGTCTTCAAAGACCTCGTGTTTTGAAGACTTTCATAAAAATCGCCTATTCACCCCCCCCCCCCTCTAGTCGACAACTAGCACTTTCAGGAGCGCGCGCTCCTGCCACCGGAAAAAATATTTCAAAATGTGAAAAAATTCCAAACAAAAAATTTGGCACATACATCTAAACATTATATGTGTGCACGTCAAATTTCGGAGAAAACTGACATTTTTGTGGCTTGTATAAAAAAGACAAAAGGATGTCTTGTGAAAAGCACTTTTTAACACCGGATTTTGTCTTTTTCACACGCGACACATAACTTGTCGGTTTTTCGCAAAACGACTTTGTAGGCATGTACAATATCGAGATGTACACGCCAAATTTCTGTTTGGAATTTTTTGACATTTCAAAATACTTTTAAAAGACATTTTAAAAATCAGGAGCGCGCGCTCCCGTGTGCCAAAACGCCACTCTCATGATGTAGCTTCTACCGTTTAATTGAAGGGTACTTTTCTGTAGAGAGAGAGAAGCCCAAATAAGAGTGAGGCGTTTTATAGGATGGGTCCAGAGCCTGTTTTTTTTTAAGAATGAACAAATGTTTATCTTTAATAATTTCTATAAATACGTATACATGTTCTCTAAGTGTCTGTAAAGTTTCATTAAATAATATGAATATTTGCAGGATACACAAAAAGGACAAAAATCTGGCCAAGATATAATAAAAAATGTTTGATCTATGTATTTGTCTTTTTGTGTACATGAAAATTTATAGGTCTATACTGCACATATATGCTTATGTATATGCTTTTTCAGATATTTTGGGGTGCAGAAATGCATTTCCAATTACCAAAAATGGGCTCCATAGATTCCAGATTTTTCAGATATTTTGGGGGTGCAGAAATGTATTTCCGATTACATAAAATGGGCTCCATAGAATCCGGACACCAAATTTAGTTTCGGGCCCAAATAATTGTCAATTGAGTCGAACGTACAGCACGAAATAGGGGGGAGCTCCTAAAGGGGAGTTCCTATATGACGCGTTCTGCGTCAAAATGCTGCCCTTACGCACTGGCACGTCGTCGCGGTGCGCCGATTGGGCCGGCCCATTGCAGTGCGCCGAAAATAGCAGGTGAAAAATTGCAAAAAAATATAGGGCGCGATGGATGAGAATCGAACACAGGACTACCGACTTGTGCGTGCACGCTAGTAGCCACTACGACGGAGGGGCTCCGTTGACCAATATACAGCGGAAGACTATAAGAGCTAAAGAAAGTATAAGACTTAACACTGTTTGAAAAAATCCTTTATGATTTTCCAAATTTAATTAAATTTTGAATGTACGATTTTGTTTTGACAAGAGCATACAATTTTATGATATCACGAACAAATTTTGAATTTCCGAAATGTTTTTTGAAAACATGAACATTTTCAGAATTTGTGAACAATTTTCTAAAGCAAGAACATTTTTTAAAATTTGAGAACAAAGTTTGAAACGGAGAACAATTTTGAAAAACCTGTACAAATATGGAAGCACAAACATTTTTTGAAAACATGAACATTTTCAGAATTTGTGAACAATTTTCTAAAGCAAGAACATTTTTTAAATTTTGAGAACAAATTTTGAAACGGAGAACATTTTCGAATATCCTGAACAAATATGGAAGCACAAACATTTTTTGAAAACATCAACATTTTCAGAATTTGTGAACAATTTCTAAAGCAAGTACATTTTTTAAAATTTGACAACAAATTTTGAAACGGAGAACAATTTCGAAAATTCTGAAAAAATATGGAAGCACAAACATTTTTTGAATACGTGAAAAAAAATTGAAATCCAGAAACTTTTTTGAAATCTTTGAACAAATTTTGTAAAACACGAACATTTTTTTACGGACAAAGCAGTCTTTTATTTGAAAATATCCTAGCATTTGTTGGAAAGGCAAAAAATTTCGAATATTTTGACCATTTTTTATTTTACATTTTTGAACATTTTTTTCAAAAATGCGATTTTTTTAAAAAATTGAGAATAATTAAACTTCCGAATAATTTTTGAAAATGTGAACAAATTTTAAACATTTTTATGAAAAAAGCAGAACAAAAGAAAAAATAAATGGAGAAACAAAAAAGGAAAAACAAAGAAAAGGAAACAGAACAATGAAAAAAGAAAAAACAGGAAAAAAGAAAACAAAAAAACAGAACAAGAAAAATAAACGGTTCAGGAACCTTCTAGAAGTTTCCCAAAACCAGAAAAAAACAGGCTGGAAACCTCTAGAAGGTTCCCAAAACCGGGGACGATGAAAGCTTAAACGGGCTGGCCCAGTCTAACGGTCACTCAGTCTCCCCTGTGCGAAACCTCGACAGTATGACGCAACGTGCGTCCAATAGGAAATTCCCTCCTAAAGGGCCCTTTATGCGCCGGTTGAAGCAACGGGCGCTCACTGCTGCACCCAGGTGGGCCGGCCCACAAACACACAACACTGCAAACGCGAGCAAAAATCAAAACAGGAAAATATGGTCATGCTGAGGAATCGAACTCGTGCACTGACCTGCAGGCTGCAGTACATGGTTGGCTAACCACTAGAACAACTCGGCACTTGCGAAATATAGTAGCGCGACAGTATATAAGTACAAAAACTGTACCCATGCTATTTATTGCACGTGCATTGCCAAGTAATTTTTGAATTATTTTAAAAAATTAGAAAACATGATTTCTTTTGAAAAATACGTGAACAAAATTCGAAAGTCCACAGATTTAAAACAATCATGAATTAGAAAAAAGTTCATGTATTCAAAAAAGTTCACGAATTCAAAAAAAGTTCATTAAAATTGAAAAAGTTCATCGATTTTGAAAATAGTTCATCGGTTCTCAAAAAAAGTTCGCCGATTTTCAAAAAAAGTTCATCACTTTTCAAAAAGAGTTCATCGATATTCAAAAATTTAAAAAAAAATCTAAAAATAGTTCATCAATTTTGAAAAAAGGTTATCGAATTCAGAAAAAGTTCATCAGATTCAAAAATAGTTCATCGAATTGGAAAAAAGTTCATCGATTTTAAAAAAATGTTTATTGAATTTGAAATAAAGTTCATCGATTTTGGAAAAAGTTCATCTAATTTGAAAAAGGTTCATGGAATTTTGAAGGAAAGTTCATCTAATTTGAAAAAGGTTCATGAAATTTCGAAGGAAAGTTCATCAATTTTGCAAAAAGTTCACCGAATATGAAAAAATTTCATCGATTTTGAAGAAAACTTCACTGAATTTGAAAGAAAGTTCATAAAATTGAAAAAAACTTCGTCGATTTCGAAAAAAAACTCGCGAGTTTGAAAAAGAAATAAAAAATGAAAGTTCATGTCATGCATATGATAGTTCGAGATGAACGTCCCATAGCTGGACGGAAGAGAACCCAGAACTGCATCAGTAGCCAGCTCATCCAAGAGCGGGAAGCCCAACCGATCCAAAGCTTGCACATATCCGATCATCTTGATCACATGTGGGCTAAGTGGATCACCTTCCTTCAGCTTGTAATCCATCAAGAATCGCCAGACGTTGAACCTTTCGGTCCTAGCCTGTGTCTGAAACATACTCTTGAGACTCTCGATCATATCGTAAGCCTCAACATTTTCGAAATGCTGTTGCAAATCGGGCTCCATACAAGACAGCATCAGACAGCTGATCTCCGTTGATTCATCAACGAGTTTCTGGTAGGCATTCTTGGTTGTGGCATTAGCATTATCAGCAGGTTCCTCTGGAAGTGGATCCTCTAGAACATGTTCCTTTTTATCATGCTTGAGAACAATTCTCAAATTTCTATACCAGATGGTAAAGTTTGTTCCATTAAGTTTAATCTTTTCCAAGATTGATTTCAATGCAAAGTTGGGTTGAGCAGATGGTGCCATTGATCTACAACAGAAAAATATGCAATTACTAAGCAATGTGTTTATGTAGAGTAATTCAAGCCTTAAACAGAACTGCTCCCACTGAAGTTATCATCCTTCCGCAAACTCTCAGTGATTCAGGATCCGACTAACACCTGTGACTAGTGAGCTTTAGCATCACTGCTAGACAACATGCCTATCCGGTAAGCAACTCCTTGCTAATCGTATCTCTATACGACTCCTGTCGGTCGGGTAGGTATCTCATACCCCGGCTTCCGACTTCCTTTGCCACAAGGCCCAAAACCGTTTTGATAGCCTTGTCAAGTTAACCTGATGCAGTGCATGTCCGTGTCCGACACAAACCCTTCAGTTCAAGGACACCTAGTAGCACCCCAATTTTATGAGCCCACTACTAGACGTACTTGACGTGCGAAGGTGCAACATCAGGAATGCAATTTACTTGATATTCATGGGGGATCTTTCTACCATTTCAACATGCATAGAAACTAAGAAGCATAACAATCACAAATAAACATATATTGTGAAATAGTATGGCTCCTTCATGGATGTTCTTCAATGTCGGCTCTGACTTCGATGACCATCTAGGAACTCCATCTTGTTTGCCACGCCGGGACGCCAAGCCACCAACCTGATCTCTATTATCCAACTACTACAACTAGTAATGAATTTACATAGGGTCACAAGTCGACACGCAGGTCATTATACATTATAATGACAGCACTTTGTCTCCTGCTGGCTGACAAACATGACACGTGGGCCATGTATAAAATTACACACATGCATCACATACACATGAGCCATACTATTCACATCAAACTGCAAAACAAAGTTATGCATAAAATCGCATTCTACCGGTTTGAGTGATCGTGTACGAAATACAAGGCGCTACGCACACGTTTTCAGAAATCACAGATCACATCTGAACTCCGATCACGCCGAATTTTCAGATCTGACCGATCTTATCGATCATCGTGAATCCGATTCGGATTTATGTTTCACTGTTAACCCCGATGACGGATACATACCGGTAGGGGTACGTTGTGTCACGACCCCATCGATTCCGATTGACAGAAAACATAGCCACATCAACCCCCATGTGCAGTTGATCTTATCAACCGTGCACATAGCCGATATCCTAAACGACAATAGATCTCATCTGCGTCTCCACATATCAAATATGCATCCGATCTGAAACCAAAACCTATAGCAGAGGCTCTGATACCACTGTTCGGTTCTACGGTAGGGTGTGTCGACTGCAAATTAAAAAAAATCTTACGCGTGGAACAACCAAGAACATGCTACGGGAGATGGATCACAGATCGTTACCACTAGACGCGCAGTGCCGTGCAGCGGAAGAAGAGTTGGGGCAGCGCGTCCGATCTCCCTCGAACAGCCGGTCATCCGATCCCATGTACAAGTTTGCCGGAGCGGCGCAGGTGCGCCGCCTCTAACGGTATCCGTGCGTGAAGGAGGAACACTATGCGGCGGACTGCTAGGTCTGATCACATAGTCGGTCGGCGAGTGGAGGTGGCTATTCGCAACACATGCAAACCCTAGTGACAGCGCCGAAGCGATCAAATCGCATGAGTGTGTCGCACCTCCACTATATATAGGCGTCCATCGCAGGCTCAACATTTGGGCCTCGCACGGACCCTAAAGCCCAAAATATGTTCGGCTTGGATCCAAGTCCGAGTAGGTCACTTCTCACTCGTGGAGTCGGACCGGGCCTCATAGGTTCCTTCCCTTAAGCGCGCGACCCCTTAGGTTCAAGTCGGCTTGGTCGCAGGTCGGATCACCTCCGACCTACTCGGCTAGTAGCGGTCTCTAGCAAGGTGTGCCCACCACCAAGTAGACAAAGAAGCCGGTTGGCGAACCTGTACAATATGTCACACTTCTGTTTCCTTTGCCACACAATATATGTTGTCGGGCTCAAGACGAGTCTGTCATCCTTGTGCTAGCCCGACCTCTTTCTCGTTCCAGTGATGCCGACCACAAACTGGATTATCTCATAATCCTTGTCGCATGGCCATGCTTATCTTGGTCGGATCACATGAGGGGCCCAGAGTATATCTCTCCTGATCGAAGGGGAAAATCCCATCTTGCTCGACCATGTCTCGCAGCATGGGTCTGGACAAGCCCGAAACCTACCTTTGTAACTATCCAGTCATGGAGTAGCGTTTGGTTGGCCCAAAGCAAGTCTGTCACCATCCCGAGTACATGCGCCAACTCAGGTCTTAGGACATAGAACGTATGTTGTACTAGAGACTCCCAGATGACATATCGCTGCGTCTCATAGTTGGGTCTGTCCGACTCGGACCTTATCTCAACTCGGATCTGACTACGTCGAATCCGACCAGATCCTTCCGAGTCCATATTATGCGGTTAGCATCCAATGCTCCATGGCTAGTGAGACCAAGCCATCGACCGTGTCATATGCTAGTCTCGTCGGCTGCGCGTCCACACGGCCCTTTCGACCAGGGACCTTTTAGGACAGTCATCATATAATGCATAGTCCCACAAACAAGTCACGTACTTGCTGATACACATCATTGATAATGTCCAAGGACTATCTTTATTCATAAACACATAGGAAATATCATCATACATGATTGCCTCTAGGGCATATCTTCAACACTTGGCGCGGGTTCGATCTCCCCCTCATGCCCTTTTTTTTGCAGCAAGTTCAGAAAACGAAGAAAAGATGAAAATGGGTCGGCCCATGGCAGAGAGAGGGTGTGCGCCCGTTTGTGGAAATCAAAGAAACGGGCGCAACGGGGGGCGCCCCTATTTATCGCTTTACGCGAGTCTGCTTGATCTCTTACCAGGGTTCGAACCCTGTTTGCTTCGATAGGAGCTGCTGCTGCTGGCCAGCCAAGCTAGTGCTTAGAACGTGCTATTGTAATTGATCATAGAAACAAGAACTATGTTGGCTGTAAAATATACATTTCCTGAATTATTTTTTCATCCATGCGAGAATTTTGTGCTTTTCTTTATACTTTCTAATATTGTGTGTGTGTGTATTTATATATTAGAAAAAAACACTCTTTAAAAACAAATTTCAAAAATGTTGAATAGGTATTTGCATAAATGTTGATTAAGTATTAAAAAATATTGAACAAGAATTTGAAAAAATGTTGAATAGGTGTTTGAAAAATGTTGAATAATTTTTTGTAAAATGTTGAATAAGTATTAAAAAATGTTGAACGAGTATTTGAAAAATGTTGAACAACTATTTGAAAATGTTGAATAAATATTAAAAATGTTGAAACAAGTTTTTGAAAAATGTTGAATAAGTATTAAAAAAATGTTGAACGAGTATTTAAAAAATGTTGAACATGTATTTGAAAAATATTGAATAAGTACAAATGTTGTACAAGTATTTTAAAAATGTAGATCAAGCATTCAGACAATGTTGAACATGTATATAAAAAATGTTGATCACTTATCAAAAAAATATTGTTGACATATACGAAAATGTAGCGTGGAGAACAAAAACAAACATAAGAAAAAAATGGAGAGGAAAAAAGAAAACCAAACAAAAAATCGGAGAAGAAAAATGTTGATCATGTATACGAAAATGTAGAATGGAAAACAAAAGAAAAGGAAATGTTGAACAAGTATTTAAAGAAAATGTTGACCATGTATTAAAAATATTGAATAGGTATTTCAAAAATGTTAAAACAGTATTTTAGAAATGTTGAACATGTATATAGAAATGTAGAATGACAAACAAAAAGAAACAAAGAAAAAACCAAAAAATGAAACAAAATAGAGAATAAAAAAGAAAAGAATGAAAAAATTGGAGAATAAAAATAAAAGAAAATGTTGAACAAGTGTTTGTAAAAATGTTGATCATGTATATAAGAATATAGAATGAAAAACAAAAGGAAAGAAAAACAAAGAAAAAGAAAACAGAAAATAGAAAAAGAAACTTAATAAACCAAAGGAAAAAATAAAATGAAAAAAAACTGAAGAAAGAAATGAAAAAACCCGGAGAAAGGAAATGAAAACCGGAGAAGAAAAGAAACCAAATAAAACAAAAAAAAAAAGAAAAAAGTCCGGAATAAAACCACTCGTGTAGTTTTAAGTATGGTGCGTCCATTTTTGTTTCCATGAAACGAATTTGGGTAGGTGGCTAGCTTAGCGCGCGAACCCGTTGGATACCAGAGTTCGACTCCTAAATCTCGCAATTTCCAGTTTCTCTTTACGATTACCCGCGCCTGTGAACGGGCCGGTCCAATACAGCGTTAGGAGGGCGAAAGCTTCAGCGAGCGCAGCCAGTTCGATCGCTTAAGGCGATAAATAGTCGCCGCGCGCAGCAGGCGCTGTTTAGGATTTGCCGAAATAGGGAGCCTATACAGCGCGCTCCCCCGGCGCGCACCCCGCGCGCCCATTTGGGGGCCGGCCCATGAGCAGCGGCGGGGCAACCCCTATTCTCTTGTTTCGTTTTTTTTATTCCTTTTTGTTTATTGTTATCTAAATAATTCGGGATTTCAAAATACTTCCGAAATTCAAAAATATATTGAATATTGAAAAAATTGTGGAGCCAAAAAATGTCCCTGAATTCGAATAATATTCAGGAATTTGAAGAAAAAAATCGTGACTTAAAAAAATGTTCGTGATTTCAAAAAAAGGTTCCTGAATCTGGATATTGATGAACATTCTTTATCAGATGGAAACTTTTTGAATATTACGAATATTTTTTGAACTTATGAAGAAATTCTCAATTCAAGAACATTTAAAAAAATGGATGAAATTTTTGAAAAATGAATGAATAGTTTTTGAATTCGATGAACATTTAAAAAATTATGGTGAATAAATTTTGAATACAATGACAATATTTTTGAGAAAAATGTATGAATAAACTTCGAAATTGATGAATAAATTTCGAATTTCATGAAAAAAATAATTCGATGAACAAATTTTGAATTTGATGGACATTTTTTAAATCCCTATGGACAAAAACTGAATTTGATGAACATTTTTGAATTGATAACAAAAAATTCTTCGTGAATTTGAAAAGAAAATTCGCAAAGAAACGTGGAAAATTAAGGAAGAAAAGGAGAAAAGAAAAAGGAAAGCAGGACAAAAACGAAAAAAGAAAAAAAAAAGAAAGAACAAAAAAGAAAGAAAAAGCAAAAAAAAAGGACGTCAAGTGGGTCGGCCCATACGACATCCAACGCGCTGTTGCTCGCCGGCGCCCTACGGACCGAATAGGAAGTGCCCACGAAATGGGTTGAATGAATGTCTATAACTCTATATAACAGCCCAGGTATGGTGGAGGCCTTCTTTCACTTGGAGAAAACGATGTTAAATGCCATGACTTAAGGCCCATCTTTGCGTTGTTCTCTTGATACTCCCTATAGGTGACGGTCAAACATAGCGGTCACTTATCTGGCCCCTGGAGCTCGAACGTATCAAGTGGTGCGTCTAGGCGGCACGCCGCCATGTGTCGCGCTCTGGACGCACCGTCAGATTTTTTTTTCCGCACATGTTTTTGATATTTTTTCCTTTTTGGTTTTTGTTTGTTTTTTCTATGTTTTGGTGGGGAAAATGATTTTTGGTTTTTTCTTTCATGAATAAACGCTTTTTTGTGAGAAGGACAACATGTGCTTCTATGAGAAAAATAATTGTGCTTTCAAAAAAGAAAAAGAATAGCCACGAGAAGCATAACCTTGCTTTAGTGAGAAGCATAACCATGCTTTCGAGGAAGCACAATTGTGTTGTTACATTGTGCCTCCGCGAGTAGCAAAAGTGTGCTTTCACGAGAAGCGTAGCCTTGATTCCAAGGGAAGCACAACTTGTGCTTCCACGGAAGGCGCAGTTGTGCTTCCCGAAAGGGGAAAGCACAGTTTGTGCTTCCGCGAGAACCGCAACTTTGCTTATGTGAGAAGCACAACATGTGCTTCCCAAAACAAACTGAAAACGCAATTTGCACTTCTGGACTTCGAATTTTTTTCTGGTTTTTTCAGTTTCTTAGGTTGCAAATTTTTTTGGTTTTATTTTTGTTTTCATTTTTTTCCATCTCAGGTTTTTATTTTTTGTTTTTCCTTCCTGAAAAAAAAGTTTGTCAAAACCCTATTACATGGGCTCTAGATTCGAAGAACTTGACGCAAGAAATCCAACGGTGAAAACAATTCATAATTTGGACGCGTGTTTAAGATATAAAACGCTTTAAAAAAGAATCTACAAAAGAAAAGAAACCCTCAGGTTGCGACAAATGGCGCACATGAAGTGCGTCATTTGTCAACACCAGAGATGGGAGTGACTTTTGCAAGGGGTAACCTTAACTAGTAATTTCGCTTATAGTTTCTAATATGGATATGCGCCGCTCGCTCTGGCAGTATGCCTAGCAAACGCACACAGGGCGCACGTCAAGAGCCGGCCCACTTGCCACATGCCCTTTACTTGAAGCGATCAATTTCTCCTAAAGTAACAATCCGGGTTTCGCATTGTAGCGACCCGATTTTTTCTTTACTAACCTGGTTTCCCTGTATCAGCCCGGTTCTCTCTCTACCGGTATTGCAGTAATCATTTTTTTTAAATCCGAAATTAGTTTTTTTCAATGTGAAGATTTTACAATTTTTAAATTTTTGAAAATCGAGGGTCTTTTTAGAAAAATTCTGAATATAAAAAAATACTAACAATTTTCCGAATTCCAAACATTTTTTCACAAGAAAATATTTTTTAAATATGTGATCAAGTTTGGAAAAATGATAACATTTATTTTTAAATCTATCAGTTTTTAGAAAATGTGAACATTTTTTTATATTCCCCTAGCATATTTTAAAGTGTGAACGTTTTTTAAATTCCTAATATATTTTAAAAAATATATAATATTGTGAACATTTTTTAATAGCACAAACAATTTTTTAAGAAATCCGATCAATGTTTTGTGAATGTGAACATATTTTGAAAATGTGCACATTTTTCGAAAAGCATGAACAAATTTTAAAATTCCGACCATTTTTTAAGAAAATGAACTATTTTTTCACATATTAATTTTTGCTAATGTTTTTAAAAAAGGAAAAGTAAAATAAACAGGAAAATAAATATAAAAAAACAGTAAAGAAAAAAATGATTTAGAACTATTCTAGAAAACCGTCTGGGTACCTTCTAAAAGGTTCACAAAACCGGTGGCTCCCATGCTCGGTAGGCCAGGCTATTCTATCGATTGGGGTGTGTGTAGTGTCTACTATTTGCCGCAGTGTGCGGCAAATAGGAAATTCCTTCTAGAATAGTGAACATACATATGGACGGCAGAGTACGTGCTATAACATGTGAATTTATGTTTTGTGTATTATCCATTGGTTCAAAAGTTATATTTTTTACTTTCATAACCAACATGTGTTTTGTATTTTTCTTCAGGACATAAATATACCCGTTCCGTTCGTCAATAAGGATACTCGCTCCTCTCATACTGTTCCCTTGTCAACTTTTGATCTCTTTCATGGTTGCCTCCTCCACCTCTCTGTTCTACTATAAAGTCAATAGCATACCACCTTCGTTGTTGCCATTTAACCATGATAGATATGACTAGGGATGCGTCAAGCCACGCGCCAACCGGGCATTTAATCTATTTCTATGGGATGTAGACGTTGCATGTTTGTTGTTCATTAACCTTACGATGGCGGCTAGGGGTGTAACAGTATTGAATTCAGATGGATAATTCTCATACGGTATCATGTTTCATGTTTATATTGGTTTCGGAAGCGGGATGCATGCACATTCGAATATCATATTATGGCGGATTCGAACACAAAACGGTAACAGAACGGAGTAAGACGGGAAACTCTCATACACCACATGCATATAGGAGGAATCTATAAATAATTTAAATTCAAATTATACATAAACAATGTGTAAGTAATAATACTTATACAATGTAAGTAACACCAGAAAGTACTAAAAGAAGCCAGATACTTCACTAACAAGCATATGTCTCATCTCATAAACAAACGATAGCATCCACCTATTGCTTGTTAATACTTGAAACTTTACCCATTAATCAGAGGTCCATATTAGAAAAATGGATTATCTTTGGCACCATATATAGTGGTATCATATCCTATGTCGTATCCTATCGGCCGAAATGGAATTGTGTTCGAATGTCAAAAATCTCTTACTATCATATCAAAACGCATTTGGAAGTGGTTCTGGTGATAAATTATCCTCAGCCACTATCACCCTTTGTGCCGGCGATTGCCATCAGAAGGGGAATTGGTTAGGGATCTAGATTTTTCCTAAGTGGTTAGATTTTTGTTTGTCGGGAAATGGCTACTGGGAGCACATGCTCCGTGGATAACAAATGGTAAAATAGAAAAAAAAAATCAATTTGCAATGTAAACAATAAACATCTTTGTTTTCCTGAAAAAAGTCCAATCAAGCTGCGTTTTGGTTTTAATTGAATTTTGCAGGCATCCAAAAAAAAAAGGGCAGCATCTACATGTCTTTTTTGAAGCGTTTTGGCATTTGATAAATTACCTTTTGTAAAGTAATTTTCCGGCTGGTACGATGGTTTCGTCCATTTCTCTTTTCACTGTGAGGAACGAATATACGGCTCCGAATATACACTGCTCGAGCTGTAGCAGCAGCAGCAGCACTAGGAGCGTAGGAATCCCATCGCGACACGGACCAGGCATGGCCTGACGCGTGGCAGGCCGCAGCTGTTGGATCAAGCAAGCCAACCGGGCGACACGGGACAGCGGACAGCAGAGGCCATGAGAAAGCCAGGCGAAGGCTGCAGCAACGTGTACAGCAACGTGCAAATGAAACGGGCTCGCGTGCCGAGCCCGAGGGAGCATCGTGTCGGGAACCAGCCGGGCACAAGCGCTGCACTCTGGCCGTTTCATGTTCGCCATTGCCAGAGAGGTCGACGGGGGCGGGCATCTATCTATGATCTATCTATCCTTAGCTACGCTCTTGTTTAAACAAAGAAGAAACGGTCTTCCTTCCACATGTGGCCGTTCGACGCTTTGATCTGTACAGCAGGGAGTGGGGGGATTAATGGCGAGCCTGGCAGGCAGAGTGGCCGGTCGAAGATGAGCAGCGTCGAACGTGCGTGCCGGACCGGTGCTTCGTGCGAAAGCGCGTCGAACTGGGCGGCCCGTCGCAGCTGCGCGCCACGGGGCCCGACCGCTCCCGTCGACGACGACCTGCTCTCGCCGTGCCGGAGTGCCGGCCACGGTTCGACACTTTGACCGACTGCTTCCTTCCGAAACCTTCAGACCATCTCACAATGCGTTAACACGAGGGTGCGAGACTTGCGACGTCGTGCGTGAGAGGTCAAATTGTTGTTGTTGTTGTTTATGCAGAAAGGAATCGGACGTGGCCTTGCCACCGAGATGAAGAATGCGCTAGCTGTGCCCTCATGTGTCGACGGCCCTGGGAAACGGCGTATCTTTTCTGTTTCATCCAGTTTATCACATGACGCCTCACATGTCCCTCGCATGATCCCACACATTCATCGCCACTGCACATGATTCTGTCATTATTTTTCGCCGCGTCAGTGACGACTCGCATGATATTTCTGCCGTCACCGCTGCTTGCAGAGGCACATGATATTTTCCTCAAAAAAATTTCTTTGCGGGAATATTTTACCCAAGCTGACGGCACCCTGGGTCTTTGTGAACGAGGGGCGGCTTGGCGGGGCAAGTGGAAAAGGCAGCGAAGGGGCCATCCGCACCGCACCGACTCATCATCGAACGAACGAATTATGCGTGTGCAGTGCGCACCGTGGATCGGAGCTGTCGTGGCCGGCGGTGCCCGCTACCTGCACAGCACAGACGCCCAGCTCGACGCGCCACTTGCCACCGGTTAAGTCAGACATGTCCCCTGCCGGCAGCGGCCAGAGTTGGCACGGCCTGGACCCGACAGCACGTGACTTTCTCATGCCAGTTCTGAAATGCCAACGGTGCGAGCTGTGAGTTGTGTGTGGGTTGGTTAAGCGGTTTGTCGTAGTACTACTGCTGACGTTACCGTGTCGCTTTTCCTTACAGCTTTGCAACCGCGGCCACGAAATTCATAGCGTTTCGGGTATTGGGATCTTGGTGTGGTTCGGTTCACCTATAGCTGGCGACTTTGGGGTCACACAATCTACAACTTCTTTCTTCTTTCTTGGCAACCCAAGCATATTCTGTACGCGATCACATAAGCCAAATTTCCTCCAAATCTAGAAAGTTCTCTGGACAACGGGAAGGACGTGGATTTTGCTTGAAAGAAAAGAAGAACGTTCGCCGTCTGAATTCCATTGGTGGGTTGCTGTCAAGAACCGGCCCAAGAAACGCAGATTGTGCAATTTGTAACGCCGGGTTCCAAATCTATGGATAGAAGATGCAGGCGAGGCGAACGCAAAGGCTGCGTCCCGGGGGACAAAATGCTACTAGTAGTAGTACTATATTCTGTGCAAGCCACGAAAGCTGAAGCAAAACGTTTCCCAAATTTCGGCGTCAAGATCAGAAGGTTGGGCTGAGGATGTTGAGCAGGGAGACTCTGGTGTTGATCAGCGCCCGGAACACCTTCTCGCCGCTGCCGTCGACGCTGGCGATGCACCGCTCCAGGCTGTCATGGAGCTCGAATGCGGCCTTGCGGGCCCTCTCCTCCGGCTTCATCCGGGCCTCGGGCCGGAGCTGCGCCGTGGACGAGGTCGACGCGTCGTCGTCGGTGGTGATGCTCTGTTTCCCGGCCGACCGGCGCTTCGCGCGCGACATCCAGCGCACGAGGTCCGCCACCCACCACACGCGCTGGTGGCTGGTTCTTGGCGCGTCTGATGCGGATGCGGCGGTGATCCAGCACGGCGTGGAGGCGACCTCGACGCGGGCCGCGGCGGCCGCGTTGGAGAGGGAGGAGACGCCGGAGAAGACGGCCGCGGATGCGGACGCCACGGCGACGGTCGAGTCGGCGATCGCCGCGCCGAGGGCCGCGGTCTCGGGCTGGAGGTCCTCGGGGAGCGGCGTGGGGGACTTGGTGGCCACGGCGCGTGCGGCGGCCGCGAGTCGCGGGAGGTCGCGCCCGGCGCGGCGCTGCGCACGAGCCGCGGACGCCAGCCGCCCGGGGTCGCCGCGGCGCAGCGCAGCGCGCGTCTCCGCCTGGAGCGCGGCGAGCGCGACGAGCGCCTGGCGGAAGCTCCCGTGCGCGTCGGCGAGGCGGAGGAAGTCGTCGAGCAGGCGCTCGGCGAGCGGGGACATGCCGAGGCGGCGCAGCGGCTCCTGCGCCTGCGGGTGGTGGAGCAGCTCCGAGAGCGACGCCAGCACCCGGCCGATGTGCGAGGCGGCCGCGGAGACCGACGACGCCGACGGGGCCTGGCCGCCGAGCACGAGGCGCAGCGCGGCGACGTCGTCGTCGAGCTGCAACACGAGCGGGTGGAAGCGGCAGGGGAGGCTGGCCGAGCGGACGCGGTAGGCCGCCGCGAGCTTCTCGTGGGCGGCCGCCGCCTTGGGGGTCGGGAACGAGATGGTGCGGCGGTAGTACCCGACCATGGTGCTCGACTGCTCGTGCTTTTTGCCGTGGCGAGTGGCGAACCGGGGGCTCGCGGGTTTTTAAAGGCCGGCCGGGGATGGGCTGGGGCCTGGGACTGGGAACGCGCGAGGAAGGCGTGCGTGCGTCCGTGCCGCGGTGGACTGGTGGTTTGGAGATGCCGCCGTGCGCTCGTGTCTTTTATACAGGTCGCCGAGGTCAGGCGAGGGCCGTGCGTGGAGGTGGACTCTTGGGGACTCGCGGCTCGGTCAGGGTGGGACGTCGTCGTGCGTTGGGCTTGTGCCACATTGACTGCCCCGTGCGTTGCAACGGCGCGCGCGTCGCCGTTAGTACGTTTAAACGTCTTGGTTCTGGGGCATGGGGCACGTCGCCGTTACGTTTAAGCGGCACGCACGCTCGTCGGCGGATTTGATTTCCGGCAAAATGCCTGCGCGTTCCGTAATGGGCGGAGTGGCAGGCATTTCGCCACGGAGGGTGTGTGTGTGGCCTGGCTCGTCCGTTTGTGGGCGGCATCGATCGGCAGGCAGCGCCGCGCTCGATTCGGTGGGGGCGGGTTCATCTCCCATGTACTGCCCTTGCCGGTGCATCGCGACGAGGAGGGGGTCACGAGGAAGTGGGCCGCCAAGATGCTTTGTTTTGATCGTGGTGCAGTGATATTTGCTATGTGTGTCGGTGTGCCTTGAGCATCTACAGCCGGACTAACAAATTTGCGACCTCAAACGCGGATGCGTATGCGGGCAGTGATTGATCAGCCCTTAATTTTGCTCATCTATGATGTCTCATATTAAAAATATTAAATCCATACAAAAGCATGAAAAAAAATCACGTATATGTAGACCAACTACACTAGTTCTCGTTGGAGATGTCCACTATGTCTGTGACCGGCTCCAGGTACATGGGCGGCAACCACAACTCCTCCGTGTCGGCCTCTGAATCCATCTCTGCTTCGACCTCGCCGAAGAGCGCGTCGGTCGCGACCCGTTCTTGAACCAGCACGGCGGTATGATGGTGGTGACAGCAGCGAAATTCTGGCAGGGATTCGCCAAGCGCGTACCGGAGGAAAGGTGGGAGAAGTTGGGAGCGACAACGGGCAAGGGGTGGAGGCGTGTGGCTGCCCTCCCACCTCCCCACTATATATAGGGGTGAGGGGGAGGCGGTGGCTTGCCCCCCAAGCCAAGGGAGGGGGGGGGGCGCCCCCATCTAGTTTTTTCCCCAAACCCTAGGCGCATGGGCCAAGGTGGGGGCTGGTGCGCCTGGCCCATCTAGGCCAGGACGCCCTCCCTACAGCCCAAGTGGGTCTCGGGGGATGGTGGACCCCCGGAACCCTTTGGTGCCTCCGGTACACTTGTCGGTATGCCCTCAAACTTTTCCGGTAGCCAAAACAGGATTTTCCATATATAAATCTTTACCTTCGGACCATTCTGAAGCTCCTCGTGATATCCCGGATCCCATCCGAGACTCCGAACAACCTTCGGACTTTCCGCTATTAATATCTCAATACTATCCTAGCGCTACCGAGCGTTAAGCGTGCGACCCTATGGGTTCGGGAACATGCAGACATGACCGAGACTCCTCTCCGATCAATAATCAATAGCGGGACCTGGATGCCCATATTGATTCCTACATATTCAACGAAGATCTTTATCGGTTGAACCACGATGTCAAGGATTCAGTCAATCCCGTATGCAATTCCCTTTGTCCGGCGATATGTTGCTTACCCGAAGATTCAGTCAATCCGGCTATCGCGGCCTCCGGCGCTGGGGGCGAAGGTGCGGCGCGGCGGCGGCTGGGGAGATTTTAGTGTTAGACCGAGATCGAGGATATTTCCCCAAAGCCCGCCGGATACTTATATAAAGCTGAAACGCTAGCAGCATTTGGGCAGCAAGGAACGCTGCTAGAGTAGGTACAACTAGCGGCGTTTCAAGAACGGACCGTTGTTGCACTAGCAGCGTATACATCAACTAAGCAAAAGTGCACTCTTTATTTGATTTATAAATACTCAATACCAGCCGCATGTGGAAGTAGCAAACGCGCCTAGATGTACATCAACTAGAAGCGTGCGGCCACATGATACACACTGCTAAGTCATTTGAATTTTTTAAAAATTTGAACACAATTATAAAATTCTTGAAACTTGGCGTGCTATCATTATATGACCACTTGTATTAATGGTTAAAATTATAAAATATTAAACCAAAGTTTATATATAGATTCCTTCCAAATCAAAGCTAGATTCCACCACTCGTAATCCGAAGAGTTGTGAAAAGTGTGCCTGCTTTGAGAGAGAGATGGTAGTGTTGTCGTATATTTCACTTCAAAAGTTTTTTGCTACATCATATGCACCATTTTATAGTTACATGTACACTTATAGATTTAGTGAATGTTGTTTTGAATTTCGAAGGGGGTTGAATATAGCAAATATCTTTGCAGTGTTCAGATCTGGTTGCACGCTGCTAATTTGAGCAATAGAGGCGTTTGATCCTGCAGCAAACGCTACTGACAATATTCATGCATTTTATTATTGTAAGCACAACAATCTTTGTTATAAAAAATATTATTAAGCGCAACAGTTAGCACCGTTCTACCAGTCTGAAACGCTACTAGAGAATGCAAGTTAGCAGCGTCCCGACTGTCTAAACGTGGCTAGATTTAAAACCAACATGCCCGTCCGTACATAGGGTGTTAGACAGAACAGTAGCAAAGTTCCACGTTGGCCTACACGCTGCTACTTGAGGTAACAGTAGCGGCGTCTGCCTGGTGTGCACGCTGCCAGACATTTATGTCGAACAGTGTACCTTCATGTACTCATCTAGCAACGTTTACTTTGCTCGAACGCCGCTAAGTCGCGCATTACCACAGCGTTCTTGTTTTTCCCGCACGCTGCTGACTGTTTTTTTTTTTTTTTTTTTTTGCGGAATGCACGCTGCTGACTGTTAGGCAAAATAGCAGTAGCGTCCATATATACGTGGACGCTGCTAATAGTAAAATTTTATAAGGGGTTTCCCTACTAATGATAGTAAAGGTGCAAAAAATGCCATGTTTTTTAAAACCCAAAAAAATTGTGCAATTGCCATGTGTCGATGAAAAACACTATTCAAACATTACAATTTCAATGTAATAAAAAAGAAACAATTACAAAATTGCAATGATTTAAAGCGAATAGAATATTTTCTATACCCATGGCAATCTTGCCATGGTGTTTTGTGTTGAAAAAACATTTTTCCTGAAATTTGCCATGATTCAAAAAAATAAATTTGCCATACTTTCCATGATATGATTTTTTTTGCCATGATATGAAAATAAATGTGCCATGGTTCACAAATTAAAATTTCCATGGCTCACAACTTAAAATTTCCATGTTTCAAAACAAAAAATTGTCATGTTGCAAAAACTAAACTTGCCATGGTCCAAAACCTAAAAGTGCTATGGTTGAAATGCAAAATTACCATGGTCTATAAATTAAAAATTGCCATAGTGCATACAGTAAAATTGCCATGGTCCATAAAATAAAGTTGTTATGGTTCAATTTTTTTTTGCTATGATAAAATACAAGAAAGAATTAATAAAATTGCCTAACGCCAATGGCGTACCATACTTTTAAAGAAGGCAGAAAGTTTAATTACAAGAAGCCAAAACGAGATGCGAATATCACGGATGGCGAAACCCAACACCAACACCAACAAAGCTAGCCTAGATCACTCTCACAAAAAGATCTAAACCTCCCACACCAAAACCAACAAATCTCCAATCTTTGATCTCCCTATGCACCTTCTCGACGAGTTGCAATGGTGATCTCTCATCGTGCACCCTGTTGAACACCCTGGCATTCCTTTGCTTCCAGAGAGACCAAGCTGTCCCGATCACAAATGAGTCGAAGCCACACAAAATTCTGCTAGAGTAACTCCTCCTCCTTGCGAGCCACCAATCTCTGAAACTGTCCGTCTGTGCAGGGACCTGGATGTTAATCTGCAAGGCCTCAAAGCAGTGGTGCCAAACCTCTCTGGCATAAGTGCACTGAGTGAAGAAGTGGTCAACGTTATCTTGCTCCTGTAAGCAAGTGAAGCAAGGCGATGGCTCTTCTTATAACCCGTGTCTGGCATGCCTATCAGAGGTCCATAGCCTGTATTGTACGGTGAGCCATGCAAATATTTTGCACCATAGGGGCGCCCAGCTCCTCCATATGCAGGTCACCGTCGGCGATCTAATCAAACCCAAGCACAACCTAGTGTAGACTGATTTCGTCGTGTATGTACCGGTCACATCTGCTGGCCAGTGGAATTGATCCGGTAGATCCACATTCCACTCCACCATGGCGATCACATGACAGAGATTGGCCACTTGTAAGTGCGCCACAAAGGAGATATCTCCACGCACATCCTGTGCCCACGCATTGTCGATCAGAGCTTGATAAATTGTCCTTGTGTTGCGTGCCCGGGTGTTAACTAACTCGAGTATGGCAGGTGCAATCTACCCCACCGTGAATCCATGGATCCACCTATCCTTCCAAAAAAAAACACCCTGTCGTCGGTGCCCACCATTATCTTCACCATGCTGTTAAAAACGATCTTGGCTGCCTTGTCCTCGATCATCGGAATGCCATCCGTACTACGTAGCCACTCTCCCACCTGACCCGGAGTGCCAAAGCTTGTAGCTACAAATCCTCCGAAGCATGTAGGGCGGGCCACCGTTTCCCAAGCCAACCGTTGGTCTTCTCCTTCCCTACCCAAAAGAATGAGCGCATCCACTTCTCAATATCCTCAAAAACCCAGATCAGCGCATTGAGCACCATGAGTTTGGTGAATTGGCCACGCAAAAGTCTGGCGGGAGTAAATCCTCCTCCTTGCGAGCCACCAATCTCTGAAAGCTTGGTCGAGCGGATTGGCAGCCCCTAGTGGATCATGCGAGGAAAATTATACCAGCTTGGCAGCAGTGACTCATTCAGAGGCTGGGTAGAATGAATCTAGTCAAATCGGTGATTGCATATTTTGTCACCCTTGATAAAAAAGAAGAAAAAAGAGAGGAGGTGGGATATGAACCCACATCTCATGGGTGTAAGGCTGTAAGCTACATACCCTAACCAATGTGGTGGGCTTGTGTAGTCAATTATTAGACTGTTTGCGTTTCTTTTGTTTCCGCTCGAATGAAAACAGAATCTGACGTGTCACGCCCATCTGCTCCAAGATTTATGCGTCACATCGAACGATGGAAACGGAGTTTGCGTGAGGCATCTAAAAACTAGCATCAGATTTGTAGTGATTATGTAAAATTTTGCTCCTCTAAACTTTTAAGAGTTCGGCTAGGTATGATTAGCTTTTATATTTAATCCATATTTTTTTTAAGAGATAGGCTATAAATGCTCTAAGGTAATATTGGTTTCAGAAGTGCTAATTAGAACTCTGATGCCCACTTTTTTTTCCCTGAGCCATCTTTACGCAGAGAAAAAAAACATAGGTTGTGCCATCAGAGCATCCATAGCCGGACACCATATCATCCCTATATGTTTGGGGAAAGCCCGGACATTGCCGAGAAGGAAAAAGATGACCCAATTGAACCCTCCACTTTGCCCCATGAGTTCGGGTTGTCCACAAACCCTTGTACAAAGACTATATGGGTGTGGGCTATATGAGGGCGCGCGGATGTGGCCAGTTAGCCTGCCACGTAGGATGCTCGGCCTTTCCATGTCCGCATCCGCGATCCGCAGCGTTGCCTGTCCAAACGCGGAGCGCAGCGCGACGCCATTGTTCATGTCGCCGTCCCCAGACGGGGTGAGTTGGCCGATGGCCAGTAACCATCTCGCCGCTCCGCGCACGCTTGCAGATCGTCGCGGCGTACAGAGACACACCATTGCTACTACTACACGTGAAGCATTCATTTCATTTCGTTTCATTAGGGTTCATGCCTCGCGGATCGTGTGGCTGCCTTGATTAATGTGGCATGAGGGCTTGGATAGAAGGCGAGACGGATTGAGATCCAGTGACTTGCTAGTCACTAGTCACCAGTGAACAGTACGGTGACTTGCTCCCCTCTCCACACCGTCTGATCTAAAGTCAGCGCAGATGCATGTGAACAGTACAAGATCTATAGTGTTAGGTCTACAGCACCACGTCCACAGTAACCGGCCTACAGTGTTTTCTGCTGCAGTGTTTGATCTGGCCCATCCCCCCTGCATCCAACGGTGGGCTACCCGCCAATTACGGCGTGACTGGCCGGGATCCCAGTGTTTTGCGCCGTCTACAGTGTTTTCTGCTGCAGTGTTTGATCTGACCCGTCCCCCTGCATCCAACGATGGGCTACCCGCCAGTTACGGCGTGACTGGCCAGTCACTGGATCCCAGTCCTCCTGGTGCTGGTGCTGTTCCTCGTGACGCCAACAGTGTTGTCTTAATTGCAATCTCCTGACCGACACTCCCGGCTCATACTGGCTTGGTCACATTCATACTCGGATACTACTATACTCGTCATCTCCTGAATATCGACAGCTTGGAGTAACAAGCTCAGAAAGTTATACTGCAAATCAAGCTAAGCTTTTCAAACTTGCAGCTAGCTAGTGAACTAGCACGAGTAGTCGCCGCCAAATAAACCGCATCTTTGTACGGGGGTGCCAAATAAACAGCCTTTAAATTACACCAAGGGTGGAAGGAAACTTTAAGCCGAAAGATATAGGATATAACTAAGCTTCGGTGATAGTATCAATAACTAGCTGTACCGACAGCTTAGCACAATAGTAGTAGTATTGACTAGCGAAGTAGCTGATGAATCAATTCACGACCAAAATCGTATAGTACAACTATATTACATAACTATATAACACGAGGCATTGGGATGCACAGTATGTAAAGCGTCACTGTCGCCCAATTAGTCTGCCTCATTGTTCTTGTTTAAACAGGCGCGCATTCTATACGCCGAGACGCAAACGATCCTCCCTCTTGGATCGTTCTTAATGCTTGCAGTCTCATCTTTTGTTGCGACACGAGTAGCTAAGCGGCACAAGAAAGGTATATACTAATCTGGGTTTCTGGCGGCACATGCGACAAACATTAAGAACGATCCAAACAGGCGCACATTCTGATATTAGATTAGATTAATTAATCTGGGTAAGCATTAAGACGAGTAGCTAAGCGGCACAAGAAAGGCCTATGACACCCTCTCGTTGTGACTTGCAATCCCAGGAGCATTAGATTAGAGTTGCCAAACTTAAAGCAAGGCATAAACATTTTGCCCGTCACTTGCGTCCAATACATATCTGATCTTGATACTGGTTTTGCGTGTACAACTGGTTCAACGCGGATGCAGCCAAGGACCAGTCAAACTGGGGCGTTTGGTGAGATCATGAACTCGTTGACTTGTTACTCCCTCCGTTCGGAAATACTTGTCATTAAAATGGATAAAAGAGGATGTATCTAGATGTATTTTAATTTTATATACATCTTTTTTTATCCATTTTGATGACAAGTATTTTCGGATGAAGGGAGTATTTTGCAAGCCACGAACAAAAATCCTGAGATGGATATGCTTGTCCAGTATACTACTCCCTCCGTTCGGAATTACTTGTCTCGGAAATGGATGTATCTAGAACTAAAATATGTCTAGATACATCCATTTCTGCGACAAGTAATTCCGAACGGAGGGAGTACTACTGTCTGCAGTCGACGGAAAAGTTTGCGCCATTGGTTAGGATAGCCATCATCTTTGCTTTGGGTCACACGTGCATCTGGACATGTCATTGTTCAGTATTGCGTGTCGCCATGCATGGTTAGATTAGTTTTTTCTTCTCTTGCGATGAAATGGTTAGGTTAGTTTATTTCCCCTTGCGGCAGCTTGACTAATTTAGTTGTCACAGTGATGCGATGGAGCAGTTTAAAAGGTGTAATGACCAAAGAGTTTAGAGTATATGCCTGTCTGCTCTGATGTTATCCATCAACCGTGTTAGCAAAGTCAGAAGAGAACGGAAAACATATAAATGAAGCGTGATGTCAGCGGTAGGCGCCTCGTCCCTGTTTACGTCTTGCACCTTGGTACTTTTGGCATGCAATAACAACAACTCGAATGTGACATGAGCTGATAAACGTTTGATAAGCACCCCAGGACTGAAAAGCACAATACAGTATGCTTCAGTGGCAACCTATAAATTTGACTAATGCATGCATGAGCCAAAAAGGATCACCGTTTGCGTTTGGTAGGAGACTGAAAGCAATGCGCCAGCGCCGTGAACCATGCTTTTGGCAGCGACTTCAGGCGTCCGTCTGTCTGTCTGTCTCTCATACTAGCTCGGAGGAAAACAAGGTCATGTAAGTAGGTCGAAACCTAAGCGTATGGCTTATGCCCTTGTCTTATTCTCTGGTACTCCCTCCGTCCGAAAAAAACTTGTCCCAACCTTGTTCCTCAAATGAATGTATCTAGCACTAACTTGACACTAGATACATCCATTTGAGAGACAAGCTTTTCCGAACGAAAGGATTACGTGCGACTTGTTCTGCTCTGCGGACGTGTGGCATGGACTGACACGGTTGCTGTTTCACCGGAGGAATCCAGATGGGATTACTACGTTACGGACTCGTCTATGTAACGCGCTGGTTCTATAGCAAACTCAGGAACGGAGCCCTGTGTGAATGCAGCACTAGCAAGGCTTCATTGTTCCGGCTATGTTCTTGTTTGCAGCAAGAAGCCGAGAAGCATATCCTTGTGTCACCGGCAGATGCAACGTGAGTACGTAGCTCCAGGACCAAAGAAAAGACACGGGAGGTGGTCTGGTCTCACGAGACTTCTTTGCTAAGCTAACCTCACGCGGGGAGCGAATTCGTGACCGTTGCTTCTTGCTTTGGTAGGACAAGAAACGAATATCCGACGGTGCTCGCCCATGTTTGTTCCGTGTTTTTTTCTTCTCAAATGACAAGTGCCACACGTGTGGCACGAAGCACTCCGGCTCCGACGTTTTTACAATTGAAGTTGTAATTCGAAAAGAGAAAATTTGATTTTTTTTTTGAAACCTGCCATCCCAAAAGAAGCTATGAAGATTGACAACTAAAGTTGTCATCCTCGCATCATTAAATTTGCCATCAAAACGTTTAGAGTTGTTATGTGTTCGTGCCACATGTGTTTGTGAGGGAGTGCTATGGTTGTTACACATACCCATCCACCCACTTGGTCCTTTCATGTCAAGAAGAAATAAATAAAAAAATCCACGGGGTCTTTTCTCTCCTTGGCGAAGATGAAGCAACAATATTTGTGAACATTTTTCTATCACAATCCTAATTTGAATATTTGCAATAATTTTTACAAAATTGCGAGCAGTCTTTTAGAAAAGTTGAATATTTTGGATTTTTATGAAAAAGGAAATAAAAAATAAAATAAAGGGTAAAGGAAAACCAAAAAACCAGATAGGAACCTTCCCAAAACCGTTTCGGGGTCCTGTAGAGCCTACAATGTCGTTGGGCCAGACCATCTCTGCTCGTATAGCCCCCTCAAAAAAACAAATCTCTGCTCGTATGGGTCGCATTCTGTGCGATTCACCAACTATGTGCCGCACAGAGCGACAAACAGTAAATGCCAATCTCTATCACACCAAGCCTACTTGAAATCAGTCCCAACACGGGGGAGCTCCTAATTGGCGCTGTAAGCGCTGATTCCTCATACTCGCGCACGCTGCAGCGCCCTCTTGGGCCGGCCAGCTAAGGAGCAACACGCGAACACCAAAAAACTGCAAAAAATTACATTCCTAGGAATCGAACTCGCGATCTTGATTACCCGAGCCCAGCTAACAACTAGAGCCATTGTGGACTTGCGAGTTGCGACTGATAATAGCGCCACTTATATATGAACAAGTGTGGCCGCGCTATTTAGTGCACAGTACCATCTATTGTATCACTTAGATTTTTGAATTATTCAAAAAAATCATGAATTTGAAAAAGTTTGTCAATTTTGAAAAAACTTCATCATTTTTTAAGAAAAGCTTAAAAAGTTAAAAAAGTTCGTTGATTTTGAAAAAAGTTCATCGCTTTTGAGAAAAAGTTGATCGATTATGAAAAAAGTTCATGACAAAATGAAAAAAGTTCCTCAATTTTTAAAAATAGTGAACCAATTTTGCAAAAAGTTCATCAATTTTGCCATAAAAGTTCACGAGCTTATTAAAAAATCATTGATTTTGAAAAAAAAATCAAATTTTAAAAAAAAGGATCATCAAAATTGAAGAAAAGTTCATCAATTTTTAAAAAGAGTTCATCAATTTAAAGAAAAGTTTTAAAATCTTGGAAAAAGTTCAATGATTTTAAAAAAAATAAAATTTTCATGGATTTTAAAAAAAGTGCACAAATTCATAAAAAGTTCATGAATTTCAGAAAAAGTTCGTCGAATTGAATAAAATTTCACATATTTGGAAACAATTCATCGAACCAGGAAGAAGAAAAATTTAAAAACAAAAACCAAAAAAGGAAAAAGAAGAAAGAAGGAATAAAAGAAGGAAAAACTTAATGGTTACCAGATCCCGCTGTGTCGCGCGGTGATTACACCTTGTACATCAACGAGGTATGTCGCTGGTTCGATTCCCAACCAGCACCACCTACCAGCAACCTGGCGCGCCAGCCCATTTTAGGTATGTTTCCTCACCTGTTTTGGGAAGGTTCGAGTACCTTCCCTGAACATTTTTTCTTGTTTTTTGTTCTAGTTTTTTTCTTTCTTTTCCTTTTCCTTTTCCCTTTTCCCTTTCTTCTTTATTTTTCTTTTACTTTTTCCTTTCTTTTTTTCGTTTTTTTCTGTTTTTGTTTCCTTTTTTTCTATGTTTTTTTGTTTCTTTTTTCTTTTTCTTTTTCGCCAACATTTTTTTCAAATTTGTGAACATGTTCTATTTTCCTTTTTCTTTCTTTTTTTCATTTTTCATTTATTTTCCATTCTCTTTTTTTCTTTTCCAAATTACGAACATCTTTAGAAAGGCATAAATATTTTTTGAAATCATGAATATTTTGAAAAATCATGAACATTGGTCGAAATGATGAACATTTTTTTCAAAATCATGAACAGTTTTTAAAAATTTGTGAACATTTTTTTAAATCATGACCATTTTTCAAATGAATGATTTTTTTTGGAAATTGCGTACATTCTTTTGAACCCGTGATCATTTTTTGAAAATTTGGGAATAAATTTTGAAATTCAGGATCTTTTTTCTGTTTTTGACTAACATTTTTTGAATTCATGAATACTTCTTGAATCAGTGAATATTCTTTTCAATCTTTTGAACTTTTTTTGAAATTTGTGAACATCTTTGAAAATTCACAAACATTTTTTGAATATTGTAATATTTTTTTCAGAAATTCATTAACATTTTTTGAGTAGATGTACGTTTTTTTTAAATCGCGAACATTTTTTGAATCTGTAAGCATTTATCATTTCCCGAACATTTTTTAAATCATGAACAATTTTTGAATTCACAAACATTTCACAATTTGCAACTTTTTTGAAATCCTGAATTATTTTCAAAAAGGAAAAACCTTCACACAAGAAAAACCCCGAAAAACAAGGGGCTTCCCGCTTTCCCGCCCCTCACATGACCCATGAGGGCACACGGGGGAGTGGGGTGTGCTCCTTGGCTTCCGGCGCGTACGGCACTATATAGGAGGTCCCTCTCATGTTAGAGCTGAGATATTCCTCAAGAAGATAACTATGTCTCGGTAAAAAAAAACCATTTTTTCGTTCAGTTGAAAGAGAGACTGTCTTTTTATCCAATTGAAGTTGCTGCATTTAGTTAATTGATTTCATATCCCGAAAGAACATGCAACCATGTCTTACATAACTTATTCTCGTAACCCCCTAGCTTGGATATGTGCCAATCCATTGGTGGAGCGTTGCACCAATGCACAATGCTCTTCCTTGGAGGCAAGCAAGTCCTTGATCTCCTCCGCTGGCGGCCCATGCATTGGGCGATCCAGCTCCGACTTCTTTGATATGAGAGATGAATTCTGTACTCTGAATCTACTACTCGGGGTGGCAAATACCATACCAAGTTTATTTTTATTTTTTTTCGTTTAGTATAACTTCTTGGATTTTGGAACTTTGAAATATGACATTGGTTGTGAATGTTTGAATATATGTGAATGTATTTCCAACAACAATGTAATATACGAGGTGCCTATGGTGACTTCATCAACCTCAAGATGTGACGCCGGCTCAGTATCTCGAAGGTGCTCATAGGGATAAGGTGTGAATATGTACGTTTATAGGGGTGAGTGTATGTGCGTGTATGTAGCATCAGCGATTGTATCGTGTTAAAAAATGATATCGATGCATCCAGGGTCTTTAATCTAAATGGTACGGTATCCTGCTCCTAGTTTGATATGCAAAGCAAATTAGGATTTTGTACTCTCTAAGATAATGTTATGGAATGGATTTGTGGTCATTCTTCCAGGGGAATGGTTTCTGAAAATAAAACCCAATTACAATACTAGCTTGTAATACTGGACAACAAAATACTCCCATCCATGGTGAGTTGGTAACTCTGGGTTGGGTTGGTATCCTATGCCTAGTATGCTATGCAACACAAGGGAGGTCTCTACTCTAATGGTATAGGTTGGGCTGTAAAATAACTGTACTACTAGTTCTCAGACATAAATCTACTACTACTAGTAGTAAAACACACAATACAATCTTGGTCTTTTCTTATGCTTCTTATGGACTTTGTGATAAAATTGACCATAGGAGCTAAGGTTTGTTCTTAGATTCATGCATTGGTATTTGGTAGATAAAATCAAGCGAAGAGTTTATTACTTTCCGCACCGAAGGAACCAAAACTGATGCCGAAGCACCTCTTCCAGAATTTGTGGTAGTCGTCAATCTCCTGCTCCTTCTCTACTCCCTTTCCCTTGTCCTTGATCTCATAGGCTTTACGAAGCTGCTGCTTCTTCTTCTCCATAATCTCTATGTACTGTGCGTAGCTCTCCAACCATGCAAGCTCGCTCTCCCTGAGCTCCAACCCATGCTCCTCTGTAGGTCTAGGAGCATTCTCCTCTTTCTCCTCAAACTCGTACGACGGCTGTGGCTCATGAAGAAGCTGCTCCCGCCTCGTCTCCTGGAACTCTGTGATGCGCCTCACGCAAGTTGACT
Organism: Thinopyrum elongatum; assembly: GCA_011799875.1. Taxonomy (NCBI): domain Eukaryota; kingdom Viridiplantae; phylum Streptophyta; class Magnoliopsida; order Poales; family Poaceae; genus Thinopyrum; species Thinopyrum elongatum. Next base: position 548,289,505 of record CM022298.1, on the reverse strand, counting down.
GCGCCTGTCTGATGCTCTTCATCTTCATCCTCGGCTGTGTATTGGACTCGCCCATGGAGATCTCCATCCCCGCCAACCCGATCTCGGCTACCTCCATCTTCGGTGCTTAAACAACCAAGTTTCTTGCTTAGGGGTTAACTATGCCGGTTTTGCGATCCTTCTGGCCCTCTTTGTTTGGGCTTTTGCTTCTGCTTTTGCAGGTTTTCCACTTTAGCAAAAAAAACAAAAAAACTCATAAATAGGTACTTTTTGCTTCAGCTTTTGGCTTATACCACAATATTGATTCATAAGCCAAAGGTCGAAGCAAAAGGCCCCTATTTAGGAGCTTTTGTGACTTTTTTGCAAAGTGAAAAAGCTACAAAAAACAGAAGTAGAAGCCCAAACAAACAGGGCCTTTTTCTTTTTGATGATGAGCGGCACCGCTTCCCTTTGATTTCAGGGGCAAATCCTATACGACGTGTTGAGGTGGATTCAAACCCGCGCCGTGGGGCTTCATTGCATCACGCGATAACCACCCCAGCCACATAACCCTCTGTGATTACATACATCTTCTACCCTTATTTGTTCTTTCTTTTTATTTGTTTTTTTATTTTCTCCCTTCTTTTTCTTTTTCTTTTTCCTTTTTCTAATTCGACGAAAAAAGTTACCCGAATTTTATGAAAGTTTTTTCAAATTCGATGAAAAATGTTCACCGGATTTTTATGAACGTTGTTTCAAATTTGATGAACTTTTATCAAAATCTATGATTTTTTTTTCAAATTTGATGAACATTTTTCTAATTCACTGACCATTTTTCGAAATTGGCAAACATTTTTTTTCAAATTTGATGAAAATTTTTTAAGTCAATTTTTTTTAATTTAATGAACTATTTTTCAAATTTGATAAAAAATTGAAGTTGATGAACTTTTTTTAAAAATTGATGAACTTTTTTTAAAATTCGGTTAACTTCTTAAAAAAAATTGTGAAAGAAATTCAAAATCCGTGAACTTTTTGACATTCACGAATTTTTATTTTTTGCGAATTCTTTTTTTTTCCTTTTTCTAAAGTCAATGGCTGACCAGTTGACCAGTCAACTGGTCAAACACGACAAATCAAAACTGCGCTCGAGCGACCAGGAGGCAAACCGAGCGCTCGCCTTACATGGGCCGGCCCAGGACGAAGGCTTAGTGTGCGCCCGTACTGCAAGTGGCGCCGCGGCGACTATTTATCGCCTTAAGCGATACAAGCAGCTTCTATCGCTGAAGATATTTCCTTCCTCGCCTCATATTGGGTCGGCCCATTCGCGCGCGCAGTGTAAAAAGAGCAAAGAAATGCGCCAGAAGCAGGGATCAAACCGGGGTCTCCAGGGGGAAGTTGCGCCGTGCTAACTGTCGAGGCAACGAACCTGGCAATGAGTACTAGGGGTACGAACAAAGGGCGGAGCCTAGCTATGGCACCGGTGTATCACTCGGATTTAGCGAATTCGGGGCCCTCTCGGAGAGGTAACAACCCTACGTCTCATGCCTGGGGGCTTGTGTTTTCTCTTGGGATGTATGATTACAATGGGTGTTGAACCCCTGCCATGGAGCTGAGGGGAGGCTTATATAGAGTACGCCTCGGCCCATAAATGCCATGTTACAAGGGAGTTGCATGAGCATAACTACAACAACTGGTAAGGGTAGCTATAACTACACTTGAAGTCCAACGTTAAGCTAGTCGATCGTTGCAGCTCCCATGTCGCCCCTACGCCTCCTCTGTCCGAGTGCTGTTGGCGAGGCCGACTGGAGGGAAGATGCCCAAGCGTCGTTGGTTCATCCGAGTGGATTTCCAGGGATAAGCATCTGAATGCGCCTACGGTCCTGGGACCTTCCAATGATGGTGTGGGGCCCTAGATGGGCCTTAGATGTTAGACCCATGACCCTACTAGTAGTAGGTGACCCTAGCGCGGGCCATCTCCGAGTCCAAATTTATGAGGCTCGCGCCTTGGAGCCTACAAGAAGGGCCAAGTTAACCCGTGGAGGGGCGCCGAGCTCATCCCATTACAATCCTGAATGTTACTTCAGTCGGGTGTTTTACGTGTTCGAGTGCACGGTGACCCTTGGAGGGTGGTCGGTCAGACCGACAAGTGTCCCTTAGGAAAGGAACAAAGAGAGATCAATCGGATTGATTTGCGGCTAAAATTTCGGGACTTGAAATCGCGCGTGCGCGCGCGGAAGCGGTTGCGTCGTGGTTAGTGGGGAAAGTGGGGCATGACGCCTCGATCTTCGCCCCAAAATCCGCCACGTGTCATTTTTTTTCTGTGCGCGCGGCCGCCATCCGATCCAGGGATCAGCGGCTATGGATCCGCGAAGTGATTTTAACAGCGGTATAAAAGCGGGCAAATTAGGGTAATTCCCCAGATCCCCTTTTCCTCTCATCTTTTCCGCTTCCCTTCACCACCCGCTTCTCCACTCCGCGCGCCCGAGCACTCGGGACAATGGGGAAAGACTCCACGGCTAAGTTGGAGGGCGAAGAAGGCGGGGAAGGGCACGTCGTCAAGCTCTGGCCCGCTGGCGGGCTGTGCCTCGGGGGATTTCACCACTGAACTTTTAGAAATTTGATAGCCCTCTGACGGGTACGACGTTAAGCTTGAACGAGAACGCGGATCGAATGCTCTCTGTAAGTGAGATCATCTTGCAGGGGTTGAGTTTTATAAGCCATGTAGTTGTTGCAATAAGACATGCGACTCAGGGCATCGGCCATGACATTAGCCTTGCCGGGGGTATAAGAAATACCGTAGTCATAATCTGTAATTGTTTCCATACATCGCTGCTGACGAAGATCCAGATCTAGCTGAGTAAACATATACTTCAGACTTTGATGATCGGTGAAGATCTCGCAACGAGTACCAAAAGGAAATGCCACCACAACTTCAGTGCAAATTTAACTGCAGCAAGTTCAAGGTCATGGACTGGGTAGTTCTTTTGGAAAGACATCTTGGAATTCACAAACGACTAGAGCGTTTTCAATTCTCACAAGAGGAGAAGCGTTTAACGCATTCAAGGAATAAATCCGTGCTTCGGCATTTCGAACAAGATGAGCATGGTAGCTTACTATCTCACATGAAGGATGTAGTAGATGGACGGTTTTAGTGGCGCCAATGATAGAAGCGGTGACGCCAATGATAGAAGTGGTATGTGTTTTCAACCATTCCATACCCAGAATGAGGTCAATATTGGAAGACTTCAAAACAATGGGGGAAACATGGAATTCCAACCCTTCAACTTCAACGGGGACGTTGTGACTAACCATGGTGGTTCGACATTGGCCCGCGGAATGCAGCTTGGAATTTCGGCCAAGTGATGGCGGTTCCAACAGGTAAGGAACGCCTATGGCTGTCCCACCATTGAGCAGCGGGACCTTTCGGGTAACAACCCGCGAAGGTGACATAGTTGGTAGGGGCTACATCAGCAGACTCCAACTCGAAAGTGATGTCATGGAGCCAGTCATCAGCATCAAGGGGCTGAGTTGAGCTGCGGTAGATGACAGGGTTGAGGCGCGCAAAGTATTGCAATGTTACTGGGACTGGCTGCTGATTCATATTGGGATGCGGGAACTGAGCCATGACTCCTTCCATAAACTGGCGATTCAACTCAACTGTTGTATCATTCCAGCCATGTATTCGGGAGGTGGTGGATTGTCGCCACCACGGCCACGACCAGCAGGTCTAACCATCCTGCTTAAATGCAACAGGCGGTAGTTTAGCAAGGGGTGGAGCAAGTGTATGGAGTCATTCATGGTGTAACTTGAACAGTGAGCAAAGGCGCAGTATGTATAAAGCAGTATTCATTGAAGACATATAGTTACATATGGGGGGCCAGTTACACCTTGTTCATATGAGTTCAGACAAGAGCAGGGCCGGGCCCACAATTGTCCCAAATGTGCGGCCCGCACAGGGCCCATAATTTTGAGGGGCCCCAAAAAATTTATGTAGGCTAGTATTTCTAAAAAAGCAGATCGAGGCCATACTGGGCCGCTGGGCGCTGGAGTTGAGTCAGAGTGGAGTGCATCGAGTGCCTCGCCTCGCTCTTTCGTTCGTTCCTGCGGTAGGGAATCAGGATCGTCCGTCAAAAGAAAGAAACAACGAGATCGCAACCTACGCCCAGGAAATCGGGATCATCTGTCTCCATCTCGAAACCGTAATTGCAGCCGCCTCGGGCCGTTGGCGTCATGCTACAGTCACGTCGGCCAACGGCGACCGGGCGTCGGGCGATCACGCAACACTAGGTATCTCATCCTCAATATCAGGTATTTGAAACTGATAGAGTGATAGTGATCCAGTGATCCAAAGGTATCTTTCCAATTTCATTGTTTGCAAAACCCAGCAGGAAACAGATCGTCTCGTCGCCTTCGCATCATCGGACCGATCGGATTCAGGCTGCTGCCGTAGTGCCGTTGTTGCCTTCTTGTCCCTGTTCATGGCTTCCTCTCCCAAATTTAAGACTCACCGGATCGATCCTTGACTCCGAGTGCTTAGCGAGTCCTCCTTCTCGATTAACTTCGTTTTCTACTTCCAATTCCTAATTTCCTAATTAACTTTTGGCAAGGATCGTTGCTTCGTTCTTTGTTAGAGATCGGTTCTTACCTCCTCGGTTAAAGATCACACTCACGGTGTAGCAGTTCAACCGGAGAGGACCCAAAACTAGGTGAGTTAGACCCAAAACATTGACGCATGAACTTAATGATATGTGCTACTGTTCAATTGTATTTTATTCATCTTTTGTATCTTGTGTTTTAATAATACAGATTTGAGTCATCATCGGAAACATCAGTCTAGTTTCTCTAAGCTCAAGACATTATGTTACATACATTAGATTTTTTCTGTGAGATATATATATATATATATATACACATTATAATTGCCCGTTAGTTCTTTTTTTAGTGAGATAGGGCCCCTTTTTTAGTTTCACACAGGGCCCCGGATTTTGCCCGCCCGGCCCTGGACAAGAGAAACATCCTAAACATACTAGGCGGCATGCATGCACGCAATGGAGGGATACAACAACAGGACATAGGAAAAGCTACATCATCGTCGAAGTAAACTGTTGAAATGAGGAATCTGCAAGGGACGACGCAGGGTACCCTCGATAAAAGGATCCTGCGGTGAGTGAACAATGTGAAGCAGATCTTGGCCCTCAATTCGAGAAAGGGTTAATACAAACCTCCGGGTGGATATGAACACGAGAACCTAATGTTTAGAGTTAGCAAAAACTTTAACCCGAATAGAAGAGAGATCAGAGTCCCAGAGTATAGACGAGTAGTAAAAGATCCTAATACCACCCAATGGCGACGTGGGCCCGTAAGCCACACAACCATGTTAGTAAAACAATGTTTCAAAGACTAGACTAAATTTCGGCCAAGGAGTTGGAAAGGGGGGTTCCTACAGGCAATCGGCTCTGATATCAACTTGTGACACCCCTGATTCAATTGTGCACTAATCATATACGCAAATGTCTATGATCAAGATCAGGGACTCACAGGAATATATCACAACACAACTCTAGACACAAATAAAATAATACAAACTTTGTATTACAAGCGAGGGGCCTCGAGGGCTCGAATACAGAAGCTCAAATACACAAGAGTCAGCGGAAGCAACAATATCTGACTACAGACATAAGTTAAACAAGACTGCCTTAAGAAGGCAAGCACAAAAGAAACAACGATAAAAAAGGCAAGGCCTTCTGCCTGGGACCTCCTAACTACTCCTGGTCGTCGGCGGTCTCCACGTAGTAGTAGGCTTCGTCGGGGTAGTAGCAGACGTCGGCGGTGGCAGCTGGCTCCTGGGATCCGCCATCTGGTCACAACAACCAAAAAGAAGAAAGAAGGGGGAAAAAGGGGTAGCAAAGCAACCGTGAGTACTCATCCAAAGTACTCGCAAGCATCAGATCTATACTAAGTATGCATTGGTATCAAGGGAAGGGATGTATCTGTGGACTGATCTGCAGAATGCCAGAATAGAGGGGAAGGCCTAGCCTATCGAAGACTAGCATCTTCAAGCATCTTGTAGCATTCAGAAGAGTACATAATAGCATATTATAATTAACAAGCATGTTGTAAATAACGCCCAGAGATCCTTCCTCGACTCCCTGCGAGAAAGCAATCCCGGAGCCAACATATCCATCTCATGTCTCAAGTATCCATTTCTAGTTGTAATAGATCGAGATACAACTCCGAGCGTCCATTGCCCTGGACACGTCTATTCGAATAGATAACTTCCCTGCAGGGGTGCACCACATTACCCAACACGCTTGATTACTCTGGCCGAACACACTTTCCTGGGTCATGCCCGGCCTCGAAAGATCAACACGTCGTAGTCCTACCTAGGCTCCGCAGAGAGGTCCCCGTCGGTCTACATCCTAAGCGCTCCGGGGTCTTGGGCCCATCGCCCATTGCACTCCGGGTTATTGTGTGCAGGGTGAATACCAGCGCCACCTCTGTCATGGATGGCACGATCCGACCGTGCCACAATGCTGAACTGGATGTCTGACAGAGCTTTCAGAAGAAACGTACGGCGCCGAGTGCCCATACTTATTCCCGCGTGGTGGTTAGTGCGTAAAGGCCAGTGGCCAACTCAGATCAAATACCCAAATCCTTAGTGTGTTGGGAGCTCGCGGAGACGAGCAGAGACTCACGATCATGTGACCCCGTCGCCCCGTCTCGAGGAAATACGGCAAGGGCCAGGCCCAACCCTCTCTCTCTCTAGGGCGGTCTACCTGCCCGGCCGTGCCTAGTAATTATCTTGCGGGTACCCTCCAGGTCAACCCAACTATCCAAAGACTGTCGGGAACTCAGGTCCACCTCTACCGAGCTGGTACCGCCTGTCCCTTCAGTCCCGCAGTAACAGTACACGGGGGCTACGGGTAAAGGCAACCGTGTGTCCATGTCATCAAGGGGGAAATCCGAGCAATCACCCTCGATGGATTCCCACTCGATGTAACCATCAAGGTGAACTTGGAGGAATCACCCACGGCAGGTTCACACTTGAAATGTTGCACGACAGAGTCATATCAAGGGTGGTGAAGGAGGAATCACCCTCTATGACCATGACCGAATGGCTACACTACAGAGTTATCATCAGGAGTGCGTCACGAGGTATCACCCTCGGCACTCGATAGTAGCTCTGCAGAGCCGAGCAACTAAGGGGGGATGAGGTGATGTGTCAGGCTCTGGACGCCGATCACGTTGATCGAGTCATCGGTGATCAAGCCGGGGCAACTTGGACAAGGTGAGGGGTCACTGATGGATCACTATCCAACCTATATTAAGCATATAGGATAAGCAGGTAAGGTACAAAAGCAGGTTACAAAAGCAGGCTATGCATCAGAATAGGAGCAATCAATTACAGTAGCAAAATCTAATGCAAGCACGAGAGAGAATGGAATGGGTGATATCGGAATGGCCAAGGGGGTTTTGCTTGCCTGGACGCTTTGCCGAAAAGGAAGAAGGGTCGTCGGTGACGTGGTCGATCATATTGGCAGCATCAGTCTCGGGCTCTACCGGAGAGAAGAGGGGGAAGAAACAGTAAATATAAAGCAAACAGATGTATCACTAAGCATGACATGACGATATGCGGTGCCAGCGGTGACCTAACGCGGTGCTACATGATACCGGCGAAGGGGGAAAACATCCGGGAATGTTTTCCCGAAGTTTGGCATTGTCGGACATATGAAAAGAAGGGGGGCGGTTCCATGTTCTTTACACTAGGGGCATGTGACAGACGAATGGAAGGCATATTCAGATTCGCCATATTTTTCTAAGAAAATTTCATATAAAAATTATTTTCATCTGAACTACGGATATTTTTCTATGATTTTACAAAGTTTTAAACAATTTTCTAATTATTAATAATTAAATTAATTCAAAAACAGAATTAATGCGTCAGCATGATGTCACCATGATGTCAGCAGTCAACTAGTCAGTTGACTGGTCAAACTGACGCCTGGGACCCATCTGTCATAGACAGAGGAGTTAACCAGTGGATTAAAATTAAGTAAACTAACTAATTAAGTAGTAGGGCCCACTAGTCAGTGACTAGTTAGGTTAATTAAATTAGTTCAGCTAATTTTGTTAATTAGTGGGGGGTGGGCCCCATCTGTTAGCTGCATGGGGCCGGTCCAGTCAGCATGGCGGACCGGGTCAACCTGGTCAAGGGGGGCCCAGCGGGGGCCACTGGGCCACCGGTCAGCGACCCAGGGTGGTGGCCCCGGCCAGCCACGTCAGCGGTGGCGGTGGCGCGGCACCGGCACCACGCCGGCGACCAAGCACGCGGCAGAGGGGTCCGGAGCTCGTCGGGAAATCCCCTACAGGGGGCCAAAACGGGCGCGGGCAGGGGCGTTCGAACGCGCGCAAGGTGGCGCGTTGAACGACGACATCGACGCGGGCTGCAGAGGCCGGGAGTGGCGCCGGCGAGTGGTGAGGGCGGCGGTGACATTTGGGCGCGGGCGGCGACGGTGCTACAGGGTACGGCGAGCGGCGCGGGTGGGCTCTACGGGTCCCTATGGCGCTGCTGAGCACTGTCAAGTGCTTGGGCATGAGCTCCAGTGGTCGTGGCCGCGACGGGGAGCACGGCAGCGGCGGCGAGACTCAGACATGGCGGGGGGAACTAGCTAGGGGAAGCGCGTGAGTGAATGGCGAGGGGGGGGAAGAGGCGGAAGCTCACTGTCGTTGCAGAGACGGCCCGAGGATGATTCGAGGCGACCAGAGTCGTTGGCGAGCTCGCAGCGGTCGGAGCGGAGGAAGAAGAGTCGGGACGGTATCGCGTGGCCGTCCCGGCTCGCGTGCATGGTCGGCGACGATGACGTGGACGACGGGGGTCCTCCTGGGGAGCTCCCAGGTGGTGGGGAGCACGTTGGCCGCGTGGGCGGCGTCGGCCATGGCGACGGTGGCGGTGGACGCGGCGGATCTGGAGGAGGGGAGGTGGAGAGCGAGAGGGAGAGGGCGAGGGGGCGAAAGTGAGCGGGGCTAGTGGGGAGGGGAGCCCGAGGAGGCGCCGCGTCGGCGTCCTTATCCCACCGGTGGGGAGGGGGGCGGCGGCGGCGAGGCAGTCCGGCGGGACGCGCGCTGGGTCGGTGGAACAGGGGAGGAAGGCGACCCGGGGGGAGGTGGGATGCTGGGCTGGCTCGGGTGGGCCGACAAGGCCCGGGGGGAGGAAGGGGGCTTTTCTCCTTTTCTTTATTTTTATTTTCCGTTTTATTTATTTCTTTACTCTTTTCTATTTAAATGAGCTACTAAACTATTTTTGTTAAATGTGGCACTTTGCACAAAAATAGATGGCAACATTGTGAAGCTGCACAAAAAGTTTGGGGTCAAAAGGAGTTGTCTAACCATTTTTAGAAATTGAAAAGGCCAATTTAATTGTTGCTGGACCACTTTATAAATTCCTAGGGCTTAATTGGTGGGCCAAATAATGTTGGGTTCAACATGACAAAGATCAATGGAATTTATATAATATTGGAAACATTTTAGTTCTACTGTTTGAAGAAATAATTTATTTGACTTTATTTTAAATTTGAAATTGACTTTAAATTTTTGACAAGTGGCAATTGGTATAGTAATCATGATGACATGGGCATCATTAGTGGGAGATTACTGCAGCTTAAGTATCGGGGTGTTACAACCGTGCCTCTCGGAAACAGAAAAACATGTTTTCTTTTTTTTCCTTCCGTGAGAGACACGGTTTTACTTCTGTGAGAGGCACGGTTTTGCTTCCGCGAAAGGCACGGCCGTGCCTCTAAAAAAACATGCACTCTATTTTCTTTCCTTCCGCGAGACGCATGATTCTGCTTCTCGGAAATGGCTTTCGGAAAGGAAAAAAAAGTGCTTCCAGTTCGGTTTTTCGTCCGGGTTTTTTCATGAAAAAAAGTTCGGAAAAACCTATCAACATGAGATCTTGTTTTAAAGATCTCGACGCGAGAAATCCAACGGTAAAAACAGTTCGAGATTTGAATGCACAGTTTAAAAGATAAACGTTTTAAATAAATGGATCTAAGAATAAAGAAAAACTCCAGCTTGTGACAAGTCGTGCACATGCAATGCGTCACTTGTCGCAACCTGAGAGATGAAAGTGATCTTTGGAAGAAGTACTCCTTAATTAGTGATTTCGGAGAAATAGAGTCGCCAAAGTGGTGGCAGCTCCCGATTTCATGAGTTTCCGTCCGAGTCCGACTCCAACTGTGCTAATGGGCCAAGGGCCGGCCTATTTAGTTATGTATTCAGGCTGCTTTGAGCTCGGCTAACCCTGTTGAAAACCCATCTAGGGTTTCCTTGCCTCTCGCCGGCGCCGCCGGTCCGCCTCATCTTCTATGGTCCTTGAATCATGGAGGCACGGTGGATCCCGGTCCTTGCCGGCGGGAGGGCTCCATTTTTAGATGTTTTTTTGAGTTTTGTTAGGGTTTGTGCCATGCTCAAGAAGATGAGGCGGCGGCAGCTTCTTAAAGATGGAATAAGGTCCTCCCCACCTAGCCCCCGTCCCGATGATGTTTCAAGCATCGTCGGAAGGCGTGTGGAGGTTTGTCTCCGCCGGATCTCGTGGGATCCGGTCGGTGTTTGTCTTGGGTGGATCCGACTGGATCCTGTCTTTGTTCGTCTACGTCTGTGTGTCTGCAGGTTGGATCCTTTCGGTCTATGCTTCTCTTCATCGGCGGCGGTTACTATTCTGGTGCGCTGGTCCTATGGGGCCTTAGCACGACAACTTCCCGACTGTCTACTACAACAATGTTTGCCCAGCTCCGACGAGGGAGAGGCGATGACGGCGGCGCGCCTTCGGCTCGCTCCAGTGCTTGTAATCGTCGCTAGCTGGTCTACGGACCTGGATGTAAATTTTACTTCTAGTGTTCTTTGTACTACCTTGACAGTTGATGAATAGATCGAAAGTTTTCTCGCAAAAAAAAACCCTGTTGAAAACGATTGCAGTTTTTTTTAAACCTGAAAACGATTCCAGCTTGGCTAGCCTGTTCCGATAATCTGAAATGCATCAGTTAGTTACAGAGATCCTGTCAACTCAAATTTTTTTTTTACAGAGATCCTGTGAGAAAAGCTACTCCTCTCATCACTCATGGCATTGTCCTACGTTTTCCCAACCTCCGTTTCGCTGCCATCATTTTCTTCCGTTTTTGGCCTTTTGCCGCGCAGCAAGAGCGCACTCGGCGTCTCGCACTAGTAGCTACTCCATCCACCAGCCATGCTGACGAACTTTTGACAAGTCCACACCCGGATTGCTTGGCCACCACACCACACGTAGTCAATCGAGTGAGTCCCGTCCCGTCCCTTTTTGTTTCTGTTTTTTAAATAATAACAGAGTCCTTTTACGGTTGGTGTGCTTCTGTTTTCATCAAACACCCCAATAACTAACCCAACACTGCGAGGCCCGTGCCTTGCCAACCCCTGGTCAGTGCCCCGGCTCGGCGGCCACCTACCATGACCAACGGTAGCTGCAGGGCTAAAAATTTCCCGGCCCAGTACTCATGCGTGCGACCCCAAAAAGACGTGAACATTTCAAATAAAATAAAAATAAAGACATGAACATCATTCCCGTCATTTCATTTCATTTTTGTGAGCGCACGATGCTTCACTTTGGACGAATCTTCATACCTTCTCCAAAGAAACACCACTTTGCTTAACTTCCATCATTCGATCCTTCCCCTTTTTTGACGAGGTTGACATATTCAGACGAAGAAAAGTCTTCCTGAGCTAGTGCGCGAATTTCGTATCCATCTTTTGTAACATGCGTCACATTCTTTCTTTGTTTTTGAGAGACGAACATGCGTCACATTCATGATTCCTAGCAGTTACCTATTCGCCGATTTGATAACGACTCAAGCAAAGGGGAAACTTGACCGATCGACTAGACGTCATCACTTTGGTTCGGTACGTTTGTTATCTGCGTCAACTTGCGCATATGGTAGTAGATTGGGAGTGTGCACATACTTCCCATCACAAAAACGAGCGATAACCCACTTGCACGAGACCATGTTCACAGACCATGGGATAAATGGGTCTTGTTTATCAGCTCGCAGGGAAAGGATTTAGTTAATGTGGACATATATCTTGTTGACCCAGCGGTCATGTCTGTCCTCTGATCCTCTCCTCCAGACGTAAGCACTCGACGTTCCTAGAATTTCGTACGCGAATAGATCCCCTTGCGACGAAAACGGTGTGTTGCTTTCTGTGGTTGAATCTTGCAAGAGATTTAAGTCAATGGCATGGGAAAATCGCTGCACCAACATGCTGAACTTTGGGCTCCCCCAATTAATGGTGAATCGCGCCAGCGAGGGGGGGAGCTGATATGGACGCGTCGGCCGGCGCATGCATGTCCTCCAACCATTCGAGGTGCGCTGACATGGACAGCTGTTGGACAACACGGTCACCACGACCATGAGGGGTACGTGATGCGCCAAAACATAGTATGCCATGTTGCCACAACGGTCCATGTTTGGTCCGTCACGGTAATATTTTTTTTAAACAGTCACGGTTGTAATTGAGGAGGCGACGACAGTGTGCTCGATTACATGGTTCACAATACCAACTGTGGCTTATAGACCCCCAGCACTATCCATAAGATATTTCCTAGGCATCTCCAACGCCGACCCGCAAATTTCTTCCCGTATCCGTTCGCGGACAGAGAGACCAGTTTGCGAACACGAATGCGAAAGGTTGCCATCTAACGCTGCCCACATTTCAACAACTTTTTGAATCAACCGGACGAAATTCATGCAAACACGGCAGATTTCATACAGACCGGACGAAAACATTTACATGTCGGACATATTTTAACTAAAAAGGTAAAACCATGTGCATGTACGGTCGCGCGGAGCTCCATTCCCACGACGCAGATACACTGCACTAGTCTATGGCCAGCCGCGCCGGACTCCTTTGCCTTCCCCATGCTTGGCATCCCGCTCATTGGACTACCGGGAGCCCCGGAGGTATATTCTTCCCCCGTATCTTCCCTTTGTCCGTCTGCGCCACTCATTGGAGCGGCAAGGGGGGTGCTTCAGTCGGAGGGGAAGGGTGCCTACTCCGCTTCCGTGAAGCCGAGACGAGGGTCGACGATGGTGTGTGCTGAACCGGGCAAGTCACGGGTTGTGCACGCCGGCGACGCGGACGCGCTGGCTACCGACTCGTCGATCTCCGTGTCTTTGTCCACCGACCGGGCGTGGTTCCGCCAACGTTCACGGCGGATGGCACGACATCTGGCCTCGTCCATGGAAGCCATGACGCCCGTTCTGCTGTGCTCGCCCGCGTGCTTGCCTGGAGCAACTCGCCACTCCTTTGCGAACTGGCTTGGAGCGACGAGTTGCTGAACCACGCGTTGGCCTGGAGCAACTTGCTCCGTCGGGTTAGGCGAGGGAGGTGGAGTAGCGAGTTGCCTGGCTCGTATCCGGCAGGCTTGGCGGGCCACCCAGCCGGCTTTTATGCCGGAGAACTGTTCTTCCTGCTCGTCGGATGCCATCGAAAGGGTGGAGAAAATGGTGGAAGAAGGAGATGGGGATCGGGGGAGTGGTGCGTGTCTTACCCGACGTCTAGCCTCCTTTAAATAGCCGGCTGGCGGGAGGAGCTTGCCCGACATTCTGCTTAATGCCGACCCCCTCGTTAACGGACGTGTGACCGGATTAGGTTTCTCGGCACACGCGCGAGTTTAATTAATGGAGATGTTTGAATGCCACGAGGAGGCGTTTTCAGCCGGGCGTGCAGCGGGCGGTGCCCTCGGTCGGCGCGGCGCTTCAATGGCGGAGCCAATGAGAGGTCGCCTCTGCTCTGGGCCGACTTCAATGTGGAGCGACCACTCTACATCGACATGAATGCGGGTAGCTGGTGTCGGGCGGGAGCGCGCGTGGGGAAGGAGGAGGGTTTCGGGTGTGCCAGGATGGTCAGAAGCGGGCGTAGCTGTTGTCCTGACGCCCGCAAAGCCCCCCATGTTTGTCTTCGAATTGCAGAAGAAAGTGCGTCCGGACCATCGAGCAGACCAATACAGGCCCGCATTGGATGGCATGACACGTTCGGACCGCGCGGTCTGAACGCTTGCAGGCGATTTGAGGGTCGACGTTGGAGATGCACTTAGCTAGGGCCCTCGATCGCTCCACCAGGGCGACCAGGGAGAGAAACCCTAACTGCTGCTAGCTAGCCCCCTCCCTCATCGCTCCCCTTTCCCCTCATCGTTGCTGGTGTGTGCCGGCAGGCAAAACCCACACGACATTGTTGGCGGTGGGGTCGTTTATTCTCCGGCCAAATGCGGAGCTACACGGGCTTCCCTTGTGTTGGCCGAGGCGCGGGGCTGCGTTGTGCTCCTCCCGCTTGGCTCCGACTGGTGGCCTATTGGTGGAGGAGCCCCTGGAGGCCAGGAGTGGCGCGTGGCAGCAACTTATAGATCTCGTGGAGGTGCAGCCGGGTCTCCCTGGTGGCACCATCCGGTGGTGGTCCAGAGGCTAGGCTCCGGTGGCTGGGATCCAAGGCCTTACTGGATCCAGTGTGGCGGGCTTCCAGGTCTTGCACGAAAGAATTGCAGGCGGCTGGCGACAGCACGGCTGCCCTGATTGTGTTCTTCGTGAATCCAAGCTACGGGGTCACGGGCGGGTATGCCGATGGCCATGGTTGGCACTCGCCGATGCGTCTTTCCCTGTAGGCAGCGGTACATGCCTTTCCTCTCACCGCCAGTGGGCCAAGCAGGCGACTTGCTCCCCCAACTCTGGTCAGGGATGCTCTGGTGTTCTTCAAGGGTTTCTGGACATGGCCGAGGAGAAATCCCTGCCCGACGGTTGCTGATGCAGACAATGGTGAGTCCGGCGCAGGACCGGCCGAGTGACCGCCATACCAGCACGCCTGTGCGACAACCCCGAGACACCATCCATACGGAGAAGATGAAGTAGACACACATTGTAGTTGACAGACGGTGGACGACGCAAACGGATCTTAGATCGGAAAACCAAAAAGGATCACCGACCAATTGATTGGTTAGAGACAAATCTCAATCAACGGATCAGAAAAAAGACTCTCTAGTGTGGCCGGCCAACACGATCGGTGGACAAACCCTAGCTACGGGTTGCGCAGCCCCCGGTGGAGATCATGGAGATCGATCTCCCTGGGGCAGCGCGGTGCAGAAGCGGCGATGACTAGGGTTTAGGATCGAGGTGAGGCTGATACCATGTAACATGAATAGAGGGGAGATGATGGATGTAATGTGGTGGATGTATTACTGAGCCTCGAGGACGAATATATATTGAGTACAAGACTTGGAGGTCAAGGCACCTCCTAGAGATAAGATGGAAACAATTCCTATCTAATCCCGGACAATCTCTAACTACCAAATATATACTTGGAGGCATTTTCATGGCCTTGTTCATGCCCTCCCTATGCATCAGGACAAACCCTAGATCCAGATCACTGGGCTAGGTAACAGCGGCGCCACAGTGTAGTCCTCTCCTTGGAAGCATTGCCTAGGTGCTTGTAGAGTCTACCGGAGCGGAAGCTAAAGTTGGTTATTTCGCCGACCTCGACAGCGAGGCTAAGGGTGTGTCGCTTTGCCGGGGATCACTGTTGTGGGCATGATCCTATGGGGCGCAGTGTACTCCGTCGTAGGTGCTTCTTGGATGACGTCTTACTCGGGTCATGCTGGTTGCTACTGTCCACCTACTAATGTCATGCAAGTGCACATGGCCACGTAGCATAATCGTGATAAGTAAGTGTGGAACCCATAGGGAGCAAAAAGGATGACACTATCAACCCCATAGCTTTCTTGTCACATAGACGCAATTACACTCACGCCCAAACCGAAGTTGGGAAATAGTTTACTCATCAGTTGCAAGGGAAAACTATAAAGGAGTTTTTTTAACTAAACTATGATGAAAAGGTAAAAGCAATAAATAAGGGGTACTATGTTAGTAGGGATGATGCTTGAGTAGTGAAGGAGTGCTCATGGGTTCTGGGATCAATACTACTAGGATAATCTGCACAAGATATGCAAATCATAGTTCTAGGTCACCATCTCTAATCCAGTTTGTATGTGTCATGTGTGGGCGGAGTCAAATAAAGATACGTGCATACATACAGTAGCCACGCATCATGCAGGCCACCACTCTTCCTCCCTCAGCAGGTTACGTTAACAGTGATTAAGGGTTTCCCCGCAAACGCGACATACACCTTTGGGGTTGATGCGTCCATTTTGCATCATGTTTTACTACTGTTTTTTATATTGTTTTGGTCATTATTCCACTTTACGATGCAACTAATGCATTTTCTCTCTTAATTTGCAAGATTTACATGGAGAGGCAGATTACCGGCAGCTGGAATTCTAGACCTAAAAGAGTTATGACAGAGATACCTAATCTACACAGCTCCAAATGACCTGAAACTTCACGGAATTTTTTTATTGAATATATGAAAAATACTGGAGCAAAGAAATACTAGAGGGGGCCCACCAAATGCCCACAAGGCAACAGGGCGCGACCACCCCCTTAGCGGCTAATTTTTTTTAAATAATACATTTTTTTATTAATTTTCAAAAAATATTACGCTAGATGAAAAAATTACAAAAATAATACACCGTCGGCCCGCTGCAGGCCGATCGGCCCACAGCAGGCCGATCGGCCCACAACAGGCCGACTGGGCTGCCACAGGCCGAGAGCAGGCCAGCTGCGGGGCTGTCGGCGCGGCCTGGTTCCTGTCGGCCCGCAGCGGGCCGATCGGCCGGCTGCCGACCGACAGGGTGCGGGCCCCCCCTCCCCGCGGCCGGCTCCTTCCTCCTCTCTCTCTCCTTCTCCTTTCTCCTTTCTCCCTTCTCCTTCATTTCCCCATTCCTCTACAGCTCCATTTTTTCTCCTCGAAATGCCTCAAATTAATACACCAAAATGAGGCATTTTTTTACAGATTGAGCACCGTGAATGGGTTCTACGTAGTTAGGAGAGCCAGGGGAGACCTCGATCTACTGATGGGGTAGCTCGTGGTTGTCGTGGTGAGCATTTTTTTGAAGCTTTTTTTTAGCACATTGGAGGAGGTTGTGGCGGCGGTGGAGGTGGTGCTGTTGAAGCTGGGGCAGTGTGGTGGAGGTGGTGGAGGTGAAGCTCCGGCAGTTTGGTGGAGTTTCCAGCTCCGGTGATTGAAGGCCGCCGTTCGTCGTTCGTCGTTCGCTCGCACGCTTCAAGGGTATATTTCAACACACATTTTATTTTTCGTAGTTGCTCCGGTAGTATTCGGTAATATGTTTTGATGTGAAATAAATTAGGTGTGCGATTATAGTTATTTGCTCCGGCAGTATCCGTAAATATATTTAGATGTCAACTATTTAGTTGTGTGAATATTTGAAGTTGCTCCGGTAATATTCCGTACTATATGTGGATGTCAAATATTTAGGTGTGTCAGTAGTTGGAGTTGCTCCGGTAAATATTTGTAATATATTTGTAGGTGTGTGAATTTTTTTAGTTGCTCCGTTAATATTCCGTAATATATATACATGTCAAATATTTAGTAGCGCGGATATTTAAAGTTGTTGCTTAATACTTGTCTGTCATTGTTGAAAAAAAATAGGTGAGCCGAGATGTCTGATGTAGTGACGTTCAAATTTTACTATGGTCCTGGTACTGTCCAAACAACTAACATGGGAGCTGATCTGAGTGAATTTACTCACATAGAGGTGCCAATGAGCGCACCTCAAACATGGTCAGTCAGTCAGTTGAAAGAATGGATTACAGGAAGTTTAGGGCTTGATACAGAAACACACACCGTCGGTGTTCATGCATTGTGGACATGGTCAAGTTCAATAATTTACTTTTATTTGAGGCCAATAGAGCGAGACTCCGAGTGGGTGCGGTGGTTACAAGGTTGCGAACGCAGGGGATGCAATCCTATTGCCTTAGTGCTTCCCGTCGTGAAGGAGGTCACTCCACAAGAAGGCGAGGGTGGCTACGATCCTGGGCAGAGCAGTGGAGGGAGGCAGTTATCTATGTCAAATGCTGGAGATGATGGTTACGAACCAGGGCAGAGTAGTCAGGTAGAAGGAGGAAATGCCGATGGTGATTACAGTGGCGAGGTGGACGCTGACGAGGTAGATGGGCACATGCAGGACCTGATGGAAGAAGAAGACACCGATGTTGATAGGGGTCATGCCGATGATTCTGACGAGTCGGATGAAGAAGAAAATGCAGAGGAGGTCCCGAATCCTGCATCATGGAATCATGACTTCTCATCTGCAATGATGTTGACCGATGGACATGATTCTGCCTGGCAATATCACCAGAACAATATTGCGACGGGTGCTATGTATCCCAACAAGGAAGCTCTTAAGGATGCAATAATAAATTGGGCAATGTCCACGCAAAGGGTTTTCACAGCTCAGGTGTCATGTCAGAAATACCTGACAATGGTATGCAAGAACACAGATTGTCCCGCCAGGGTGCACGGCTATCTCCCTAAGTATGGCACAAGTTGGGTGATCAGCGACTTAGTGAATCACACTTGTCTTATTCCCTGCATCCCTCAAGATCATGCCAACCTTTCATCGACGCTTATTGCTCGGTTGTTTTACGATGAGATAGTGGAGGGCAAAGCTATGGAAGTGAAGGCAATCCAGACAAAAGTCTTCACCAGGTTGAAGTACAGAATTTCTTATGGCAAGGCTTGGAGGGCTAAGCATGCGGCGCTTGAGAGGAGATTTGGTTCTTATTTTGATGCATATGACTATGTTGTCCAGCTCCTCCACACACTGCAGCAGCGGAATCCAAGCACCTATATCGATATCCAAGACCTCTTCATGCCAGAGTTCCCAACTGTGAGGGTGCTGCATCGTCTCTTCTTCTCTTTCGGTGTATGCATCAAAGCTTTCAGTCATTGCCGACCGGTGATATGTGTAGATGGTACTTTTCTCACTGGCAAGTACAAGGGTCAGATCCTAACAGCCATAGGCCAAGACGGCCAAAATCAAGTTGTCCCACTCGCATTTGCTTTTGTGGAGAGTGAGAACATTGAAAGTTGGACATGGTTCTTTAGGCAGTTGAAAATATCAGTTGTGAAGGAGAAGCCCAATGTGTGCATCCTTCATGACAGGCATGCAGGTATACTCAGTGCAATAAGGACACTAACAAACCCAGGCCCTGAGGAACAAACTCCATGGCAGGACTTGCAGAGCCGTTGGTGCATGCGCCATCTGGGGGCTAATTTCTTCTCGCAGTTCAGAAATAAGAGCCTGATGAATCTGTTCAAAAAACTCTGCAAGCAGAACCAGTCATGGAAGTACAATTTGATACGTGACAGACTTAATATGTGCACGCAGAGACACGTTAGGGACAGGAAAGCTGCAAGAGATGCAGCGGTGAGGGCACATGTTGAAGCAGTAGCTGCACAGTTGGCAACAGGATCAGCGGCCGTGGAGGAGGAGCCTGTTGGGTTATGTGACCTGCCAGGCTTTGACCCACCTGGTACTAGGAGAAGGCTCGGAAGGTTGATTAAAACCTTCCAGCAGTGGATAGAGCATGAGCCTCTGGAGAGGTGGTCTTTGCTACATGACACACATGGAGCAAGGTACGGTGTCATGACAACCAACCTCGCGGAAACATACAACTTTATCCTCAGAGGAAACCGGGCATTGCCACTTACAGCCATCGTTGAGGGTATTTTCTATGGCACCGTGAAGTATTTTAGAGATAGACGTCAAAAAGCAGAGCAACATATGTTGAACAACCCGAATACACGTTACTGTGAAAGAGTGATGAAGTACATGGACAACAAGATGCAAAAAGCTAGGTCACACACTGTAGTCGCCATCGGTAATCAAGAGAGAAGGTTTGAGGTCTGCTTAGTCAACAACAAATTCGGATGTGCAAATGAGTTGAGGACGCATGAGGTGAAAATTGGAAATGAAGCCTGGCCAACTTGTGAGTGCACATGCAACAAACCGAAATTGTTTCACCTACCTTGCTCACATGTACTTGCTGCTTGCGGGCAACTTGGAATGGACGCAATATCGTTTGTGTCTCCATTTTTTCTGAAAGAGTCTGTCCTCAATACCTGGACAGGTGAGCTGATGGGTTTTCGATCAATGGGTAACTTCAACAACGTCAACCCAGCTGAAAGGCGTTACATTCCAAACCCAGAGCATATGCGTACAAGTAGAGGCAGACGGCAGTGTCAGCGCATCCGGAATGATATGGATGAATCTGAAGCAGGAGGTCCGACTAGGCAATGCATTCTATGCAATGAATTTGGCCATAGGGACACTAATTGTCCCACTTTCGTCACTGCCAGTGGTACTGGTCGTGGACGAGGCAACCGGGGACGAAGAGGAGGTAGAGGAGGCAGAGGAGTAAGAGGAAGAGGAAGAAGCTAAGCTAGCAGTACTATGTTCTGAATTTGTATTAAGTGTGGCACCATGTTCTAATTTTGTATTAAGTGTGGCACTATGTTCTGAATTTGTATTAAGTGTGGCACTATGTTCTGAATTTGTATTAAGTGTGGCACTATGTTTGAAATTTGTATTAAGTGTGACACTATGTTCTGAATTTGTATTAAGTGTGGCACTATGTTCTGAATTTGTATTAAGTGTGGCAACTATGCTTGAAATTGGTTTGTGCAGGAATGGCGGGAATGTGGTTGCTGAATGCGGAAATTGATAAGGGTCATCGTGGTGCGATATGGTATGAGTGAAGGCTCAAGCCTCTGGTCACTCGCACTCCTCTGGAGAACTGGATGATACACCCAGGATGGGTTCAGCGGTACGTGATTTATTAATTTGCACACTGACATGAATATTAATGGGAGACACTAACTAAAATGTTCTGTCATGAAGGTTGAAATGGGCCGGCCTTTTACCTTTCGCGCGTCTGGTTGAATCTATCCCGGGCTGCAAACGCCTCGCCATCGACTCCTCCTTGTTGAGCTGCTTAGTGGACCGTTGGAGGCCAGAGACCCACACGTTTCACTTCCGGTGGGGAGAGATGGCTCCTACTCTAGAGGATGTGTCACTTTTGCTGGGACTACCGTTGGCAGGCCATGCCATAGGACCGTTGGACGCACCGGCTGGTTGGGAGGTCGGTCTTACACAACGTTTTCATGGTGTTTTTCCGAATGCTCCGGATCCGGTATGGGAGCATCACGAACCTAAGTATGAATGGTTGCTCAAATTCCAGGTTAGTTCCCCTACCTATTATCTTCAAGTTATCATGCAAATGGTTTTACAGAAGTTACCTGTGGCTTACTAAATATATGTCTTTGCTTAATGCAGATCCAGAAGTTCCCAGCGCCGTTGAGTGCGGAACAGATCACTCGGAGCCTGGAGGCCTACTTAATGTGGCTTTTCGGCAAGGTGATGTTCACAGAGAACCATGTCAGCACTATTAGCGCGCTCTACATCCCTATGGCACTCGAGATAGCTAGCGCGGAGACGGCGGATCAGATCAGACAGAGGAGTTGGGGTTCGGCGGTCTTAGCGGCTACATACCGAGGTATGTGCAACGGCTGCCAGCTTTCATCAACAAAGCCAGCCCTTCTTGGATGCCCTCTATTCCTACAACTGTGGTCGTGGGAGAGGTTCTCTATAGGGCGACCAGATATACGTGTTCATCAGCCTATAGACGCCATGTTCGATGCTGACGGCATCGACATGCCTACTTTCGGTCTGTGTTGGACACGTCGCGAGGTATGCATCGTGTTATAGTTTAATGCAACTTTTTTGTGCACAAGAGATAGTTCAATGCTAGCGGCTACTAACTTTTGTTTTCTGCAGAGACGCTTTGCTAGTGATCAGACCAGGAAGGCATACACGGCATTGAACGAGCAGTTCGATACGTACACTGGGGTCATCTGGCAGCCCTACACGGAAGCAGCCATACATGCAAGATACCCCGGTGGTATGTCTGTGCTATGCACAAGGGACCGAGATTACTGGATGACGAAATTGAAGATCATCTTTGATATCTTCGTCGAGGAGATGGCACAACAGAGGGTTATGAGGCAATTTGGTCTTCTACAGTTGGAGCTGCCTCCCCCTACAGAGAACCCGGTGCTAGCACACGTCCACAGGTATTAACCAGTTTTTCAATGTTGCATTATCTTTGACAGTACTCCATTCGAAGCATTGCGTAATTGTTGAACACACACCATAATTTTAGGATGACGAGGAAGGGCATGCATAGGATAACTGCTGACTGGCTAGTTAGACTAGAGCCGTATGTTACAGAATGGGAGACAGCAAACACACATCTATGGCACGAGAATCACAATTTTGATCTCAATGAATTCAATCTCTATTTGCGGCGTTACATGACCGGAACACGGTTACGCATCATTGAGCGCTCTCACCCAGAGGAGATACCTGACCCTACTCCGTCGGATATGTACCCGAGCTATGATACTTCGGGCTCTAGGCAGTACGCGGTAAGATATATTTTCTTTAAGTAAAGTTGTGACATACTTTGACGTGCATACTTAATAATCGTCATGAAAATTTTCAGGCTCGCTTGACACACGAACTACACGACGACGTGACCACCTTTGGACGATCACTGTCGTCTGGACCTCTTCTTCAACACCGGACTGTGGTACAGCCCTTCTTGGAACGCATGCAGAACAAGATACGGGCTGTCTACGAGGCTATCACGTGCACCCGGAGAAGCGACGTTGTTCAGCACCAGCAGCAGCAGTAGCAGCCACCACGTCACTCCACGCACCGACAGCAGCCACGTCCACGTCTAGCACATCAGCCGACATCGAGGCCACCCCCTCCTGACCAACCTGGCAGTTCGATGTGGCAGCACCCACAGCACTATGGTCCCACGTCAAGCTTCGTGTTTTCTCCACAGCAGCAGGGTCCCTCGTCGAGCTTCGTGTTTCAGCCAGAGCAGCCGTCACAGCCAGCAGGTATGTCTCTTCATATTTATTGTTTTCAATATTAGTTGAGGCAACCTCATTCTTCATGACTTAACGTTCATCGTGCAGGAGCCTACGGATATGATGCGTCTATGTCGGCATCACATGATACGTGGGGGAGTGATCAACATCCTGAGGACAACATACAGGCTCAGATGTCGCAGCACACCGAGTGGATGAACATGTTCTCGACTCCTCCACCAGATCCCACACAGCCCACACAGCCCACGCAAGACACACAGTATGGCGAGGACGGGTCTTGGATTCCTCTTCGTAACGTTCGGCCACCGAACAGGTATGAGTGGTCGACGCCCCCTCCACCACAGCCACGCCGCGGACGAGCACGACGTGGCTGATACTTATGTATGTGAGGGACGTATTTCTATGTGAGAGACATATTTCTACCTATGTATGCGAGAGACATATTTCGACCTATGTATGCGAGACACATATTTCGACCTATGTATGCGAGAGACATATTACTATTAATTCGCATTGTTATTCGAGTTACATTTCCACACTGACTGAAATAAGATACATTAAACTTTTGAAATTAAGATGCATAAAAAATAACATGCATAAAATAAGATACATAAAATAAGATACATTAAAATTAACATGTTCAAATTAAGATACAACTTGCTGCAATGCGAATTTTAGGATACAATAACATAAATCTACTGAGTCTCGAATGACAAGTTCATCACATACAATGTCTCGAAAGACATAAATAGTTCATGACCACGATGGTCCATGATAGTTCAAACGACATAAACATCACATATAACTCGGTTTCCTGTAGCAATGCAAGTCAACAACCCTTTTCCATTCCCATTCTTTGAGCATTTCATGAATTGTATCATCATCAGTTATTTCAATGAATTTTCTTTCCCTAGGGCCATCTGAGTGCAAGCTGCTGACGTAGTACACAAAATCGTCTTCCTTCAACCCTTGCTTCAACATGAATTTAGTCTTTAACCAATCAAAAGTGATGTCCACTTCACTAACTTGCACAACACTTGGAGGAAAGCCTTGGACATGAACAATAGGGCTAAGCACCCACTGAGTACCCTTAGCCATCTGCAACACACAAATCCCACTCAAATCCCACTGAGCACCTAACTTACCCCTTGAGCATAACCACTACGACAAAGAAAACTAGGGTTTGCAAAAAACTATGATACATTAAACAAACCAAATAATGGGGGGGGGGGTGGATTTGATTTACCTTCTCGTTTGGAAATGCCTTCGATCCAATGGTGAAACGAGACTACACTAGACTGCTTACCCACGTTACTGCCGAGGGTGTTTTATAGGTTGAGAGCACAAAGAAAGGCGGGAGGGAGACACTGCCGGGAAGTAGAGAGCGAGAAAATATGGCGGGAACTTGATAGCGGGAAAAAATGGCGGGAACTAAGAAAGCGGGAAAATTGTGGCGGGAACATATGGCGGGAACTACCGAAGCGGGAAAAATTGGCGTGAACTAGCGAAGCGGGAAATATTGGCGGGAAGTACAGAGCGGGAAAATATGCGGGAACTACCGAAGCGGGAAAATATGGCGGGAACTACCGAAGCGGAAAAATATGCGGGAAGTAGAGACGGGAAAATATGGCGGGAACAAGCAAAATACAACATAATGCTCCTACAATTAAGATACAAGTACATCTAAATTAAAAATACCACTTACAAACTACATGAGGCATCATCGTCATCCTCCGTCGATGCAGCACTCTTGCCCTTTGACGATGCGGCAATCTTGGCCTTCGACGATGCGGCAGTCTTGGCCTTCGACGATGTGGAACTCTTGGCCTTCGACGATGCGGTACTCTTGCCCTTGGTGCTCGGCATGAAAATTTCGTCTTCATCCTCGCTGTCTTGGGTCCATAAATAAGTATGTTGTGCTGCAACATTTAGGAATACTTCACCCTTATGTTGTTGCTTCTTCCACCTTCCTTGCAACCTCAGAAGTTCTTTTCGTATCTCCTCAAAAGTCCTTGCAGGCCACCCGCACCTACTTAATGCGTGAGCCAACTCATTTAGTAAGGTGTCACTACTGAGGAGTTCGTCCCATGGAACTATCCTATTGTCTATCTTGAAATCAAAGGCTAAGCTAAGAAGACATTCGGACATACTAGGGTGAAAAGAACTACGATCGAAAGGATAACCGGACATCTTGACGAGACTACACTGGCCTGCTTACCCTCCTTAGTGTGGAGGGGGTTTTATAGGTTGAGAAGACAAGATGGTGGGAAAGAAGATGGCGGGAAAGAAAAAGGCGAGAAGAATATTGGCGGCAACGAAAATGGCGGGAAAGAAAAAGGCGGGAACAATATTGAAAGGATAACCGGACATCTTGACGAGACTACACTGGCCTGCTTACCCTCCTTAGTGTGGAGGGGATTTTATAGGTTGAGAAGACAAGATGGCGGGAAAGAAAAAGGCGAGAAGAATATTGGCGGCAACGAAAATGGCGGGAAAGAAAAAGGCGGGAACAATATTGGCGGCAACGAAAATGGCGGGAACAATATTGGCGGCAAAGAAAATGGCGGGAACAATATTGGCGGCAACGAAAATGGCGGGAAGAATTTTGGCAGAAAAAAAGGCGCGAAATAATATTGGTGGCAAAGAAAAAATGTGGAAAATTAAATGACGGGAACAATATTGGCGGCAAAAAAAGGCGCAAAAAATTTTTTGTGGTAAAGAAAAATGTGAAAAATAAAATGGCGGAAACAATACTCGCGGCAACAAAAATGGCGAAAAATTAATAAAAAAATGTATTATTCAAAAAAAATTAGCAAGAATTTTGCCAGCAAAAAAAAGGCGCGAAATAATATTGGCGGCAAAGAAAAAATGTGGAAAATTAAATGGCGGGAACGGAGAAAGAAAAGAGCTGTACTTGAGGAATGGAGAAACGAAGGAGAAAAGAAGAAGGAGGAAGCAGCCGCACCTGTCGGCCGGCAGCAGGCCGATCGGCCTGTAGCGGGCCGATCGGCTTGCAGCGGGCCGACAGGGTCTATCGGCGCGAGCGGGCTGACCTGGCCGCCTGCTGTCGGCCTGTGGCGGGCCCAGTCGGCCTGCTGTGGGCCGATCGGCCTGCTGTGGGCCGATCGGCCTACAACGGGCCGACGGTGTATTATTTTTGTAATTTTTTCATCTAGCGTAATATTTTTGAAAATTAATAAAAAAATGTATTATTTAAAAAAAATTAGCCCCTTAGCGCGCCCTAATGTCTTGTGGGGCCCACAGCTGGCCTCCGGTGCCCATCTTCTGCTATATGAAGGGTTACCTAGAAAAAAATGAGATAAGACTTTTGGGACGGAGGCCACCGTCTCAAGGACTTTCGGGACTTGTGAGCTGCGTTGGGATTTCCTCGAAGAGGAGAGGATGATGCAGTACAATAGAGATAAGTATTTCCCTCAGTTAAGAACCAAGGTTATCAATCCAGTAGGAGAACCACGTAGTACCTCGTGAATAGCACCTACACACAAATTAACAAATACTTGCACCCAACGCAAACAAGGAGTTGTCAATCCCTTGCCGGTTAATTGCAAGGATCAAATCTCGTAGTGATAGATAGATAAACAAAAACACAAAATAAAATAACGGTAAATAAATTGCAGCAAGTTATTTTTGGATTTTAATATATGATAAAGATAGACCCACGGGCCATAGTTTTCACTAGAGGCTTCTCTCTCGAACAAAAAGCATACGGTGGGTAGACAAATTACTGTTGGGCAATTGATAGAAAAGCGAATAATTATGACGATATCCAAGGCAATGATCATGTATATAGGCATCACGTCCGAGACAAGTAGACCTACTCCTGCCTGCATCTACTACTATTACTCCACACATCGACCGCTATCCAGCATGCATCTAGAGTATTAAGTTTATAAAGAATGGAGTAACGCCTTAAGCAAGATGACATGGTGTCGACAAAGTAAATCCAATAATTATGAATAAACCCCATCATTTTATCCTTAATGGCAACAATACAAATACGTGTCTTGTCCCTTTTTGTCACTGGGATATAGAGCACTGCAAGATTGAACCCATCACAAAGCACCTCTCCCATTGCAAGATAAATCAATCTAGTTGGCAAAGCAAACGGATAGATCAGAGAGAAATACAAAGCTATAATAATCATGCATAAAAGAGTTCAGAGAAGACTCAAATAATATTCATAGATAATCTGATCATAAACCCACAATTCATCAGATCCCAACAAACACACCGCAAAAGAAGATTACATCGAATAGTTCTCCAAGAACATCGAGGAGAACATTGTATTGAAGATCAAAGACAGAGAAGAAGCCATCTAGATACTAGCTATGGACCCGTAGGTCTATGGTAAACTAGTCATACATCATCGAAAGGGCAGCATGTTTGATGTACAAGCCCTCCGTGGTCGATTCCCCCTCCGGCAGAGTACCGAAAAAGGCCTCCAGATGGGATCTCGTAAGAACAGAGGCTTGCGGCGGCGGAAAAAGTTTTTGGGTGGCTCTCCGTTGGTTTCCTAATTTTAGAGAATTTATAGAGTTGGAATTAGGTCAAACGGAGGAACGAGGGGTTCACAAGCCACATGGGCGCGCCTACCCCCTGGGCGCACCCATGTGCCTGTGGCCTACTCCTTCCCCTTTTGGCCTCCTCCCGAAGCTTCTAGGGCCCTCTTATGTCCAGAAAAAAATCGTCAAAAAGTTTCGTGGCATTTGACTTCGTTTGGTACTGATTTCCTGGAAAACCAAAAACAAGCAAAAAACAGCAACTCGCACTTGGCACTAAGTTAATAGGTTAGTCCCAAAAAATGATATAATATTGCATATAATTGCATATAAAACATCCAAGATTGATACTATAATAGCGTGGAACAATAGAAAAAATTATAGATACGTTGAAGACGTATCAAGCATCCCCAGGCTTAATTCCTACTCGTCCTCGAGTAGGTAAATTGATAAAAACATAATTTTTGATGTGTAATGCTACCTAACATGTTCATCATGTAATCTTTCTTTTATGGCATGAATATTTATATCCAAATGATTCAAAGCAATAGTCTATAATTTGACATAAAGACATACATGCTCAGGCATACCAACAAACAATCATGCCTTTCAAAATATCAATGCTAAAGAACATTATCCCTACAAAATCATATAGCCTTGTCATGCTCCATCTTCTTAACACAAAGTATTTATCATGCACAACCCCGATGACAAGCCGAGCAATTGGTTCATACTTTTTAACGCGTGCTACTTGTGAGCTGCGTTGGGATTTCCTCGAAGAGGAGGGGATGATGCAGTATAGTAGAGATAAGTATTTCCCTCAGTTATGAAACCAAGGTTATCAATCTAGTAGGAGAACCAAACAACACTATGTAAACATCACCTGCACACAAACAACAAATTCTTGCAACCCAATGCGTAGAGGGGTTGTCAATCCCTCAACGGTTACGAGCAAGATTAAATTGTATAGGATTTGATAAATAGATCTAACAAAAATATGAAATAAAATAAATAAAAGAAAATTGCAGCAAGGTACTTTTGGTTTTAATATATGATAGAGAATAGACCCCGGGGCCATAGTTTTCACTAGAGGCTTCTCTCGAGAAAATAGCATACGGTGGGTAAACAAATTACTGTTGGGCAATTGATAGAAAAGCAAATAATTATGACGATATCCAAGGCAATGATCATGTATATAGGCATCACGTCCAAGATTAGTAGACCAAAACGGTTCTGCATCTACTACTATTACTCCACACATCGACCGCTATCCAGCATGCATCTAGTGTATTAAGTTCATGAACGAACGGAGTAATGCCTTAAGCAAGATGAACATGTGTAGACAAGATAAACTCACGTATGAAATAAATCCCATCTTGTTACCCTTAATAGCAACGATACATGCGTGTCATGTCTCTTTCTGTCACTGAGATTGAGCACCGCAAGATCGAACCCATCACAAAGCACCCCTTCCCATGGCAAGATAAATCAATCTAGTTGGCCAAACCAAACCAATAAATCAGAGAAGAAATACGAGGCTATAACAATCATGCATAAAGGAGTTTAGAGAAAACCCAAATAATATTCATGGATAGATCTGATCATAAGCTCACAATTCATCGGATCCCAATAAACACACTACAAAAAGTCATTAAATCAAATAAATCTCCAAGAATACCGAGGAGAACATTGTATTGAATATCAAAAAGAGAGAAGAAGCCATCTAGCTACTAACTATGGACCCATAGGTCCGTGGTAAACTACTCATGCATCATCGGAGGGACAACAAGGATGATGAAGAACCCCTCCATGATCGTTGCCTCCTCCGGCAGAGTGCCGGAAAAGGCCTCTAGATGGGATATCGTTGTTCTAGAACTTGCAGCGGCGGAAAAAGTATTTCGTGGACTCCCTGGTAGGTTTTCTGATTTTTAGGGTATTTATAGAGGCGGAGGTAGGTCAAACAAAGGCTCGTGGGCCCCACTATGCACTAGGGCGCGCCAGAGGCCCCTGACGCGCCCTGGTGCCTAATGGGCCATTCCTCCATCTTCTCGTGGTCTCCCGAAGCTTCTAGGGTCTATTATTACCAGAAAAAATCTCCAAAAAGTTTCGTGGCATTTGGACTTCGTTTGGTACTGATATTCCGCAAAGTAAAAAACAAGCAAAAAAACAACAACTGGCACTGGGCACTAGGTTAATAGGTTAGCCCAAAAATGATATAAAGTTGCTTGTAAATGTATATAAAACATCCAAGATTGATAATATAATAGCATGGAACAATAAAAATTATAGATATGTTGGAGACGTATCAAGCATCCCCAAGCTTAATTCCTGCTCGTCCTCGAGTAGGTAAATGATAAAAACAGAAATTTTGATGTGGAATGCTACCTAACATATTTATCGTATATTCTTTTCTTTGTAGCATTGACATTTGGATTTGAATGATTCAAAGCAATAGTCTATAATTTGACATGAAGACATCAATACTCAAGCATATCAAAAAGCAATTATGTCTTTCAAAATATCAACGCTAAACAAAGCTATCCCTAGCCCATTATGCGCAATCATTGATCCATTCATGAAACACCCTCAAATATTAACTACATCCAACATACACAAGCATGACAATAGTGTTCCCTAGTTGGTGCTTTATAAGAGAAGATGGAGACTCAATAAATTTTTTTTGCATAAAAGTAAATAGATAGGCCCTTCGCAGAGGGAAGCAGAGTTTTGTAGAGGTGCCAGAGCTCAACGTTTAAATTGAGAGATAAAATTATTTTGAGAGGCATGCTTTTCCTGTCAATGAAAACGACCGAGAATTCCCAATATCTTTCATGCTAGACAAATTATGGGCGGTTCCCAAACAAAAAGTAAAGTTTATTCCTTTCCACCATTCTCACACAATCCATGGCTAGCCGTATCCACGGGTGCCTTCCATACCAACACTTTCCAAGGAATTTATTATTATACTATTTTTTCATTTCGGGACTAGGCATCCCTATTACCTGCCACATTCTCGTGCAATGACAAGTGAATAAACACTCATCGTGAGAATAAAATACCTAGCATGGAAAATATTGGCCACCCCCTGCCGCTTGATGAGCGGTACCGGCACACAAAACAGAAATTCATTTTGAAAATTAGAGTTGGCACATACAAATTTACTTGGAACGACATGGACATACCACATATAGGTAGGTATGGTGGACTCATTTGGCACAACTTTGGGTTTAAGAGATTAGATGCATAAGCAACATTCCCGCTTAGTACAAATGAAGGCTAGCAAATAGATTGAGAAGCAACCAACCAAAAACAAAAACGATCATAAACGCGCATTGAACATAATTAACACCGAATAATGCACCACAAGTAGGATATAATTTCATTGCATAACTATTGACTTTCGTGCTTGCATAGGCAATCACAAACCTTAACACCAATATTCTTACTAAAGCATAATTACTCACCAACATGACTGCTACTTCTTGAGCTTGCGTTGATTTTTGCCTTGAAGAGGAAAGGGTGATGCAGCAATGTAGAGATAAGTATTTCCCTTAGTTAAGAACCAAGGTATCAATCCAGTAGGAGGTACAAGCAAGTCCCCAATAGATGCACCTGCACAAACTAACAAACACTTGCACACAACGCTAAAAAGGGGTTGTCAATCCCTTCACAGTCACTTGCAAGAGTGAGATCTAATAGAGATAGATATAAAAGATAAGTAAAAGGTAAAATAAAGTAAATATAAATAAATTGCAGCAAGGTATTTTTAGGTTTTTGGTTTTATAGATCTGAAAATATATGATGGAAAATTGACCCGGGGGCCATAGGTTTCACGAGAGGCTTCTCTCTCGAAGAAAGCATACGGTGGGTAAACAAATTACTGTTGAACAACTGATAGAAAAGCACAAAGTTATGACGACATCCAAGGCAATGATCCTGAATATAGGCATCACGTCCATGACAAGTAGACCGACTCTTGCCTGCATCTACTACTATTACTCCACACATCGACCGCTATCCAGCATGCATCTAGTGTATTAAGTTAACAAGAACGGAGTAACACTTTAAGCAAGATGACATGATGTAGAGGGATAGATCCAATCAATATGGTAAAACCCCCATCTTTTTTATCCTTAATGGCAACAATACAAATACGTGCCTCGCTACCCCTACTATCACTGGGTGAGGACACCGCAAGATTGAACCCATCACAAAGCACCTCTCCCATTGCAAGAAAAACCAATCTAGTTAGCCAAACCAAATCGATAGATCGGAGAGAAATACAAAGCTATCTTAATCATGCATAAAAGAGTTCAGAAAAGACTCAAATAATATTCATAGATAATCTGATCATAACTCCACAATTCATCGGATCTCAACAAACGCACCGAAAAAGAAGATTACATCGAATAGATCTCCAAGAACATCGAGGAGAACATTATATTGAAGATCAAAGAGAGAGAAAAAGCCATCTAGCTACTAGCTATGGACCCGTAGGTCTATGGTAAACTACTCACACATCATCGCAAGGGTAGCAAGGTTGGTGTAGAGGCCCTCCGTGATCAAATCCCCCTCTGGCAGAGTACCGGAAAAGTCCCCAAGATGGGATCTCACGAGAACAGAAGCTTGCGGTGGCGGAAAAGTATTTTTGGTGTGCCCTCTGGTATAGGGGGAATATTTGGGTATTTAAGGAGCTGGAGTTATTGTTAAGAGAACCACGGGGGGCCCACAAGCCCCTGGCCGCGCCCCTAGGGCGCCCCCCAGGGCTTGTGGCCCCCTCGTGGGTCTTATAGCATCTTCCGAAGCTTCGTGGGTGTCTCATCCAAGAAAAATCATCAAAAAAATTTGTTCCATTTGGACTCGTTTGGTATTGATTTTCTGTAAAAGTCAAAAACAAGGAAAAAACAGCAACTGGCACTGGTCACTAGGTTAATAGGTTAGTCCTAAAAAATGATATAAAATAGCATATAAATGCATATAAAACATCCAAGATAGATAATGTAATAGCATGGAACAATAAAAAATTATAGATACGTTGGAGACGTATCAAGCATCCCCAAGCTTAATTCCTGCTCGTCCTCGAGTAGGTAAATGATAAAAACAGAATTTTTGATGTGGAATGCTACCTAACATATTTATCAACGTAATTTTCCTTATTGTGGCATGAATGTTCGGATCCATAAGATTCAAAAACAAAAGTTTAATATTAACATAAAAACAATAATACTTCAAGCATACTAATAAAGCAATCATGTCTTCTCAAAATATCATGGCTAAAGAAAGTTCCCTACAAAATCATATAATCTTGTCATGCTCTATCTTCATCACATAAAGTATTTATCATGCACAATCCCGATGACAAGCCAAGCAATTGTTTCCTACTTTTAATATTCTCAAGCTTTTTCAACTTTCACGCAATACATGAGCGTGAGCCATGGATATAGCACTATGGGTGGAATAGAGTATGGTGGAGGTTTTGAGGAGAAGACAAAAAGGAGAAACTCTCACATCAACTAGGCAAATTAATGGGCTGTGGAGATACCCATCAATTGATATCGATGCAAGTGAGTAGGGATTGCCATGCAACGGATGCACTAGAGCTATAAGTATATGAATGCTCAAAAGAAAACTAGTGGGTGTGCATCCAACTTTCTTACTCATGAAGACCTAGGGCAATTTGAGGAAGCCCATCATTGGAATATACAAGCCAAGTTCTTTAATGAAAAATTCCCACTAGTATATGAAAGTGATAAAATAGGAGACTCTCTATCATGAAGAACATGGTGCTACTTTGAAGCACAACTGTGGAAAAAGGATAGTAACATTGTCCCTTCTCTCTTTTTCTATCTTTTTTTCTTTTGGGCTCGTTAGGCTCTTTTTTTATTTTCTATCTTTTTATTTTTTTTCGTCCAGAGCCTCATCCCGACTTGTGGGGGAATCATAGCCTCCATCATCCTTTCCTCACATGGGACAATGCTCTAATAATGATAATCATCACACTTTTATTTACTTACAACTCAAGAATTACAACGTGATACTAGAACAAAGATATGACTCTATATGAATGCCTCCAGCGGTGTATCGGGATGTGCAATGATCTACCGTGACATGTATAAAAAAATATGAATGGTGGCCAAGCCACAAATACTATGCCAACTATATGATCACGCAAAGCAATATGACAATGATGGTATGTGTCATAATAAACGGAACGGTGGAAGTTGCATGGCAATATATCTCAGAATGGCTATGGAAATGCCATAATAGGTAGGTATGGTGGCTGTTTTGAGTAAGGGTATATGGTGGGTTTAATGCATCGGCGAAAGTTGCGCGGTACTAGAGAGGCTAGCAATGGTGGAAGGGTGAGAGTGCGTATAATCCATGGACTCAACATTAGTCATAAAGAACTCACATACTTATTGAAGACATGTATTAGCCATTGAAGCAAAGTACTAATATGCATGCTCCTAGGGGGATAGATTGGTAGGAAAAGACCATCGCTCGTCCCTGACCGCCACTCATAAGGAAGACAATCAAAAATAAATCATGCTCCGACTTCATCACATAACGATATACCATACGTGCATGCTTCGGGAATCAAAAACCTTAACACAAGTATTTCTACCAATTCACAATTACTCACTAGCATGACTCTAATATCACCATCTTTATATCTCAAAACAAATGCAAGGAATCAAACTTCTCATATATTCAATGCTCTTTATGAAAGTTTTTATTATATCCCTCTTGGATACCCATCATATTAGGACCAAATTCATAACCTAAGAAAATTGCCATACTATTTTCAAGACTCTCAAAATGATATAAGTGAAGCATGAGAGTTCATCAATTTCTACAAAATAAAACCACCATCGTGCTCTAAAAGATATAAGTGAAGCACTAGAGCAACTACCTAGCTCAAAAGATATAAGTGAAGCACATAGAGTATTCTAATAAATTCACAATTAATGCGTGTCCCTCTCAAAAGGTGTGTACAGAAAGGATGATTGTGGCAAACTAAAAAGCAAAGACTCATATAATACAAGACGCTCCAAGCAAAACACATATTATGTGGTGAATAAAAATATAGCCTCAAGTAAATATACCGATGGATTGAAGACAAAAGAGGGGATGCCATCTGGGGCATCCCCAAGCTTAGATGCTTGGTTGTCCTTGAATATTACCTTGGAGTGCCTTGGGCATCCCCAAGCTTAGGCTCTTGCCACTCCTTATTCCGTGGTCCATCAAAACTTTACCAAAAACTTGAAAACTTCACAACACAAAACTCAACAGAAAACTCATAAGATCCGTTAGTATAATAAAGGTAAGTAACCACTTAGGTACTGTTGTAAACTCATTACAATTTTATATTGGTGTTATATCTACTGTATTATAACTTCTCCATGGTTCATACTCCCTGATACTACCCATAGATTCATCAAAATAAGCAAACAACACATTTAAAACAGAATCTGTCAAAAACAGAACAGTCCGTAAAGACCCGAATATTAATCATAATTCTGTGACTCCAAAAATTCTGAAAATTTAGGAAAACATAGGAAATTCATTTATAAATATTTTGTAAAAAAATCAGAGTTTTTACGCTCCTCAGTGAATTTTAAGAATTCTGTTACTGGACGCAAAAGTTTCTGTTTTTCAGCAAAATCAAATCAACGATATACCAAAGCATCCCAAAGGTCTTGCTTGGCTCAAACACTAATTGAAACACTAAAACACAATTATTACAGAGGTAATATTGTGTATTCTCATAAAAACAAAAAGGAAATATATTGGGTTGTCTCCCAACAAGCGCTTTTCTTTAAAGGCTTTTAGCTAGGCGTTGATAATTTTAATGATGCTCACATGGAAGATAGCAATTGAAACACGAAGAGAGCATCATGTAGCATGTGAAAAACAAGTTTAAGTCTAACATACTTCCTATGCATAGGCATTTTATAAGCAAAAAAATTATCAAAACAAGCAAAAACTAGCATATGCAAAGAAGAAGAAAGAAACAATAGCAATCTCAACATAACGAGAGGTAATTTAGTAACATGAAAATTTCTACGACCATATTTCCCTCTCTCATAATAATTACATGTGGGATCATATTCAAATTCAACAATATAGCTATCACATGACATATTCTCTACATGATCCACATGCATACAAAGTTGACACTCTTCCAAAATAGTGGGATTATCATCAAATGAAGTCATGACCTCTCCAAACCCACTTTCATAAAAAAAATCATCAGATTGAACACTCTCCAAATATGTGGGATTATTTTTAGCTAAATTTCACACTCTTCCAAACTCACTTTCAATATTATGGCAAACATATTCATCATGAGGCTTAAATAAATTTTCAAGATCATTATCACCCCAATCATGATCATTACAATAAGTAGTGGACATAGCAAAGTTAGCATCCCCAAGCTTGGGGTTTTGCATATCATTAACACAATTGACATTAATATAATTTATAATAACATCATTGCAATCATACTTTTCATTCAAGGAGCTATCGTGTGTGGGTGCAATAGCAATAATTTCATGTTTAACATAAGGAACTATAGCAAGTTCATCTCCATAATTAATATTGGCATCATGGCCATAAGAATAGCAAGCATCATGTTCATCAAAGGGGGATATTTCAAGAAAATCAACAGAATCATAATTATCTATAGATTCATGCATATCATTATTTTCTTCCAAAGCAGTGGACATTCTCTTAATAAATTCTTTAACATAGGCATTATGAGCATAGTTTTCATAGCAATATTTAAGTATGTCAAAATTTTCAGATTTGTAGAGAGTAATATCATACTTTTCAATCAAAGAAGCAACTTCATAAGAACCCTTAAAATCAACAAATTCTTCAGTTTGTTCGATATCATAGTAACTATAAACACCTTTAGCAAAAAAAGATAGGATTTCATTATCATTAAACTCACATAGGTAGGGAAGGTGTTTTTTAGGGTTCTCTGAGCAACAAGTAAAATCATAAATTTCACATAGATTCCAAGCATAGCATAGCAAACAATTTATTTGATTCCATAAGAGTCCCCCTTTTTGAGATAAACAATGACGCACAAAATGAGCATGCTCATCTAATGATTTTCCCTCAACTAAACTAGTTGGGGTTTCAGCACGAGCACATTTGGATCAAAAATGATCCAAGTAGAAAACTTTAAGTGGATCCATATCAATAGATTTTTAGCAAGCAAAGACACAAGCACATAGAAGGCACATGGCAACACAAGCAAAGATAGCAAACGAAAAAGTGAACAGAAGAAGGCGAATAAAAAGGCAAATATTTTTGTGTTTTTTTGAAAACGTTTTAGAAGTGGGGGAGAGGAAAACGAGAGGCAAATGGAAAATAATGTAAGTGAAAGAGATGAGAGTTTATGATAGGTACTTGGTAGGCTTGATGTAGAACCTCCCCGGCAACGGCGCCAGAAATTCTTCCTGCTACTTCTTGAGCTTGCGTTGATTTTTTCCTTGAAGAGAAAAGGGTGATGCAGCAAAGTAGAGATAAGTATTTCCCTCAGTTAAGAACCAAGGTATCAATCCAGTAGGAGGTACAAGCAAGTCCCCAATAGATGCACATGCACAAACTAACAAACACTTGCACACAACGCTAAAAAGGGGTTGTCAATCCCTTCACAGTCACTTGCAAGAGTGAGATCTAATAGAGATAGATATAAAAGATAAGTAAAAGGTAAAATAAAGTAAATATAAATAAATTGCAGCAAGGTATTTTTAGGTTTTTGGTAATGCTGAACTGGACGTCTGACAGAACTGTCGGCTGATGCTACGATGCAGAACGCCCATACTATGCCCACGTGATGGTTAGTGCTATCAGGCCAGAGGCCTGCTCGGATCAAATATCCAAATCGCTAATGGACTAGGGCTTGCGGTAACGAGCAGAGACTCACGAAAGATGTGACCCCGTCGCCTCGTCTCGAGGACTTGCTGCAAGGGTTAAGAATGCCTGGCCGCGCCTCGTATTCATCACTCGGGCACCATACAGGCAACCCGTCTTCACAACACTCGCCACTTAGGCGCCCGCGGGTACCCCTCAGGGTCGACCCGCCTTTCCAAGTAATCAACAGTACAGTCCAAGTATCCGTGTGTCCATAACATCAGGGGAATCTGAGGTATCACCCTCGTTTGATTCCTACTCGATGTATCTGTCAAGGTGAACTCGGAGGATTCACCCTCGATGGGTTCACACTTGAGGTGGTGCACGACAGCGTTGTTATCGGAAGCGGTGAAGGAGGAATCACCCTCGATGACCACGACCAAATAGCTACTCTACAGTGTTAACATCTGAAGTGCTATACGAGGTATCACCCTCGGCACTCGATAGTAACGCTGCAGTGTCGTTACAACTAAGGGGGTGATGTGCGGTGCCGGGGCCTGTCTTCGAGTCTTCTGATGATCCAGCGGGGCAATCGGGATAAGTGGGGTCACTGATAGGTCTCTACCCAGCCTATACTAAGCAGTTTAGGATATGCAGGTAATTATCAACAGCAGGTTACAATAAACAGGCTATGCATCAGAATAGGTAAAGCAGCAGCAGCAGCAGTTCTAATGCAAGCATGAGAAATAGAATGGGCGATATCGGTATGCTCAAGGGGGGGGGGGAGCTTGCCTGGTTGCTCGGTGGCAAGGGCAAGGTCGTCAACGGTGGCGCCGGGCTTCGGAGCTGCGTCGGTCTCGGGGACGACATCGGGGTCTAACGAGAGAGAAGAGGGGGAGGAAACAATAAATACAGAGCAAACAAGTGCAGCACAAAGCATAACATGGCAATACGCGGTGACAAAGGTGATCTAACGTAGTGCCGGGTGATACTGGCGAAGGTGGAATTCATCCGGGAATGTTTTCCCGGTTCCGGACATTTGTCAGACAGATGACCGGAGGGGAACGGTTCCATGTTCGGGTAGCTAGGGACATGTGGCGGACGAACGGACCGCGTATTCGGATTCGTCTCGTTGTTCTGAGCAACTTTCATCTACAAAGTTTTTCGATCTGAGCTACGGTTTAATTTATATGATTTTCTAAAGTTTTAATTGATTTTCTTAATTTAATTATTTATTTAAATCAACATTATCCAAAACAGTGTATGCTGACGTCATCATGACGTCAGCATGATGTCAGCAGTCAACGTTGACTGGGTCAACCTGACAGGTGGGTCCCACCTGTCAGTGACTATTTAGTTAATTAACAGTAGTTAATTAGTTTAATTGGTCATTAGGCTAATCACACTTAATTAGTTAATTTAAACAGAATTAATTAATTAATTAATTTTTTTAAACGTTCTTAGGGGCGTGGGCCCCATGTGTCTGTGGCTACTTGGATTAGTTTATCTAGTCTATTAATTATGCCCGCGATTAACTAGGTGTGGGTCCCATTTGTCGGTGACTCAGAGCATAATTAGGAGCTGGGTTAAAGGCGCCATGTCAGCACCACCGGAGAAATCCGTCGACGACCAAAACAGAGGCGGAGGGGCTCGGGACCTCGTCGGAAATCCGCCACAGGCGTCGGCTTGACGTGCGGCTAGGTGCGTTCGGACGCCCGTGGCAGCGTGCGTCGAACGATGGTCGTGGCAGCAGCGGGGGTGGCCGAACATGGCCGGAAAAGCAACGGCAGCGGCGGCCGGAGTAAGGCAATGACAGCGACGCGGTAAGGCTCAAATCTGAGGGCGAACACGAGGGGTTTGTCGCAGTAGCTCACCGCGAGCTTGCTGCGAGGGTCGAGGTAGTTGGAGGGCGTCGATGGCGAACGACTCGACGAGGATCGAAGAGGCGGACGAGGTTGAAGAAGCGACGACGGCGACGACTTGGTGAAGCTCCTGCTCGCTGGCGTTGGCGTGGAGGCCGAGGAGGTCGAGGCGCGCAGGGCGATGACGAGCAGTGGGCGAGTGCACGCGCGCCGGCCACGGCCTGGCGCGGCCAAGGAAGGCGGGCGGCGCCGGCGGCAGGGACGGCCATCAGCAGCAGGGCGCGAGGAGGCGGGCACAGGGGAGGGTGAGGCGAGCTCGGGGGAAGGTGCAGGGCATTGCCGGCGGGAGGAGTTACGGGACGACACAAGACGACGGACTTGGCGCCGGGGATGGAATGGTTGCGGCCGGATCCGTCTGGGAATGGGAAGGGGCGGCGAAGGCCGGCCGGACCTGGTCGCTGGGGCGGAGGAGGTCGGGGCTCGCGCCTCCCACTGTGGGTGGCGGCGCACGGGAGGACGAGAGGGAGTGGGGGGGTTCAGGAGCGAGGGTGGCTGCGGGCTAGGGTTATAGGAGGGGCGGCTGGGCTGAGCTAACTCTAGTTAGGTGGGCCAAGTGGCCCATTAGGTTAGGTCCTCCGTTTCTTTTCTTTTACTTTCCCCTTTTTTTCTGTTTATTTATTTCTCTAATATTTAGCCTATAGTTTAGGTACTAAATGGTTTTATTAAATGTTGAAACTTTTCCCATAATTACTTTCCGATATTTTGGTGTTGCTCAAAAAGTTCGAGGTTAAACGGAAATGCTTGAAATTAGGTTTATAATTAAATGGTCACAATAAGTGATGTTTGGCTACTTTAAATTATTTCTAGGGGCAATTTAAAAATCCATTAAATGTTGGTCCTTACATGTTAATTACTTAGTGAATACTTGTAACCCATCGAACATTATTATTATGCCACTTGAAAACTTTAATTATTTGACTTTAATCTAAACTTGAATTTGAATCGGGTCAGGATCAAAGTGAGGTTTAGCAAAATTTTGTGATGACATGGCACCATTAGCGTGTGGTTACTGTGGCTTAACTACCGGGGTGTTACAAATCTCCTCCACTACAAGAAATCTTGTCCCGAGATTTAAGGGGTGAGTAAGGGGGAAGGTTCTGGTTACGAAATTCTAACGATTCTTCTCGGTCTTTGTTGCTCTTCTCGATGAGGTAGATCCATTATGTTGATGTCTTCATTTCTCTGCTTCAGGTCATCATGATGAAGTTGTCGTCCTTCCTTCAGGATCTTCACTGTACTTACGAAAGGATAAGAGGGGAAAACTCTATAAGGACGGATTCTAACAAGATTGAGCAGCAGACGGTTAACTCAAGGGACGAAGCATAAGTATCTCTCAAATTGGAACTCAAGAAGATATCGAGAGCAAAGTAAGTAGGTACCATGAGAAGTTTCAAACGAATAGGCAATCGTTCAATGTCTGAAACCAAGTGCGAAAAGGGTCCAGAGCAACGAGAATTG
The DNA here is from genome assembly GCA_011799875.1 of Thinopyrum elongatum. Classification (NCBI taxonomy): domain Eukaryota; kingdom Viridiplantae; phylum Streptophyta; class Magnoliopsida; order Poales; family Poaceae; genus Thinopyrum; species Thinopyrum elongatum. The sequence continues at coordinate 548,248,887 of CM022298.1, read as the reverse complement.
AGTATTGCGTCTGTTACCAAAATAGATCACTAGGAAGGTGGCCCGTGAATTACGTACGAGCCCACGCACGAGGAATAACTTTGACAACAGGGTGTACAGGAGAGTCAGGTTTCGATCCTGTGGAACTGTGGGTTATGGGCCCACCATGTGGGTTAAAAGAAGGAAGGGCGCTGAAATCTTGCACGACCATGGTAGCAAGGCATGTCAGAGAATAGCCTGTCAGTTATGTTGGCAACAACGTCGGTACTAAGGGCGAGGGACGAAGAGAACCTTTTTCCTGCTCGTTAAGACGAGGCGGACCAATAGGTAAAGTTCTTGTCCACCGGGGTTAACGTAATGTCATCAACAATAGTAACAGGGTTATACTTGACAGTGTTGTACATCGAGGTGTTTACTTAAGCAGGAAAATATTACTGCTTATTTCATATAGATCACAAGAAAGGTTAAACAAAACAATGGAAAGGAAAAGGTGATTAGTATATTAATCAGACCAATGGAAAGGAAAATGTGTTTATACCCGAGTATCGGGAGTATAACTTTCCCAAGAAAAGGCAGAGCATGATATGCATGATAGGGCTCCAAGTAAGTAACCATTTAGACAAGGGGCAAGGAACTTATGAGGTTTACCCATACAACAGTGTTTGGATAGTTGATCGAGAAACATTTAGCATTGCGCTTCCAATGTTCTTGTGGATATTCCGAGTATCACAGTCATGCTTCGAGGTAGCAAAGACATGGTCATCAGGTAAAGGTCGGAGTTTGGGAACACAAAGGATCCATAAGGAACAACTTATAAAATAAGGCATACCCTTTTGGCAAGGAAAAGATGAGGATGTGGCCGACGGGCTCATCGAGATTTCTATAAACATGGATTTTCACAATTAAGTGAACGAGGTGATAACATTGGACACACCAAAGTATATAATGAAGTATGACCGAGGAGAACATTCACAATTAAACATTGAACAAAAGTGCACTTGGAAATATGGACCAAGTAGCACGATCAATGTTAGAATGGTGATTTAATAACCAAAAGACTTAGAATGAAACTATTGACCATTCACTTCAAAGCAATAGGGTTGCTAGAAGTTTTGAATTCACACATCATAATTCAATTGTCGGTATTCCGGTTAGAAACAACACGGGGACCAAAAAAATGAACGGAGATGGCGAGAAGTATTACTATATCAAGAATTTTCAAGAGATGGAACAATTCTCACATCATCCTTGACATAACAGATGGTAATACTCCAAGGTAGAACCTAACATAAGCTAGATAGCAAGGAAATCAAGATACAACACAAAACATGAACAAGTTTGTGTTGGGGGGAAGGCCAAAATGTTGTCGATGATAACACAAATCATCGAGGGGCAAGGATGGTATTTCTCACCATGAATTCTATTGATATCTTGAAAGAGCTCAGAATGCTGATGATGATCACAACACATTTGTCGAGAGATTCCATGAAGATGTAATCGATTGGCGATGATATCAAGTCAAAGAAATGATGAAGCAAAAGGTTATTGGAACCATGGGTGCGACACAAACTCAAAATGAAGTTTGTTGTTCAAGGAGAAATGATATGACGAGGAAATTCGACGTAAGATTAGCTCACCGTCGAAATTTGTGCTCTGGGAAGAAGGACCAGGTAGCACTGTTAGTATTAGCACGATAATGATGTAGCCGTTCAGGCTAGGAATGAGGTGATGAGGTATTAAACTTCCTGGTAACAAGTACTAGCGGTAATACCGGAAGGTAAATCGGGGTAGAGATTGGACGGATGAAATGATCTGCAGAAGACAAGTATTTTAAGCTGTCCAAGAATTGGAATTCAAAGAAGAACAATCATGGTCAGTTCCATGGTTGCAAGGGACACAACACAGGTACGAGAGGGTGTTATATCAAGGGGATAACTATTATTACAAGGAGCTTCCATGATAGGATCTACATCATTTCCATGAGCATGAACACAAAGGTTCAAGGTCGACTCCCACTTCTTCAATGCATAACCTTTCATTCACTCCTCATTTTCGAAGAAATTGTAGTGCTAAAAATTTATCTGGTGAAGCACCAGAAGAGTACGACTCGTAGAATTTTCTGGGTTCTTGCTGATAGCAGAATCATAGATACAACCCATGGAGACATTTTACGAATCCAAACAGCCATCAACCAAAGCAAGGGATGCGAGTTTGAAAGCAAAGTGTCAAGGTCAAAGTAGATGATATAATTTACCGAAGGTATTAGCATCAAGGAAGAACTCACAAGGTTATTGATTACGATGGACAATCGATTGCAAGTTGATTAGCCGAGAACCAACTCATGTCCGAATTGACGTCTGAGCCAGAAGGACGAGTTCTAAGAATCGACGGATGATAAGGATTACATATGGATTTAACCATAATGCAGGCAGACAAGACTTTCGGGAGCAATAGGCTGCAGAGGATTTTCGGAAGGTCGCATAGCAATACGAGGTATTTCGTGAAACACAGGAACAACTGGGGATGAACGGATCCCCGGTAATGTGAGGAATTATTCGTAGGGTATTCAGGCGGAAAGGAACTGCAAGGCAGTGGGTTCAGAGAATTTTCGAAATGTCGGATAGTATTTTGATATGTCGGATGGAACAAAAGAGTAACTGAAATGAATATAGGTACGTCAAGTGTAAGTAGTTATTTGTCAGGATTTATCGGTGGTTAGGAACTGTACAGCAGTGGGCACAGGGTCTTGGAATAATCAAGGAGTATCTTCAGAGTCTTCTGATGAAACAGTCGATCATCTGTGGTGAAGGGGCTCTCCGGGGTGAAGTGGTTGCGAGAACCTAATGCCAGAGTTCGTAAAATCTCAACCCGAATAGAAGAGAGATCAGAGTCCCAGAGTAAAGACGAGGAACAAAAGATCCAAATACCACCCAATTGGCGACGTGGGCCCGTAAGCCACACAACCATGTTAGTAAAATAGTTTTGGACCACTAGACTCAACTTCGGCCAAGGAGTTGGAAAGGGGGGTTCCTACAGGCAGTCGGCTCTGATACCAACTTACGATGCCCCCGGCTCAATCGTGCACTAATCATACACGCAAATGCACACGATCAAGCCTAAGGACTCACGGGAAGATATCACAACACAACTCTAAAACATAAATAAAGTCATACAAGCTTTATATTACAAGCCAGGGGCCTTGAGGGCTCGAATACATAAGCTTGCGTACAAGCGTCAGCGGAAGCATCAGATATCTGAGTACATATATGAAACAGAAACAGAAAGGCCTTTAGAAAGGCGGGGCAAAATAAAACACTATGATCGAAAGGCGTAGGCCTCCTGCCTGGGACCCTCCGATCCTACTCCTGGTCGATGGCAAGCTCGAAGTAGTATCCATCCTCTGGGTAGTAGTAGTAGCCGATCGACGGGGCATCTGTCTCAGGGGGCTCCGTCCTCTGGTCACGACAAACTGATATGGGGAGAAAAGGAAAACAAAGCAACCGTGAGTACTCATAAGTACTCAGCAAGCAAGGATCTACACTACATATGCAACATTTTCAAAGAGAAGGCTGTATATGTGGACTGGGCTGCAGAAATGCCAGAATAGAGAGAAGGCCTAGTCCTATCGAAGACTAGCATCTTCAGAGGTCTTGCAGCAATAGAAGAGAGTAGAACAGTACAATATAATGTAGCAGTATCATTAAGTCTCAACCTCACCCAGAGATCCTTTCTCGACTCCCAGCGAGAAAGCAATCCCAGAGCCATACGGTCATCAACCTCGTCCGGAGATCCCTTCTCGACTCCTTGCGAGAAGCAATCCCAGAGCCTCATATCCAGGTCTCATCTCACGGTCTAGTTATGTCGATCGTGATACAACTCCGAGTGTCCTTTACCGTAGGACCGGCTATCGATAGAAGTTTTCTTCCCTGCATGGGTGCACCAACTTACCCAACACGCTCGATTAACTTCGGCCGGACACACTTTCCTGGGTCATGCCCGGCCTCGGCCAAACGACACACCGCAGCCCTACCTACAGCTCAGCAGAGAGGTCCCCCCCGGTCTACATCCTAAGCGCTCAGGGGTCATGGGCCATCGCCCTGTGCACTCCGGGTCGTTGCGAGCAGGGTGGATACCAGCGCCAACGGCACGATTCGACCCGGCCGCAATGCTGAACTGGACGTCTGACAGAACTGTCGGCTGATGCTACGATGCAGAACGCCCATACTATGCCCACGTGATGGTTAGTGCTATCAGGCCAGAGGCCTGCTCGGATCAAATATCCAAATCGCTAACGGACTAGGGCTTGCGGTAACGAGCAGAGACTCACGAAAGATGTGACCCCGTCGCCCCGTCTCGAGGACTTGCTGCAAGGGTTAAGAATGCCCGACCGCGCCTCGTATTCATCACTCGGGAACCATACAGGCAACCTGTCTTCACAACACTCGCCACTTAGGCGCCCGCGGGTACCCCTCAGGGTCGACCCGCCTTTCGAAGTAATCAACAGTACAGTCCAAGTATCCGTGTGTCCATAACATCAGGGGAATCTGAGGTATCACCCTCGTTTGATTCCTACTCGATGTATCTGTCAAGGTGAACTCGGAGGATTCACCCTTGATGGGTTCACACTTGAGGTGGTGCACGACAGCGTTGTTATCGGAAGCGGTGAAGGAGGAATCACCCTCGATGACCACGACCAAATAGCTACTCTACAGAGTTAACATCTGAAGTGCTATACGAGGTATCACCCTCGGCACTCGATAGTAACGCTGCAGTGTCGTTACAACTAAGGGGGTGATGTGCGGTGCCGGGGCCTGTCTTCGAGTCTTCTGATGATCCAGCGGGGCAATCGGGATAAGTGGGGTCACTGATAGGTCTCTACCCAGCCTATACTAAGCAGTTTAGGATATGCAGGTAATTATCAACAGCAGGTTACAATAAACAGGCTATGCATCAGAATAGGTAAAGCAGCAGCAGCAGTTCTAATGCAAGCATGAGAAATAGAATGGGCGATATCGGTATGCTCAACGGGGGGGAGCTTGCCTGGTTGCTCGGCGGCAAGGGCAAGGTCGTTAACGGTGGCGCCGGGCTTCGGAGCTGCGTCGGTCTCGGGGACGACGTCGGGGTCTAACGAGAGAGAAGAGGGGGAGGAAACAATAAATACAGAGCAAACAAGTGCAGCACAAAGCATAACATGGCAATACGCGGTGACAGAGGTGATCTAACGCAGTGCTGGGTGATACTGGCGAAGGTGGAATTCATCCGGGAATGTTTTCCCGGTTCCGGACATTTGTCAGACAGATGACCGGAGGGGAGCGGTTCCATGTTCGGGTAGCTAGGGACATGTGGCGGACGAACAGACCGCGTATTCGGATTCGTCTCGTTGTTCTGAGCAACTTTCATCTACAAAGTTTTTCGATCTGAGCTACGGTTTAATTTATATGATTTTCTAAAGTTTTAATTGATTTTCTTAATTTAATTATTTATTTAAATCAACATTATCCGAAACAGTGTATGCTGGCGTCAGCATGACGTCAGCAGTCAACGTTGACTGGGTCAACCTGACAGGTGGGTCCCACCTGTCAGTGACTATTTAGTTAATTAACAGTAGTTAATTAGTTTAATTGGTCATTAGGCTAATCACACTTAATTAGTTAATTTAAACAGAATTAATTAATTAATTAATTTTTTTAAACATTCTTAGGGGCGTGGGCCCCATGTGTCTGTGGCTACTTGGATTAGTTTATCTAGTCTATTAATTATGCCCGCGATTAACTAGGTGTGGGTCCCATTTGTCGGTGACTCAGAGCATAATTAGGAGCTGGGTTAAAGGCGCCATGTCAGCACCACCGGAGAAATCCGTCGACGACCAAAACAGAGGCGGAGGGGCTCGGGACCTCGTCGGAAATCCGCCACAGGCGTCGGCTTGACGCGCGGCTAGGTGCGTTCGGACGCCCGCGGCAGCGTGCGTCGAACGATGGTCGTGGCAGCAGCGGGGGTGGCCGAACATGGCCGGAAAAGCAATGGCAGCGGCGGCCGGAGTAAGGCAACGACAGCGACGCGGTAAGGCTCAAATCTGAGGGCGAACACGAGGGGTTTGTCGCAGTAGCTCACCGCGAGCTTGCTGCGGGGGTCGAGGTAGTTGGAGGGCGTCGATGGCGAACGGCTCGACGAGGATCGAAGAGGCGGACGAGGTTGAAGAAGCGACGACGGCGACGACTTGGTGAAGCTCCTGCTCGCTGGCGTTGGCGTGGAGGCCGAGGAGGTCGAGGCGCGCAGGGCGATGACGAGCAGTGGACGAGTGCACGCGCGCCGGCCACGGCCTGGAGCGGCCAAGGAAGGCGGGCGGCGCCGGCGGCAGGGACGGCCATCAGCAGCAGGGCGCGAGGAGGCGGGCGCAGGGGAGGGTGAGGCGAGCTCGGGGGAAGGTGCAGGGCGTTGCCGGCGGGAGGAGTTGCGGGACGACACGAGACGACGGACTTGGCGCCGGGGATGGAATGGTTGCGGCCGGATCCGTCTGGGAATGGGAAGGGGCGGCGAAGGCCGGCCGGACCTGGTCGCTGGGGCGGAGGAGGTCGGGGCTCGCGCCTCCCACTGTGGGTGGCGGCGCACGGGAGGACGAGAGGGAGTGGGGGGGTTCAGGAGCGAGGGTGGCTGCGGGCTAGGGTTATAGGAGGGGCGGCTGGGCTGAGCTAACTCTAGTTAGGTGGGCCAAGTGGCCCATTAGGTTAGGTCCTTCGTTTCTTTTCTTTTACTTTCCCCTTTTTTTCTGTTTATTTATTTCTCTAATATTTAGCCTATAGTTTAGGTACTAAATGGTTTTATTAAATGTTGAAACTTTTCCCATAATTACTTTCTGATATTTTGGTGTTGCTCAAAAAGTTCGAGGTTAAACGGAAATGCTTGAAATTAGGTTTATAATTAAATGGTCACAATAAGTGATGTTTGGCTACTTTAAATTATTTCTAGGGGCAATTTAAAAATCCATTAAATGTTGGTCCTTACATGTTAATTACTTAGTGAATACTTGTAACCCATCGAACATTATTATTATGCCACTTGAAAACTTTAATTATTTGACTTTAATCTAAACTTGAATTTGAATCGGGTCAGGATCAAAGTGAGGTTTAGCAAAATTTTGTGATGACATGGCACCATTAGCGTGTGGTTACTGTGGCTTAACTACCGGGGTGTTACACAAGCCCCCTGTCCCCCCATAGGGCGCACCCCTAGGGCTTGTGGCCCCCTCGTGGGTCTTCTAGCCTCTTCCCAAAGCTTTGTGGGTGTCTTGTCATCCAAGAAAAATCATCAAAAAGTTTCATTCCGTTTGGACTCCGTTTGGTATTGATTTTCTGTAAAAGTCAAAAACAAGGAAAAAACAACAACTGGCACTGGGCCCTAGGTTAATAGGTTAGTCCCAAAAAATGATATAAAATAGCATATAAATGCATATAAAACATCCAAGATAGATAATATAATAGCATGGAACAATAAAAAATTATAGATACGTTGGAGACGTATCAATGACTCACATATTACTATCTCCATATCACAAAACTATCGCAAGGAATCAAGTTTATCATATCCAATGATCTTCATGAAAGTTTTTATTATATCCCCCTTGGATATCTATCACTTTGGGACCAAATTCATATCTCGTGCAAATTATCATTACTATTCTTAACTCTCAAAAAGATCTAAGTGAAGCACGAGAGATTAAAAATTTCTTTAAAAAATTTCACATATCAACTCTCAAAATAATATAAGTGAAGCATGAGAGTGCATTTCTTCAAAATTTACTAACTCCCAAAATAATATAAGTGAAGCATGAGAGTCCATTTCTTTAAAATATAATCATGTCAACTCTCAAAATAATATAAGTGAAGCATGAGAGTTCAAGTATTTCTTCAAAATTTAATTGCCATCGTGCTCTAAAAGATTTAAGTGAAGCACATAAAGCAATTGCCTAGCTCAAAAACTTTAAGTGAAGAACATAGAGCAATTCTAACAAAGCATGATAACATATGGCTCTCTCAAGTAAGTGTGCCCAGCAAGGATGATTGTGACAAACTAAATAGCAAACAAAGCAAAGACTCATATCATACAAGACGCTCCAAGCTAAAATCATGATATGAGTAAAAATATAGCTACTAACTATGGACCCATAGGTCCGTGGTAAACTACTCACGCATCATCGGAGGGGCAACAAGGATGATGAAGAACCCCTCCGAGATTGTTGCCCCCTCCGGCAGAGTGCCGGAAAAGGCCTCTAGATGGGATCTCGTGGTTCTGGAACTTGCGGCGGCGGAAAGAGTATTTCGTGGACTCCCTGGTAGGTTTTCCGATCTTAGGGTATTTATAGAGGCGGAGGTAGGTCAACGAAGGATCGTGGGTCCCACTATGCATCAGGGCGCGCCAAAGGACCCTGGCGAGCCCTGGTGCCCAGGGTCTCTTATTGCCAGAAAAAAAAATCTCCAAAAAGTTTCGTGGCATTTGGACTTTGTTTGGTACTGATATTCTGCAAAGTCAAAAACAAGCAAAAAACAGCAACTGGCACTGGGCACTAAGTTAATAGGTTAGTCCCAAAAAATGATATAAAGTTGCTTGTAAATGTATATTGATGACCCACAAGTATAGGGGATCAATCGTAGTCCTTTCGATAAGTAAGAGTGTCGAACCCAACGAGGAGCAGAAGGAAATGACAAGCGGTTTTCAGCAAGGTATTTTTTGCAGGCACTGAAATCGTCGGTAACAGATAGTTTGAAAACAAGATAATTTGTAACGAGCAAGTAATAGTAATGGTAACAAAAGTGCAGCAAGGTAGTCTACTCCTTTTTGTAGCAAAGGACAGGCCAGAGCAGTCTCTTATAATAAGCAAAGTGTTCTTGAGGACACACGGGAATTTCATCTTGTCACTTTCATCATGTTTGTTTGATTCGCGTTCGCTACTTTGATAATATGATATGTGGGTGGACCGGTGCTGGGTGCTGTTCTTACTTGAACAAGCCTCCCACTTATGACTAAACCCTCTCGCAAGCATCCGCAACTACGAAAGAAGAATTAAGATAAAATCTAACCATAGCATTAAACATATGGACCCAAATCAGCCCCTTACGGAATAGCGCATAAACTAGGGTTTAAGCTTCTGTCACTCTAGCAACCCATCATCTAATAACTACTCCACAATGCATTCCCTTAGGCCCAAAGATGGTGAAGTGTCATGTAGTCGACGTTCACATAACACCATTAAGGGAATCACAACATACATATCATCAAAATATCGAACGAATACCAAATTCACATGATTACTTACGACAAGATTTCTCCCATGTCCTCAAGAACAAAAGTAACTACTCATAAAACATATTCATGCTCAAGATTAGAGGGGTATTGAATTGCATAATAGATCTAAACATATAATCTTCCACCAAATAAACCATCTAGCATCAACTACGAGAAGTAATCACCACTACTAGTCACCCACATGTACCAATCTGAGGTTTTGATACAAAGATTGAACACAAGAGATGAACTAGGGTTTTGAGATGAGATGGTGCTGTTGAAGATGTTGATGAAGATTCGCCCTCCCATGATGAGAGGGTTGTTGGTGATGACGATGGCTTCGATTTCCCCCTCACGGAGGGAAGTATCCCCGGCGGAATCGCTCCGCCGGAGAGCAAAAGTGCTCCTGCCCATGTTCCGCCTCGAGACGGCGGAGGTCCGTCCCAAAAGCCCTTCCTTTATTTTTTCTAGGGCAAATGGCCTTATGTACCAGAAGATGGGCACCGGAAGTTGGCCAGGGAGCCCACTACCCACCAGGGCGCGCCAGGGGGGAGGGTAGGCGCGCCCTGGTGCCTAGTGGGCACCTGGGTGGCCTCCTCCAGTATTTCTTTTCTCCAATATTTTATATATATTCCAAAATAAATCTCCGTAAAATGTCAGCTCATTTGGAGATGTGCAGAATAGGTATATCTGACGTAGCTTTTTCAGGTCCAGAATTCCAGCTGCTGGCAATCTCCCTCTTTGTATAAACCTTGCATATTATGAGAGAAAAGGTATTAGAATTACTCCACAAAGTGTTATAATGAATAAAAACACTATAAATAACAGTAGGAAAACATGATGCAAAATGGACGTATCTACTCCCCCAAGCTTAGACCTCGCTTGTCCTCAAGCGAAAGCCGATATCAAGAATCATGTCCACATGTTTAGAGAGAGAGAGGTGTCGATAAAACAAAATACGGACATAGTAGCATCATGATCATTATTATTACAGCAATAAACTTTATCATAAAACTTCTTATGAGCAAGTAACAATTCATCACATCATCGAAGTATAAAGCATAAACTTTCTTGAAAACAAACAAACTATGTTCTCAGTCAAGAATGCAATTGCAATTCATCATATTTTCAGGAAGGGTCTTGTGTCGGAGCATTTTTGGCAAGTCCACATACTCAACCATCATTTAGTCTTCTATGATTGCTAACACTCACAACATATATATGGAGCAAAAAATTTCAGCCGGACACATAGAAAGATAGGGGCTTATAGCTCCGCCTCCCAACTTATTCACCTCAAGCGTGATGTCAACAATAATAACTCATGCTCACTCATATCCAACTAGATATATGTGCCTAGATCTTTCCCCAGCACATGATGCTTGCAAAAGAGGAAAATAAAAAAGGAATAGAAGAGAATTCCAGCTGCCGGCAATCTCCCTCTTTGTATAAACCTTGCATATTATGAGAGAAAAGGTATTAGAATTACTCCACAAAGTGTTATAATGAATAAAAACACTATAAATAACAGTAGGAAAATAGGATGCAAAATGGACGTATCATATATAAAACATCCAAGATTGATAATATAATAGCATGGAACAATAAAAAATTATAGATACATTGGAGACATATCAACGCGCTTCAGCTTTTTCAACCCCCACGCACTACATGAGCGCAAGCCATGGATATAGCACCATGGGTGGAATAGAATAAGTTGGTAGAGATTAATATGGAGAAGGCAAAAAAGGATAAATTCTCACATTGACGAGGCTAATCAACGGGCTATGGAGATGCCGATCAATTGATGTCAATGCAAGGAGTAGGGATTGCCATGCAACGGATGCACTAAGAGCTATAAGTGTATGAAAGCTCAAAAAGAAAACTAAGTAGGTGTGCATCCAAGTTTCTTGCTCATGAAGACCTCGGGCATTTCAGGAAGCCCATCATTGGAATATATAAGCCAAGTTCTACAATGAAAAATTCCCACTAGGTATATGAAAGTGAAAGCATAGGAGACTCTTTATATGAAAACATGGTGCTAATTTGAAGCATAAGTGTGGAAAAAGGATAGTAACATTGCCCCTTCTCTCTTTTTCTCTCATTTTTTTCTTTTTTTTGTTGTGCTCTTTTTTGCCTCTTTTCCTCTCTTTTTTTCGTCCGGAGTCTCATCCCGACTTGTGGGGGAATCATAGTCTCCATCATCCTTTCCTCACTGGGACAATGCTCTAATAATGATGATCGTCACACTTTTATTTACTTACAACTCAAAGTTACAACTCGATACTACAACAAAATATGACTCTATATGAATGCCTCTGGCGGTGTACCAGGATGTGCAATTATCTAGCGTAACATGTATAAAAAATGATGAACGGTGGATGAGCCACAAATACTATGTCAGCTATATGATCATGCAAAGAAGTATGACAATGATGATGTGTATCATAAAAATGGAACGGTGGAAGTTGCATGGCAATATATCTCGGAATGGCTATGGAAATGCCATAATAGGTACATATGTGTCGGTGCAACAAACCCCAGGCGTGTGTTGCCTGGACTGTACACAGTCTCAAAAGCAAGGTTGCAATATCCAAGACGAGACCAAGCGGAAGAGATAGCTCTTTGAGAAATCAAAGGGCGGATCAAGAAGACCAAGACCAACCAAATGAGCAAGATATCGCCAAGAAGAAACCTCCCTTGCCGGGCAGGCGAGCCTGGTGGGGTCGAGGTTACCCCAAAAGACAAGTCTCAAGACTCCCCCGGTAGGCTTGCCGGGGACGCCAAGGGCGGACTACCCCGCCAAAGCGCGACCGCTCCACCTCATCGTGACGCAAGTCATCTATCAGTGCGGTGTCGAGCCCCCAGGTGGTTAAGTGGCTACCATTTAGCGCGTAGCAGCTGTTTGGAGTGAAGATTACTCCTGTGCGACACCCGTCCGGATGCGTGTCACATAGGCAGACAGGGGATGACCAAGACGGTGCGGCAAGGCTTGCCGGGCCGCATCTGCGACGTGACGTTAAGCGGTGCATTTAATGCACTTTGTCCTAACTGCCAGAGTTAGGTATGATAGCACTGTGGCTATCTAATCACTGGATAATGTCCGTTTTGCCATTGTGGTAACCCCTTGACCTATAAAAGGAGGGCCGTGGCTACCTTAGAAGGGATTCGGACCCCTGTACCCTCATACGTGCGCAGCTGCTCCCGTCCCAAGGCGACCTTGCCGGGCTAGGGCGTTGCGCCTCCACCACGGTCCTTTCATCAATCCACCAAAGTAGGAGTAGGGTTTTACGCCTCGCGGCGGCTCGAACCTGGGTAAAAACTGCTCGTGTCATCGCTGTCGTGCTGTTCTACGCTCACCACTCTTTGTGCAATGTGCTCTTCCCCCTGCCAAACCACAAGGGGCCGATGGCCCCATAGGTGGCTGTGTTATACCACGACATCTTTGGCGCGCCAGGTAGGGGGCCAGCGCTTGCGCGAACCCGAGGGTGTAAGCAGCGCGTCATCTTCAACATCGTTTTCTTCATCAACGGCTTCATCTTCCATGGCGCCCAAGAAAAAGTCCGGTGCTGCAGCTCACCCATCCACCTCGAAGGCCCCTTCGCATGCGGCCGCTGATGCCGTGGGGGCTACGGAGGCACACGGGGACGTGGGCACTGCGGGGGATGTGGTCGGCGTAGGCGGCGTCGTCGCCATTCCCCTTGCAGCCGAAACGGAAGCGGGAGGCACCGAAGAAGGACAGCGTCAACAGCATCCCAGCGGTCATGCTCGACAGGATGCGGGTGGAGAGATTATTCCATCTCCATCTCTCCGCCCCACTGAGGAATGCAGCCGCAGCGATGGCACTCGCTTTGGGGTAAACCGCAACCCTCTAGCCGCCCCCGCTGCGGGTGCGGCTATAGGGCACGCGCCACCCCCAGGACAAGCTAGCCGAGACGATGCGCCGAATGGGGTCGCCAATCCCCAAGCGCGTCCACCTCGTCACCACGCCACCCTGGCGACCGGCTCACGGCGACGAGAGCACGACACCGTCAGAAGCCAGGTGACATCATGATCTGCGTCGTCGTCTATGCCGAGCACCGCTTCGGAAGCCATGGTGCAGGCCCAACTCCTGTTGAGATTTCCGCCGGCGGCCGATCAGATGGATGAGTGGAGAGCCACCATTCAGAGCTTGATTGGTTTCGCTGAGGTGGGAGGATCACAGCGGGGAGGCCCGCCACGGCCTCCACAGGTGGCGACAACAGCCCGAGCCGCTGGCCGTACCGAAGGGGCCACCCCCACGGTGCAATCCCCTCCACGGCAGCCAGCTTGGGGGCCACAGCCAGAGCCACGCGGCTAAGAACCCGACGACGTATCGATGGCTTCGTCTGATCCCCGGGCATGTCGAGACCAGTGACGAGTCCTGGAAGATAGGCGGGGGGAGGACGCGCGCGTCACCATCGAACGGCGCCGTGAAACCCGCCGCCAGTCTGATAGGCGCAATGGCCCCGACATCGATGAGCCCGTGCCCGGTGGAGACGAATACCTGCCTTTCGAGGTTGGGTGCCCCACCTTCACTCGTGAGCTGCGGCAAGTCCGTTGACCATCTGCCCGTACTTTCAAGCCAGAGATATCAGAAAAGTACGATGGAAGATTGAACCCGACAGAGTTCTTGAGCATCTACACCATTGCCGTTCAAGCCGCCGGAGGAAGAGATGAGAGGGTATTCGCCAACTACTTCCATTTGGCACTCAAGCCAAACATGAGGTCGTGGCTGATGCACTTGCCGGAGAACTCCATCTCGTCCTGGGCCGACCTGTGCCATGAATTTGTTGGCGCCTTCACGGGCGGTCATCAAGAACCAGGGCGTCCCAGCGACTTGCAGCTCCTCCCACAGAAGGAAGGAGAGAGTTTACGAAAATACATGCAGAGGTTTAGCCGGGTGCACAGGAACATTCCGGACATCCACCCGGCAGCTGTGATAGCTGCATTCCAGTCCAACGTACGCAACCACAGGATACGTTCCAAGATGAACGTCCGGTTGCCCAAGACTGTGAACGAGCTGTACACTTTGGCGGAAAAGTGTGCCCGAACAGAGGAGGGGAGGCGTCTCCCCGGTGAAGAAGTTGGCGTCGACGTTAACTCAGAGGACGACGATGAAACCACCAATCAGAAGAAGAAGAACAAGAAACACAACAAGAAGCGCAGGGATAAGGCAGTGCTAGCTGCTGAAGGATCCAGTACTCCTAGTACCAGCAAGAAGGCCAAGACCAAGGATCCTGGCAAGGAAGTTGCCGCGTGCACTGATTGCCAGGAAGCCTCGGCTGCCGAGAAGGCTGGGAAGGCTGACGGGCCGTACTGCAAGATCCATCGGACCAAAGGCCACGATCTTCAAGAGTGTCATCAGGTTGAGCAACTCGTCAAGAAGCAGAAGGCTAAGTACGAGAAGCATGACAAAGAGAGAGATCAAGATGGCATTGGAGGGAAGGGCTGAGGCGGCAGAGGAGGCCACCCCGGCAAGGCCCCTCAGTATCAAGGGAAACCTACCAGAGGCCGTGGGTGTAACACCCCAAAAATCGGGTTATCGATTTTTGTGCTGTTATTCCTTCCTAGCTTTTCTCTCCCGAATTTTTTCCTCTGGAATTTGGTGAGTGACCAGGTGAATCCAGACAATCCTCAGCCTCTCCATGAATTTTTCATGCTTTTGTGCTAGTCAAGTTCCCATCTGTAAACCCCGAACCTCATTTAAACCCTAGTTCCAAAATATCGAAACCGGAAATCCTGCCTTTGTGTTTACAAAGGAGCTATCATTTTTCTTGCTCAGTTGATCCTTCCAAAATTTCTGGAGATCCTCCTTCACCCATAAACCCTAGATGTGCAAAAAAATATATTGCAAAGTCATATGCAATATTTCTCATCTAGAATTAATTCCTTTTTATGCCTTTCGGAGGAATTAAATCCAGGAAAAGATCTATCCATCTCCAAAGTTCATGAAAACTTGTGGAGATATTCTTTGTAATCATATTGAGATCTCATAAAAATATTGGCCATAATAAAATAGGGAAAATTGCATTTTCCTATTTTAAGCCAATATTTCAAATTGGGGCCTTTCCAAAGGAACTACCATTTTGGTAGTTAGGAAAAATCCCAAATAATTTGTGGAGCTTTTCCTATCCCTATCTTCACCATTTCCATCAAGATCTCAAGTTCCACCCATTAAATTTTGAGCACAACACCACTTTGCAAATTCTGTTTAGATTTTCAGTTTGCAAAGGAAGTGCTTGATTACTTGATCTCCTTGGGCTGAAATTTTGCAGGGTGATTCATTATGATATATTACCCCTAGATACCAAAAATCAGCTCATTCCATCTAGCCAATCTTCCTCAGTAAATTATCTAAGTTTCTGTCCAGATTGCATCTCTGTGAAGGAAGTACCCTCATAGATGATCAATTTGAGCTGAAACTTTTCCAGCTAGTTGCTATGACCATATCATCACTCTACACCAAGAATCATCCAAATCCATTCATCCATTTGACCCCTACTTCATCATCTTCATTTCTGGCCAGAGTGCATGGTTACAAAGGAAGTACCAGTTGGAGTTATCCATTTGTGCTGAAACTTTGTGACCATGTTCATCTTAGTGTATGATTAGCTCATGCCCAAGATCCAGCCAAGGTGAGCACTGTGGTGGCCACACCATAGCACAAACAGGTCGCTGTTAGCAACTGTTTGACCATGGTGCAGTCACCTCAGGCCTCTCTCAGGTCATTCAGCCGCATAGGTCAACTCAGAGTAGGACGGTGAATAGCCTAGACATGGTTTGACTTCATGTGCGGCGTGGCAACGCCGTGGCCACGCGGTGACCACGGGCAGAGCGTGCCAAATTGGTGCTCTGTGCATTGGAGTTGACGAGAGCTCGTCTCCAGCAGGTTCCAGCATGTCTAGTAGTGTCGTAGAGATCCCTAGCGCGTGCGTGATCCATCCAGAGGCCTCTCCCCCTCGTCCCCTAGCTGGTGGAGCGCTCGAAGCCTCGGTCGTCGGCGAGGAGCTTCTCGGAGCTCCGTCCATCGTCGGCTAGTTTCGTCCCCGAGCTATAAATAGCGCACCCCTGAGCTCTCCTCCATACCAGCAACTCCCCAGTCCACTCGTCAGAGCCCCGGGACCCCTTCCCTCACCCCAAGTGCCGCCATGGCCGCAACTCTGTCGCCACCCACTCCTTCCCGTTTCCGGCGCCCTGGCCTTCCCCTCTCCTCTCCATCCCCGCCCTCGATCTCCTCAGGCACCCACTGAGCCGCCGCTGTCCTCAGCCCCTCCGGGGGAATGCTGTCGCAGCCGCGCCGGCGATGTCCCTCGGCCGCCACATCTCGCTCAGTGGCCACGGCGCCACGGCTCGCTCCACGGGGTCCCGCGACCACCGTTGGACGCGGCGCACGGCGGCGAAGCCTCCGCGCTGGTCGGCCGGTCCTCCCGCGCCGCCC
Organism: Thinopyrum elongatum; assembly: GCA_011799875.1. NCBI lineage: Eukaryota > Viridiplantae > Streptophyta > Magnoliopsida > Poales > Poaceae > Thinopyrum > Thinopyrum elongatum. The sequence continues at coordinate 548,232,173 of CM022298.1, read as the reverse complement.
CTGCCGCAGCAACGCCGGCAGCCGACCGCCTCTGCTCTGCTCGGTCGGGGGGATAGAGACGACCAGAGGAGAAAGGGAAGAGGGAGAGAGATAAACAGGGGGCCCCACACGTCATCCACATAAGAGAAGTCAACCCGGGCCCGCTGGTTTAAAGTGAAAACGTATTTTAGGGAGTACGTCTTCTGACTCCGAAGGCGTATTTTTGAAAAGATGTTTTCCTTTTTCCAGCTGCCGGCCGAATCTATTATATAGTAAACGTTCGCTGGTTAAGAGCTAAAGTGGACAGTTTCTGTCCGTTTTTGCGCTTAACGAACGAACGGCCCTAACTTCGCGACCGTAACTCCGATTGAGGTAAAACCAACGCCCACGTCTCCGTCTCGTCGAGCCCGTTCCGATGCCGTCATTTTCATAATGTATTCACACTATGAAAATGACCATTTTGCCCTTGCCCTTCGATCAGCCCCTCTGAGAAGGAAACGTTCCCGGCAAATTCTTCCGGAGTTTTACCGCACTTCCACCCGGCGTATTCCTCTACCCCAGGCAAGCCAACCTCTTCCATGAGCTCCAGACATGCATGATGACTTAGCTTGCACCCTGTGTGTTCGTTGTAGTACATCTGTATCACCTGTTAGCCTGCACTTGTATACACCTGTTATGTCATCTGTTTTAGATGTTAGCATTACGTTTCATCTAATATCATGCCTTGTTTCCATGCCATGCCCTGCCATGCTAGTAACAATATTTTGGATACCGTTATCATGTGAGTACCATGATCTGATATCTTGCCATGTTTGTCAACGTTGTAATGATTCTGCTATGCTGATGTTAAGTGGCTGTTCACACTTATAATTGTTAAGGTAATGGTGGGATGATGGAGATATATTGATAAACCTAGTCGGTTGATCAGAGTCACCTGTCCGGGCTTATCCGTGCAACCACATTTGCCGGTATGGGACGGCCTTGACTTGGTCCAATCGCGTGCTCTTTCACCGGTACCTCCAAAGAGGGAGGGTTATGCGCGCGCGCTGCCCTGGCCTGGTAGGCGGCGATAACCCTGTGAGCCCAGTTGAGTTGTTTGGGTACCCGTCCCCGTTTGGGACAGTTTAGTTTGGCCACGATGGTGGTAGGTGTCAGGAGTGACACAGGGGCCACCCAGGGCAGGACTCCGGGGGAGGATGATTGCCGGTGGTACGGTGAGAGAGTCACGGATCAGGCAGGTTTCGTTGGAGCAATGCTGGTCCACCCGAATGGGATCACGAGGTCAGTGCTCCATAGTGTGGGTAAAGTGCGCAACCTCTGCAGAGTGTAAAATCTATTCGAATAGCCGCGTCCACGGTATTGGACAGCCCGACCAGACCTCGCTAGGTGATCAACCGTAATGATGGTGGAAGAACCTGTCCTGCATGGACAGTAGATGTTGTCAGGGGTATGGTATGTTAGCCATGAGATGGCTATGGAAGAGATGGTCAGATGACCGAGAGACTTGGATTTGGACCAGTTTCAGATTGGATCATGAGAATATTCGGAATATGGACTATTTACTTGATGCATGCTTTACTTTACTGTACTTTACTTCAGTAGTTACTTTGCTAGATAACCCCGTTATGTCGTGATGATCAATGCTGCTAGATGTTTAATCATGCCAGATAATCTTGCTACGACATGAGGATTAATAATGCTAGATAGGTATGCTACGCCATGCTTGATTCATGTTTCCCTGTTAATTCCATGCCATGTTTAGAATAAATTCTTGCATAGCATAGGGCTTGCTTTGTCATCTGCTTGTTTGGATGCTATGTATTTGGTTGTCTTGCGAGTACATTCAAAGTACTCACCTGGCCTTGCACGTGGCCAGTTGCAGGAGAAGATTCGTCGTGCTAGATCGTAACCCAGCCAGTCCTGTGAGTTATGGAGCCCAGCCAGAGACGATGTCACCGCTGAACCAAGACCTTCGCTGCCATCTTAGTTAGCCTTGGAGCTATGTAATATTGTTGTAAGCAACAGTATTGTAATATTCCATTCTATTTAATAAAGCCATTTTGTGCCTGGAATTGCTGTATCATGTCTTTGACGTGCGCCAGGTCTTATCCTGGGGCTAGCGTGCGTCGGCCCTCTATCGGGGTGCCACAAGACTTGGTATCAGAGCCAGGTTGGCTATAGGTTACCCTAGCACCAAACCACCCCTATATTTTTTCAACCGGTAGTGAGCCCAATAGATTTGACCCATCCCTGGCATCCGACATGGCCACTGTTGATCAACAGGCGGCGCAGTCGGAATGGACGTGTCCCTGCTCAGCTGTCCATCCACCCAGCAGTCCCTGGATTAGACCGCGACCCTACCCAGCTGTCGGCCGTGCCGGCGTATCTTCTGCCCGGCACGAGAAAGATCCAGGCCATGCTGGTGTGTTCCAGCGGACTGCCTATTAAACCCCCACCTGCGAGTCGCAACTCTCTCCATTCAGCAAGCCAGAACCCCGTAGGAGAATCCAGGCCAGTATCCGCAAACCAGCAGCCATGTCCAGTTCTTCCAAAATGCACAAGTTCCATAGCCAAACCGTGGCCAAAGGTTATGACGGATTTCCACCTATCCTTTCCAACATGCTCACCCAAGCCCTTGGCTGTAATACTACCCCAGTGTATTTGGTGTTCCAATCGGAACCCGTCCCTCACCTTTGTCGATATGAGGCGAAGGTGCTTCTCCGCCCAAGTCCAGCAAAGGATGGGAAGCCCTTGGTTTTTAAGGGCAAACCCATGCCCACCACTGCTTTGGCCGTCCAGACAGCTGCTGCGGAAGCCATCACCCGTCTTCGCTTCCAGTTTCCGCAAGTAGCGGAGATGAGGGAGTTCCGCTATTTTCCCGCTTCGTCCAATACAGGTTGCGAGTTCTTCAGCGCAGTTGGTGAAGCCGACCCGGCAGTAGCTCGCCTGGCTCAGTTCATTGATGCCCAAGGACTACTAATTGCCGGGATTATTCGAGAATTCCAATCCATTGACCATGACACGACTCGGGTTGTTACGGAAGCATACCGTGATGCCCGTCAAGCTGCATCCCAAACCACCCTTCCCCTGCTGCCAAACCCAGTGCCACCTTCTCAACTAGTGCCACCCTCTCAGCCAGTGCTACCCTCGCAGCCCGTGAACCCATGGCAACCCGGAATCATCCACCCAAATTCCATTCGAGGAGCTAGCCGGCGTCTTCGTCGTCGGGATGTGTTCTGTCAAGTTCCAGCCGCAACCCAAGTAGTTGTGCCCCAACCCATTGTGGTGTCCGACGATGAAGATGGAAGTTGGCTCAGCCTGCGTCCCCCAGGAGAGCCCCAGCAAGAGTAGGCTCATTTGTGGCTCTGGCAGTGAGTATAGCCAGTTGAGGCCGCAAGTATGTGTGTTGCGAAGACTGTTTCTTCGTCCTCGTCTAGGATTAGGATCCTGTAGTTCGGAGTGAGTTGTTGCTATTAGCTGCTTAGTAAGGTTGTGTTTTGTTGTAATGCTTGTATTGCTTGTGCCTGTGAGCTGTTGTAATATTATGTATGTTTGTTTGCTCTGTGTGTTTAGTTCATCTGTCTCTCTATTAAGCAGAAATGTTTAACAGAGCCGGCAGTGGATTTTTAACAAGATTTTAGTCAGTAGAGCACTTACACCTAATAACATTGGACTCGCCCAGAGTCCCTTAGAAAATGCGAGATGGTGTAGGTGTATGTATACCAGGAATACATACACCCACTAGCATTGAAACACCTTAGTGTAATCTGCTCGATATGTTTCTTTCATCTGTCTGTATTCTGCTACTGTATGCATTCTGCATTTGCTTGCATATGAATCTGAATAGATTGCTTGTGCATCGTGTGAGCAATGTCTGCACGCCAAGTTCTTCCTCCTGAGTACAGCCGCCGTGGTACTCGGGTAGAATGCAAAGCTGCCCCCTACCCATCTATGCATACTCCATTTGCCAGTTTCCCTGAACCCAGTGTTCTGGAAAACCAGCTCTACTCAGTGATTTCTTTTCCCGGTTCCAAAATCTTTTCCCGAACACAGCTGCAATCTCGGAGAAATTCTGAGAAATTTTATTGCAGCACAAACCATTACAACCCCTCCAGTCCAAGATCTAAACCCTGATTCTACCTCAACCCTCACTCGTTGTGGATGTCGTTCAGCGAGGAGCAACCCGCAGTGTGGCTTCCACACTGGTATAGCTCCGCTAACCACACCGCACTAACCCCAGACCCAGCAACGCCTCTGGCATTATCTTGTGTGATACTGACCAGCCACCCCCTTCGCCCCGCCGCAGCCCGCGCTTATTCCGCCGGTCTAAGACGGCGTAGATGATCACCAGCTAACGCTCGATTAGTAGCATCTCGACGATCATCGAGGATCATCGCACACAGCAGCAGCGAGGAGCCAACCAATGCCGCCAGCAGACCCACCAGGAGGATGAAGATCAGCTCCGAACCCATGTCCGCCATTGACGCCTTGCCTCACGCTCCTGCAACCAGAAGGAAAAGGAAAAGAGGAAAAGAGGTGAGGTAGATGCGAGGTGGAGGAAGAAGAAGACTGCGGTCGTTTTATAGCCCAAGCCCGGTGTACGGTGAGCGAGGTCCAGGAGAACCGCACGTCGCCCGATCACCGGCGTCCAGGAGGCGAATCCGCGAGCAGTGCCGACCGGCGCTGGCCCGCGATGGGAGTGCTCTCTGCGTTGGTCCCGTGCACGCCGCGCACTATCGCCATAGGGTGCTGAGTACCCTAGGAGCTAGGCGTGCACAGTGCCTAGCCGCACTCTGGACAACGCGGGAGCGAGAGAGAGAGCCGTGGGCCGGAGGAAGAAGAAGCTGCCAGTGGGCCCTAGGCCCACCTGCCAGCGAGAGAGGCCACTGTTCACTGTGGTGTCCCGAGCATTTTTGGAAGAAGGAAATTCTACTTTTTCTAAAAATGTCAAGGCTACCCAGCGGCCCCTACCCGTGGAGTAAATCCCGCGATATCCGTATCTCGATTTGGGTGTACCAATTTTCGGTACGTTTAAATCGGTTGTTTTCAACCACATGATTAAAATTCAACCTAGATTTTTTTTTCCAGGAGGCGTAATTTTTGTTCTGAGCTAACCCTAGGAATCTCGAGGACGAGATTCTCTTAAGGGGGGAAGGTTTGTAACACCCCAAAAATCGGGTTATCGATTTTTGTGCTGTTATTCCTTCCTAGCTTTTCTCTCCCGAATTTTTTCCTCTGGAATCTGGTGAGTGACCAGGTGAATCCAGACAATCCTCAGCCTCTCCATGAATTTTTCATGCTTTTGTGCCAGTCAAGTTCCCATCTGTAAACCCCGAACCTCATTTAAACCCTAGTTCCAAAATATCGAAACCGGAAATCCTGCCTTTGTGTTTACAAAGGAGCTATCATTTTTCTTGCTCAGTTGATCCTTCCAAAATTTCTGGAGATCCTCCTTCACCCATAAACCCTAGATGTGCAAAAAAAAATATTGCAAAGTCATATGCAATATTTCTCATCTAGAATTAATTCCTTTTTATGCCTTTCGGAGGAATTAAATCCAGGAAAAGATCTATCCATCTCCAAAGTTCATGAAAACTTGTGGAGATATTCTTTGTAATCATATTGAGATCTCATAAAAATATTGGCCATAATAAAATAGGGAAAATTGCATTTTCCTATTTTAAGCCAATATTTCAAATTGGGGCCTTTCCAAAGGAACTACCATTTTGGTAGTTAGGAAAAATCCCAAATAATTTGTGGAGCTTGTCCTATCCCTATCTTCACCATTTCCATCAAGATCTCAAGTTCCACCCATTAAATTTTGAGCACAACACCACTTTGCAAATTCTGTTTAGATTTTCAGTTTGCAAAGGAAGTGCTTGATTACTTGATCTCCTTGGGCTGAAATTTTGCAGGGTGATTCATTATGATATATTACCCCTAGATACCAAAAATCAGCTCATTCCATCTAGCCAATCTTCCTCAGTAAATTATCTAAGTTTCTGTCCAGATTGCATCTCTGTGAAGGAAGTACCCTCATAGATGATCAATTTGAGCTGAAACTTTTCCAGCTAGTTGCTATGACCATATCATCACTCTACACCAAGAATCATCCAAATCCATTCATCCATTTGACCCCTACTTCATCATCTTCATTTCTGGCCAGAGTGCATGGTTACAAAGGAAGTACCAGTTGGAGTTATCCATTTGTGCTGAAACTTTGTGACCATGTTCATCTTAGTGTATGATTAGCTCATGCCCAAGATCCAGCCAAGGTGAGCACTGTGGTGGCCACACCACAGCACAAACAGGTCGCTGTTAGCAACTGTTTGACCATGGTGCAGTCACCTCAGGCCTCTCTCAGGTCATTCAGCCGCATAGGTCAACTCAGAGTAGGACGGTGAATAGCCTAGACATGGTTTGACTTCATGTGCGGCGTGGCAACGCCGTGGCCACGCGGTGACCACGGGCAGAGCGTGCCAAATTGGTGCTCTGTGCATTGGAGTTGACGAGAGCTCGTCTCCAGCAGGTTCCAGCATGTCTAGTAGTGTCGTAGAGATCCCTAGCGCGTGCGTGATCCATCCAGAGGCCTCTCCCCCTCGTCCCCTAGCTGGTGGAGCGCTCGAAGCCTCGGTCGTCGGCGAGGAGCTTCTCGGAGCTCCGTCCATCGTCGGCTAGTTTCGTCCCCGAGCTATAAATAGCGCACCCCTGAGCTCTCCTCCATACCAGCAACTCCCCAGTCCACTCGTCAGAGCCCCGGGACCCCTTCCCTCACCCCAAGTGCCGCCATGGCCGCAACTCTGTCGCCACCCACTCCTTCCCGTTTCCGGCGCCCTGGCCTTCCCCTCTCCTCTCCATCCCCGCCCTCGATCTCCTCAGGCACCCACTGAGCCGCCGCTGTCCTCAGCCCCTCCAGGGGAATGCTGTCGCAGCCGCGCCGGCGATGTCCCTCGGCCGCCACATCTCGCTCAGTGGCCACGGCGCCACGGCTCGCTCCACGGGGTCCCGCGACCACCGTTGGACGCGGCGCACGGCGGCGAAGCCTCCGCGCTGGTCGGCCGGTCCTCCCGCGCCGCCCCTGCCGCAGCAACGCCGGCAGCCGACCGCCTCTGCTCTGCTCGGTCGGGGGGATAGAGACGACCAGAGGAGAAAGGGAAGAGGGAGAGAGATAAATAGGGGGCCCCACACGTCATCCACATAAGAGAAGTCAACCCGGGCCCGCTGGTTTAAAGTGAAAACGTATTTTAGGGAGTACGTCTTCTGACTCCGAAGGCGTATTTTTGAAAAGATGTTTTCCTTTTTCCAGCTGCCGGCCGAATCTATTATATAGTAAACGTTCGCTGGTTAAGAGCTAAAGTGGACAGTTTCTGTCCGTTTTTGCGCTTAACGAACGAACGGCCCTAACTTCGCGACCGTAACTCCGATTGAGGTAAAACCAACGCCCACGTCTCCGTCTCGTCGAGCCCGTTCCGATGCCGTCATTTTCATAATGTATTCACACTATGAAAATGACCATTTTGCCCTTGCCCTTCGATCAGCCCCTCTGAGAAGGAAACGTTCCCGGCAAATTCTTCCGGAGTTTTACCGCACTTCCACCCGGCGTATTCCTCTACCCCAGGCAAGCCAACCTCTTCCATGAGCTCCAGACATGCATGATGACTTAGCTTGCACCCTGTGTGTTCGTTGTAGTACATCTGTATCACCTGTTAGCCTGCACTTGTATACACCTGTTATGTCATCTGTTTTAGATGTTAGCATTACGTTTCATCTAATATCATGCCTTGTTTCCATGCCATGCCCTGCCATGCTAGTAACAATATTTTGGATACCGTTATCATGTGAGTACCATGATCTGATATCTTGCCATGTTTGTCAACGTTGTAATGATTCTGCTATGCTGATGTTAAGTGGCTGTTCACACTTATAATTGTTAAGGTAATGGTGGGATGATGGAGATATATTGATAAACCTAGTCGGTTGATCAGAGTCACCTGTCCGGGCTTATCCGTGCAACCACATTTGCCGGTATGGGACGGCCTTGACTTGGTCCAATCGCGTGCTCTTTCACCGGTACCTCCAAAGAGGGAGGGTTATGCGCGCGCGCTGCCCTGGCCTGGTAGGCGGCGATAACCCAGTGAGCCCAGTTGAGTTGTTTGGGTACCCGTCCCCGTTTGGGACAGTTTAGTTTGGCCACGATGGTGGTAGGTGTCAGGAGTGACACAGGGGCCACCCAGGGCAGGACTCCGGGGGAGGATGATTGCCGGTGGTACGGTGAGAGAGTCACGGATCAGGCAGGTTTCGTTGGAGCAATGCTGGTCCACCCGAATGGGATCACGAGGTCAGTGCTCCATAGTGTGGGTAAAGTGCGCAACCTCTGCAGAGTGTAAAATCTATTCGAATAGCCGCGTCCACGGTATTGGACAGCCCGACCAGACCTCGCTAGGTGATCAACCGTAATGATGGTGGAAGAACCTGTCCTGCATGGACAGTAGATGTTGTCAGGGGTATGGTATGTTAGCCATGAGATGGCTATGGAAGAGATGGTCAGATGACCGAGAGACTTGGATTTGGACCAGTTTCAGATTGGATCATGAGAATATTCGGAATATGGACTATTTACTTGATGCATGCTTTACTTTACTGTACTTTACTTCAGTAGTTACTTTGCTAGATAACCCCGTTATGTCGTGATGATCAATGCTGCTAGATGTTTAATCATGCCAGATAATCTTGCTACGACATGAGGATTAATAATGCTAGATAGGTATGCTACGCCATGCTTGATTCATGTTTCCCTGTTAATTCCATGCCATGTTTAGAATAAATTCTTGCATAGCATAGGGCTTGCTTTGTCATCTGCTTGTTTGGATGCTATGTATTTGGTTGTCTTGCGAGTACATTCAAAGTACTCACCTGGCCTTGCACGTGGCCAGTTGCAGGAGAAGATTCGTCGTGCTAGATCGTAACCCAGCCAGTCCTGTGAGTTATGGAGCCCAGCCAGAGACGATGTCACCGCTGAACCAAGACCTTCGCTGCCATCTTAGTTAGCCTTGGAGCTATGTAATATTGTTGTAAGCAACAGTATTGTAATACTCCATTCTATTTAATAAAGCCATTTTGTGCCTGGAATTGCTGTATCATGTCTTTGACGTGCGCCAGGTCTTATCCTGGGGCTGGCGTGCGTCGGCCCTCTATCAGGGTGCCACAGTGGGAAGAAGGAATGTGATGACGAGAGTGATGAAGGAGATGAAGAGGAAACCAATGAGCAGGAGTTCCAGAAGGCTACTGACGCCCTATGCATTGACGGAGGTGCATCCTTGCATTCCTCCCACCGCCAGCTTAAACAGTGGGCTCGTGAGGTCAATGCCGTGGAGCCAGCGGCAGATTCTCGGAAGCCACTCAAGTGGTCCTGCACGCCCATCATCTTTGATGAAGAGGATCACCCTGACTGCACCACCGCGGTAGGGTGTTTGCCGTTGTTGGTTTCGCCAACAATCCGCAACCTCAAAGTCACAAAGATGTTGGTTGAAGGCGGGGCCGGGTTGAATCTGATTTCTCCCAAGGTCATCAGCAAGCTCTAGATAGCAGATGAAGAACTCAAGGTTACTGGTACTTTCCAAGGGATCAACCCCGGAGAAGTCGTCCTAAGGGGAAGATCACACTGCTAGTAATGTTTGGGGGGGGGGAGTTAAACTATCGGACTGAGAAGATCGTGTTTGATGTGGTTGACCTCCCCCTGCCATACAATGGAATCCTTGGTCGTCCAGCCCTGGCAAAATTCATGGCGGCATCTCACTATGCCTACAACACGCTGAAGATGCCAGGGCCAATGGGCGTCAATTCCATTCCATCAGACAAAAAGGACGCAATTATATGCGTGGACAAGATGTACCGAGAAGCAGTCGCTGCAGAGGCCGCGGATGCTACCGCTCCCGCCAAGGAAAGCAAAAAAGGGAAGAAAGCTAGCAAGGATGCCAGCAAAGAATCCGGGAAGCGCGCCTCCTCGGAGTGCACTGCGCCTGTTGATGACTTGCCAGAGAGTTCCAATAGCAAGAGATCAAAGGTTGCTACGCCCGCTGTGAAGAAGGTCCCGGCAGGGCTGGTTGGTGCTGATGGTACTTTCACTATCAGCTCCACCCTCGACAACAAATAGGAAAGCACGCTCGTTACCTTCCTGCGGGCGAATGTCAATGTGTTTGCTTGGCAACCATCTGACATCCCTGGTGTTCCCAGGGAGGTAATCAAGCACCACCTTGCTGTCTGCCCACATGCTCGGCCCGTCAAACAGAAGGTCCGAAAGCCAGCTTTGGAGCAGCAGCAGTTTATTGCCAAAGAGATCAAGAAACTCGAAGCTGCTGGTTTGGTCAGAGGGGTATTGCATCCAACTTGGTTGGCGAATCCAGTGGTGGTGCGCAAGGCGAATGGGAAGTGGAGGCTTTGCATAGATTTCACAGATCTGAATAAAGCATGCCCGAAGGACCCATTCCCCTTGCCGCGCATCGATCGGATTGTGGATTCCACCTCTGGATGCGACCTGCTTTCCTTCTTGGATGCCTACTCCGGGTACCACCAGATTTTCATGTCCAAGGAAGATGAAGAGAAGACCGCGTTCATAACCCCATGTGGCACGTACTGTTTTGTACGGATGCCCTTTGGGTTAAAAAGCACTGGATCCACTTTTGCAAGAGCAGTGCAAATTGGTTTTGAGTCACAGCTGCATAGGAATATTGAAGCTTACATGGATGACATAGTGGTCAAAACCAAACACAAATCAACCCTCATTTAGGACCTGGAAGAGACCTTCGCAAACCTTCCCAAGATCAACTTGAAGCTGAACCCGGTGAATTGTGTGTTTGGCGTTCCTTCCGGCAAGATACTTGGCTTCTTCGTGTCCCACCGGGGGATAGAGGCCAACCCCGACAAGATTAAGGCGATCGATCAGATTCAAGCGCCCAAGACAGTTAAAGATGTGAGGCGTTTGACTGGATGTGTTGCTGCGTTGAGCAGGTTCATTTCCAAATCTGCCGAGCGCACTTTGTCGTTTTTCAAAATCTTGAAGAAGGCAGGGCCCGTGGAATGGACCCCTGAGGCGGACGCTGCACTGCAAGATTTGAAGACCTACCTTTCCTCTGTTCCCACCCTAGTCGCTCCTAAACCACAAGAGCCATTGCTGCTATACCTAGCGGCAACCAATCAAGTGGTTAGTGCAGCACTGGTGGCCCAGTGGGAAGTAGATGAAGGAGCCGCCGCGGAAACCATCCCCTCCAGAGAGAAAAGTGAACTCGTCCCGGCAAGCTCAGGAATAGATCAGAACAAAGAAGAGCAGGGCCGCAGAGACAACTCCAGAATCGCGGCAAGGAAGAAGGTGGTGCAGCGGCCAGTGTACTTTGTCAATTCCCTACTGCAGGGGGCTAGATCAAGGTACTCTGGCGTGCAAAAGTTGATCTTTGGCCTCATTATGGCCTCAAGGAAACTGCGCCACTACTTCCAGGCCCACGAAATCACGGTTGTTACTCGCTTCCCCTTGCAATGCATACTGAGGAACCCTGAGGCCACTGGCAGAATAGTGGACTGGGCTTTGGAGTTATCAAGCTTTGGTTTGAAGTTTGAGAGCACATCAACTATTCAGAGCAGAGCATTGGCGGAGTTTATTGCAGAATGGACACCAACTCCAGATGAAGAGACACCGGAGACAATTATTCCCAGCAGGGAAGCGCCTCAAGATTGGATCATGTACTTTGATGGTGCCTTCACCCTACAAGGTGCAGGAGCTGGCATGCTTCTCGTCGCACCCACTAGGGAGCACCTCAAGTACGTGGTTCAAATGCATTTCCCCTGGGAGAAGGCTACCAACAACACCGCAGAATATGAAGGGCTCCTTGTCGGGCTCAGGATCGCAACAGAACTGGGAATCAAGAAGTTGATCATTCGTGGAGACTCACTACTTGTGGTGAGGCAAGTAAACAAGTATTATCAAAGTCCATTGATGGATGCATACATGGAGTAAGTGAGAAAGCTGGAGGAGCGCTTTGACGGATTGCAAACAGAGCACGTACCCCGTGCGAAAAACAGCATTGCTGATCATCTGTCAAAGTGCGCTGCGCAAAAGCTTCCTGTGGAACCATGGACTTTTGTTCTCCACCTGACTCAACCCTCCGTATCCCTGGCAACGATGGCCAGAAAGAGGAGGAAACTGGACTCCGGCAGGCCTCTCCCGGCAGAGCTTCCTGAAGCCCCCGGCAGAGAGGTTGGCGGGAACAACTCCACTTCACTTGGCAAGCAGCACCCTCCCGCCAAACTTCCAATTCTCGCTGTTCAGGCATGCGCTTCCACGAACGAGGAGGTGCCGCTGATCCTTGTTGTCGAGCCTCAGGCTCCAACTTGGGCACGGCACATAGTCTGTTACCTCCAAACAGGAGAACTTCCCGAAGAGCAAGAAGAAGCTAAAAAGTAGCCCGGAGGGCCAGTATGTATCAGTTCGTCGATGACGTACTATACAGAAGAAGGCCCAACGGTGTGAAATTAAAGTGCGTTTGCTGGGAAGAAGTGAAGGAACTGCTGGCGGAGATACACAAAGGCATGTGTGGCTCCCATATTGGATCAAGGGCCCTGGTCGGAAAGGTTTCCCGGCAAGGTTTCTACTGGCCCACGGCCCTCCAAGATGCAATCGAGCTAGTCACCAGATGTGAAGCCTGCCAGTTCCACTCCAAGAATATCCATCAACCTGCTCAAGCTCTCCAGATGATCCCTTTGTCATGGCCCTTTTCGGTCTGGGGGCTCGACATCTTGGGTCCCTTCCCCCGTGCTACTGGGGGCTTTGAGTTCTTGTACGTCGCCATCGACAAGTTCACAAAGTGGCTGGAAGTGGAGCCCGTGAGGAAGGTGACCGCACAGTCAGCTATCAAGTTCTTGAAAGAATTGGTGTGTCGTTTCGGAGTACCCACCAGAGTCATCACTGACAATGGCACCCAATTCACAAGCCGCGCCTTCATGCAATACGTTCATGCCCTCGGAAGCAAGGTCTCATTTGCCTTTGTTGCTCATCCCAGAAGCAACGGACAAGCTGAGAGGGTGAACGCTGAAGTGCTACGAGGACTCAAGAAAAGAACATTTGATAGGGTGCAGAAGTGTGGCAAGCGATGGATCGACGAGATGCCGGTGGTTCTTTGGTCCCTCCGTACGACACCAAATCGAGCTACCGGCCAGACTCCCTTCTCCCTAGTCTATGGGGCAGAAGCAGTGATCCGCACGGAACTCATATACGGATCACCTCGAGTACTTGCCTACAATGAAGTAGCGCAAGAACAGCACTGGCATGACGATGTTGTGCTACTTGAGGAGAACCGTCTCTGGGCTGCTACGCGTGCTGCACGCTACCAGCAAGCCCTGCGTCGCTATCACAGCTGCATGGTTCATGCCCGGAGCTTTAAGGAAGGCGACCTTGTCCTTAGGCGTGTTCAGACCGCCAAGGGTGCAAACAAGTTGATGCCGAAGTGGGAAGGCCCATACCGGGTAGTACGAGTCACTAGACCCGGCGCAGTCCGTCTGGAGACCGGAGATGGCATTCAGTTGCAAAACTCATGGAACATTGGGCATCTCCGTAAGTTCTACCTGTAAGGCGCGGCTGTCGGGCCCTGCCCGACAGCCACCCTTTTGTACAAGACTTGCCGATGTTGCATGTAACACTTTGTACAAAGCCAGGCGCAGACCCTGAGCAACAGATGAATAAACGAAGCGCTGGGGGCCCCTAAAACTTGCATGCATGCATAAGCATAACATGAGCATAGCATGATCATGTAGATCAGGGCACATGTAGCATTGTTTTCCTCTGCACTAAGCTGCAGGGTTCTTGCAGCGGACCTGATCCCGAAGAGAAGAAATGAAGACAAGCCTACATATCAGTCTCCGACAAGCCAAGCAGATAAGTTATTTCTTATCCATGCATGTTCTGTAAGGTGATAACTTGTGCATATGAAAACCTCATCACCTTCGAAGCATGGGTGCTCCCGTCCTGCGTCCCGAACGTTGCTTCAGTCAGGATGGTTGTAGTGGCCTTTGACAGAGGGGGTTCGATGAGGGGCTGGTCCCTTTCCATGGTTTTGTGCCCGGCAGACCAAGCCCTTCGGCAACAAACGAAAGGCACCGGCAAGATAGCTTGCCGGAGAAAACTTGTTTACTTAAACGTATAGAAGCATCTCGCCTCTGCATGGACGTGACACATGCACAAGTACCCAGCAAGGCTTGTCTTTTTCATTAATATGCGATAAGCAAGTACAGATCTTACAGGACACAAACATGGATAAAGTAGATTACATATTTTAGACTAAAGTTTGGCAAATGCCTACATATTTTAGACTGAAAAAAGATAAGTGCCCCGTAATCCCTTTCTTGTCCCTCTCCTCCTAGGAACTACCGTGGGAGGCGAAGAGGGCAAAAGGGGTGCCTGGGCAGAAGCCCAGCCTGACCCCATCAGGCCCCATGACCAGGAGCCTGACAAGATCGAGAGGGCGCGGGCGAAGGTGATGGTGAAAAGAGTGGGGGAGACGACCCCCTGGCCACCGCCACTAGGGCCAGTAGGACGCGGCAGGGTGAACAAAGCCGTAGACCACGAGGAAGCCTGCCGGGGCCCAGCTGGAGGAGCCGAAGACACCATCCACATCCAACTCCCCGGCAGATCGCCTTGCCGGAGAGGAGATGCAGGTGCAGATGATGGTGCTGCCGCCTGACGGTGACGGTGCGGCTGGTGTTCAGCCGGAGTCGGAGCCGTCGTCCTCTTCGTCGACGCCGCCGTCATCGCCATCACTGTCCTCCTCGTCGCTGTCGCTCGAGGAGGAGCTTTCGTCGTCGGTCGAGCTCTCCGCGCAGCACCCTAAGCGAGCACCCGAGCATCCGAAGACCTTGACGGAGAGCAGGGTGGCGTCCATTAACTTGAAATGGAGGACGTGCCCGGCCACCAAGCTATGGGCACGAGCAAAAGTCTTCCAACCACGCCGGAGAAGCATGACATGAGGAGCGGGGAACTCTATGTCCACCCACATGCTGCCATTACAACAGCCCCTCATGTGCAGCCTCAACCCCCGCGGCTACTCAATCTCCATCACCCTTGCGAATGGAGTAGGAAGCCGAAGGCGGCTGCGCGGGGGTCCTCGCAGCTTGATGATGAACTCCAGCGGCTGGTTCCCGACGTGGCCTTCAATAGGATCGTGAGCAGCAGGAGGAGGAGCGATCAAAGCCCCACCTCGTCCTCCTAGGCCCCGAGCGCCGTGGCGACCATGACCTCGTCCTCTCCCGCCTCCCCTCGCGGCGGGCTCTGCTCCCGCGTCCCCGAGGGGAGGAGGGAGGCGCTGTCGAGCAGAAGCCCTCGTCGCCACTACTGGAGTACCGCTGCGCCCTCTTCCCCTCACCGTGATGAAGGAGCAATGTCAAAAGAAAGAAGGAGGAGATGGGTGTGAGCCAGCACTTCACCCGCATCCCCTTTTATAGGCAAACAGGGCCGGGGGCTGGCTCCTCACTCAGGGAAGGCAACCGCCCCTTTTCTGCCAATCCGGCTCCCCCGCACCATCAGCAGCCCGTGGAATCAAGGCCGACCCCCCTGCACCTGGCTTTCTGCCATGGCACTCATTTCCGCGCTCCCCGCGTTCGCCACCAACTCTGTGCAATGCATGCAGCATACATGGCAGAAACGCCAGAAGCGGAGAAGCTAGTGGAATGGTAGTTACCACCCCGTGAATGTGGGACATGGGTAGCCCACGGATCGTGGCTCACAGCTCCCTCATAACGTCTTGCACGACGCGTGGAAAAACCGGAAACTGACTCAAGCATAGGTTAATGAAGAAGCAAAGAAGGCCTCAAAGGACGAGCTACCACAACCCCCTCACCTCTATACTAGACAGGGCCTACCCCGACGATGCTCGGCAGCATGTTCGGGCCAGGCCCGGGGGCTCCTGTCGGTGCAACAAACCCCTGGCGTGTGTTGCCCAGACTGTACACAAGCTCAAGAGCAAGGTTGCAATATCCAAGATGAGACCAAGCTGAAGAGATAGCTCTTTGAGAAATCAAAGGGCGGATCAAGGAGACCAAGACCAACCAACTGAGCAAGATATCGCCAAGGAGAAACCTCCCTTGCCAGGCAGGCGAGCCTTGCGGGGTTGAGGTTATCCCAAAAGACAAGTCTCAAGGACGCCGAGGGTGGACTACCCCGCCAAAGCGCCACCGCTCCACCTCATCGTGATGCAAGTCATCTATCAGTGCGGTGTCGAGCCCCCAGGTGGTTAAGTGGCTGCCATTTAGCGTGTGGCAGCTGTTTGGAGTGAAGATTACTCCTGTGTGACACCCGTCCGGACATGTGTCGCACAGGCAGACAGGGGATGACCAAGATGGCGCGGCAAGGCTTGCCAGGACGCATCTGCGACGTGATGTTGAGCGGTGCATTTAATGCACTTTGTCCTAACTGCCAGAGTTAGGTATGATAGCACTGTGGCTATCTAATCACTGGATAATGACCGTTTTGCCATTGTGGTAACCCCTTGACCTATAAAAGGAGGGCCATGGCTACCTTAGAAAGGATCTGGACCCCTGTACCCTCATACGCGCGTAGCTGCTCCCGTCCCAAGGCGACCTTGCCGGGCTAGGGCGTTGCACCTCCACCACGGTCCTTTCATCAATCCACCAAAGCAGGAGTAGGGTTTTACGCCTCGTGGCGGCCCAAACCTGGATAAAAACTGCTTGTGTCATCGCTGCCGTGCTGTTCTACACTCTGCTCTTTGTGCAATGTGCTCTTCCCCCCTGCTGAACCATAAGGGGCCGATGGCCCCATAGGTGGCCGTGTTATACCACGACAATATGGTTGCTGTTTTGAGGAAGATATAAAGAGGCTTATGTGTGATAGAGCGTATCATATCACGGGGTTTGGATGCACCGGCGAAATTTGCACCACATCTCAAGGTGAGAAAGGGCAATGCACGGTACCGAAGAGGCTAGCAAATTGCGGAAAGGTGAGAGTGCGTATAATCCATGGACTCACATTAATTAGTCATAAAGAACTCATATACTTATTGTGAAAGTTTATTAGCACTCGAAGCAAAGTACTACTACGCATGCCCCTAGGGGGATAGGTTGGTAGGAAAAGACCATCGCTCGTCCCTGACCGCCACTCATAAGGAAGACAATCAATAATAAATCATGCTCCAACTTAGCATAACGAGAAATCATACATGCATGCTTCGGGAATCACAAACCTTAACACCAATATGCTTACTAAATAATAATCATTCACTAGTACCTCCCACATATTACCATCTTTATATCGCAAAACTATTGCAAGGAATCAAACTTATCATATTCGGTGATCTTCATGAAAGTTTTTATTATATTCCTCTTGAATACCTATCATATTAGGACCAATTTCATAACTTGTGCATATTGCCATTACTACTATCAACTCTCAAAATGATATAAGTGAAGCATGGGAGTGCAACTATTTCTTTAAAAAATAACCACCGTCGTGCTAAAAAATATATAAGTGAAGCACTAGAGCAACTGCCTAGCTCAAAAGATATAAGTGAAGCACATAGAGTATTCTAACAAATCACGAATAATGTGTGTCCCTCTCAAAAAGATGTGTCCAGCAAAGATGATTGTGGCAAACTAAAAGCAAACAAAGCAAAGACTCATATAATAGATGACGCTCGAAGCAAAACTCATATCATGTGATGAATAAAAATATAGCTCCAAGTAATTTACCGATAGTCGGTAGAAGAAAGAGGGGATCCATCCAGGGCATCTCCAAGCTTAGACACTTGGGTCTCCTTGAATATTACCTTGGGGTGCCTTGAGCATCCCCAAGCTTAGGCTATTGCCACTCTAAATTCCTTCATCCATCGTGATCTCACTCAAAACATGAAATCTTCAGCACACTAAACTCAACACAAAACTCATGAGGTCCGTTAGTATAATAAGCAAATCACCACTTTAGGTACTGTTGTAAACCCATTCATATTTTATTATTGCATAATACCTACTATATTCTAACTTCACCATGACTTATACCCCCCGGTACAATCCATAGATTCATTAAAACAAGCAAACAATGCAACGAAAACAGAATCTGTGAAAAACAGAACAGTCTATAATGATTCGAACAATGACCATACTTTTGTAACTCCAAAAATTCTGAACAATCAGGACAACGTGGGAAATTTGTATATCAATCATGTGTATGAAATTCAGAATTTTATCATGTTCCAGTGAATTTAAAAAAAAATTGTTACTGGGCAAAAAAGTTTTAGTTTTTTCACAGAATCAAAGCAACTATCATCCAAATCATCCCAAAGGCTTTACTGTCACAAACACTAATTTAAACACAAAAACACAACCATAAAAGTAACATAATTGTGTGCACATCAAAAAAAAGAAAGAAACAAGAAAAATAAAGATAACTATTGGGTTGCCTCCCAACAAGCGTTATTGTTTTACACCCCTAGCTAGGCGTAATGCATAGTTTCAAGGGTGTCATCCTTCAAATTAATTCCATAGGTGGCCTGCATAATAGATTCATATGGTGTCTTAATTATCTTTCTTGTTAAGTGTTCCATACCCTTCTTTAATGGAAACTAAAATTTTATATTCCCTTCTTTTATATCAATAATAGCACCTATGGTTCGTAGGAAAGGCCTACCAAGTATTATGGGACAAGACAGATTGCAATCAATATCAAGCACAATGAAATCAATGGGCACATAATTCCTATTTGCAAGAATAAGAACATCATTTATTCTACCCAAAGGTTTCTTAATAATGGAATCCGCTAAGTGCAAATTAAGAGAACATTCATCCAAATCATGAAGGCCTAGCACATCACATAAAGATTTTGGTATAGTGGAAACGCTAGCACCCAAATCACATAAAGCATTGCACTCATAATTTTTGATTTTTATTTTAATAGTAGGTTCCCATTCATCATATAATTTTCTAGGTATTGAAACCTCCAATTCTAGCTTTTCTTCTAAAGCTTTCATCATAGCTTCTATAATATGTTCAGTAAAAGCTTTATTTTGTTCATAAGCATTGGGTCAATTTATCATGGACTGCAACAAGGAAATACATTCAATTAAAGAACAATTATCATAATTAGAATCCCTGGAATCCAAAGTAGTGGGCACATCACTATTTAAAGTTTTGACCTCTCCAAACCCACTTTTATTAATTTTTTCATTAAGATTATCACCCTTCGAACAATGGGGACGCCTTCTAGCAAAAGTTGAATCATCTTCAGTCCCCTTTTCATCAAATTTTATATTGCTAAACAAAGATTCAATGGGTGTAACACCAATCATTTTAATATTTTCATTATTACGATAAAAACCGGGCGAAATCGCTTTTTCTAGGAATTCTTGCTTAGCCCTCAAACTAACGATTCTTTCTTTACTTTCATCAACGGAAACATAGATAGCTTTTATTGGCTCATTAATATCAAGCTTGGGTGGAAAAATTTTAGTTTTGAGATTTTCCACATCATGAACAATTCTATCCATGTTCCTAGCCATATCATCAACTTTACTCAATTTTCCCTCTATCATAGTATTAATTTTTTTTGAGAATTAAATTATTTAATATTACTTTAAAGATCAGAGGGAATCCTATTATTATTATAATAATTACCATAGGAATTGCCATAATTATTAGAGGAATCTCCAGGAAACGGCCCATGATTAAAATTACCTCTATAAGCATTACTATTGAAATTGTTTCATGAGACAAAATTCACATCTACGGGATCATTATTTTTCTCAATCAAAGTAGATAATGGAACATCATTAGGATCATATGAACAGTCTTACTAGCAACTATTTTCATAAGTGCATCTACTTTATCACTCAAAGTACTAATTTCTTCAACACAATTCACTTTTTTACTAGTAGGAGTTCTTTCAGTATGCCTGATACGTCTCCAATGTATTTATAATTTTTTATTGTTCCATGCTATTATGGTATCAATCTTGGATGTTTATTATGCAATTATATATCATTTTTGGGACTAACCTATTAACTTAGTGCCCAATGCCAGTTGCTGTTTTTTTGCATGTTTTTGGCTTTTCAGGAAATCAATATCAAACAGAGTCCAAACGGAGAAAAAAACTTTGGATTAATTTTTTCTGGACTAGAGGGGACCCTAGAAGCTTCGGGAGAATACCTAACGAGCTACGAGGGAGCAACAAGCTCGGGAGGCGCGCCCCTAGGCTTGTGGGCCCCTCGTGGCACCTCTTGACCTAAGTCCAACACTATAAATTCTCAAATAACCCCCTACATTATAGAGCCACCTGAAATACTTTTTACGCTGCCGCAAGTTCCTGTTCTCGTGAGATCCCATCTAGAGGCCTTCTCCGGTACTCTGCCGAAGGGGGAATCAAGCACGGAGGGGCTCTACATCAACCTTGCTGTCCTTCCGATGATGTGTGAGTAGTTTACCACAAACCTACGGGTCCATAGCTAGTAGCTAGATGGCTTATTCGATGTTCTTGGAGTTCTATTCGATGTAATACTTTTTGCATGTGTTTGTTGCGATCCGATGAATTGTGAATTTATGATCAGATTACCCATTAATACTATTTGTGTCTTCTCTGAACTCTTTTATGCATGATTATTATATCTTTGTATTTCTCTCCAATCCAGGGCCGACCCTGGGGAGGGGCAAGGGGCGGCCGCCCCGGGCCCCCAAAATCTAGGGGCCCCCTCCTAGGTTCGTAGGTAGGCCATGGCCCAGGACACAAAAACTAAATCTCAGATCATTAACGTTCAAAGTCAGCTGGGAGCCACGCACGCAACAACCCACGAACATTCCTCTTTTTCCTTGGGATCGCAAGGAGTACTGAACATCAATCACGCCAAGATATCAGGCCTTGCCCAGCGGCATGACCATAATTGACGGACCCCCCTCAAAAAAACATTGATGGATAGTAGAGCACGATGCCCATGCCTCATCTTTTCCATCGTACACACCCGACGCCAACGCCCAATTCTAGTCCCCAACATGGCAAGACCATGGCCTCTGATGCTGCAGCAGCGGCGATGAAGGAGCACGCCTATGGATTCATGGTCGGACTCTGGTAAGTACCAACGCGGCCTTTTTTGATCAAATCCTTTGGGGTTGCATGCATTTTGAGATTTCTACAATTCCTTGCCTCAGTCGGAGAAATTTTAGTCACCATAATCAGGAGGATTCTTCACTTAGCATTACAAATTCATCAGTATTATAGTTTGACTCTGAATTTTTAATTCTGGCCACTTTTGAATCTAGTAGCAAGTCAAGTACATACCCTAGTCAATATACGATGTGTTTACGCAAGCCACAATTTATTATTCTAATTCGGCTATGATTGACACTTATGATGTAGTGTAGCAAATTGTAGTTGTACAACATAGGCCAAACACACATATTTGATTCTGAGTAATAGGCCATATGTACACTTTGTAAATCAGAAACAAAAAAATGTTAAATGAAGAAAATGTGGTAGGATATAACACCTACCAAATCTAAAGAAAGGCAGATAGTTTACATAGTTATGTTCCTTGATTATGAGATGATGTCTACTGAAACAGGATTAGCCACTAAGTTGCGTCAAATTCTTTATGAACTAGTCAGTTCAACTCAATGATCAATTTTATGGTATTATAGTGATGTTGCAAAAGTATTATCTTAAAGGCATTTAGATGTTTCCTTCGTTGTAGATGATTTCTACCTAGACCAGTACCAAAGTGAATGAAAACCATGTATATTAAGTATTATCTTGATCTTTATATAAGGGGCCACAAATTTTAGTTTGGCCTTGGGCCCCCAAAATCTCAGGACCGGCCCTGCCTGGATCTATCCGTTTGGTTTGGCCAACTATATTGACTTATCTTGCAATGGGAGAGGTGCTTTGTGATGGGTTCGATCCTGTGTTGCTCAATCCCAGTGACAGATAGGGACATGGCACGTATTTGTATAGTTGCCATTAAGGATAAAAAGATGGGGTTTATTCATATTAATTGAGTTTCCTTTGTCTACATCATGTCATCTTGCTTAAGGCGTTACTCTATTCTTTATGAACTTAATACTCTAGATGCACGCTGGATAGCGGTCGATGTGTGGAGTAATAGTAGTAGATGCAGGCAGGAGTCGGTCTAGTTGTCTCGGGCATGATACCTATATACATGATCATTGCCTTGGATATCGTCATGATTATTTGCTTTTCTATCAATTGTCCAACAGTAATTTGTTTACCCACCATATGTTATCTTCAAGAGAGAAGCCTCTAGTGAAAACTATGGCCCCTGGGTCTATTTTAATCATATATAAAAATCCAGGAATACCTTGCTACAATTTTATTTACTTTACTTTATTTTGTGTTTTTGTTTAATCTATCTATCACTACGAGATTTGATCCTTGCAATTAACCGCCAAGGGATTAACAACCCCTTGTTTGCGTTGGGTGCAAGTATTTGTTATTTGGGACATTTACATTTATGCCCCTAATTTGTGCCCACTCTCAGATTTATCCCTAACTTTTTGATGTGCTGAAATTTGCCCTTAAAAAGCATTTTAGGTCATGAGAATGCCCTTCCAGCTGGTCAAAGTTGTTTGACCAAAACTTTGAAAATTCATAACAAATTCATATGAACTCGGAAGAATGCAAATATGATATCAAAATGTTCATAAAAATATCACCTATACGCGCATGTCATTTACATTGATCACCTACACGTGCATTTATTTGCATTCACCCTAAATAGTTTCTTAATGTTATAAACCCTAAAAATCTTTAAAGAGTGCTTTTCTCATGAACGTAAATGACATGTGCATATAGGTGATGTTTTTATGAACATTTTGATATCTTATTTTGCATTCTTCTGAGTTCATATGATTTTTTTATGAATTTTCAAAGGTTTGGTCAAACACTTTGACCAGATGGAAGGGCATTCTTGCAACCTAAAATGCTTTTTAGGGGCAAATTTGAGCACATAAAAAAGTTAGGGGTAAATTTGAGTAGTGCGTTCGAGTTAGGGGCACAAATGTGAATGTCCCGTGTTATTTTGTGTGAAGGTGTTGTTCACAAGGTGTTGCGTGGTTCTCCTACTGGATTCATAACCTGGGTTCTTAAATGAGGGAAATACTTATCTCTACTGTACCGCATCATCCTCTCCTCTTCGAGGAAATCCCAACGCAACTCACAAGTAGCAGGAAGAATTTCTGGCGCCGTTGCCGGGGAGACATCATCAACATCTATCAAGTACCATCGCATAAAATTTCATCTCCTTGCATTTACATTATTTGCCTCTCATTTTCATCTTCCCCACTTATAAAGCGTTTTCACAAAAACACAAAATATTTGTCGTTTGCCTTTTTGTTCGTTTGCTTGCTTGCTCGCTTGCTTTTATTGCCTTCATGTCAACACTCAAAAACAGGAAAGGAACAAGAAAATTAAAGACATATGGATCCTCATCCACTTGCTAATCTTTTCAAAAGATTTAATTATGTTGAATCAACTGCTACTGAGTTGAGTGCACTTGATTATCTCTATTAAGTTTTGCTTGAAAATCATGAATCTAAACATTGTGATGAAGTGTTCAACGAAGAAATTTATAAAGTGATTCACGGTAGCTCCTTGAATGAAAAGCATGATTGCAATGATGTTATTATAAATTCTATTAATGTCAATTATGTTAAAAATATGCAAAACTACAAGCTTGGGGATGATATTTTTGTTAT
This sequence comes from Thinopyrum elongatum, assembly GCA_011799875.1. Taxonomy (NCBI): domain Eukaryota; kingdom Viridiplantae; phylum Streptophyta; class Magnoliopsida; order Poales; family Poaceae; genus Thinopyrum; species Thinopyrum elongatum. The sequence continues at coordinate 548,208,449 of CM022298.1, read as the reverse complement.
GTCCACTACTTATTGCAATGATCATGATTCGGGTGATAATGTTTCTTATGATCTTGAAAATGTATTTAGCCTCATGATGAACATATCATTGATAATAATGTTTGCAATAATATTGAAAGTGGGTTTCGAGAAGTCATGACTTTAGTTGATGTTAATCTCACTATCTTGGAAGACTATAAAACTTTTGTGCATGTGGATCATGAAGGAATTTTTTTATGTGATAGCGATATTGTTGAATTTGATTATGATCTTACATATAATTATTATGATAGAGGAAAATACGGCTGTAGAAATTTTCATGTTGCTAAATTACCTCCCGTTGTGTTGAGATTGTTATTGTTTCTTTCTTCTTCCTTGTGAATGCTAGATATTGCTTGTCTTGATAATTTGTTTTTCTATAGAATACCTATGCGTAGGAAGTACGTTAGACTTAAATGTGTTGGTCACATGTTTCATGATGCTCTCTTTGTGTTTCAATTATTATCTTTCATGTGAGCATCAATAAAATCTCAAGCCCATCTTGATGGCTATAAAGAAAGAGCTTGTTGGGAGATAACCCAATAGTTATATTTTCCTGATTTTTGTGTGCACAAAATTATGCTAATGTTATGGTTGTGTTTTTTTGTTTTAGTTAGTGTTTGTGCCAAGTAAAGCCTTTGGGATGATAGTTGCTTTGATTCTGTGAGAAAACAGAAACTTTTGCGCCCTGTAGCAGAATTATTGAGATTCACTGGAGTGTGATAAAATTAAGAATGTTTTACACATGATTGATATACAAATTGCCCACATTGTCCTAATTTTTCAGAATTGTTGGAGTTACAAGAGTATAGTCATTGTTTGAATCATTACAGACTATTCTATTTTTGACAGATTCTGTTTTTGTTGCGTTGTTTGCTTGTTTTGATGAATCTATGGATTGTATCGGGGGGAGGGGGGGTATAAGCCATGGTGAAGTTAGAATACAATAGATATTATGAAATAATAAAATATGAATGGGTTTATAATAGTACTTAAAGTGGTGATTTGCTTTGTTATACTAATGGATCTCATGAAGGTTTTTGTTGAGTTTTGTGTGCTAAAGTTTTCAAGTTTTGAGTGAGATCACGATGGATGAAGGAATAAGGAGTGGCAAGAGCCTAAGCTTGGGGATGCCTGAGGCACCCCCAAGGCAATAATCAAGGATCACCTCTGCTTCTACCAACTATCAGTAATATTACTTGGAGCTATATTTTTATTCATCACATGATATGAGTTTTGCTTGGAGCGTCATGTATTATATGAGCCTTTGCTTTGTTTGCTTTTTTGTATGCCACAATCATCTTAGCTGGACACACCTTTTTGAGAGGGACACACATTAATCATGATTTGTTAGAATACTCTATGTGCTTCACTTATATCTTTTGAGCTAGGCAGTTGCTCTAGTGCTTCACTTATATCTTTTTGAGCATGGCTGTGGCTTTATTTTAAAGAAATATTTGCACTCTCATGCTTCACTTATATTATTCTAAGAGTTGACAATAGTAATTCCAATATGCACAAGTTATGAATTTGGTCCTATTGTGATAGATATTCAAGAGGGATATAATAAAAACTTTCATGTACATCACTGAATATGAGAAGTTTTATTCATTGCAATAGTTTTGTGATATAAAGATGATGATATGTGGGTTGTACTAGTGAGTAATTGTGGTTTAGTAAGAATATTGGTGTTAAGGTTTGTGATTCCCTATGCATGCACGTAAATTCAATAGTTATGCAAGGAAGTTATATCCTACTTATGGTTCATTATTCAGTGTTAGTTATTGTCAATGCATGTTTATGACCGTTTTTGTTTTCTGGTTGGTCGCTTCTCAATCTATTTGCTAGCCTTCACTTGTACTAAGCGGGAATACTATTTGTGCATCCAATTCCTTAAACCTAAAGTTGTTCCATATGAGTCCACCATACCTACCTATATGCGGTATTTACAAGCCGTTCCAAGTAAATTTGCATGTGCCAACTCTAATCATTCAAATAATTATCCGTTTTGTGTGCCCATACCGCTCATGAAGCGACAGGGGGTGGTCAATATCTTTCATGCTAGATGGGTTATTCTCACAATGAGTGTTTATTCACTTGTCATTGCACGAGAAAGTGGCTGGCAATAGGGATGCCCAGTCCCACAATGAATTAAAATGAAAAAATAAAATAAACCCCCCCTTGGAAAGTTGAAAGTTTGGAAGGCACCCGTGGATACGGTAGCCATGGATTGTGAAGGAATGGTGGAGGGGGAGTAAAACTTTATTTTCTGTTTGGGAACCGCCTATAATGTGTCTAGCTTGGAAGATGTTGGAAACTTTCGGTCGTGACGTTGACAGGAAAAGCATGCCTTTCAAAATAATATTATCTCTATTTTAAGGTTTGGGCTCTAGCACCTCTGCAAATCTCTGCTTCCCGATGCGAAGGGCCTATCTGTGTTATTTTTATTTACTTTTATTTTTATTTTTAGTCATCACCTTCTCTTATAAGCATGAACTAGAGAGCACTATTTTCATACTTGTGCATTGGGTGTAGTTAATATTGAGTGTGTGTCATGAATGGATCAATGATTGAGCATAATGGGCTAGGGATAACTTTATTTAGCGTTGATATTTTGAAAGACATGATTGTTTGTTAGTATGCCTGAATATTTATGTCTTTGGACTGATTTTTGATTAACTTTTTCTGGAACAGAGGGGACCCTAGAAGCTTCGCGAGAAGACCCGACGAGCCACGAGGGAGCGACAAGCTCGAGAGGCGTGCCCCAGGGAGGTTAGGCTTGTGGGCCCCTCGTGGCACCTCTTGACCTAATTCCAGCACAACAAATTCTCAAATATCCCCCTACATCAGAGAGCCACCTAAAATACTTTTTCCGCTGCCGCAAGTTCCTGTTCTTGTGAGATCCCATTTGACGGCCTTCTCCAGTACTTTGTCGGAGGGGCAATCGACCATGGAGGGGCTCTACATCAACCTTGCTGCCCTTCCGATGATGTGTGAGTAGTTTAACACAGACCTACGGGTCCATAGCTAGTAGCTAGATGGCTTCTTCTATCTTTGATCTTCAATACAATATTCTCCTCGATGTTCTTGGAGTTCTATTCGATGTAATACTTTTCGCGTGTGTTTGTTGGGATCCGATGAATTGTGAGTTTATGATCAGATTATGCATGAATATTATCTGTGTATTCTATGAACTCTTTTATTGTAGCTTTGTATTTCTCTTCGATCTATCCGTTTGGTTTGGCCAACTAGATTGATTTATCTTGCAATGGGAGAGGAGCTTTGTGATGGGTTCGATCTTGCATTGCTCAATCCCAGTGACAGAAAGGGACATGACACGTATTTGTATCGTTGCCATTAAGGATAAAAAGATAGGGTTTATTCATATTAATTGAGTTTACTTTGTCTACATCATGTCATCTTGCTTAAGGTGTTACTCTGTTCTTTATGAACTTAATACTCTAGATGCATGCTGGATAGCGATCGATGTGTGGAGTAATAGTAGTAGATGTAGGCAGGAGTCGGTCTACTTGTCTCAAACGTGATGCCTATATACATGATCATTGCCTTGGATATCGTCATGATTATTTGCTTTTCTAACAATTGTCCAACAGTAATTTGTTTACCCACCGTATGCTATCTTCAAGAGAGAAGCCTCTAGTGAAAACTATGGCCCTGGGTCTATTTTAATCATATATTAAAATCCAAAAATACCTTGCTGCAAGTTTATTTACTATACTTTATTTTGTGTTTTTGTTTAATCTATCTATCACTACGAGATTTGATCCTTGCAATTAACCACCAAGGGATTGACTACCCCTTGTTTGCGTTGGGTGCAAGTATTTTTTACTTTGTGTGTAGGTGTTGTTCACGAGGTGTTGTGTGGTTCTCCTACTGGATTGATAACCTTGGTTCTTAACAAAGGAAAATACTTATCTCTACTGTACTACATCATCCTCTCCTCTTCGAGGAAATCCCAATGCAACTCACAAGTAGCAATGCCATTGTGAATAATTTGCCATAATATTATCAAGAAATTTTGTAGCTTCTCCTAGTGTGATTTCCATAAAAGTACCACCTGCAATAGAATCAAAAATATTTCTAGAAACAAAGTTCAATCTCGCATAAATTTTTTGTATGATCATCCATAAACTTAAACCAAGAGCGTGGCAATTTCTTATCATTAATTTCATCCTCTCCCAATATTGGGCAACATGTTCATGCTCAGGTTGCTTAAAATTCATAATTTGATTTCTAAGAGAAATAATTTTCGCGGGAGGAAAATATTTGGCAATGAAAGCATCATTACACTTATCCCAAGAATCAATACTATTTCGTGGCAAGGATGAAAACAAAGTTTTAGCACGATCTCGTAGTGAGAACAGAAATAATTTTAATTTGACAATATCATTATCCACATCTTTTTTCTTTTGCATATCATACAATTCAACAAAAGAGTTAAGATGGGATGCAACATCTTCATTAGGACTACCAGAAAATTGTTCTTTCATAACAAGATTTAGCAAAGTGGCATTAATATCACACGACTCCACAGTAGTGGCGGGAGGAGCAATTGGAGTACTAATAAAATCATTATTTTTAGTATTGGAAAAGTCACACAACTTTGTATTTTCTTGAGACATTGGGACAAAGCAAGCAAACAAGCAAAAAGGCAAATGGAAAATATTTTTGTGTTTTTGTGAAAATATTTTAGAAGTGGGGAGATGAAAACGAGAGGCAAATGGCAAATAAAGTAAATGCATGGAGATGAAAGTTTATACGATGGTACTTGATAAGTGTTGTTGATGTCTTCCCGGCAACGGCACTAGAAATTCTTCTTGCTACTTGTGAGCTGCGTTGGGATTTCCACGAAGAGGAGAGGATGATGCAGTATAGTAGAGATAAGTATTTCCCTTAGTTAAGAACCAAGGTTATCAATCCAATAGGAGAGCCACGCAATACCTCGTGAACAACACCTACACACAAAATAACAAATAGTTGCACCCAACGCAAACAAGGGGTTGTCAATCCCTTGGCGGTTAATTGCAAGGATCAAATCTCGTAGTGATAGATAGATAAACAAAAACACAAAATAAAATAACGGTAAATAAATTGCAGCAAGGTATTTTTGGATTTTAATATATGATAAAGATAGACCCGGGGTCATAGTTTTCACTAGAGGCTTCTCTCTCGATCAAAAAGCGTACGGTGGGTACACAAATTACTATTGGGAAATTGATAGAAAAGCGAATAATTATGACAATATTCAAGGCAATGATCATGTATATAGGCATCACGTCCGAGACAAGTAGACCGACTCTTGCCTACATCTACTACTATTACTCCACACATCGACTGCTATCCAGCATGCATCTATGGTATTAAGTTCATAAAGAACGGAGTAACGCCTTAAGCAAGATGACATGATGTAGACAAAGTAAATCCAATCAATATGAATAAACCCTATCATTTTATCCTTAATGGCAAAAATACAAATACGTATCTTGTCCCTTTCTATCATTGGGATATAGAACATCGCAAGATTAAACCCATCACAAAGCACCTCTCCCATTGCAAGAGAAATCAATCTAGTTGGCCAAACCAAATGGATAGATCGGAGAGAAATACAAAGATATAATAATCATGAATAAAAGAGTTCAGAGAAGACTCAAATAATATTCATAGATAATCTGGTCATAAACACACAATTCATCGGATCCCAACAAACACACCGCAAAACAAGATTACATCTAATAGTTCTCAAAGAACATCGAGGAGAACATTGTATTGAAGATCAAAGAGAGAGAAGAAGCCATATAGCTACTAGCTATGGACCCGTAGGTCAATTCCTCCTCTGGCAGAGTACCGGAAAAGGCCTCCAGATGTTCTCCTCGCCGCCGTCGCAAGCCTCTGTTCTTTCAAGATCCCATCTGGAGGCCTTTTCTGGTACTCTGCCGGAGGGGGAATCAATCACGGAGGGCTTCTACATCATCCTTGCCGCCTTCTGATGATGCGTGAGTAGTTCACCACAGACCTATAGGTCCATAGCTAATATCTAGATGGCTTCTTCTCTCTCTTTGATCTTCAATACAATGTTCTCCTTGATGTTCTTCGAGTTCTATCTAATGTAATCTTCTTTTGTGGTGTGTTTGTTGGGATCTGATGAATTATGGGTTTATGATCAAATTATTTATGAATATTAATTGAGTCTTCTCTGAACTCTTTTATGCATGACTATTATAGCTTTGTATTTCTCTCTGATATATCCGTTTGGTTTGGCCAACTAGATTGATTTATCTTGTAATGTGAGAGGTGCATTCTGATGGGTTCAATCTTGCGGTGCTCTATCCCAGTGACAAAGTACGGGACAAGACACGTATTTGTATTGTTGCCGTTAAGGATAAAACGATGGGGTTTATTCATATTAGTTGAGTTTACTTTGTCTACATCATGTCATCTTGCTTAAGGCGTTACTCTATTTTATACCTAATACCGTAGATGCATGCAGCTGGATAGCGGTCGATGGATGGAGTAATAGTAGTAGATGCAGGAAGGAGTCGGTCTACTTGTCTGGAACATGATGCCTATAGACATGATCATTGCTTTGAATATCGTCATAACTATGTGCTTTTCTATCAATTACCCAACAGTAATTTGTTCACCCACCGTGTGCTATGTGCCTGAGAGAGAAGCCTCTAGCGAAAACTATGGCCCCCAGGCCTACTTTTATCATATATAAAAACACAAAAATAAGCTTTGTACAATCTTGTGATGGCAAAGAAATAAAAGCGACGGACTGCATAATAAAGGTTGCTATCATAAGGGGTAATATAAAGTGATGTTCTTTTACATTAAGAACTTGCGCATCCAAAAATAAAAAGCACATGACAACCTCAGCTTCCCTCTGCGAAGGGCCTATCTTTTACTTTTCTGTATTTACTTTTATGCAAGAGTCAATAGTTATTATCCCTATTCCTTTCCTATTTATTCTTTAAGTGGCAAGCATCATGTGGTGGGGAAAGATCCGGACACATATATCCAGTTGGATGTAGGTGATCATGAATTATTGTTGTTGACATTATCCTTGAGGTAAACAAATTGGGAGGCGAAAACAATAAGCCCCTATCTTCCTATGTGTCTGACGGAAATGTTTGCTCCCAAAAATATGGATTGAGTGTTAGCAATCATAGATGACTAAATGATGGTTGAGTAGGTGGACTTGCTAAAACAAAAGCTCTTCCATAGACTCTTCCTGGAAATATTATGAATTATGATTGTTTCAATGACTGAGAACATAGTTTATTTGTTTTCAAGAAAGTTTATACTTCGCACTTCAAAGTTGTGAATAAGTTGTTAGTTGTTTATGAGAAGCTATATGATAATTATTTGCTGCTATGTGAATGATCATGATGCTATCATGCCCATTTTTTATTTTTATCGACACCTCTCTCTAAACACGTGGTCATGATTATCAAGTTCGGCTTTCGCTTGAGGACAAGCGAGGTCTAAGCTTGGGGGAGTCGATACCACTAGTGCAGCGAGCTGCTATACAAATGGTTTTTACCCCCTTTCCGCGACAGAGTTTTTAACCGTCGCCTTGTCAGTGTGTGCGATAGGGGGGTCCTTCCCACACGACCCAGAAACCATTGGGGATAGGCCCTCCGGTCACACACACGCGGGGCAAAAAGAGCTCATGTGCAATCGGGCAAGCCATCGCAGACAATTATACATGCCCAATCATTTCCGTTTGTAAGTACATCTCACACAGTGAATCCAAGCCATACGTTTCCATTCGTATGTACATCCCACACAGTCAATCCAAGGAATATGTTTCCGTTCGTATGTACATCCCACACAGTCAATCCAAGAAATACGTCTCCGTTTATATGTACATCTCACACTGTGAATCCTAGACAAATGTTTCTGTTCGCACGTACAACACACACAATTTCCCCATCAAATCGTCTGTGATAGCATTGCCATTGCAGACGATATTAACAATTTTATCATTTGCGTTATTGAATGCATCACACAGGTTGCCTTGAAGAAACTGTGTGGCATAGGCTGTCCATCACACACACTTTTCATGTGGAAAAAGTTTGCGCAAGGTGGCCTAACACAAACAGTTTTCTAGAGGAAGTCGTGTGTGATTGTTCATTGATCCAACACGTTTACTTCCTAAAAACTCTGTGGGTTGTCTGAGGTCATCGCCCACGGTGTTGTATTAATAACCGTTTGCAATAGAAAACCCAATAAGCAGGCTAATTGTCCTATTATTAATAATCCATTTATTAATCAAATTGACATTTCATATTAAGCACACAATATATTTCATTTTCGTATTACGGAACCAGGATTTCATAATTGAAATACATTAGAGTAGAACATCATATAGCTTCAGCACTCAGTTACACCATATAGGCATATATCTAGCTACCCCATTACACAACCACCAGCACCAAGTTTCACATGCAACATCTATAACCTTTGGAAATTAGCATCATAGACGGTAGATAGACAGATGAATCTCATCTGGAAGCGAAAGGTGAATATTGAGCCTTCAATGATGTTGAAGATCCTTGCAAGTTTAGGCCAGTGCCTGTGGATGATCGATCGTCCATCCTTCGTCCTCTTGAGGAAGACTTCAATATTGTACCATGGGTGTTGTATGAATACCTTCCCTTGCCTCCTGACCATACAGGTGCTTTGAGAGGTAATCATTAGTGAACTGCTTTGGAAAGGCCTAAAAACAAAGATATACATAAATATCTTCTCTAAATTTGGAAATGGTGCAAAGGAATAAAAAAGACAAGGTATAAGAGTTAGTACCATCCTGTAGTTCACTGAAGTCTTCTTCATTGTGCAGACAAAGATCTTGTTGTTTTTCGTTGCTAGTTTCTTTATCCTAACAATCTTTCTGAGTTTCTTGACTTGACTGATATTCATGGACAACTCATTTCCCCATATGCAAAATGGGTCAAACAGTGGGTCAAAACCTCTGATAGCAGGACCTACATGTGCAAGACCAAATTGTTAAAAACGTAAATATTAAAATGGTTCCTGCAATTGCACAATAATGTGCTATTAGACAAAGGACCATGCATGTGCAAACCTCGATTGTAAACCTTAGTGTTTCCCATTGTTTTCCTGCAACACATATAAGGTAGTTATTGATCAGGTTAAGTGAGGGTTGGCATACTATCAGTAAAATATGTTAATGAAAAATAAACACATTGCAGATTCAGCAGATTAATTCGAGCCACATGGAAAACCCATTTATCCAAACCAAGCATGATTAAGAACTAGGAAATATAGCAATTGTATATGTTTCTCATGTATTTAGTACAACCAAATTCGATTTATTCCTCACATGCATAACAATACAAAATTGTACCCACAACAATTGAACATCGCATTGCAGAATTGAACCAAACAGTTAACTAAACACCACAACAAATGAACCAAACATCAACTGAGTACCACATTGCACAATATAACATACTCCTAATAAAAGACCAGGCAGTTAACCAAACCAAGCATGATTAACAACTTGGAAATATAGCAATTGTATTTGTTTCTCATGTATTTAGTAGAACCAAATTCGATTTATTTCCACATGGAAGACAATACAAAATTGCACCCACAACAATTGAACATCGCATTGCAGAATTGAACCAAAATGTTAACTAAACACCACAACAAATGAACCAAACATTAACTGAGCACCACATTGCACAATATATAACATACTAGAAGATAAGACAATTAACCAAACCAAGCATGCTTGACAACTTGGAAATATAGCAATTGTATTTGTTTCTCACGTATTTTGTACAGCCAAATTTGATTTATTTCTCACATGTAAGACAATACAAAATTGCACCCACAAGAATTGAACATCACATTGCAGAATTGAACCAAATAGTTAACTGAACACAACAAAAAATTAACCAAATAGTTAATAAGTGAGAACCACATTGCACGACATATAGAACATATATACTAGAGGATAAGATTGCATGGCAAAAGTACATAGGACAATTCGCTAGAATTTGTTAAGGAAAGGCAGGAGCAACACATGAAACAGGTAAACTGAACATGCTTAACCGGCATAGCTAGCTAGCTGAACATAGGTCCTTATAGTGAGCCAATAAGACAAGCTACTCCTCATCATCGGAGATATCAATGATGATTGGCTCCAACCTGCTGGCTCTCGAGTTGAGGTAAGCACGGGCACGCTGAGAAAACACCTCGTAGTCTTCGTAGAAGGCACCGACGGTGGCCTCGAGAAAACGCCACAAACTATCGTTTAAAGCAGCCAACCGCATGGCGGCATCGGCGCGCGAGGCATCGACGGTGGCCTCGACGGCGACGTGCTCCTCCAAGATCTGGGGGTCCGCATGAATGGTAGCCATTGCGACCTCATTCGCACGTGCGGCCGTGATTTGCTTCTCCGCTGCCAAATGCTCCTTGAGCTCCTGGCTATATTGCGTGCACCATGGCTTAGGGAGGTGCTTATTTGGAGGATGGGTTGGTGATTCTGGTGGAAGGTGTCACGCCGATGGTCGGGGCATGTGGGATGTAGAAGGAGGAGGAGGATGGCGGTCAGGTGTGGATTACCTGCCTAGATCGACGAGGCCGAGCAGCGGGAAGGAGCGTCGCCGGCGAGGAGGCGGCACTGCAAGCAAGCAGTGAAGGTTTGAACTTGGAAAGGAAGCCGAAAATAGGGGAAATGTGGCTTTTGGTCAGGAGGAGGGGGGAGGTAGATATTTCCGCGGAAGACAAATTTTTTGGCTCGATGCAGCAAAAAGCTGGTGCGCAAAGTGTCGTCAGACACGGTCCCTTATTCAACACTGTGTACGATATGTGAACATCACAAATGATTCATATAGCTTACCCCATGTGTGATGAGTTTGAACATGCAAATTTTCGTTCGAATTTCCCTAGTTACAGTGGTCATCCACATCATTGCATAATTTGGGTACACAAAAGAGCATACAACACACCCACACTTCTTAATCGATCAAGTTCATCAATTAAATAGAGCTACCAGACCTAAACATTACTCGAACAAAAGACCGGCGCTCTAAACAAAGAGTATTACTCTGGCTGGCGCTCGTCGATCTCTGCCGCCTCCTCCATGTCCACCTCGCGCCCGATGATCTCCTGGGGAAGGGGCTCCATGGCATCCATCGCACCATACTCGGCAAGCATCTCGCCATCCACGTCTGCAATCTCTTTGGAAAAGGCCGCCACGAGCTGGATGTGGGTGGCCGTGGTCTGGGCTTGGACGGGCTCCATCGTGGCAAGGTATGCCACCAACGAACGTGCGGCTGCTCGAACGCTCTCGGCGGTTGCCAACTCTTCGGCCATGGGTTGCCGACCGTTGTCGGAGAAGCTTCATGCAATTTGTGCGTTGACCGCCAAGAGCTGGGCGTGGGCGTCCTCGAGATGGTCGTGGGTAGCCTCCATCAGGGATAAGGCGGCTGCTGTGGAACGGATAGCTATTGTGCCGCTCTCGCCATTTGCTATCCCTGTCGCAAATGTTGCTGCCGCCATCTGAGCTGCAATAGCGGCCATTTGGGCTACCGTGGCCGCTCGGTGATAGATTGCGGCCGCGCTCATGCAAGTTGTTAGCACGCTCATGGCGGCTGTGGCCGCGCTCTCGCCAGAGTGGGCCGCCGAAATTGCCCTCACGACGTGGGTCCACGTCCCCATCTTTGACCAGTGATGATTGAACAGTGAAATAATATTTGGGGAGCGAGCTAGTGTGCTTGACGCGCCAGCTGTGGACTGTAGCTGACGAATCTTCTCGCGTAAGCCATATACTATGAAAGTGCTCCAAGATATTTTGTACTGCATCTCACACGGTTGGTGATAATAAACTGTGTGTGATGTACTTGATTTTTCATTTTGCTTTGAAATACATAATGGGGTCACACGGCAAAGGAGGGTGTTTGAATTGCTAGAACTTTTATCTGCAGTGAACATGCAACTATAGGAGTGTTGTCAAAAAATTTGGAATTATTCAGGGTTCCTTTGGACATTTTTATACATTAACTGAGTTTTCTAGGAATTTAAGGTGCATAATTCAAAATTAAACTACATGCACATGCTCCGGTGCACCAAAATGGGTTGTAAAATCATATATGTGTCCATGGGTGAATGCTTAGGTCCCATTCAAGAAATGGGAATGAATTTCAAACACCTCGACACCGTGGCTCGCCGACAAACATTGAGATACTTGTTTTTAAAATTCTAGTAAATCCAAAACTCGTCTGAAATTCATGAAACTTGGCATGCTATCATGGAATGGCACCAACATGTTGTGGTAATTTTTTTATCCCATTTGGGGTAGGTTTTGGTATAAGCTTCTCACAAGAAGCCTCATGGTTCCGGTAGGGAACGTGTCACCTTTGTGAAATGATATTCGTTGCTTCTTCTTGCTTTCAATTTTTTCTAGTGGCAACATAGACCAACAGGAGTGTCGTGTTAAAATTTATATTTTTTTGGGGTTTGTTTGGACATTTTTATACATTAACTGAGTTTTCTAGGCATTTTATGTTTATAATTCAAATTTGAACTATAGGCACATGCTCCAGTGCAGAAAAATGGGTTGAAAAATCAAATGTGTGTCCTTGGGTGCATGCTTAGGTCCCATGCAAGAAATGAGAATGAATTTCAAACACCTCGGCACCATTGCTCGGCCGCAAACATTGAGATACTTGGTTTTCAAATTCTAGTTAATCCAAAACTCATCTGAAATTCATGCAACTTGGCATGCTATCATGGAATGACACCAACATGCTGTGGTAAAAAAATTGTCCCATTTGGGGCAGGTTTTGGTATACGCTCCTCACAGTCCAGAGCTTCTCACAAGAAGCCTCGTGGTTCCGGTAGGGAACGTGTGTCACCTTTCTGGACGAAACGATATTCGTTGCCTATTCTCGCCTTGAATTTTTTTTCTAGATACAACATAGACAAACATGAGTGTCATGTTAAAATTTGGAATTATTCGGGGTTCATTTGGGCATTTTTATTCATTAACTGGGTTTTCTAGGCATTTTATGTGCATCATTCAAATTTGAACTACACGCACATGCTCCAGTGCAGCAAATTGGGTTGAAAAATCATATGTGTGTCCTTGGGTGCATGCTTAGGTCCCATGCAAGAAATGAGAATGAACTTCAAACACCTCGACATCGTGGCTTGATACGTCTCTGTCGTTTCTATAATTTTTTATTGTTTCATGCTAATATTCTACAACTTTCATATACTTTTGGCAACTTTTTATATTATTTTTGGGACTAACATATTGATCCAGTGCCCAGTGCCAGTTCCTGTTTGTTGCATGTTTTTTGTTTCGCAGAATATCCATACCAAACGAAGTCCAAACGTGATAAAAACTTACGGAGATTTTTTTGGAATATATGTGATTTTTAGGAATTGGAATCAACGCGAGACAATGCCCGAGGGGCCCACAAGCCCTGGAGGCGCGCCCCCCTTCCCAGGGCGCGCCTGGCAGGCTTGTGGCCACCCCGTAAGGCAGTTGGTGCCCTCTTCGGCTGCAAGAAAGCTAATATCTAGATAAAAGATTGTGTTAAAATTTCGGCCCAATCGGAGTTACGGATCTCCGGGAATTTAAGAAACGGTGAAAGGCCAGAATCTGGGAACGCAGAAATAGAAGGAAACAGAGAGAAAGAGATCCAATCTCGGAGGGGCTCCCGCCCCTCCACCGCCATGAAGGCCAAGGACCAGAGGGGAAACCCTTCTCCCATCTAGGGGGAGTCCAAGGAAGAAGAAGAAGGAGGGGGCTCTCTCCCCCTCTCTCCCGATGGCGCCAGAACGCCGCCGGGGCAATCATCGTGTGACGGCGATCTACTCCAACAACTCCGTCGTCTTCACCAACACCTCCATCACCTTCCCCCATCTATCTACAGCGGTCCACTCCCCCGCAACCCGCTGTACCCTCTACTTGAACATGGTGCTTTATGCTTCATATTATTATCCAATGATGTGTTGCCATCCTATGATGCTTGAGTAGATTTTTGTTGTCCTATCGGTGATTGGTGAATTGCTATGATTGGTTTAATTTGCTTGTGGTCATGTTGCTGTCCTTTGGTGCCATCATATGAGTGCGCGTGTGGATCACACCATAGGGTTAGTTGTATGTTGATAGGACTATATATTGGAGTGCAAGGGTGACAGCAGCTTCAGCCTAGCATAGAAATTGATGCATACGGGATTGAAGGGGACCAATATATCTTAATGCTATGGTTGGGTTTTACCTTAATGAATGTTAGTAGTTGCGGATGCTTGCTAATAGTTCCAATCACAAGTGCATACAATTCCAAGTAAGGGATGACATGCTAGCAGTGGCCTCTCCCACATAAAACTTGCTACCGGTCTAGTAACATAGTCAATTGCTTAGGGACAATTTCGCAAATCCTTCCACCACTTTTCCACACTCGTTAAACTAACTTAATTGTTTCTTTATCTAAACGGCACCTAACTTTTATTTTCATGTTCTTTATTATCTTGCAAACCTATCCCTTTACACCTACAAAGTACTTCTAGTTTCATACTTGTTCTAGGTAAAGTGAACATTAAGCGTGCGTAGAGTTGTATCGGTGGTCGATAGAACTTGAGGGAATATTTGTTCTACCTTTAGCTCCTCGTTGGGTTCGACACTCTTACTTATCGAAAGAGGCTACAACTGATCCCCTATACTTGTGGGTTATCATGGCTCGGCCACAAACATTGAGATACTTGGTTTTAAAATTCTAGTAAATCTAAAACTCATCCAAAATTCATGAAACTTGGCATGCTATCATGGAATGGCACCAACATGTTGTGGTATTTTTCGTGTCCAATTTGAGAGACAGAGCACGAATTAACAGCCAACAAAGGCATTTTGAAACAAATAGCTGCCATGTTATCATCTCAAACGTTTGTATAATTTAAATCATGGGCGTTCTGCTAACCATTCATGTGACGCCACGCGTCACACTTTTACTGGCTAGGAGGTGCTGTGCAGACATCTGGTTGTGTAGATGGGAGGCGTGCGAGCGCAGTCCACAGCGCAGGCTGACCGGGAGGCATGCAAGCAGTCCTCCGCTGTGCAGGCTCATCGGGAAGCATGTGAGTTGTACGCTGTGCAGGCTCACTGGGAAGCAAGCCCTTTGACTTCCATGGCCATCCTCCTTGATCCCAACCTCTCCATTAATGGCACCTGAGCCGCTGTTTAATACGGGATCTTCGCCTCCCATTCCCCTCCCACAGACCTCCACCAATGCCATGGCGCAGAAGGATCATCTGCCACTAATCTTCCAGTTTGGTGAAGTCGACTCTGAGCCGGAGGACATAGAAAATAAGGAGGAATGGGGCCTCATGGACATGGCCCTGAACAAGCTGACCGCGGCGGATGCTATCCCGCACCCGTCCCAGCTCCCATCCCCGCTCCCGCGCCAGCGACCATCCCCATAGCATTGACGGGCTGGTCACCGAGCACTATCGCAGCACTGGAAGCCACAGGCGTCAGCAAGGTCCCGGCGGACCCGCGCGAGCTCATGTACATGCCAGCGCCAGTGCCCCCGCTTATGCCCGTGGCGCCCCGAACATTGGCATTTGTCGATCTAGTAACATTGCCCTTTGTCAACCTTGTAACACTACCATTTGTCAAAATTTGCAGCTAAAATTCACTAGCACTGTCTAATTTTGCAACTGAAATTCAGTAAGCATAGATTTCATTCATAGATTAAAGCAGCCGTTCTTTATACAAACAGTTCAACTCGACAGCTGAACCGAACAAACTTTTCCCCAATTATTGCCAACCACGTACTAAAATAGCTAGTTCAACTATATATATTAGCTAAATTTTAAGTACGCAGTATAGTTCAACCATATCTATAGTCAGGTGAACTGAACAAAATAGCCCCTAAATACTACTAGCACGGAAGGGCTTTGTACTACTTCTAGCAGCCTCTCCTCTACCGAGCGCGCTCAGTAAGAGGCAGAGGAGGAGGAGCCTACCGACGAGTTGGAGAACTGGAATCCGGTGCCTGCCGCTGCTGCACCTTAAGCGACACCCACCTCGAACGCCCTCTGCCGCTCGAGACGACCCCTCTCGAAGCAGCGGGACTCCTCGTAGATCTCCTCATTCCACGCCTCTGCGGTGGAATGTGTTGCGGCCACTGCGGCGGTAAGACGTGCTCGACAAGGCGCTCCTCCTCCTGTAGGAACTCGATGTAGCGCGCAAGGTTGCTGACGCACATCCGGGGCTCCACCTCCACCTCCCACCTTCGGGCGGCGGTGGCCGAGAGGGTGATGACGCCGGCGGTCGACGGTGGTGTGGCGGCCATGGCGGCCGACAATGGGGTGGTGGCCATGATGGCCACCTCCCGCGTTTGGGCCATGGTGGCGGAGCGGGCGATGGCCACAATGGCCGACAGTGTGGTGGTGGCACCTCCCGCCTTCGGGCCGTGGTGGCGGAGCGAGCGATTGCCCTGGCTTTCAACGGTGGTGTGGCGGTCACGGCGGCAGATGGTGGGGTGGCAACAACGGCGGGCGGCAACAGCTGCCGACGGGCAGCGGCGGCGGAGCGTGTGGTGGGTGTTGTGCGCACACCCAACAGGGACACCACACATAGTAGACGATGTCGGGGACTGCGCCGCTGCCGCGGTGTAGCCTCCCAGCTGGAACTGTCCTCTAATGATGGCGGAGTGGCTGAGTGACGACGACGGACCGGTGCCATTGGCTATTGTGGGAGAAGCAGATGAGATAAGCTACAGGGAGGGAGGGGAAAATGTGACGCAGGCCCTGCCGGCCGTGAGGGTTTATATCGCAGGCTGGTAAGCATTAGGATTTTGGGGGATTTCACCGAGTTGGGTGGGAAGCTTGCGCGGCTGTGCGCGGGAACCTGCGCGGTTGCGCGGGAATGGGCTCACCGACGATTCATTGATGCCACCTCGAGCCACCGTTTGGCCAAAAGAACGCCTGTGCGGTGCTCAAGCTTGCGCTGAAAGCCTTCTGCGGCAGCGGGGTGACAAGATGTGCGAGAGGAGGACGAAATGACACATACACATATGACTAATAAAAAACGTTAGCGATTTAATTACCTAGCACACGACCGCTCTCTACGCAGCGTCCCGAACGATCGTTCGAACATCGTGTGATGGGGAACGCGAGGTAGTTTCACGTCATGCCGCCAGCTCGCAACTGCCGTCCGGCTTGTAGATGATCATTCCCTGCATGTTCAACTGCCTTATGCATGTGGTTTCTTGCGGTTGAGGCGGCCGCGACGCGCTTTGCTCGCGTCCCGCCGTGCGCGTGATGCGGCTTGAAACTACGTCGGTATTTCCCCAAAGAGGAAGGGATGATGCAGTACAGCTATAGTAGGTATTTCCCTCAGTTATGAAACCAAGGTATCAATCGAGTAGGAGAACAAAGCAACACTATGTAAACGGTACCTGCACACAAAGAACAAATCCTTGCAACCCAACGCGTAAGAGGGGTTGTCAATCCCTCCTCGCTAAAAAGATAGATTAGTTTGTATGTGTTTGGATAAAAAGATCTGAATAAAACGTGAAATAAAAGATGCAAATAAAATGTGCAGCAAAGTATTTTTGGGTTTTTGGAATAATAGTTCTGAAAACAAATGCATTGAAAAATAGATCGGAAAGCAATATGATAAAAGATAGACCCGGGGGCCGTAGATTTCACTAGTGGCTTCTCTCGAGAAAATAGCACACGGTGGGTAAACAAATTACTGTTGGGCAATTGATAGAAGATCGAATAATTATGACGATATCCAAGGCAATGATCAATATATAGGCATCACGTCCAAGATTAGTAGACCAACTCCTGCCTGCATCTACTACTATTACTCCACACATCGACCGCTATCCAGCATGTATCTAGTGTATTAAGTTCATGGAGAAACGGAGTAATGCAATAAGAACGATGACATGAAGTAGACAAGATCTATTCATGTAGGAATAGACTCCATCTTGTTATCCTTAATAGCAGCGATAGATGCGTGCCTTGCAGCCCCTTCTATCACTGGGAGAGGACACCGCAAGATCGAACCCATCACAAAGCACCTCTTCCCATGGCAAGAAAAGTCGATCTAGTTGGCCTAACTAAACCAAAGATTCGAAGAAGAAATACGAGGCTATAAATAATCATGCATATAAGAGATCAAATAAAACTCAAATAATATTCATGGATATAGATCTGATCATAAACTCAAAGTTCATCGGATCCCAACAAACACACCGTAAAAAGGTTTACATCAAATAGATCTCCAAGAGACCATTGTATTGAGAAGCAAAAAGAGAGAAGAAGCCATCTAGCTACTGCCTACGGACCCTTAGGCCTATGGTGGACTACTCACACATCCTCGGAGAGGCACCAATGAAGATGATGAACCCCCTCCGTGATGGTATTAGATTGGATCTCGTGGTTCTGGAACTTGCAGCGGTTGGAATTGTGTTTCGTCGACTCCCCTAGGGTTTCTAGAATATTTGGGAATTTATACAGCGAAGAGGCGGTGCAGGAGACCCCCGTGGGCTCCAAGATACATCAGGGCGCGCCATGGGCCTCTGGCACGCCCTCGTGTATCTTGGGCCCCACGGGCCTCCTCCCAGGTGCTTTCTTGATCCCCAAGGTGTCTTCTGGTCCAAAAAATCTCCAAAAAGTTTCATTGTGTTTGGACTCCATTTGGTACTGATATTCTGTGAAGTAAAAAACAAGCAAAAAGCAGCAACTGGCACTGGGCACTATGTCAATAGGTTAGTCCCAAAAAATGATATAAAGTTGCTATAAAATGATTGTAAAACATCCAAGATTGATAATATAATAGCATGGAACAAGCAAAAATTATAGATACGTTGGAGACGTATCAGCATCCCCAAGCTTAATTCCTACTCGTCCTCGAGTTGGTAAATGACAAAAATAGAATTTTTTATGTGGAATGTTGCCTAACATGTTCATCACATATTCTTTTCTTTTGTAGCATGGACATTTGGACTTTTAGATGGTTCAAAGCAATTGTCTATATTTGACATGATAACTTCAATGCTCAAGCATATCAATAAGCAACCATGTCTTTCAAAATATCAACACTAAAGAAAGTTATCCCTAGCCCATCATGCTCAATCATTGATCCATTCATGAAACACACTCGAATATTAGCTACATCCAATGCACAAGTATGATCATAGTGCTCCCTAGTTGGTGCTTTATAAGAGAAGATGGAGACTCAAATAAAAATAAAAATTGCATAAAGTAAATAGATAGGCCCTTCACAGAGGGAAGTAGGGATTTGTAGAGGTGCCAGAGCTCAAAGCTTAAATTGAGACATAAAAAATATTTTGAGAGGCATGCTTTTCCAATCAACGAAAATGACCGAGTAATTCCCAACACTTTCCATGCTAGATATATCATACACGGTTCCCAAACATAAAATAGTTTATTCCTTTTTCCACCATAGTTTCACACTCCACGGCTAGCCGTATCCACGGGTACCGTCCATACCAACACTTTCCAAGGAATTTATTATTTGACAACATAAAGTAAACTTCTTTTTCATTTCAGGACTAGGCATCCCTATTATTGCCACACTCTCATGCAATGACAAGTGAATAAACACTCATCTTGAGAATAACACATCTAGCATGGAAAATATTGGCCACCCCCTGCCGCTTCATGAGCGGTACGGGCACACAAAAAGGAAATTCATTTTGAAAATTAGATTTGGCACATACAAATTTGCTTAGAACGGCACCAAAATACCGCATATAGGTAGGTATGGTGGACTCATATGGCAAAACTGGGTTTAAAGAGTTTGGATGCACAAGTAGTATTTCTACTTAGTACAAGTGGAGGCTAGCAAAAAGATTGAGAAGCAACCAACCAAGAAACGAAAATTCACATAAGCGAGCATTGAGCATAACTAACACCGAATAATGCACCACAAGTAGGATCTAATTTCATTGCATAACTATTGACTTTCATGCTTGCATAGGGAATCACAAACCTTAACACCAATATTCTTACTAAAGCATAATTACTCACCAACATGACTCATATATTACTATCATCATTTCTCAAAACTATTACAAAGAATCAAGTTTATTTTGTCCAATGATCCTCATGAAAGTTTCTATTATATCCCTCTTGAATATCTATCACTTTGGGACTAGTTCATATATTGCAATTGCTTTTGACAAGCTCAAATAAATTTAAGTGAAGAACATGAGCATAAAAATTTCATATCTCAAAATAATATAAGTGAAGCATGTGATAATTTCTTCAAAAATTTACTAACTCTCAAATTAGTCTAAGTGAAGCATGAGAGTATTTCTTAAAAAATATTAAATCACACCGTGCTCAAAAAGATATAAGTGAAGCACTAGAGCAATTCCATAGCTCAAAAAAAATTAAGTGAAGCATATAGAGCAATTCTAACAAATCATAGCATAATTTTGGCTCTCTCAAATAGGTGTGTCCAAAAAGGATACTTGTGACAAACTAAAAAGCAAAACAAGCAAAGACTCATATAATACAAGACTCTCCAAGCAAAACTCATGATATGTGACGAATAAAAATATAGCTCCAAGTAAAATACCGATGGTCGTTAGAAGAAAGAGGGGATGCCTTCCGGGGCATCCCCAAGCTTAGTTGCTTGGTTCTCCTTGAATATTAACTTGGGATGACATGGGGCATCCCCAAGCTTAGGCTCTTGAAACTCCTTATTCCTTCATCCATTGCGATCTCACCCAAAACTTGAAAACTTCAATCACACAAAACTTAACAAAACCTTCGTGAGATCCTTTAGTATAAGAAAATCAATCTTTACTCTAAGTACTGTTGCAAACCCATTAAAATTTTGTTATTGCATTATATATACTGTATTCTAACTTTTCCATGGCTTATATCCCCCGATACAATCCATAGATTCATCAAAATAAGCACACAAGGCAAACAAAACAGAATCTGTCAAAAACAGAACAGTCTGTAAAGATGTGAATTGTTCTCATACTTCTGTAACTACAAAAATTCTGAAAAATTAGTAAAACAGAGGCAATTTGTATATCAATCTTGTGTAAAACAATTTAGAATTTTTCATCGCTTATGTGAATTTAAACAATTCTGTTACTAGACACAAAAGTTTCTGTTTTTCAACAGGATTAAATCAACTATCACCAAAGCTATCCCAAAGGCTTTACTTGGCATAAATACTAATTAAAACATAAAAAACACAATCATAACAGAGGCATAATTGTGCAAACACTCAAGAATAGAAAGAAAAAGGAAAAAATAAATTGTATTCATTGGGTTGCCTCGCAACAAGCACTACCGTTTTATGCCCCTAGCTAGGCATAATGCATAGATTCAAGTATTGTCATCTTTAGTTTTCAACTCCTCAAACAAACACCTAGAATTCTTCAAGGATTTATCATAAATATTTTCAATAACAATACTCCTAGGAACAAGATTGAAGAATTCATTCTTGGAAGTAGGCTCTTTTATCACTTCAACAAAATTGGGATGAGTACTGATCATTTTAAGATCTTCCTTGTTGCTATTAGAAGTGACACCCTTGTTTTTAACAATTTGTGTAGACTTGAAATTTTTTACAGGAGTTTTTTCAATAGTTTTAACAGAAGAAAAGGCCGTGCTTAAGTTACTAAAAATTTCGTCCAACTTATCAATCCGAGATGGACTTTCTTCAATTCTTTCGTTAACTACGGTTTCCTTTTCCCTTAGTAATTTAAAAACATCTCCCGCTTTTGACCCAATTTTATTTGCAAGATTATGCATTCTTTTATCTAACTTTTCAATATGTTCTTCGGTAAGCATTTTATTTTCAATAGCATCAAGCCTTTGCATAACATGCTCAAGTGTTAAAACAGTTTCATTGATGGTGAGAGGTGGTGCACCCACTAGATCTCCCATAGCATTAAAAGCATCCAAAGATGGACACATCAAGAAATTCCGACCGGTAATCATATCAAGGATGAATCTATACCAAGTGGTAATACCCACATAAAAACTGCGAAGAAGAACAATGGTAGATTGCTTACAAATAGATCTATTATGAGCATTGTAAATCCTATACTAAGCATCTTTTAGATTCTCCCATCCCCTTTGTTTAAAATTAAGAACCTCATTCTCGGGGGTACACGCAATAGAGTAAGAGCTAGCCATAGCAACAAAGTAGTCAAACAAGAGATATGACGAGAAAAGGGCGAACGAAAAAGAGGAGGCAAATAAAATGACAAATTTTGTGAAGTGGGGGAGATGAAAACGAGAGGCAAATGGCAAATAATGTAAATTGCAAGGAGATGAGATTTGTGATTAGGAACCTGATAGATGTTGATGATGTCTCCTCGGCAACGGCGCCAAAAATTGGCAAGTTGACGGGAGACTATCTTGACTTGATCCTCCCCGGCAACGGCGCCAGAAATTCCTTTTGATGCGGCTTGAAACTGCGTCGGTATTTCCCCAAAGAGGAAGGGATGATGCAGTACATCTACGATAGGTGTTTCCCTCAGTTATGAAACCAAGGTATCAATCCAGTAGGAGAACCAAGCAACACTATGTAAATGGTACCTGCACACAAAGAACAAATCCTTGCAACCCAACGCGTAAGAGGGGTTGTCAATCCCTCCTCGGTAAAAAGATAGATTAGTTTGTATGTGTTTGGATAAATAGATCTGAATAAAACGTGAAATAAAAGATGCAAATAAAAAGTGCAGCAAAGTATTTTTGGGTTTTTGGAATAATAGTTCTAAAAAAATGCGATGAAAAATAGATCAGAAAGCAATATGATAAAAGATAGACCCGGGGGGCGTAGATTTCACTAGTGGCTTCTCTCGAGAAAATAGCACACGGTGGGTAAACAAATTACTGTTGGGCAATTGATAGAAGATTGAATAATTATGACAATATCCAAGGCAATGATCAATATATAGGCATCACGTCCAAGATTTGTAGACCGATTCCTGCCTGCATCTACTACTATTACTCCACACATTGACCGCTATCCATCATGCATCTAGTGTATTAAGTTCATGGAGAAACGGAGTAATGCAATAAGAATGATGACATGATGTAGACAAGATCTATTCATGTAGGAATAGACCCCATCTTGTTATCCTTAATAGCAACGATACATGCGTGCCTCGCTGCCCCTTCTGTCACTGGGAGAGGACACCGCAAGTTCGAACCCATCACAAAGCACCTCTTCCCATGGCAAGAAAAATCGATCTAGTTGGCCTAACTAAACCAAAGATTCGAAGAAGAAATACGGGGCTATAAATAATCATGCATATAAGAGATCAAAGAAAACTCAAATAATATTCATGGATATAGATTTGATCATAAACTCAAAGTTCATCGGATCCCAACAAACACACCGCAAAAAGGTTTACATCAAATAGATCTCCAAGAGACCATTGTATTGAGAAGCAAAAAGAGAGAAGAAGCCATCTAGCTACTGCCTACGGACCCTTAGGTCTATGGTGGACTACTCACGCATCATAGGAGAGGCACCAATAAAGATGATGAACCCCTCCGTGATGGTGTTAGATTGGATCTCGTGGTTTTGGTACTTGCGGTGGCTGGAATTGTGTTTTGTCGACTCCCCTAGGGTTTCTGGAATATTTGGGAATTTATAGGGTGAAGAGGCGGTGCAGGAGACCCCCTTGGGCCCTGTAAGTGCATCTAGTGCCCCTTAGTGATTTTGGTGTATTGAAGACATAGGTTAAGGGACTAATGTGTTTGTGAGTGTACACAGGTTCTATAAGTCTATGAGGAGTTTGATATTTACGATAAAAGTCGACCCCTAAAAATGAATGTCTTCACTTGAAGACTTTGGTTTTCTTGAAGACTTTGAAAGTGAGGAAATTGGTGTGACCTTGAAGATTTTGATATTCATACGAGGATTATGAAGCGTGAAGACTTTTGTTTTCGTAGTTTCATTTTCTCTTTCTTGAGTCATAGGAAACACCGTACTGTTAAAGGGGGTCGAGGTAAAACTAAGGAAACACTTTCCAAGTGATGCTCATCTCAAAATCCTACACCTACCCAATCCTTTCGAGTGAAGCTATTGGAAATCCCATACAGTTCAGTCAATTTCTTCAGTGACAGAGACGAAGATCTTCTGGTCTCTGAGGAATTTGTTCTGACTGAGGAGTTAGGAATTTGCCAGTGTGGATTGCCTACAAGTGAGGAACATGGTAGCCCTGAGGAATTTGAGAGCTCAAACTTCCGACCGTTGCTGTGCTATGCGCCAGCTGTCCAAAATATCCTACCCACCTAACGGTCATATCATTGAAGGGCATTTATGTCTTATCATGTCGGGCTGCTCCCTAGGCTATAAATAGCCTCCCCCTACAACCACTAGTTGGTTGGCTGCTCCGAGAGAAACTGACACTTGTCATTTAGAGCATCCCATCCTCTGAGGACTTTGAGCGAAAATCATCAGTGAGGAAAAACCCAAAACCAAACCCAAACTCCTACAACCCAAAGTGATTGAGCATCACTGAAGAGATTGTTCCTGTGTGGAACCGACGCTTGTTACCTTTGAGGACTGTGCATCCTGCAGACAGTTAGGCGTCATGGTCTAGAGCGTCTAAGAGGAATTGTGGATCGCCGAGTGACCGAGTCTGTGAAGGTTTGGAAGTCACCTGAAGACTTACCATGAGTGATTGGGCGAGGTCTGTGTGACCTTAGCTCAAGGAGAAGATGGTGAGGACTGTGTGTCCGGGACTGTGTGTCCTCAGGTTTAAATACCCAGCCGCTCCAACCAGACGTACAACTGTCACAGCAGTTGGAACTGGTCTACCAAATCATTGTCTTCATCGAGCTACTAGTTCTATTTCCTCAACCCTTTCATTTCCTCAATCTTGTGTTATTGTTCTTGATCATTACTATTAGAAGACTTTGACTGAAGACTTTCTCTATTTCCTCAATCCTATTTCTTTAGTCACTTTGTCTTCAGCTTGCTTATCCTATTTTCACGCTACCTGTGCTCTGTGCTTGTTTCATTTCATCATCATGACTGTGCTTATGCCATGTTATGCTTGCATCTGAGTACTTATTCCGCTGCTAGTAGTTCGTTGCTTAGGAAATTCCTCACTTAGAATTTCCTCAGTGACGAATTTGTAAAAATCGCCTATTCACCCCCCTCTAGTCGATATAACGCACTTTCAATTGGTATCAGAGCAAGGTACTCCCTTGTTCTGTGTGATTTTGGTTTAACCACCTGGAGTTTTAGTTATGTCGACTGCAGGCATGATCAAGGTCTCGGTTGGGTGTCCTACCTTTGATGGGACGGATTACCCCTACTGGAAGAATAAGATGCGCATGCATCTTGAGGCAATTGACAACGATCTCTGGTAGGTTGTGGAAAATGGCGTTCCCTCTGTCACTCCTTCCGTGAACGCTGCTGATGTGAAGAGATTCAAGCAACTCGACTCTCAAGCGAAGAATATCATATGTGGCCATCTGAGCAAAGGACAGTACGGCAGAGTGAGTGCTTTGGAGACAGCAAAGCTTATCTGGGATAGGCTATCCAAGGTCAACGAAGGAGTCTCAACTCAACGTGACTCTCGAGTTGATGTTCTTCGCAATCTCTTCAACCGCTTCAAAAGACTCGACAATGAAAATGTTCAGCAAACCTTCGATCGCCTCACTGACATCTCCAATGAGCTGCAAGCACTTGGTGCCACTGACATCACCGATCATAAGGTGGTGAAGAAATTGCTAAGATCACTTGATTCCTCATTCGATACACTGGCATTGATGATTCAAGAACGTGGAGACTACAAGTCACTTGATCCTGCTGATATCCTTGAGAGATTGAACACTCATGAATTTCAACTAGCTGAGAAAAGAGACCTCTACGGGCCAAGCTATGGAAGATCACGCGCTCTGAAGGCCAAGGCAGTTTCCGAATCTGAAGGTGAAGATTCTGATAGCAGCCTTGGTGATCCTGAAGAACTAAGCCAGGAGCTAGCAATGCTCATGAGGAAATTCCAGAAGTTCTCAAGGCATGGTCGCTTTGTAAAATCTTCAAGAGGTGATGACACAAAATCAGATTCCTCATCCCGCGATTACAAGAAGAGGACTTGCCACAAATGCAAGAAACCTGGCCACTACATTACTGATTGTCCTCAGTGGGTGAAGGAATCAAAGAAGAGCAAGTACAAGGATGATAGTTCTGATGACTCGAAGAAGAAGAAGAAATCTTCAAAGTCCTCATCGTCCAAATCTTCAAAGCCTTCATCTCAGAAGAAGAGCAGTACCAAAAAGGCTCGGGAATTTATTGGCAAGGAAATGGACTCTGAAGCTGAAAAACATGAGGAAGAGGAGGCATCTGAGGAGTCAGACTCTGGTGTGGCGAGCCTAGCCCTCGCTACTGCTTACGTCAGCAAGTCCATCTTCAACACTGAGGAAAATGGCCTCCCCAACACTGCTGATAACGGCAACGATGACTATGCTCCCACCTATTGCTTCATGGCAAAAGGTGCCAAGGTACTCAAATATCCCTCCTCTGAATCAAGTGAGGATGAATCTGATGAAAATATCAAACCCAGCTATTCCAAACTTGCTAATATTGCTTTTAAACAACAAAAGGCTTTGGAAAAGGTTCAAAATTTGCTAGACAAAAGCGATGACCTGTTGGGTGAAGAAATGGATCGAACTCAAACTCAGACTGAAAATCTTCAGCGACTTCAGTCTAAGTTTGATAATCTTCAGAGTCATCATAACACTCTCTTAGCTGATCATGAGAAGCTTTCTTATGAATTTCTTCAGAGAAAGTAAGATCTTGAGAAGCTAAGGATGAGTTATGAAGATCTTCAGAAGGAAAATGATTCATTGCTCGCTCAACAGATCAGTTCCGCTCAGGAAGAATTTATTCCACCATGTTTGAAATGCATTGAATGTGAAACTGCTAATTCTTCACCTGAAAGTTCAAATGCTTCTATTGCTGCAAATTCTTCAACTATCTCTGTGGTCACAAATTCCTCATCTGAGAATACCACTAGTATCACTAACAAAAATGCAGGGTTGAAGGAATTGTATGTGACAGGTATGTACAAAAGCCTCAAAGGGCATCAGACTCTTTGTGATGTGCTCAAAAAGCAGATCTTGAACAGGAACCCTAGGAAAGAGGGTATTGCCTTTGAGAGGAAACTCAATGCTGATGGAACATACTGGAAACCTGAGCAGTATCCCAAAACCTCATGGGTTGCTGCGAAGGGACCTCCCGTAGATCCATCCACTTTATCTGGCTTTACTTGTGAATCCTCATATTCATCTGATGAGTCATTTGACTCAAACTATAAACTGTTCAAAAATCAGAATGGTGAAGTTTTTGCTAGATATGTTGGAACTAACTGCAGGAACGGTCCCCTTATGAAGAAAATCTGGGTTCCCAAAAGGTGCCTTGAAAGTCTTCAGGTGAATGTCATCATGACACCACCTGTGAAGAATAGGAACCCCAGATCAAATTCTTCATATGGACCAAAGGCTTCAAATGGATCTAAGTCCTCATATGGACCAAATTCCTCATATGGATCAAATTCCTCACGTGGATCCAAATCCTCATATGAACATCATTGTGCTAACACTTTTGTTTCGCAGGGAAAGTCTAAGGGTTATGAATATGTGCATTATTCTTCAAATCATTATGTTCATAAGTCCTCGAAGAATTTCTTTGCTTATTCATATGCTTACTCTAACACCTCTTCTGTGAAACGAAGCGCATTGGCTTCAATGCCACCTTTCTCCTATGGAGCTCATAGAATGATGAACTCTTTGCCACCCCTCCAGATGTGGGTGGTGAAGAAAAAGAACTAATCTCTTATGCAGGGTCAGGTCTCCAGACGAACTTGAACGTCTGATGCTGGAGACCTGAAAATGCTTGATAGGACACAAGCTAATCATGAAGAAATGAATATTCATTTCTCACGTCCTCTTATTGCTATATCTGTTGTTTTGCTTGATGAAATTCAATCTGATGAATTTGATGTCATATTCTTCACTGATGAAGTATATGAGTTCGTAAGATGCACTAATTCATCTGCAGGATGATCAACCCAAAGCCACTGAGTGGGTCCTCGACAGTGGATGTACAAATCACATGACCGGTGACAGGAACTTATTGATGGACACTGTTTTATCTCCATCGCATCTGAAGCATATCACCTACGCTGACAAAGGAAAAAGCAAGGTATTGGGTCTAGGTAGGGTTGCGATCTCAAAGGATCGACACATGGACAAAGTCATGCTTGTCGAGTCCTTAGGATTCAACCTCATGTCTGTCTCAATGCTTTGTGATCTTGATATGGTTGTTGTCTTTGGCAAATATCATTGCATTGTGCTCATGGAATCTGACAATTCCAAAGTCTTCGAAGGCTTTAGGAGAGGAGACTTGTATATTGTTGATTTCTCTGCAGGACCACAGCCTGCCACATGTCTACTTGCAAAAGCTTCAGAAGGCTGGCTATGGCATCGACGTCTGGGTCATGCTGGCATGAGGAACTTACACACGCTCGTGAAGAAAAAGCACGTCATTGGCATTGAGGGTGTCAAATTCCTCAAAGATCATCTTTGTGGGGCTTGTGAGGCTGGAAAGATGACCAGAGCCAAGCACCCCTCGAAGACTATCATGACCATCTCTCGTCCTTTTGAATTGCTTCATATGGACCTCTTTGGCCCTACTCATTATGCCACACTAACAAATGCAGCATCTCTATATGGCTTTGTTATTGTTGATGATTATTCTCGTTACACATGGGTGCATGTCATTACTTACAAAACTGAAGTGCAGGAAGTCTTCAGACGATTTTCCTCAAGGGCTTCGATGAATTTCAGTGTGAAGATCAAGCATATCGGGAGTGATAATGGGACCGAGTTCAAGAATACTGGTCTTGATGGCTATCTTGATGAACTTGGTATTACTTATGAGTTATCTGCCCCATACACTCCTCAGCAAAATGGCGTTGTGGAGCGCAAGAACAGGACTCTTGTTGAGATGGCTCGCACCATGCTTGATGAATACAAGACACCTCGTCGCTTCTGGGCTGAGGCAATTGATACTGCATGCCACATCATCAATAGGGTCTATCTTCACAAATTCTTCAAGAAGACTTCATATGAACTCCTCACTGACAAGAAACCCAATGTGAGTTATTTCAAAGTATTCAGTGCTAAATGTTGGATTAGAGATCCCCATTACAATTCTAAATTTGCACCGAAAGCACATGAGGGTTTTATGCTTGGTTACAAAAAGGACTCGCACACCTACAGAGTCTTCAACACCTATCACAACAAGGTTGTTGAAACTGTAGATGTGTGGTTCGATGAAACTAATGGCTCGCAAAGAGAGCACCTACCTCCTGTGCTAGATGAAATGACTCCTGAAGAATCCATCAAGCTAAAGGCTACTGAGGATGTTATACCTACTGAAGAATCTGCTGAAGAAGTCATTCCAGATCATGAAGAAAATCATGCTGGTGCATCTGAAGAAAATGGCTCTGAAGAAAATGCTGAGCCAAATCAAAGTCGTTAACCTGCTCATCCTCGCGTTGCAAATGAAGTGCAGCTTGAGTGAATCATCAACGACATCAACGCACCAGGTCCTCTCACTCGCTCAAAAGCTTCACATTTGTCTAATTTTTGTGGGCATTTTGCTTTCGTCTCTATCACAGAGCCTACCAAAGTTGATGAGGCATTTCTGGAGCCTGAGTGGATTCAAGCGATGCAAGAGGAATTACATCAATTCGAGCTCAACAATGTCTGGGAACTTGTCAAGCGACCAGACCCACGCAAGCACAATGACATCGGTACCAAATGGATCTACCGCAACAAGCAAGATGAAAATGGCCTAGTGGTGAGGAATAAGGCTTGTCTTGTAGCTCAAGGCTACACATAGGTTGAAGGAATTGATTTCGATGAAACTTTTGCACCTGTTGCTAGACTTGAGGCCATTTGCATATTGCTTGCTTATGCTAACCATCATAATATCATCTTATATCAAATGGATGTGAAAAGTGCATTCCTCAATGGTAAGCTTGAGGAAGAAGTATATGTTGCTCAACCACCAGGTTTTGAAGATCCTAAGCATCCTGACAAAGTCTTCAGACTCAATAAGGCCCTCTATGGCCTCAAGCAGGCCCCTCGGGCGTGGTGTGATACACTAAAGTAATTCCTCATGAAGAAAGGCTTCAAACCCGGTTCACTTGACCCAACTCTTTTCACCAAAACCTATGATGATGAATTATTCGTGTGCCAAATATATGTTGATGATATTATCTTTGGCTGTACTAACCAACGTTACAGTGACAAATTTGCCTATATGATGAGTGAGGAATATCAAATGTCTATGATGGGAGAATTGAAATTCTTCTTAGGTCTTCAAATTTGTCAACAACGCAACGGCATCTTCATATCTCAAGAGAAATACCTCAAGGATGTGTTGAGGAAATTCGGCATGCAAGATTGCAAAGGCGTCAAAATCCCTATGCCCACTAATGGCCATCTATGCACTGATGAAAATGGTATAGACTTCGATCAATAGGTATACCGCTCCATGATTGGCTTTTTATCGTACCTATGTGCATCTAGGCTAGATATTATGCTTAGTGTTTGCATATGTGCCCGTTTTCAAGCTACACCGAAGGAATCACACCATAAGGCTGTGAAACATATTCTTCAATATCTAGCTCACACTCCAACACTTGGATTATGGTATCCCAAGGGCTCGGCTTTTGATCTCATTGGATATTCTGACTCTGACTATGCTGGTTATCGTGTGGATCACAAGTCAACATCAGGCACATGCCATTTCCTCGGACGATCCTTAGTATGTTGGTCCTCGAAGAAGCAGAACTGCTTATCACTCTCTACTGCTGAATCTGAGTACATTGCTGCTGGTTCTTGCTGTGCTCAATTGCTATGGATGAAGCAAACCCTCAAAGACTATGGAATCAATGTGAAGAATGTGCCACTATTCTATGACAATGAGAGTGCCATCAAGATTGCTCATAACCCAGTTCAACACTCGAAGACAAAGCACATCCAGTCATCATTTTCTTCGAGATCATGTGTAGAAGGGCGACATCTCTATCGAGCACGTGAAGACTGAAGAACATCTAGCGGATATCTTCACCAAGCCCTTGGATGAGAAGAGATTTAGCAAGTTGCGGTGTGAGCTAAATATCTTAGAATCTTCGAATGTTCTTTGAAAGGACACACATCCTAACACTTATGCAAAATTGATGACTTAGATGTGCAACACACGAAGTAACGTTTTTCTTCAATCAATGAAGACTAGCCCTCTAAGTGTGAAGAAATTAACAAAGAATTTGATTCTCAGAGCCCTACGAAAATTGTACGCGGCGTCTGAAATCATCATTCTTATACGGTGGGACACGCCACCAACAAAAGTTGAAAATCTTCAAATTTGAGTTATTCTTTAATTTGCTAGTTCTTCAAATTTTCAAATTCCTCATTTTGTCAAATTCTTCAACTTTGCAAAGTCTTCACCTTTTTGACTGATGTTCTTCATTGACTATATATATATATATATATATATATATATATATATTTGAGTTTTCAAGTCCTCAACAGCATTCACTTATTGCTAATTCTTCATGTTAATTTTTCTGCTAAGTGAATGTGATCGGACCCGTTCCCCCTCTATGCTATACTCAACCCAGTCTGTTCACAAATTCTTCATGTGCGTTCTATTTGAAACCCATTCAAAATCTTCACCGTGTCCTTGTCAGCTGAAGAATTTGCGAACGAAACGTTAAAATTTTCATATCTGAATTTTCGGCTTTTGCCGCTCAAACCGTTCCGCATCCCGCGATAGGATTAAACTACTCACCCACGATCTACCACGATCTCCACCTCTCAGTACGTGGGTGACACATGTCGTTAGAAGAGTAAGGGTCAGGGGCATGTTCGTCCAAAAATTTCGAACGGGCTGTTTTTCACAGTGGCTATAAATACCCCCTCCCTTCCTCTGTCTTCATTTACTCCGCTCGACCACCATCTCACTCGAGCTCTCAGATCTAGCGCCACCGCTACTCTTCATCGTCGCCGGTGAGGAAGAGCTTCACTGCCTCGACCTCGTCGCCATCGTACTCGCGCCGGCCGCGGAAATCTTCACTCCGCCGCTGCCGTAGCTGTCTCTCACTGCCAAGTTAGGGCGTGGGAGTTCTGAACGGATGAACTTCTCCACTTCTACATCCAGTTCATCGTGTTCTTCGTCCAGGGTAAATAAAATCTGATTTTACTGCCCAACTTTGATTCTGATGATTTTCACAAAATCTTCAAAATGTGTTTATTCTTCAACTTCCGCATCCTTAAACACCTAGTTGCATCTGTTCTTGAATTGTTTCTCTAAGCTATGTTTTTCTTCAAGATTCCTCAATTGTGTGGATTTTCTAATCTATACAACTCTGGAACCTAAGTCAAGAACGCTTAGTGAAATTCCTCAAGACACCCCGGGTCAAATTGCTCAAACTTGTTTCTTTTGAAAAAATTCTGAGAACGCATATGACCTCTCCAAATTCTTCGCACCTATACTCTGTTCACAGGTACAAAATGTCTGCTGCTGAATCACTTGGTTCTCATCAACTTAACTCATTTGCAGCGTTCCTCGAAGAAAAATTGCATACCTCCTCAGAAACTTCAATTGTTCAAAATCCTCCAGTGAAGAAAATGGCTGATGGTAAAAGACCTTAGAAGGGAGGAAAGAGGCCAGAAACAAATACAGCTTTTGAAATCCCTGAAGACATCTATGATGAATATTGTACTCCTGATGAAGCAACTCATGGCAAGGAGAGCAAAAATCAGCGCAAAGTGCGCATTCAGAGGATTGAGAGGAGATGGGCAAGAGAATGGAGGGAGTATCGTTATGTTACTCCAAAGTACATGAAGAAATTCGCTGTTAACCCTCCATGTCCAAGACCTCCATTGGCACCAGGCTAGGTTGCTGATCCCTCAAGCATCAGAAGAGGTGAGGAATTTCCCAAGGAATGGGCTAAGCGCCAAGCCAAGTTGGCTAAAGTAGCAAAGGAAGCAGTGAAGAAATTCAATGAAGACTCGGTTGCTGCTGCTGCTGCTGAGGCCTCTGCTGGCAAGCCCAAGAAGGCCATGCCGAAGAAATCAGCTATAAAGCCGAGTTCCTCAACTGCTATGCCCTCTCGGCCAATTGCAAAGCCCTCACGGCCAATTCCTCAGGCAACCACATCAAGGGCAGCTCCAATTCCCTCAGCTGCCACAAAGTCTTCAACTTCAGCTGCAAAGTCCTCAGCACCTGTGCATCTTGCCACGTGCCAACAGACTACAGGAATCTCTATTGCCTTAGGAGCATCTGCAAGTTCCTCAGCTCTGCCACAATCTTCAACTGGTCCAACCTTGCTAAAGAAGAAGGCCACTGCTGGACGAGGCCCAATGCCAAGTCCTCACAAGAAGCATGTTGCCTTCCAAGTTTCGTCTGATGAAGATGAAGCTGATGATGAAGAACTTGCTGAGATCATCAAAGACAGGCAAGAAAAGGCCGCTAGAGCCAAAGGCAGTGTTGTGCCCCTCATGCTGGATCCTAAAAAGATCCTTGATTTCATCGATCTATGGCACAAAGATCCAAATACTCCTTTGCCTGAATTGAACCTTATTCCTGGCCAGAGCCACACGTTGACGGCCTTCATAGCCAAAGAAAAATGGAAATTTGAGAAGGCCAGGCAAGTCAAGAAAGCTCAATACAAGAAGGACCGCTTTCTGAAGAAACATGTTGTGAATATGACTCCTGAAGAACTGGTGAATCTACAAAAGGAGATCAAGGCTCTTAGCGATGAATTTGACGCATATCGTGCAGAATGGCTAGGTGCCAAAGTCAGATTTATCAGAACGGCCAAGGGGTTCAACCCAAATGTTGCAGCTCCATCACAACAAGAAATTCCTCAGGCTAAAGCATCTGCTCAACCTACTGAAGAGAATGCCAGCACAACTGATGAAAATCAGACTGTTGAAGAAACTAAAAGTACCAGGGCTACTGAAGAAACTCCAGCTCCTGAAGAAAATGCCAGGGCAACCTCCAATGTAGTTCCTGAAAAACAACTCAGGCTAGCTGAAGCATCTGAAGCTGCGCCTAAAGAATCTGAACAAGCCAGGGCAACTGCATCAGTTGTGCCTGAAGAAACTGCACCACTTTCATCTGCTCCTCCTGCAAAGTCATCACAGATGAAAGATATCCACCATCCTTCTGCATCAGAAGCGAAGAAGACCAAAGCTGCAGAAAAGGCAGCTGTGAAGAAAAGGAAAGCATCAGAAACTGCAGAGTCTTTAGCTCCCAAGAAAGTGAAGACTTTGACAAGCTCATACACCAACCCCATTGATGTTGTTCCTATCTCAAGCATGCCATCAAAGGAGATTGTTCCCTTTGATGAGGAATATGTCATTCCAGATGACAGTGATGAAGAGAATCCTTCTGCTGCTTCTTCAGAGCAGTTGGATGAAGATATTGAAGTGGATGATATCCCTTCAACTCCGCTGGTATCATCGCCCATGCCTCAGTTCATAGCTGAGGAGGCAGGCGTTGAAGAAATTGATGAAGAAGATGAGGATGTGGACATTGGGTCTACTACACCAGTTTTCAATGATGATTATTGGGAAAGACATCATCCAAATTCACCATTGACCACTCCTCTTTATCAAATTCCTCAGTCCCCTGTGCAGACTGAAGAAATTCATACGGGCTCTGAAGGATATCAATCTTCCCTTCATTCTATTCCAAAAGAAGTTCCAGCTACTAATGATGAAGAAATGGAGGCCAAGACTGCTGCTGATGAAATTGCTACTGAAATTCCTCAGTCTGTGGCTCCAGAGGTTGTGCGCCAAAAGGCTGTGAAGAATTCAACTATTAATCTTCAGCCCAAGCCACAAAATCCTCATACCAAGAAGCAGAAATTCAATGTTGATGATTTCTTTGCTGAGCATCATTTCTTCACGGATTACAACCCCTATGACTCTGCTTGACTTCGCCGCAAGTGCTTCTGGACAGCAAGTCAAATGAACTTTTACTCTTCCCTCCTGTTTGGTAAGGACAAGGTATTTGACCACGAGCAAATTCCTCATGTGGATATGGAGTCGCTTCCTTGCTTCCAACCAGTCCTCAGTGTTCTTCATGACGCTGGGCTGCTTAACTTCTGCATTGACATCTGTGACTGGAACGAAGAACTCATTCTTCAATTCTACGCCACTCTTCACATCACTGGAAATGTTGAAGATGTGAATTCATGGGTGCTTGACTGGATGTCTGAAAATACTCATTACAAATCACCGGCCTCTGAATTGCTTCACGCCATCCCAGTCAGTCCTCCCACTGAAGGTGCTAGGCTCATCTATGAGGAACCTGAACTCTCAAATCATTTGATGCAAGTGCTGATGAAGCCTTTGAAGGCTGGTCAAGCTCCAAGGACCGCATTCCTCGTGAAGGAATTGCTTTATGTGCCTAGGACAATCTACCGCATTCTGACCAAAACCCTCAGTCCGATCAAAGGCCACAACTCTGAAGAAGAAGAAGTTGTTGGCATCATGAAGAATCTGCTATTCAACATCATACATGGGATTCCCATAAACTATCACGATTTCTTCATGAGGACTTTGGCTAATGCTGCTCTGTCACCTTTTGAGTTGAAGCCTTATTCTCCCTGGATCATGAAATTCATCAGATCAAGGTCTTCAATTCATTATATGGCAGATTGTCAGAATCACCTCAGCTATTTACCTCCAATTGAAGTCCTCAAAAGGACCATTTCCTCAGCTGATGAAAAAGGCAAGGCTGCTGTCATAGATGAAGGCACTCGTCCATTGGATGGACAGTTTCGCAAAGCAGCATCCTATTCCACCAATGATGACTCTGCAACACAAGATTCTACCGCCAAAGCTTCAAAGCAAAATCCTCAAGCAACAGCTCCGCGTGTGATGACTGATCGTGAACTTCTCCTCAGTCTTCATCAGAAAGTTGATCGAAATCACAAGTGGGCCAAGCGTCAATTTGGTGCAATTCTTCAGAACATGACAGTCACTCAAAATACTATGAAGAAGAACCACTACTACTTGCATGAAGTCTTTGACCGCACTTGGGCTATTCTGTCAAATCTTTATAGTGCTGAAGATCTCAAGGAGATGGGCTTCCAACAGGACTTTGACTGGTCTCAGCCACCTTCGAAGAAATTCAAGAAGGTCAAAGTTCCTCAACTCGTTGCCAGTTCATATTCTTCATCGCGCGAGACGGATGAAGCTGAAGACTTGAACGACACTGCGGCAGGCCCTACCTCAACGGATGACCCCAACAATGCTGGCGCTCCTCCATCGACATCTTGATGATATTCTTCAGGGGCGTTAGTCCTCATTTTTCATCCCTTTTGGTCATTCGATGACAAAGGGGGAGAAATTTGAGTTAGTCTTCAAGCGGGTCTCTTATATATGGGCATTTTTTTCCATTAAGTTACAACTCTTGCTCTTCTGAAGTGTTTGCTCTGATGAGTTGTAAACTTAAGTCCTATGGTGGTCTGACTCTTTTGAACTGCTTTTCTGCATGCTTATTCCTCAAATTACCTTAATGCATGCATGCTGATTTCGTCAAACACCATATTTCATCATGCATTTCAAATTCTTCATATCATATGTTAAATGCGTGTATGATTTACAAGATATAGGGGGAGATCTCCATGATATAACTCTACAATGTGCATTTGCTATCCAAAGCAAATTCCTCAAATATGCACATCTTCAGGGGGAGTTCTTCTATATCTTGCAATCAAATTCCTCAATATCAGTATTTACACTTCATATGTTTATCCCCGTTGAAAACTTAACCTATTTGTCATCAATCACCAAAAAGGGGGACATTGTAAGTGCATCTAGTGCCCCTTAGTGATTTTGGTGTATTGAAGACTTATAGGTTAAGGGACTAATGTGTTTGTGAGTGTACACAGGTTCTATAAGTCTATGAGGAGTTTGATATTTATGATAAAAGTCGACCCCTAAAAATGAATGTCTTCAGTTGAAGACTTTGGTTTTCTTGAAGACTTTGAAAGTGAGGAAATTGGTGTGACCTTGAAGACTTCGATATTCATACGAGGATTATGAAGCGTGAAGACTTTTGTTTTCGTAGTTTCATTTTCTCTTTCTTGAGTCATAGGAAACACCGTACTGTTAAAGGGGGTTGAGGTAACACTAAGGAAACACTTTCCAAGTGATGCTCATCTCAAAATCCTACACCTACCCAATCCTTTCGAGTGAAGCTATTGGAAATCTCATACAGTTCAGTCAATTTCTTCAGTGACAGAGATGAAGATCTTCTAGTCTCTGAGGAATTTGTTCTGACTGAGGAGTTAGGAATTCGCCAGTGCGGATTGCCTACAAGTGAGGAACATGATAGCTCTGAGGAATTTGAGAGCTCAAACTTCTGACCATTGATGTGCTATGCGCCAGCTGTCCAAAATATCCTACCCACCTAACGGTCATATCATTGAAGGGCATTTATGTCTTATCATGTCGGGCTGCTTCCTAGGCTATAAATAGCCGCCCCCTACAACCACTTGTTGGTTGGCTGCTCCGAGAGAAACTGACACTTGTCATTTAGAGCATCCCATCCTCCAAGGACTTTGAGCGAAAATCATTAGTGAGGAAAAACCCAAAACCAAACCCAAACTCCTACAAAACCCAAAGTGATTGAGCATCACTGAAGAGATTATTCCTGTGTGGAACCGACGCTTGTTACCTTTGATGACTGTGCATCCTCCAGACGGTTAGGCGTCATGGTCTAGAGCGTCCAAGAGGAATTATGGATCGCCGAGTGACTAAGTTTGTGAAGGTTTGGAAGTCACCTGAAGACTTACCACGAGTGATTGGGCGAGGTCTGTGTGACCTTAGCTCAAGGAAAATACGGTGAGGACTGTGTGTCCTCAGGTTTAAATACCCAGCCGCTCCAACAAGACGTACAACTGTCACAGCAGTTGGAACTGGTCTACCAAATCATTGTCTTCATCGAGCTACTGGTTCTATTTCCTCAACCCTTTCATTTCCTCAATCTTGTGTTATTGTTCTTGATCGTTACTGTTAGAAGACTTTGACTGAAGACTTTCTCTATTTCCTCAATCCTATTTCTTCAGTCACTTTGTCTTCAGCCTGCTTATCCTATTTTCACGCTACTTGTGCTCTGTGCTTGTTTCATTTCATCATGATGACTGTGCTTATGCCATGTTATGCTTGCATCTGAGTACTTATTCCGCTGCTAGTAGTTCGTTGCTTAGGAAATTCCTCACTTAGAATTTCCTCAGTGACGAATTTGTAAAAATTGCCTATTCACCCCCTCTAGTCGATATAACGCACTTTTAGGCCCCCAAGATACATCAAGGCGCGCTAGGGGCCTCTGGAGCACC
Organism: Thinopyrum elongatum; assembly: GCA_011799875.1. NCBI lineage: Eukaryota > Viridiplantae > Streptophyta > Magnoliopsida > Poales > Poaceae > Thinopyrum > Thinopyrum elongatum. Next base: position 548,169,957 of record CM022298.1, on the reverse strand, counting down.
CTGGTGTATCTTGGGCCCCACGGGCCTCCTCCCAGGTGCTTTCTTGATCCCCATTGTGTCTTCTGGTCCAAAAAAATCTCCAAAAAGTTTTGCTGCGTTTGGACTCCGTTTGGTACTGATATTCTGCGAAGTAAAAAACAAGCAAAAAACAACAACTGACACTGGGCACTATGTCAATAGGTTAGTCCCAAAAAATGATAAATGATGTAAAGTTGTTATAAAATGATTGTAAAACATCCAAGATTGATAATATAACAGCATGGAACAAGCAAAAATTATAGATACGTTGGAGACGTATCAGCGTGCTGCCAGTGCTTGGGGCCGGCGCACGATCACGTACATTCGTGCTGCCATTATGCATGCGGTTGCGCTGGGCGCAGCGCCACGATGCAGTTACCCGCTGCAAAAACTGCCATGCGGACGTGCCGAGACTCCAGGCCGCCCGGCCCCCATTTATTCCCGTGGCCATTTACCTTAATCTCTCACGCCCCACGACACAATAAGCACACCCACGATGACACATACAGAGAGGATATCTAGCGGCTTGATACGCCTCCGTCGTATCTACTTTTCCTAACACTTTTGCTCATGTTTTGGACTCTAATTTGCATGATTTGAATGAAACTAACCCGGACTGAAGCTGTTTTCAGCAGAACTACCATGGTGTTGTTTTTTGCAGAAATAAAAGTTCTCGTAATTGGACGAAACTTTTTGGAGAATTATTTTGGAATAAAAGAAAAATACTGGAACCAAGACCCACTGGAGGGGGGCAGCTGCCCACTAGGCACCAGGGCACGCCACCACCCTCTGGCGCGCCCTGGTGGGTAGTGGGGCCCACGAGGCTCCGCTGACCCTAATCTCGACCCTATAAATTCCTATTTTCTGAGAAAAAAATAGGAGAGGAAGTTTCATCGCATTTTATGATACGAAGTCGTCGCCACCTCCTGTTCTTCATCGGGAGGCCAGATCTGGAGTCCGTTCGGGGCTCCAGAGAGGGGGATCTTCCGTCTTCGTCATCATCAACCATCCTCCATCACCAATTTCATGATGCTCACCACCGGGAGTGAGTAATTCCTTCGTAGGCTTGCTGGACGGTGATGGGTTGGATGAGATTCATCATGTAATCGAGTTAGTTTTGTTAGAGCTTGATCCCTAGTATCCACTATGTTCTGAGATTGATGTTGCTATGACTTTGCTATGCTTAATGCTTGTCACTAGGGCCCGAGTGCCATGATTTCATATCTGAAGCGTTTATGTTTTCACCAATATATTTGTGTTCTTGATCCTACCATGCAAGTTATATGCACCTATTACATGTTATGATCCGCATACCCCAAGGTGACAATAATTGGCATTCTTTCCGGTGATTACCGTAATTTGAGGAGTTCATGTATTCACTATATGTTAATGCTTTGTTCTGGTTCTCTATTAAATGGAGGCCTTAATATCCCTTAGTTTCCTTATGGACCCCGCTGCCACGGGAGGGTAGGACAAAAGATGTCATGCAAGTTCTTTTCCATAAGCACGTATGACTATATACGAAATACATGCCTACATTATATTGATGAATTGGAGCTAGTTCTGTGCCGCCCTAGGTTATGACTGTTATATGATGAATATTATCCAATGTTATCATCGATCCAGTGCCTACGAGCTTTTCACATATTGTTCTTGCTAAGTTACTACTGTTACAACTGCTACAAAACTACTGATGCTACTTTTACTGTTACTGTTACTATCATTGCTACTGCTATCAAACTATCATACTACTGTGCTACTGATCACGCTACTGCAGATACTTAGTCTCCAGGTGTGGTTGAATTGACAACTCAACTGCTAATACTTACAAGTATTATTTGGCTCCCCTTGTGTCGAATCAATAAATTTGGGTTGCATACTCTACCCTAAAAAACTGTTGCGATCCCCTATACTTGTGGGTTATCAAGACCTTTTTCTGGCGCCGTTGTCGGGGAGGATAGCAATATTTGCTGAGTCACTTGGGATTTCTATCTGTTGATCATTATGAAGAATCTTAAGGATGATAGAACCAAGATCGTTCCCTCTAAGACGAGGGGAGGTAAGGAACTGTTATCTAGCTCTACACTTGATTCACCTTCTGTTTTAAGTAAACTTGCAACACCACCGCCTGCTATTAATTTTGATATGTCGCAAGTAATTGATGATGCTACTTCTGCTATGAATGATGCTATTGATGATGCTAGTACTTTTCTTGATAAGATTATGCCACTAGGTGAATTTCTTGATGAACAACTTGCTAGAGCTAAAGAAATTGGGAATGCTGAAACTGATGAGATTACTGAAGTTGATGAAATTATTGAAACTGAAAATTTTGATTCACCTATTAGAACTGGTGCTCCTAGATATGAATTGCCTGAGATACCTGAGGGTTATGTTATGGATGGATAGGTAGCTAGAGACTTTCTTGTTTGTAAGGATAGAGATGATCTTAAGAAATTATTATGCAAGTTGAAAGAAAAATCTTTGAATGCTAGAATGAAATATGATCCTAAGTTTGCTACTTCACCTATTTTTATTACTGATAAGGATTATGAATTCTCTGTTGATCCTGAGTTAATTACCTTGGTTGAATCTGATCCTTTCCATGGCTATGAAACTGAAACTATTGTGGCACATCTTACTAAGTTAAATGATATAGCCACCCTATTTGCTCATGAGGAAAAAATTTGCTATTACTATATTCTCAAGTTATTTCCTTCTTCATTAAAGGGTGATGCTAAGATATGGTATAATACTCTTGCTCCTGGTTGTGTGCGTAGTCCCCAGGATATGATTTATTACTTCTCTTACAGGAAATATTTAACTTTGTGCAAATTGAAGAAGAGAGTCTTCCACAAGCTTGGGGGAGGCTTCTCCAATTACTTAATGCTTTGCCTGATCACCCTCTTAAAAAAATGAAATACTTGATATCTTCTATAATGGACTAACCGATGCTTCTAGGGACTACCTAGATAGTTGTGCTGGTTGTGTTTTTAGGGAACAAACTGTTGAACAAGCTGAGGAATTATTGAATAATATATTAAAGAATGATAATGATTGGACACTTCCTGAACCACCACCTAAACCTACTCCGAAGAAGAGGGGTATCTTATTTCTCAGTCCTGAAGATATGTAAGAAGCAAAGAAATGTATGAAGAAAAAGGGTATTAAAGCTGAAGATGTTAAGAATTTATCACCTATTGAAGAATTACATGGTCTTGACACACCACCATAGGTGGTAGAGGTAAATTCTCTTATAAACTTCGATGAAGGTGATATCCCTTATAATAAATCTCCTAGTCAATGTGAAAGCACAAGTGCTCCCTGGGTGATTTTGGTAATTAATGTCAACATATCTCTTGTTGGACTGATGCTTTTATCTAGTGTATTTCAGCTAAGTTCAAAAATGGCGTGGAATGGACAAGAGGATGTGGAACCCCTTCAAGGTGTCTAGGACATGCATTGGCAAAAGCTCAAGACTCCTCTCTTATATTTTAGTGATCCAAGATCACATTGAGTCCATAGGAAAGCCAAGACTATTAAAAGGGGATGAGGTGTTGTGTAATGGCTTGCTTGCTCAAAGTGCTTAGTGATATTGCTCCAAAACCCTCAACCACTATCTCATTCCAAATATGTCCAAAACCCAAAGTCAAACTCGGCCCCACCGATTCTTTCTACCCGGAGCCACCGAGTTCATTTGACATAGCCACTGCTAGAAACCCTAACAGTTCGGTCACACCGATACGGATCTCGGTCTCACCGAGATGGCCTTGCCAACGCCCTGTGATTTGTTGCATTTATTTCGGTCTCACCGAGTTATGCAATCGGTCTCACCGAGTTGGCTTGACATTCGCTCTGTTGTCTTTTGCTTCACTTCGGTCTCACCGAGTTGATGCAATCGGCGCCACCGAGTTGATGTTTTCCCTAAGCCCTAGCACATCGGTCCCACCGAGTTGTTTCAGTCGGTCCCACCTAGATTCCTAACGTTCACATTTTGAACTAAATCAGTCTCACCGAGTTCTTCTATTCGGTCTGACCGAGTTGGGTCAAATGTGTGTAACGGTTGGATTTTGTGTGGAGGCTATATATACCCCTCCACCCCCTTCTCCATATGTGAGAAAGCCATCAGAACGTGCCTACACTTCCAGCATACATTTTCTGAGAGAGAAGCACCTACTCATGTGTTGAGATCAAGATATTCCATTCCTACCACAAGAACCTTGATTTCTAGCCTTCCCCAAGTTGCTTTCCACTCAAATCTTCTTTCCACAATATCCAAATCTGTGAGAGAGAGTTGAGTGTTGGGGAGACTATCATTTGAAGCACAAGAGCAAGGAGTTCATCATCAACACACCATCTATTACCTTTTGGAGAGTGGTGTCTCCTAGATTGGTTAGGTGTCGCTTGGGAGCCTCCGAAAAGATTGTGGAGTTGAACCAAGAAGTTTGTAAGGGCAAGGAGATCGCCTACTTCGTGAAGATCTACCCGAGTGAGGCAAGTCCTTCGTGGGCGATGGCCATGGTGGGATAGACAAGGTTGCTTCTTCGTGGACCCTTCATGGGTGGAGCCCTCCGTGGACTCGCGCAGCCGTTACCCTTCGTGGGTTGAAGTCTCCATCAACGTGGATGTATGATAGCACCACCTATCAGAACCACGCCAAAAATCTCTGAGTCTACATTGCGTTTGCACACTCCAATTCCATCCCCTTACTTTCTTGCAATTAGCATGCTTTACTCTTTCCGTTGCATATACTCTTGCCATGCTTGCTTGAAATGTATTGTGAATGCTTAAACTTGTGATAAAACTCAACCTCAACTTGAAGAACTTAAAAACTGCCACTTTTACTTGTTGAGGGTCTAATCACCCCCCTCTAGACCCCTCTTCTTGTTCTTTTCACAATGTTTGTATGAATTTGATAATTACATTATTAAGCAAGATCATTTCAATGCAAATGTTATGAAACAGTTGAAACAAAATGCTTACATGATTGATCGCTTGAGTGACTTGTTATTTAGAATTGCTAATGATGTCAAAGGTGTTAGTAAACATGCTTCTATGGTCCAAACTCAGTTAGAACAAGTTGCTAAATCTCAAAGTGAATTGCTCAATGAAATGAATAATAATATGAATGATCATGCTGTTAGAGTAATGACTAGAGGAGGTACAATGACTCAGGAGCCACTTTATCCTGAGGGACACCCTAAAAGAATTGAACAAGACTCCCAAAGAACTAATGTAGATGCACCTAGTCCTTCTAAAAATAAAAATAAAAAGAAGAATGATAGGACTTTGCATACTTCTAGTGAACCCGAGGTAGAAAAACCTTTTGAGGATAATAATGATGTCTCTATTTCTGATGCTGAAACACAATCTGGTAATGAACATTCACCTAGTGATAATGAAAATGATAATGAGGATGTTCATGTAGATGCTCCACCAGATAATGATGAAGAACCTGACAATGATGTTGAAATAGAACCTGTTGTTGATCTTGATAACCTACCAGCTAAAAATAAACGTTATGATAAAAGAGATTTTGTTGCTAGAAAACATGGTAAAGAAATAGAACCTTGTGTTCAGAAAACCATTCCCTTTCCACCTAAATCATCTAAGAATAAGGATGAGGAAGAATTTGAACACTTTGCTGAAATGCTTAGGCCAGTCTTTTTGCGTACTCGGTTGACTGATATTTTAAAGATGGCCCCTTATGCTAAATATATGAAAGATATTGTCACTAATAAAAGAAAGATACCAAAGCTGAAATCTCCACCATGCTTGCTAATTATTCTTTTAAGGATGGAGTACCTAAGAAATTAGGAGATCCAGGAATACCAACTATACCATGCTCTATCAAAAGAAACTATGTCAAAACTACTTTATGTGATTCAGGACCTGGTGTTAGTGTTATGCCTTTCTCTTTATATAAAAGACTTGATTTAAATAAACTCACACCAACTGAAATATCATTGCGAATGGCTTACAAATCAACAACCATACCTATCGGTATTTGTGAGGATGTGCCTGTTGTAGTTGCAAATGTTACTATCTTGACAGACTTTGTTATACTTGAGATGCCCGAGGACGACAACATGTCGACTGTCCTTGGTAGACCCTTTTTGAATACTGCAGGGGCTATTATTGATTACAACAAAAGAAAGGTCACTTTTCACATCAATGGTAATGAGCATACGGTGCACTTTCCGACGAAACAATTTCAAGTGAACGGTATTAATGTTATTGAAAAGACTCCGACAATTATTATTGGAAGCTTTCAACTCCCTCTTCCTACTGCCAAAAAGAAATATGAAATACTTATTGTTGGGGATATGCATATTCCCGTTGAGGTGACTTAGTGTTATACGAAGATTCTTCGGTCTCATGTTAATCGGAAGTAGTTTGTTAATAAGACTTGATCAACCTTATTGATGGATTATTTTTGAGAGGCATGTGGTCCATGAATTTAGTAAGCACAACCTTATGTCCCTACCTTTGTTTTCTGTTATTTCTAGTTAAATGCAATAAAATGCCATGTTTATCCTGTTTTCTGATTTATCCGTGCAATAAAAAATGGCCCAAAAATAAAAGTGCTCAAAATGACCTGAAATTTTGATACGATTTTTTTCTGAATATTTGAGAATTTCTGGTATTGAATACACTACAGGGGGTGCCCCAGGTGCCCACTAGGTACCAGGGCGCACCACACCCACTTGGCGCACCCTGGTGGGTAGTGGGCCCCACAAACACCCCCTCACTCACACCTTTAGCTCACTTCGTTACCTACCTCCAGAAAAAAATTCCCTGTATCTCTCTCTCTCTCATGTTCTTGCTCCCAAACCCGTGAATTTCGGTCTCTTTGCTCGGAGCTCCATTTCCGAAACTGTTTTGGGGGATTGCTACTTGGTATGTGACTCCTCCATTGCTCCAATTAGTTTTTGCTTTAGTGGTTTATATTTTGAGTAATTAGCTACTCTTGGTGCTACTGAAAATGAGCTTGCATGTTGAATTCCTTGAGTCCCAAGTAGTTGGAATGCTTGATATAGCCTCTAGACATCCATATGAGTAGTTGCTATCAATCTTGTGAAGTTTTATTGATATCATTTGGTGACCCAAACATTTCAGAAATTTATTCATAGGAAAAATGGATTTCTTCCAGAGGAGTTCCTCTAAGTGGAATGCTAAAGGAGTCCTTGGTGAATCCTTGGACAGCGACATCAACACTCCGCGTAGGATGGAGGTCCGGTCATGCGAATGGCCGCACAATGCCTTCATGAACGAAGTCGGGTTCTACCAAGAGTTCGCGCAACTTGTTGCAAATGCCGGATTGACCAACTTCCTCGCAGATGAGTGTGACCAACACCACATCCACACAAATTCCTTTGTGCAAAACTTCCATTTCTTTAATAGGCTTGAACCTCCTGTGGTGCTGGTTAATTTATACTCTGAAACCCGTTAGATACCGCTCACTGAATTTTGTGAGATATGTTTAATTCCCTCTGATGGGGAATTAAGAGAGCCTAGACCGGCAAAGTTTGATGGGTTCCTCCGTACTTTAACTGTGGGAGAGGAAAGGGGCATGTCTAAAGCCACAACCACTAGTTTGCAATTTCCTTCTGTGCATTACTTTGCTCTATTCATAACGAAATGCCTGACTGCTAGAGAGAAGGGCAGTATACTCAGTGCCCCTAACCTTGCCATTTTACGCCATGCACTTCAAAATGACTACACCTATATCCCAGGGGCTATCATTGCACGTCGTTTGCATATTAATAGGAGCAAGGGTAAAATTCACGGTGGTATATATGCTACTCACCTAGCGAGACGCTTTAATGTTCAGATACGCCATCATGACTACTTATTGCCCAGAGTTTATTTAGATCACCAGGCGATGGAGGCCCACCACTTTATTGATACTCATGGGCCTCCTCACCACATCCGTTATAACTTGGTTTTCAGCGAGGAAACTCGCGGTATTATTCCGTTACCTACACCTGCCTTGTTTGATTCTCATGCCAGGAACGGATACACCGTCCTACCAGAGGACATTGTCGCCTACCGGAATGCACATGCAGCGGCAGAGGAGGAGCCATAGGAGTGGGATGCTCAAGTGCCGCCGCCTTAACACTTTCACATGGGACCGGATGGCTACTACGGATGGTGATCACCAAGCTAGGCGAAAGCCTAAGCTTGGGGGAGTACGTATTTCTCACCGACATTACATTCATGTTCACACATTTCATTTTGGTCGTCGGTGTTCATAGTCTTTCATTGTATTATCCATGTTATATTTATTTTCTCGCTTTCTTCTTGTGTGTTTGAAAAACTTTGGGAAAACCGAAAAATATTTCTCGCTTCTTTTCAATTTTCTTTCTAGTTTAATTTAGTTGTAGTATTAAAAGAAAACCCAAAAGATTTCTTGTTCTTCTTTTACTTGTTGGGAGCTTTCCCGTGCAAATAGTTTTTCTCCTTTTTGTTTTCCCTTCTTGAAATTGCTTCCTTCAAGAAAAACTAAAAACTCCAAAAATATTCCAATGTGTTTCTCTGAAATTCTTTTCTTATGTGAGTCGTACTAAGAAGAAGACCATGATGAAAATGTTGAGTGGCTCTATATGCATTATTGTTGATCTAACAAAGAGCACATATTATTTTGTTTTCTCCTTTGAATAAAATGTTTGCAGATTCCATCTTAGTCCATGGCACTCTTGCACTATTTTTATTTTCATATCATTCGGCCGTGCAAGTGAAAGACAATAATGACGATATATGATGAAGTGACTGAGGCAAGGAAAGGCGGGTATGAACTTGATGTCTACTGCGCAATCTTCTTCTTGTAGACTCGTGTTGGACCTCCAAGCGCAGAGTTTTGTAAGACAGTAGCAAATTTCCCTCAAGTGGATGACCTAAGGTTTATCAATCCGTGGGAGGCGTAGGATGAAGATGGTCTCTCTCAAACAACCCTGCAACCAAATAACAAAGAGTCTCTTGTGTCCCCAACACACCCAATACAATGATAAATTGTACAGGTGCACTAGTTCGGCGAAGAGATGGTGATACAAGTGTAATATGGATAGTAGATATAGGTTTTTGTAATAAGAAAATATGAAAACAGCAATGTAACTAGTAACAAAAGTGAGCAAAAACGGTATTGCAGTGCTTGGAAACAAGGCCTAGGGTTCATACTTTCACTAGTGCAAATTCTCTCAACAATGATAACATAATTGGATCACATAACAATCCCTCAACGTGCAACAAAGAATCACTCCAAAGTTTCTGCCGGAGAACGTAGGACGAAAACATGCATCAACCCCTATGCATAGATTACCCCAATGTCACCTCGGGAATCCGCTAGTTGAGTGCCAAAACATACATCAAGTGAATCAATAAAACATCCAATTGTCACCACAGATATCCCATCGCAAGACATACATCAAGTGTTCTCAAATCCAATACTCAATCCAACATAAGAAACCTCAAAGAGCAAGACTCAATTCATCACAACAAGAGATAGAGAGGGAAGAAACACCATATGATCCAACTATAATAACAAAGCTCACGGTACATCAAGATCATGCCAAATCAAGAACATGAGAGAGAGAGGTCAAACACATAGCTACTGGTACATACCCTCAGCCCCGAGGGTGAACTACTCCCTCCTCGTCATGGAGACCGCCGGGATGATGAAGATGGCCTCCGGTGATGATTTCCCCCTTCGGAAGGGTGCCGGAACGGGGTCCCGATTGGTTTCTCGTGGCTACAGAGGCTTGCGGCGACGAAACTTTTCATCTAGGGTTCTTTTCAGAGGTTTCTGTATATATAAGAGTATTTGGCATTGGAAACAAGTCAGGGGACACTCGAGGGGCCAACAAGCCCTAGGGGCGCGCCCTGGGGGGTGGGCGTGCCCCCTGGCTTGTGGCCTCCTCGGTCACCCCTAGGCACAGCTCCGATGCTCCGTGGGTCTCTTCTGGTCCATAATTGATCACCGTAAATTTTCAGCTTGTTTGGACTCCGTTTGATATTCCTTTTCTGTAAAACTCAAAAACAAGGAAAAAACAGAAACTGGCACCAGGCTCTAGGTTAATAGGTTAGTCCTAGAAATAATATAAAATAGCATATTAATGCATATAAAACATCCAAAACAGATAATATAATAGCATGGAACAATAAAAAATTATAGATACGTTGGAGACGTATCAAGCATCCCCAAGCTTAATTCCTGCTCGTCCTCGAGTAGGTAAATGATAAAAACAGAATTTTTGATGTGGAATGCTACCTAACATATTTATCCATGTAATCTTGTTTATTGTGGCATGAATACTCAGATCCATAAGATTCAAAATAGAAGTTTAATATTGACATAAAAACAATAATACTTCAAGCATACTAATAAAGCAATCATGTCTTCTCAAAATAAAATGGCCAAAGAAAGTTATCCCTACAAAATCATATAGTCTGGCTATGCTCCATCTTCATCACACAAAATATTTTATCATGCACAACCCTGATGACAAGCCAAGCAATTGTTTCATACTTTTGATGTTCTCAAACCTTTTCAACTTTCACGCAATACATGAGCGTGAGCCATGGATATAGCACTATAAGTGGAATAGAATATGGTGGTTGTGGAAAAGACAAAAAGAAGGAGAAAGTCTCACATCTACTAGGCATATTAACGGGCTATGGAGATGCCCATTAATAGATATCAATGTGAGTGAGTAGGGATTTCCGTGCAACGGATGCACTAGATCTATAAGTGTATGAAAGCTCAAAAATAAACTAAGTGGGTGTGCATCCAACTTGCTTGCTCACGAAGACCTAGGGCACTTTGAGGAAGCCCATCATTGGAACACAAGCCAAGTTCTATAATGAAAAATTCCCACTAGTATATGAAAGTGACAAAATAGGAGACTCTCTATCATGAAGATCATGGTGCTACTTTGAAGCACAAGTGTGGAAAAAGGATAGTAACATTGTCCCTTCTCTCTTTTCTCTCATTTTTTTATTTTGGGCTCTTTGGCCTGTTTTTTTTTTGGGCTCTTTGGCCTCTTTTTTTATTAATTTTTTTATTTTTTCGTCTGGAGTCTCATCCCGACTTGTGGGGGAATCATAGCCTCCATCATCCTTTCCTCACATGGGACAATGCTCTAATAATGATGATCATCACACTTTTATTTACTTTACAACTCAAGAATTACAACTCGATACTAGAACAAAATATGACTCTATATGAATGCCTCCGGCGGTGTACCGGGATGTGCAATGATCAAGAGTGACATGTATAAAATATGAACGGTGGCTTTGCCACAAATACTATGTCAACTACATGATCATGCAAAGCAATATGACAGTGATGAAGTGTGTCATAATAAACGGAATAGTGGAAGTTGCATGGCAATATATCTCGGAATGGCTATGGAAATGCCATAATAGGTAGGTATGGTGGCTGTTTTGAGAAAGGTATATGGTGGGTTTAATGCACCGGCGAGAATTGCGCGGTACTAGAGAGGCTAGCAATGGTGGAAGGGTGAGAGTGCGTATAATCCATGGACTCAACATTAGTCATAAAGAACTCACATACTTATTGCAAAAGTCTATTAGCTATCGAAACAAAGTACTACGCGCATGCTCCTAGGGGGATAGATTGGTAGGAAAAGACCATCGCTCGTCCCCGGCCGCCACTCATAAGGAAGACAATCAATAAATAAATCATGCTCCGACTTCATCACATAATGGTTCACCATACGTGCATGCTACGGGAATCACGAACTTTAACACAAGTATTTCTACCAATCCACAATTACTCACTAGCATGACTCTAATATCACCATCTTTATATCTCAAAACAATATGCAAGGAGTCAAAATTCTCATAGTATTCAATGCTCTTTATATGAAAGTTCTTATTATATCCCTCTTGGATGCCCATCATATTAGGACTAAATTCATAACCTAAGCAAATTACCATGCTGTTTAGAGACTCTCAAAATAATATAAGTGAAGCATGAGAGTTCAACAATTTCTATAAAATAAAGCCACCGCCGTGCTCTAAAAAGATATAAGTGAAGCACTAGAGCAACTGACAAACTACTCCAAAAAGATATAAGTGAAGATCAATGAGTAGTCAAATAATTAAGTAGCTATGTGAAGATTCTCTCTCATTTAAGAATTTCAGATCTAAGTATTTTATTAAAACACCGAGCAAAACAAAATAAAATGACATTCTAAAAATAGCACACATCATGTGAAGAAGCAAAAACTTAGGCTCAACCGATACTAACCGCTAATTGTTGAAGAAGAAAGGTGGGATGCCAACCGGGGCATCCCCAAGCTTAAATGCTTGAGACTTCTTGAAATATTAACTAGGGATGCCTTGGGCATCCCCAAGCTTGAGCTCTCGTGTCTCCTTAATTCCTTTTATATCACGGTTTCCCTAAATCTTAAAAACTTCATCCACACAAAACTCAACAAGAACTCGTGAGAAAAGTTAGTATGAATCAATGCAACACCTTATCATTCTCTACTGTAGAAAATCACTAAAATTATTATTTAACATTGTATACTAAATGCCTCTGCATATTTAATACTCCTATCCTCAAATATAATCATTAAACAAGCAAACATATGCAAACAATGCAAACATAACAGCAATCTGTGAAAACAGGACAGTCTGTAAAGAGTGCAATTACAGTCATACTTCCCTAACTCCAAACATTCTGAAAAATTATCACACTGTAGAATTTTTTTTGTATCTCATTGTGTAAAAATTTCAAGATTTTATCACATTCTAACTTTCCATATGAATTCAGAAAATGATAGAAAACTTTCTGTTTTCAAACAGCAACATATAGACTTGCAAAATAAGCATGGTAAAGGCTATACTTGACACTTTTATTGAAATAAAAGATGCAAAACATTACTATAAATAACAGCAAGCAAATACTAATAAAATAAAATGACGCTCCAAGCAAAACTCATATCATGTGGTGAATAAAAATATAGCCTCAAGTAATTTTACCGATGGATTGAAGATAAAAGAGGGGATGCCATCCGGGGCATCCCCAATCTTAGATGCTTGGTTGTCCTTGAATATTACCTTGGGGTGCCTTGGGCGTCCCCAAGCTTAGGCTCTTGCCACTCCTTATTCCGTAGTCCATCAAAACTTTACCCAAAACTTGAAAACTTCACAACACAAAACTTAACAGAAATCTCGTAAGCTCCGTTAGTATAATAAAACAAATCATTCACTTCGGTACTGTCAAAGACAAGATTCATAATTGTTCTCACACAATTCCTACTGTAACTTATCATTTCCACAATTTATATCACTTAATATAAGCTATGGAAACACTAAAACAAGCAAACTATGCATTGAAAACAGAATCTGTCAAAAACATAACAGTCTGTGACGAGCTGAATTGTTCTCATACTTCTGTAACTCTAAAAATTCTGAAAAATTAGGACAACGTAGGAAATTTGTATATCAATCCTGTGTAAAACATTCAGAGTTTTTCCACGTCCAGTGCATTTTAACAATTCTGTTACTGGACGCAAAAGTTTCTGCTTTTGCACAGAATCAAATCAACTATCAACCACACTATCCCAAAGGCTTTACTTGGCACTTTATTGAAACAAAAGCTATAAAACATGATTACTACAGTAGCTTAATCATGTTAACATGCAAAAACATTAGGGGTAAATGTTGGGTTGTCTCCCAACGAGCGCTTTTCTTTAATGCCTTTTTAGCTTGGCATGATGATTTTAATGGTGCTCACATAAAAGTAAAGAATTGAAACACAAAGAGAGCATCATGAAGCATATGACTAGCACATTTAAGACTAACCCACTTCCTATGCATAGGGATTTTGTGAGAAAACAATTTATGGGAGCAAGAATCAACTAGCATAGGAAGGCAAAACAAGCAAAACTTCAAGATTTTCAACACATAGAGAGGAAACTTGATATTATTGCAATATGTAAAAGCATATGTTCCTCTCTCATAATAATTTTCAGTAGCATCATGAATGAATTAAACAATATAACTATCACATAAAGCATTCTTTTCATGATCCACAAGCATAGAAATTTTATTACTCTCCACATAAGCAAATTTATTCTCATGAATAGTAGTGGGAGCAAACTCAACAACATAACTATCATGTGAGGCATAATCCAATTGAACATTAAAATCATGATGACAAGTTCCATGGTTATCATTATTCTTTATATAATAAGTGTCATCACAATAATCATCATAGATAGCAACTTTGTTCTCATAATAATCAATTGAAACCCCTTCCAAAATAGTGGATTCATCACTAAATAAAGTCATGACCTTTCCAAATCCACTTTTATCAATATTGTGAAAAGATTCAACACCCTCCAAAATAGTGGGATCAATACTACCTAGAGTTGACACTCTTCCAAACCCACTTTCATCAATATAATCATCATAAATAGGAGGCATGCTATCATCATAATAAATATTCTCATCAAAACTTGGGAGACTAAAAATATCATCTTCATCAAACGTAGCATCCCCAAGCTTATGGCTTTGCATATCATTAGTATCATGGATATTCAAAGAATTCATACTAACAACATTGCAACCATGCTCATCATTCAAAGATTTTATGCCAAACATTTTATTGCATTCTTCTTCTAACACTTTGGCACAATTTTCCTTTCCATCATTTTCACGAAAGACATTATAAAGGTGAAGCATATGAGGCAACCTCAATTCCATTTTTTTGTAGTTTTATTTTATAGACTAAACTAGTGATAAAACAAGAAACTAAAAGATTCAATTGCAAGATCTAAAGATATACCTTCAAGCACCCACCTCCCCGGCAACGGCGCCATAAAAGAGCTTGATGCCTACTACGCAATCTTCTTCTTGTAGACTCGTGTTGGGCCTCCAAGCGCAGAGTTTTGTAGGACAGTAGCAAAATTCCCTCAAGTGGATGACCTAAGGTTTATCAATCCGTGGGAGGCATAGGATGAAGATGGTCTCTCTCAAACAACCCTGCAACCAAATAACAAAGAGTCTCTTGTGTCCCCAACACACCCAATACAATGGTAAATTGTCTAGGTGCACTAGTTCGGCGAAGAGATGGTGATACAAGTGTAATATGGATAGTAGATATAGGTTTTTGTAATCTGAAAATATAAAAACAGCAAGGTAACTAGTAACAAAAGTGAGCAAAAACGATATTGCAATGCTTGGAAACAAGGCCTAGGGTTCATACTTTCACTAGTGCAAATTCTCTCAACAATGATAACATAATTGGATCACAAAACAATCCCTCCACGTGTAACAAAGAATCACTCCAAAGTTTCTATCGGAGAACGTAGGACGAAAACGTGCATCAACCCCTATGCATAGATTACCCCAATGTCACCTCGGGAATCTGCTAGTTGAGTGCCAAAACATACATCAAGTGAATCAATAGAACATCCCATTGTCACCACAGATATCCCATCGCAAGACATACATCAAGTGTTCTCAAATCCAATACTCAATCCAACATAACGAAACCTCAAAGAGCAAGACTCAATTCATCACAACAAGAGATAGAGAGAGAAGAAACACCATATGATCCAACTATAATAACAAAGCTCGCGGTACGTCAAGATCGTGCCAAATCAAGAACACGAGAGAGAGAGAGAGAGAGAGAGAGAGAGAGGTCAAACACATAGCTACTGGTACATACCCTCAGCCCCGAGGGTGAACTACTCCCTCCTCATCATGGAGACCGCCGGGATGATGAAGATGGCCTCCGGTGATGATTTCCCCCTCCGGCAGGGTGCCGGAACAGGGTCCCGATTGGTTTTTCATGGCTACAGAGGCTTGCGGCGACAGAACTTCTCATCTAGGGTTCTTTTCGGAGGTTTCTGTATATATAAGAGTATTTGGCGTTGGAAACAAGTCAGGGGGACACCCAAGGGGCCCACAAGCCCTAGGGGCGCGCCCTGGGGGGTGGGCGCCCCCCTGGCTTGTGGCCTCCTCGACCCCCTGGCACACAGCTCCGGTGCTCCGTGGGTCTCTTCTGGTCCATAATTGATCACCGTAAATGTTCAGCTTGTTTGGACTTCGTTTGATATTCCTTTTCTGTAAAACTCAAAAACAAGGAAAAAACAGAAATTGGCACTGGGCTCTAGGTTAATAGGTTAGTCCCAAAATTAATATAAATTAACATATTAATGCATATAAAACATCCAAAACAGATAATATAATAGCATTGAACAGTAAAAAATTATAGATACGTTGGAGACGTATCAGAACTCAACTTGTTTTTGTTTTTGTAAATATGTTTAACTTAGTATCCATGATTCAGCATATTATGATTAAACATGTTTATGATGACAATTAGAGATTATAGTTGCTCATGCCATGCTTAAGTAGCTAGGAGTGGATAATGATTTATTTTAGATGCCAACATGTATTAAAATGGTTGTGATGTAGTATGATGATATGGTATCCTCCTCTAAATGTTTCGAGTGACTTGACTTGGCACATATTCACACATGCAGTAGATTCAAAACCCACATAGCCTCCATGATATTTATGTTCATGGTGTTTATATCCTACTCATGCTAGTATTCAATGTTAATTATTCACAACACATGTTCATGACCGTTTTCGCTCTCTAGTTGGTCACTTCTCAACCTAATTGCTAGCCTTCACCTGTACTAAGTGGGAATACTGCTTGTGCATCCAAATCCTTAAACTAAAGTTATTCAAGATGAGTCCACTATATCTACCTATATGCGGTATTACCCTACCGTTCCAAGTAAATTTGCATGTGTCACCTCTAAAAATTCAAATGAACATCTATTTTGTGTTCCCGTACCGCTCATGGAGCGACAGGGGGTGGTCAGTATCTTCCATGCTAAGCGGGTTATTCTCAGGATGAGTGTTTATTCACTCATCCTTGCATGAGAGGGGCCAGTAATCGGGATGCCCAGTCCCATTATCAAAATTGCAATAATAAATAAACAAACTCCCCCGGACTTCTGTTGGTATGGAGGGCACCCGAGGATTTGGCTAGCCATGGCTTGTGTTTGTTGGTGGAGGGGGAGTAAACTTTACTTTTACCGCTTGGGAACCGCCGCTAATTTGTTTAGCATGGAAGATATTGAAAACTCTTGGTTGTAACATTGACAGGAAAGGTATACCTCCCAAAATTATATTTATCTCTGATTTAAGCTTCGAGCTCTGGCACCTCTGCAAATCCCTGCTTCCCTCGGCGAAGGGCCTGTCTATTTATTTTTACGTCATTTTACCTTTATTATTGAGTCATCACCTTCTCAAATAAGCACCAGTCCTGAGAGCACTATTGTCATCCTCATGCATTGTGTATAGTTAATGTTGTGTGCATCATGACTGGATCTCTTCTACCAAGAATTACAATGTTTAGTCGCTGCTTGAACTTTGGAGGTGCTCTGCATTTATGTTTTGCGGTCTCAGAAAGGGCTAGCGAGATACCATTATTGTCATATTATATCATGATTGTTTTGACAAAGTGTTGGCATTTGAAATATTTTATTATTGCTCGCTAGTTGATTATGCCATTGATATGAGTGGATATAATTTCTAATAGTTATCGTCTGCATGGTTAGTCATGATCTTTGCTGAAAACCTGGGTATTATTTAAGCATATATATGGACACAAGAACAAAAGAGTTCATAAATTTTTTTCTTTGTCACTTTCAGTTTATCAACTGAATTGCTTGAGGACAAGCAATGGGTTAAGCTTGGGGGAGTTGATACGCCTTCGTCGTATCTACTTTTTCTAACACTTTTGCTTTTGTTTTGGCCTCTAATTTGCATGATTTGAATGAAACTAACCTGGACTGGCGCTGTTTTCAGCAGAACTAACATGGTGTTGTTTCTGTGCAGAAATAAAAGTTCTCGGAATTGGATGAAACTTTATGGAGAATTATTTTGGAATAAAAGAAAAATACTGGAACCAAGACCCATTTGAGGGGGCCCCCAGCTGCCCACTAGGCACTAGGGCACGCCACCCCCCTCTGGCGTGCCCTGGTGGGTAGTGGGGCCCACGAGGCTCCGCCGACCCTATAAATTCCTATTTTCCGAGAAAAAACTAGGAGAGGAAGTTTCATCGCGTTTATGATACGGAGCCGCCGCCACCTCTGTTCTTCATCGGGAGGCCAGATCTGAAGTCCGTTCGGGGCTCCGGAGAGGGGGATCTTCCATCTTCGTCATCATCAACCATCCTCCATCACCAATTTCATGATGCTCACCACCGGGAGTGAGTAATTCCTTCGTAGGCTTGCTGGACGGTGATGCGTTGGATGAGATTCATCATGTAATCGAGTTAGTTTTGTTAGGGCTTGATCCCTAGTATCCACTATGTTCTGACATTGATGTTGCTACGACTTTGCTATGTTTAATGCTTGTCACTAGGGCCCGAGTGCCATGATTTCAGATCTAAGCCTTTTATGTTTTCACCAATATATTTGTGTTCTTGATCGTACCATGAAAGTTATATGCACCTATTACGTGTTATGATCCGCATACCCCAAGGTGGCAATAATTAGGATTCTTTCCGGTGACTATCGTAATTTGAGGAGTTCATGTATTCACTATGTGTTAATGCTTTGTTCTGGTTCTCTATTAAAAGGAGGCCTTAATATCCCTTAGTTTTCTTATGGACCCCGCTGCCACGGGAGGGTAGGACAAAAGATGGCATGCATGTTCTTTTCCATAAGCATGTATGACTATATACGGAATACATGCCTACATTATATTGATGAATTGGAGCTAGTTCTGTGTCTCCCTAGGTTATGACTGTTATATGATGAATATTATCCAATGTTATCACCGATCCAATGCTTACAAGCTTTTCACATATTATTCTTGCTAAGTTACTACTGTTACAACCGCTACAAAACTACTGCTGCTACTGTTACTGTTACTGTTACTATCATTGCTACTGCTATCAAACTATCATACTACTATGCTACTGATCATGCTACTGGAGATACTTAGTCTCCAGGTGTGGTTGAATTGACAACTCAACTGCTAATACTTACAAGTATTCTTTGGCTCCTCTTGTGTCGAATTAATAAATTTGGGTTGAATACCCTACCCTCGAAAACTGTTGCGATCCCCTATACTTATGGGTTATTACGGCTCCAATGGCGCTCCCAGCGGCTGACGACGACAATGAGCGGCAGTTCACCACGCCTCACGTAGTGGACACCCACGTGAGGGGGAAGGACCTCTCGGTGGTGTACACGAACGAGCCGGTCTCGGTGGAGAGGTCCATCCACACTATGGAGCAGTTGCCTGTTGAGGAGAAGTACCAAGTGGTTGGCTTTGATCTTGAGTTCACCAGCGGTCGTGCCGGGTATGATCAAAAGGTTGCCATCGCCCAGTTGTGCATGGGCCATGACGTCCTCGTCGAACACTACCACCTGGCCACAAGGCTTTGCGAGCATTTCGCCAGGTTAATCAACAGTCTCGACTACAGGTTCGCTACGGTGGATACCAACAACGATCTAAAAGCGCTCAAGGTTTCGGGCTTGGCCTGCCGGAATCTTGTTGACATCTGTGACCACTACACGGTCTGGGCAGCATGAAGAACAATCAGGACTCCCTAGTTAACCTCGCCTCGGCCATCATCGACCCCTACTACATGAATATGAAGGATGAGAGCAAGAAGGACAAGATCGCCTAGCACAATGTCTAGGAGCAGAGACTGGATGAAGAACACGTCAAGTACGCGGCCAAGGACGCGTACACAAGCTACGAGATGTACAGGCAGATCATTGACATGAGGAAGTGCCTTTGTCCTGCCCCCAGACGAGGGATCGTCGAGCCACAGAGCAGTGGCGACAACATCCCAAGAAGTAGATGATTAGATGATCGTTTCTCCTAGTTTAGAATGCATGTAATTGTTTACTGAGGTGTGTGCGAATGTTTTGTATAGTCACTTATGTAATTGGATGTTTATTTTGGTTATATATGTTGTTCTTCTGCAGACAGAGCAAATCACATCGCACAAGGAGTAAACTAGGGACCCCGTCGGTGATGATTTCATCAATCACTGACAATTGTATACCAACAAGCGTTTGTCCACAACACACACGGCTTATTAGCAGCAATCATCTGTGTTATTATCGGTCTTCACACACAATTCTGATTATGGACCTGTTTGCCACATATCACACACATATTGTTAAGTTGAACCGTTTCTGTTGTCTTGGCTCATCGCAAACAGTTCATTCGAGTGAACTATATGGCATATATCACACACACCTTGATCTGACTGACCGTTTCTGTTGTGTTGCCTAATCGCAAACAGTTCATCCAGTGAACTGTATGCCGTATATCGCACACACCCTCATCTGGCTGACCGTTTCTGTTGTTATGCTCATCGCAAATAGTTCGTATGGACTAATTGTACACCACGTATCGCACACGCAACTCTGATCTGAATCGTGTTTGATATCTCCGCCATCGAAAACAATTCGTATCATTTTTAACAGTTTTCATACACCACCATTTGCGATTAATACATCACACACAGTTTCGTCGAAGGGTCTCTGATTGTACTGTCGCGTTAGGACCATCCTGCAGTAGTGTACGTCCATTTTGCATGATGTTTTACTACTGTTATTTATATTGTTTTAGGTCATTATTCCACTTTATGATGCAATTCTAATGACTTCTCCCTCTCTTATTTTGTAAGATTTACATGGAGAGGAAGATTACCGGCAGCTGGAATTCTGGACCTAAAAGAGCTACAACACAGATACCTAATCTACAGAGCTCCAAATGACCTGAAACTTCACAGAGATTTTTCTATTGAATATATGAAACATACTGGAGCAAAAAAATACCATAGGGGGCCCACCAGTTGCCCACAAGGCAACAGGGCGCGGTCATCCCCCTTGGCGCCCTGATGCCTTGTGGGGCCCACAACTGGCCTCCGATGCCCATCTTCTACTATATGAAGGGTTTTAACCTAGAAAAAAAATGAGAGAAGACTTTCGGGATGAAGCGCCGCCGTCTGGAGGCGGAACCTTGGCAGGAGCACTTTTACTCTCCGGTGGAGCGATTCCGCCGTGGATACTTCCCTCTGGGAGGGGGAAATCAAAGCCATCGACATCACCAACGATCCTCTCATCGTGGGAGGACCAATCTTCATCAACATCTTCACTAGCACCATCTGACCTCAAACCCTAGTTCATCTCTTGTATTCAATCTTTGTCCTAAAACCTCAGATTGGTACCTGTGGGTTGCTAGTAGTGTTGACTACATCTTGTAGTTGATGCTAGTTGGTTTATTTGGTGGAAGATTAAATGTTCAGATCCTCATGCATATTCAATACCCCTCTGATCTTGAACATGAATATGATTTGTGAGTAGTTACTTTCGTTCTTGAGGACATGGGAGAAGTCTTGTTATAAGTATTCATGTGAAGTTGGTATTCGTTCGATATTTTGATGATATGTATGTTGTTGCTTCCTTTAGTGGTGTCATGTGAACGTCGACTACATGACACTTCACCATACTTGGGCCTAAGGGAAGGCATTGTGGAGTAATAAGTAGATGATGGGTTGCTGGAGTGACAGAAGCTTAAACCCTAGTTTAGGCGTTATTCCGTAAGGGGCTGATCTGAATCCATATGTTTTATGCTATGGTTAGATTTATCTTAATTCTTGTTTTGTAGTTGCGGATGCTTGCGAGAGGGGGTAACCATAAGTGGGTTGCTTGTTCAATTAAGAACAACGCCCAAGCACCGGCCCACCCACATATCAAATTATCAAAGTAACGAATGCGAGTCAACTAAACATAACGACCGTGACTAGACGACAATTCCCATGTGTCCTCGAGAGCGCTTTGCTTTACATAAGAGAACTTTCTGGCTTGTCCTTTGCTATAAAAAGGATTGGGCCACCTTGCTGCACCTTTGTTACTATTGTTACTTGTTACTTGTTACGAATTATCTTGCTACAAAACTATCTATCACCGCTACTTTCAGTACTTGTAGAAAATACCTTGCTGAAAACCGCTTATCATTTCCTTCTGCTCCTCGTTGGGTTCGACACTCTTACTTATCGAAAGGACTACGATTGATCCCCTATACTTGTGAGTCATCAGGGGTTCTTTGTTATTCTGGACCGTGCACGTATATTTCCTCGGCATGCCCCTAAGGTGTATGGCAACCAAACTATCAACTGACACCTTTGTCTGTTACTTACCTTGGCATGCCGCTAAATTCTAAAAACTCTTAACATTTTTGGAGAAACTTTTCATCCAAGCACCAAAGCGTACATTTAAACTATCAACAACATATCTGAAGTCAAAATCACATTTGGACAAACTCCAAGCTAGTCTAGCAATAGTGCGTTTGAAAAAAACTGTTCTATGCTCCTATCTTGGCCATAGAAGACACATCATTTGCTACAGGTAAGTCCCCTCCTTAACAAATTATCTCTATTTTAAATGCTTTTCTTAACCATCAACTAAATAAACACCTTCACCTTCGGGGGATTTTGATTCTCCAAAGGAATTTTGTGGGAATCCATGGTCTATCATTGCGATGTCTAAACAGTATCTACATCTATGAACACTTATGCAATGCTTTTGTTCTCTAGCTTGCATAATTTGAATAAAAACTAGTTGGATTGACGATGTTTTTAGCATTAATTTTCATGGTGTTTGAGTTTTGTAAAGAAAAGGTCCCTGAAAAATTTGTGTACAATATTTATGGAAGTTTTGAAGGAAAAGAGCCTCGGAGCCAAAAGGGGTGTCCCATGACCATCACGCTACCTAGAGCCGCGACACAAAGGCCTGGACACGTGGAAGGGGAGCATGATCCCCTTGGGGCTTGCCTCCCGATGCCTCTTCGCCCATATATCCGTCCCCTTCCTAACAATGCTAGGTGATATTTTATGATTTTTTTTCTTCGTGGCGGATCCGCCGCCACTACTGATATCTTCTCAGAGGGATGTGTGGCCTTGCCTCAGGTAAGGGGGGGGGGGGGGGTGTTATTCGCCGTCTTCATCATGATCTCCTCACTCATGTTTGAGTAATTTCTCTATAGGCACGTGGGGTGGATGAGAATTGGATGATATCCCTTATGTAATAGTTGCCAGAATTATAAGGATTTGATGCCTAGTATCATATATGTTCTGAGATTGATGTTGCTAGGACTTTCCTATGCCTAATGCTTGACACTAGGTCCCCAACGTCAAGATTTCAGTTTTGAACCATATGTGTTTCATGAATATTTATGTGTTTGAATCATACCTACAAGTTGTATGCACCTGTTATTGTTCTGAATTGGCAACCCCGAAGTGACAATAGTCGGGATAGATAAGGGGATGACTGTAATCTGAGGACTATATGTATTCATTGAGTGTCAATGCTTTGATCCAATATTTTATGAAAGAAGTACCTTAATTAGCCTTAATTTCCACTAGGATCCGCAGATTCAGGATGGTAGGAGATAAAAGATGGTGTGCAAGTTCTTGTTGCAAGCATGTAAAACTATCTACAGAATAAATGACTACGTTAGTATGATGAATTTGAGCTAGCTTGTTGTTTTCCTATGTTACCGTAATTACATATTTGATTCAATCCATGCAGCGTCCCACCATCCACCCCATCCCTACAGTTTTGATCATTGTTGCTCTCTTTTAGATACTTTGTACTTGACAACTGCTAAGTATCATTGTTTTGTTACTATTTTGTAAAACTACAATCACTCCATCACATTTGCTACTAATAAATTCTCTCACGTAAATATTTGTTTCTAGGTATGGTTGAATTGACAAATGGATAAAACTTATAAATATTCTTTGACACCCCTTGTGTCGAAATAATAAATTTGGGTTGTGATAGTTCCCATCAAAGACTGTTGCGATCTCGTACACTTGTGCATTATCAACCATCACTGGCTGCCTATACAAGGATTTGGCAGTGAAAACTCCATCTGAAGTTAACATACATCTAATTGAGTCTTTTGTCTTAGACATCTCAATTTCCTCACGGTTCAACTTAAGATTATGCCACGAAGCAAGGGTCTCATCCCAAAGTGTTCTTCTAAATTTAAATACCACCCAGCCTTTATTCAAGGCTTCAATAACTGTAATATCATGATCAAATCTCGAATTGTAAAATAACACATGTGATTCTTTCAAAGGTTTATCTCCAACCAACCAATCCTCCCAAAATCTAGTACTTCCCCCATTCCCCACTTTCTTCTTACAATGTGTACAAAAAATAGCTTTGATCTTTAACAAATTGTAGACTAAAAGTGATAATCCCCCAATTTTGCACACACTTATCTAGCAAATTAGATTACTACAGTCCATTTTCAGTTTACAATTTCGACAACCGTTTAGCCATTAAAGCTTTGTTCATAAGTTCAATATTTAAGACCCCAAACAACCCTGATCCTTGGGCCTACAACAAGTTTTCCAGTTATAAAAAAATTAGTTCTTCACATAGTTTGAGACTTTGGGCTAACCAGGTCTATAAATCCTCCATCTGCTATGCTGGTAGAGAAATTCCTATGTGGTGTAGTGTGTGGAGAGAAATTCTAATTCTAAAAGTGTTGTGCAAACTGTTAACTTGCAACTTGCGACCAATAGATGGCCTAAATTTGGAGTCAACTCTTTGTTGTTTTTTCTAGATTCTAATTGAATATATATTTTTTGCGAAAAGACATAAATATATTATAGAAGTTAATTGAAACCACGAAACACCCCAAACATTATAAAAATCACGTCGAGGTCCTTGGACCCATCGAACAACCACTATCGCCGCCAGAATGAGCTGCCGCTGTCGCCGCTCCCTTTCGGAGCCAGTCTAACCTTGCCAATGACAACCGGGAAGTTTCCGTGCACGTACCTCTAATAAGGACCAACGCCACGGAGTCACAGCCGTCGCCGTTGAACCCTTGAAACGATCTGAAGTGCCTGACACCATATCTCGCCGCCACATACGTATGGTGAGAAACCCTAAGCTCACTGTCCTAAGAAACTACAGAAATCTACATCGGAGCTCCGTCGAATTTGTCTTGATGGACAAATTCTAGAAGATTGAAGTCCCGAAGACCAACTCCAAGATGAAGCGCCACCATCCGCCCGAATGTCGTCCTTGTGAGGACTAAAAACCCTAATCTAAACTACTAGTCGGAGCCGAGCCATCGTGATTCGCCTCCCAGCAACCACCCGTCAAAGCGGCAAACAGAAGGGAGGCGAATACGGGAGAACTTTGCCCTAGCCACCTATGCGTGAGGGAAAGGAAAAGGAGATCAGACGTTGATACTTGATTCTAATTGAATATTGCCATGGTAGTACATTTATTTTACTTTTTGCGCGGAATTACATTACTTTGTGATGAAAAACAATTTCGGAAAGTGGTGCCTAGAAAACTTTACTTCATCAAAAGTGAAAGTGTAGAACGAAAAATATGCCGATCGAGTTGGTTCTGTAAGGTACTACTACTACAGATGTATACGTGGAACATGGCCGCTATTTCCGCTATAACGGACGACGTAGCTGTGTAGCATAACGAAGATTTGGCAGGTAGCTTTGCGTCCGGATCACGATAGCCGCCATCTATAACGCCAGGTCCGGCCGCTGCAGCCTCCAGCCATCCAGTACCTCAGGATAATCACTCCACTGGCTTGTTGCACCCAAAATGCCAGACCGCGACGGTGCACAGGATACGTCTGCATAAGCGTCCTGCCACTGCTAGAACACATCATCACTTCAACATGCATGTATCACAAACGAAGGCCAGACGCTCCGACCGAAAGACCGACCGGTGACACGGCACGGCCGGCATGCACGCTGCCATATATGCGTTCCGTTCCGGTCGACGGCCAGGGGCAGTGCCAACATTAATTATGACCAGCATGCACTCGAGACCGTATCATCGTGTCGCCGCTGCATGTATGGCTGTCTCACACGGTCGTCGAGCTAGGCCACCTGCCCTGGTTTCACGGCGTCCACACCTAAAGCTGCACGGCTCAACAAACTCTGCCTTCACCAACCGCGGGCGCGCGCGGGCATCAGAGGACTCCACCTATATATCTCCCGACTCCCGTCCCGTTGAGCCTCGACGGAATCAGCAGCGCAGCCAACCGAGCTTCCTTCTCACCTCGCACAAGGTACAGCTAGCCAGCACATACTGCACCGACGGGAGCGAGCGGCCATGACGAGCGAGGTGCAGTCGGCGCCGCCGACGCCACGGCCGGTGTCCGCCCCGCCGTCGCAGATACCCTCTCCGGCGACGGCGCCCAGCAGGTCGCCGCTGCGCGCGACGGCGTCGCCGCTCGCCAGCCCCGTGAAGAAGGCGGTGGCGAGCGTGAGGGGTTACCTGGAGGAGGTCGGCCACATCACTAAGCTCGCCGACCCGCGCGACGCCTGGCTCCCCATCACCGCGTCCAGGAGCGGCAACGCCTACTACGCCGCCTTCCACAACCTCAGCTCCGGCGTCGGCTTCCAGGCGCTCGTGCTCCCCGCCGCCTTCGCCTCCCTCGGATGGTAGGCACCTTGTAGTGCTATTAATTCGAGCTAGCGAGCGATGAACCTGTGTAGTCTAGTCCATGTTACTTACTTTGTCCGGCCCGTGAATTCGGTTGTTGCAGGACGTGGGCGATCGTCTGCCTGACCGTGGCATTCGTGTGGCAGCTCTACACGCTACGTCTGCTGGTGAACCTCCACGAGCCCGTCGCCGGCGGCACACGGTACAGCCGGTACATGCACCTCGCCACCACCGTTTTCGGTACGTCCCTATACCTACACACACGACACACCCTTCCTCAGTTCCCGGCCGACCCGCGCGGTTCTTTCACACGGCAACGTCATGTGGCCCTTCCACGCTCATCATGCATGCCTTGACTCGAACCATTAGGTGAGAGATGGGGGAAGATCCTGGCCCTGCTCCCGACGATGTACCTGTCGGCGGGGACCTGCACGGCGCTCATCATCGTGGGCGGCGGCAGCATGAAGATCCTCTTCAGCATCGCCTGCGGGCCCGCGTGCCTGGCGCGGCCGCCGACCATGGTGGAGTGGTACGTGGTGTTCATCTGCGTGGCCGTGGTGCTGTCTCAGCTCCCCAACCTCAACTCCATCGCCGGCGTCTCCCTGGTCGGGGCGACGGCGGCCGTCGGGTACTGCACCGTGATCTGGGTCGTGTCCGTGGCCAAGGGGAGGGTGGCCGGCGTGTCCTACGACCCGGTCAAGGCCAGCAGCGCCGTGGACAGGACGACCGCCATCCTGAATGGCCTGGGCATCATCGCGTTCGCTTTCAGGGGGCACAATCTTGTGCTCGAGATTCAGGTATGTGTCATCGAAAGAGATTCTCCTCCCAAGTAGCTAGTGGATGTTAACCACTGCTCATGTTGTGCCGCACTGAGGAGTGAGAACAAGGAAGAAAAGTCGCTCAGAGTGAGCGTGTTGGCTTTGCAGGGCACAATGCCGTCGACCCTGAAGCACCCTTCTCACGTGCCCATGTGGAAGGGCGTCAAGTTCGCCTACCTCGTCGTCGCTCTCTGCCTCTACCCCGTGGCCATCGGCGGCTTCTGGGCCTACGGCAACCAGATTCCTCCGAACGGGATCCTGAGCGCGTTGTACAAGTTCCACAGCCGCGACGTGTCCCGGCTGGTGGTGGGTCTCGCCACGCTGCTGGTGATCGTCAACTGCCTGACCACGTTCCAGATCTACGCCATGCCGGTGTTCGACAACATGGAGGCCGGGTACGTGCACAAGAAGAACCGGCCCTGCCCGTGGTGGCTGCGCGCGGGCTTCCGCGCCTTCTTCGGCGCCGTCAATCTCCTCATCGCTGTCGCGCTGCCCTTCCTGTCGGAGCTCGCCGGCCTCCTCGGCGGGATCTCGCTGCCGGTCACCCTGGCCTACCCGTGCTTCATGTGGCTGGCGATCATGAAGCCCGGGAGGGGCACGGCGATGTGGTGCGTCAACTGGGCGCTGGGGAGCCTCGGCATGGGGCTCAGCTTCGTCCTCATAGTCGGGAACCTGTGGGGGCTCGTCGCCACTGGCCTGCATGTGCAGTTCTTCAAGCCCGCCGAGTTCCAGTGAATGAATTTGAAGATGGAAGCAAGCTTGGTGTCTACCAACGGAAGACGTATCAATGCGATGCAATGCTTTCTTGTTTTTTCTTTTGTTTCTGAGAGATATGCTATGTCTTGTACTGAAACCTGAAATGTTAGAAGCAGAGCTGAATCTACGTTTCAACATACTACATATCAGCTGTTACATATGCTTGTAGCTTCGTTGTTTTCAGCGTCTAAAACCCTTCAGATCAGCTGATATGTACGTATATACAGTAGTAATGACAAACAATCATCAGATACAGAACGAATGAGTTTTCAGCTGTGCATTTCAACATAAGAGCTGCATCGCCCAGACACAATGTTCTACAGCGAATGTGCGACGAAGTTCAAACTATATTTTTTTTATGAAGCTACAAGGAATAAACTGAAAAAACTACATGCATACTCTGATCAATCTAATGGCATCGTTTGATCCGGATGCATTCTATAGGAGACAAAAAGGTGCCTATATATGCTGTACATCATCAATGATCCACAAGTATCTCTATCATGTTATTATATATGCATTAAACTAAACTAATGTATTTTCACATATAGCGCGTACTAACAGCACCGGCAGCAGATTACATCTCGGCAGGTGTAGGGTCTAGACCGGGCTTCAAGTTCATCCAGTGGGGGTATTGCTTCAAGAACATATCCCTTCTGTCTAGAGAGGCAGAGGTCATACAGGTTCCTGCAGATACCTTTGCTGAAAGGATGTACCTTTCTAGGAACTCCCCTGTAAGTGGCACTTCATTATGGTGCTCTACTGAGAAGAAAATATAACAAGAAAAATGCTAGCCCTCAGCCATTAATACCTTAGGTATGATATTCGCTTCCGTCTGGCAATCTCATATGTTGTTTGGTTCGTAAGAGCAAGGTAACTGCAGATGTACACAAGCTTGTGAATACAATAATCACCAGTGGAGAGGCCACTGTTAATTTGCGGCTTCACAACATGCAAGATATTTAGCCCTACAACTATTTTGGTGTAACTTCTAGAGTGGCAGTTCACTAGTTATATCAAGCTCAAGTTGGCAATGTATATCTGCCTTTCATCTAATTATCAAAAATAAAATAAAAATGAAGATAACCTGATGTCAATAGCTACTCTTATTGTTTTTCTTTGTATTCTGCATATAGTAGATTATGAATGCTAAAAGTACTCACTTTTGTGAATATAAACGTAAAAACTTACGTATGCAACATGAGTAAGATCAGCAAAACTATGAGGATTAATATCAACGGCAGCAACAGTGTCAAGCCAGTCAAACCCTTCAACCTGTCGATCAAAAAACAAATAAAATGACTGGCGGACAAAATTGAATACCAAAGGCACGAAAATCTATGAGACGCGAAACATGATCTAAAAAGGTAAAAGTACATACCAGGACCCATTCATATCCACATGTAAGAACTGGATGTAGAGAGCAACAGTCCAAACAGCTAACACTGCTTGTCCAAATATGTACCACCTAGAAAATGTCAATTATGCAATGACATAAGCTGGATAGAATTTTGATGAGTCATAAAATAGAACATAAAATTAAATATTTATATTCCAATATATCATCAGAAGCATTTAACAGCAATATTTCAAATTGAATGCATATTAAGAGGACATTGCTGCTAACAGAAATAAAGAAATAGAGGAGAGCTGCAATCCTACTTATATCGGGGAGACTTTGTAAGTCCAATAATCACTAGTCTTTTTCTCATTATTTTTTCCTTGAGGAGATCTGCAATTCTACATATATCGGGGAGACTTCGTAAGTCCAATAATCATTAGTTCTCCATCTCATTATTTTTCCTTTGATATTAAAAGAAGTACAGGAGCCACAGAAGCACTACAATGCCAACAAGGCACTCTACAGACCTACCTGCAGCGGTGAATCCTTTTGAAGAAGAAAAAAAAATCATTATCTCCTAATCCATTTCTCCTAATAAGCTGAGACTTTCCCAGAGTACTACTGGAAACATGTAGTATTTACTGTAGTTTCTGAAAAATATCAAATTTTGAACGAAAATTTGGATATGTCTAGCTAAATAGCCATCATCTCGCGATCCTTTTATTGGCTCCCTGGTCTGCAGCTCCCGCCGGCTCCCTGGCCGGCTGGTCCGCTGCCGACTGCACTAGGTCTGGACTCTGGAGCCTGAGCGTGCGTCCTCTTGTGCCTACTCCATGTGTTTGCTGGGACGAAGAGTAGTAGTAAAAAAAATTGCCTACCGGTGTGCTTTAAGTTAGGAGTTAAGAATTAGCATGACCCCAGACGTCCAAAGCACATTCACAAGATACATGACATCATCTTAAGCACCGGTATCTGGATTTTAGCAGATATGACTATCTGAGTAAAGCTTGATGGATTGTATGGCAAAAAGAAGTACAATCCTGCCAATTCCACTAGATCAATACTAAGGGAAAGGGTGGGAATGGTCATCAGCACAAAGTTTCAATTGAAACCAAGCAACTCCATGTTAACAGTTGACATATAGAAAATATGAGGGCATGGCTTCATTATTAGGTAAAAGACCAATCCTCCATTCTGACATAACTTCTGTACAGGGGGCTTCAGGATTTATAGTAAAACGATAGGGACGACGGAGTAGAAAAACTGGAAAGGGTAAGGGCCAGTTCTTTTGGACGATTCTGGGAGAATCGCCCAAAAGAACTGGCCCTAAGGATGTTGCGGTATTTGCACATAATAGCATACACAAAACTGCAAGATGTAATATCTATCGTGCAATCAAGATTTTAATGTGTTCGAGAGATAAGCTGCAAAATGTGTAAGTAAAAAATCTCACCAAAACCGGCAATGATTCCTTATGCCAATGCATGTTCCAAGCCATGTACAGTGATGATCAAATTGGAGAACACATTTATCGCAATCATGACAATGTTTTGTGCGTGGTGGCTGTGAAAGGTAGTTAACAGCAAAAGATGAGCATTAGAGGCCATTATAAGAGAAACGTGTGCTAGTTAAGAATACTGCAAGTTAATGTGACATAAATATTTGAGAATAATACATGCACATATCACAATCTCAATATTACGCTGAGCAGAATCAATAACGCTGCACTAGTTTTTTATGCCATGGAAAAAAATTCACTGCTGCCCCCCGGCCCCCGCATCGCTCCCGGGGCGACTCGGGTGGCGAAACCCTAGCTGCCACCCAATCACCCCTCCCTCCCCTCGCCGTCGCCGGAGGATGCTGGCGAGCGAAGCCCTCGCCGGTGGACGGCGGTGGCGGGGCCCTCGTTCGTGTGCTCGCGCGCTGCTGTTGGGCGTGTTGGAGCGGCGGGCGGCTGCCTGCTCGCAGGGGAGGTCGAGATGGCATGGACCATGTGCGCGGTGGCGCTGCTATGGCGGCCGCCGGCCGCTGATGTGTGCGGCAGAGTTGAGGACGTCCAGATCTGGGCCGCACGGGGTCTGCCCTGGCCCGCGACGTTCACTCTGCCCCCACCCACCCTTCTCCCTCCTCCTACCCCTCCCGGCCGCCACCGGTGGTTGCCGCTGGGTTGGTAAGCACTCGCGCGGCGACCCTGACGGTTGCTGCTATGCTGTGCCCCGGTGGATCCTGGAGGCTGAGGCTGCGGGCCGGCACGGCGGTGGCGCGGTGCAGGTGGCTGCTGTCGCCTGCTAGACGCGCTTCCGGCGGTGGCCGGCCTGCTGGCGCTGCGCTGGCTGGTGCCCACTCCTGCGACGACAACGTTCTCAGGCTTCCCCCTATGTGTGTTGGTCTTCTCCGACGATTCTTCGCCATGTCCGGTCTGCCACTGAATCTGAGGTCTTTGCTCATGGGTCGGGGCGAAATCCCAGCGCGGCGACGGCCTGCGCTGTCAACGGCGACGCCCGAGGGTGCCGTCACCTCCTTGGAGGCGTTTTGGCATGACCCTGATCGGAGCTCCTTCGCGAGCACCAGGAGAAATCCTAGGTCCGGCCTCCTGGACCGGGCAGCGGCAGCGTCTCAGCGTCGTTCCCCTCTTGAAGGCGCTGCTTTGGCTGCAAGTGGAGTACTTGATGTGGCAGATGGTGGCTGGTGATGCATCGCTCTAGCGTAGACCGCTACACAGGGAGCAGGTTGCAACGTATGCCAGCGCCGGCGCTCCCCCAACGAATGCTACACCAGTTCTAATCGGGCCCTGCCTTTCACCCGCTGACCCTCTAGGCACATGGGTGCGAGGTACGTCGGCCTGGGCAGTCCCGGAGCTGCAATCGTCCCTGGAGGTGTCTGGCAATGGCGCTGACGCTGCCCTGTTGCTCCGAGTCTTGGTGCCTCGCCATTTGTGGCTGGAGGCAAGGCTGGGAGAGGCCTGATGTCGTTGCGTGTCTGTAGTTGAGGGCACCTCCTTACCAAGTTGTAGTCACTTGGTGAGGACGGTCGTGTGTGTGTGTGTGTGTGTGCGCGCGCGTGTGTGTCCCTCCTTTCTGGAGGTTGTACCCCCGATGTCTTCCTGTTCAATGAAATGAAACACAAATTCTTTTGCATTTTCTCGAAAAAAAAGTTTCTTTATGACATATAAAAACAATCTACTATTTTGCCAAATATATTGTCAGATTGGTAAATGGTAATGAAGCAGAAAGTGACAGAAAGTCTTCTTGTGGTTTGTAATATGTGACTCACTGGGTACAATGAGAAAGGAGAGTACTAACATAATTGACACATTACTACTCATTAGACAATAACTGGTCCGGTCATACATTACGGTTGTGTTTAGTTTGAACCAAACTTGCCCTACCATGAAATTGGCAAGCATTTTTTTGGTAATAGCCACTGTTGGCAACATAAATGAACTAGAATGGGAAGGGCATTGATATGCCCCCAAAAAACTTCAACCATCCAAGCAAAGACCAATTTTCGTGCCATGCCCATAATAATGGTACGGTACATTTTTGGTCACGAAGAAAATACGCTAACCCCTCTAGAGTATAGCTCATAGGTATAAACAAGAACAGTCAGCACATGTTATACTAATCTAGTAATCAAACATATTGCACATAACACAAGACCCGCTTAGTTGCTTTCTACTGATCTTTAAATCAAGTTTACCTGAGACAAAATACAGATAGCCCATGCTTGAAATGATCCATATACCAATAACAATAAGTCAACTTTTCTTTTGTTTCAGTATATTTTTTCCAGAGAATTTAATTTATTCTGCCATAAACACTAACATCAAGATTACAAGACGGTTATACTGCTAGCTGGTTACCTTTTTTTTTCAGCAGTAAATTTATTGGCATGACTATAGAGAAAATTACAACAGACTGCAACTTTAGAAAAATAAAGATTACCTGAATGAGATGGCAGTAAGAGCAGGTCAAATCCCTAAACAAAATAGGGGCATACAACCATATCACAGAACAAAAATAGATGGTAACATACAAATTGAAAACAACACCTCGGAAGATGGGGAAAAACATAATTTCAAAACCAGGAAAGTGCACCTGCTGGATGATCCAGGAGGGTAAAGATCCATCATTTGCAGAAGCGATGAAGGTGTAGCAGATTGTTGGTTGTGTTGCTCTATTTTGCTGCGACTCATGAAATAATTTAAGCTTCCGTTTTTTGAACAGACCTGTCTTCTCTTAATCATAAAAAAACATTTTAAATTTAGCAAAAAGTAAGTCTGCACAACTGGCAGGCTCCAGCCCTTCAAATATACACATATCTAACCAAGGCAAAACAAAAGAACTTACGACATTACTTTGAGATTGTTGCTGTATTAATGAAGGTTGCGTGCATTGCTGATCCAGCTTTCAACATATCAGACACATACCTAACAGCAAAAGAACCAAATGAGGCGCAGTGTAAAAGGCATCACTATTCCTATGCATACTCCTTCCTTTAGGGACCGATAACGTCGAGAAGCATGAATTACCCTGGTGATGAATTAGCTGTATATAGGTATTGCGCCAAGGTAAACAACACCAGCCCTCCATATAAACTAATGTACCTGGCATCAAAAGTGACAGTAGGAAGAGTAAAGACAGATGACCAGTAACATTTCTTCTAGATAACAATATGCTACTGAAAAACAGAGAACAGATATATTATATGACATAACGTGTTTCCAGTACTCGTAAAATCTGAATAAGATGTCAAACATTAGTAAGAAATCAGTACTAATATTCTTCAGACATATCAGGCACCCATGAACATACCCTTCGGTCTTAGGGCACTCTGCATACACACCAACAAATATTTCCCTTCAAAATTAAAGCAGGGCACGAGATGACACAAGACCAATTGAGTGGTAACTGGGTCTGGGAAAGGCAACAATCGCCAGCACGAGCTAGTAGCAAATTAAATCCAAACAGAATAAATCTTAACATATAATCTAGACCAACGGAAACATTTCATCTCAGAGCGAAGCCGAGGAGAAAGAGAGGAGGGCGGTTATACCACTGATCCTGGCGGATTTGGCTCCGGAGGGTCGGATCGAGCAGGAAGACGGCGCCGATGAAGAGCGCATGCAGCAGCATCACGAGTAGCCTGACACACCTCCAGGGCTTCCTCCCTGCGCCCAAATCCCCAGTCCCCCGGTCAGACATTCAGACCCCGGCCGGAACCCCCACCGCAACCAAATCGAACCAATGGACCAACCATGCGAGCCGTGGCGCTGGGGTTGGGATGGGACCCTGATGGCCTCATGTGGAGGATCGCTTTCCCCGCAGCACGGCATCCTCGCCGCCGCACCGACGTGAGGAGGAGGAGGAGGGAGGCGGTGGCGATGGTTACCGGTGGCCGGTACTCCCGCGGGAGGAGGAGGGAGGAGCCGGAGCCGGGTTGCAGTTACGGTGGGGAGGGCCCACCTGGCAGAGGACGGACTCTGTTTTTTTTTATCCCGGACTCTGCCCTTTTTCTTGCCCGGACTCTGGCTTCTTCAGTGTGTCACATACACAGTCCACAGGCCAGGGCCCAGTTCAAGATGTGCCGAAAATCCAGGCCCAGAGTTGGCCCGTCAGGCCAGCCTGGCATGGCCGCCGCAGGGGGTCGCATCTCCAAAAAGGAAAAAATTGTAACAACCTGGATATCGTAACAGATTCAAAAATATTTCGAGATATGATCCCAACAGATTTCCATCTATACGGCGCGGGAGGGGCCGGCCGTCTATAAATGTCCGCCCGGCCTTCGCCATCTCTACTCCCGCGGAGCCATCTATCCATACATATCTCTTCTCCGCGCCATCCCATCTCGTCTCGTCTCCTGCCCCTCGGAGGTCGAGATGGCGGCGGCGGCGGCGGCAGTAGCAGCCCTCGCGTGCGTCTTCTCCCTCGTCCTCTCCGCGCAGGCGGAGGCTCCCTACAGATTCTTCGACTGGGAGGTCACCTACGGCGACATCAATCCGCTCGGAGGAGTCCCGCAGCAGGTACGTAGTAGTAGTGTAGAGCCAAGCTACGCTGGTTTAATCTTGGCATTTGACACGCGCCGCATCTGACGATTTTGCTATTCTCTGTAGGGTATCCTGATCAACGGGCAGTTTCCGGGGCCGGAGATCGACTGCCAGACGAATGACAATCTGATCATCAACGTGCGCAACCGGTTGCCGGAGCCCTTCCTGCTCTCATGGCAAGTTCTTTTTAGCTTACCCAAGTCCTTTTAATCTTTTTTTTTTGGCGCAACAAGTCCTTTTAATCTGCATTGGCTATATACTTCTCTCTGGTTTTGATCAGTTTAGATGGGTGTGTGGCCCCTCTCGTTCGAATTTTTTTTTGGGGTTTTGATCAGTTTAGCTTACTTATTAAAACTCTCGTAACGGTGTGCAACTTTAATCTGCATTAGTATATGCTATCGTCTAGATCAAAAAGAAAAAAAAAGCGTAAAAAGGGGAAGTTTGTTTGCGTGTAGTAGCACCTGAGTCGTGCAGCGCCGTCTGGTTTAAGCTTCGCTACGCATCTGATCTTGAAACGACCAAAAATAGACGAATGCCAAATTCCTTCACTGCAAACCACAACAGTGGTGGGTAATTCTGATGAAGTCTGGTGCAAGATAGATAGCGTGTCACATGCGCATCACCTTTCCGGATATCTCGGCTAATACAAATGAGTTACCTGCGGCACTAATTTAGTCACGCACTTTTATCCATCATTTGTGGAAATGCAACAGTAACGTAACGCAGGTGCTCATGAGCAGGAACGGGATCCAGCAAAGGAAGAACTCGTGGCAGGACGGCGTGTCGGGCACCAACTGCCCGATCCCTCCGGACCACAATTACACGTACCACATGCAGACCAAGGACCAGATCGGCAGCTTCTTCTACTTCCCGTCGCTCGCCTTACACAAGGCTGCCGGCGGCTTCGGCGCCATCCGCATCAACAGCCGCCCGAAGATCCCCGTCCCGTTCCCCACGCCGGCCGAGGAGTTCACCGTGCTCATCGGCGACTGGTACAACACCACCCACAAGGTACATGCATGTATATATCAGCAACAGCAAGCAAGGCATTGGCTTGTACGAAATGCACTCATCTGTCGGTTCAGTTCAGTTTTGGTGTGTGTAACTGATCGGTTTGGCTTTGCTTGTCAGGCTCTCCAAGCCATGCTGGACGACGGGAAGCAGCTGCCTTCTCTTGACGCCATCCTGATTAACGGCAAGGGTTCGAGGCGCGCCAACTTCACGGTGGAGCAGGGGAAGACGTACAGGCTGCGCATCTCCAATGTCGGCCTGCGTAGCACGCTCAACTTCAAGATCCAGGACCACAACGTGACGCTCGTGGAGGTGGAGGGCACCCACACGGTGCAGAACACCTACACCTCCCTCGACGTCCACGCCGGCCAGTCGCTCTCTGTGCTCTTCACCGCCGACCGCCCGGCCAGGGGCTACCACATCGCCGTCTCATCCCGGTTCACCAACCACACCCTCAACTCCACCGCCGTGCTGCGCTACGCCGGCTCGACCGGCTCCGTCTACGGGCCGCTGCGTGCCGTGAACCAGAGTGACGTTGACTTTTCACTGAACCAGGCTAGCTCCACCAGGTACAGTTCACGTCGTTTCGCCCGTCCGTTCTAGTGATAATCGGCGTGTTTGGGTCTGAGCTTGCTGTGGTGACCATGTGCAGGACGAACCTGACGGCGAGCGGGCCACGGCCGAACCCGCAGGGGTCGTATCACTACGGCTCGATCAATGTGAGCCGCACCATCCGGCTGGCCAACTCGGCGGGGCAGGTCGGCGGCAAGCCGAGGTACGGCGTGAACGGCGTGTCGTACGTGGACGCGGACACGCCCCTCAAGCTGGCCGACTACTACAACATCAGCGGCGTGTTCCGAATGGGCGGCATCCCGGACGCGCCCGCGGCCACGCACAGCGGGGCGCAGAACGGTACCGGCGCCGACGCAGCCCTAAAGAAGGCGACGGCCGTCATGGACTCCGACCACCGCTCCTTCGTCGAGGTCGTGTTCGAGAACAGCGAGGACGGCGTCCAGAGCTGGCACCTCGACGGCTACAGCGTCTTCGTCGTCGGGTACGTGCACATCAAGTCATCGTGAGGCTGATGCATATGTATATACTCTGCTCCATGATCATTCTGCTCGTTGGTCCTTTGTAGGATGGACAAGGGGTCGTGGAGCGAGGAGAGCAGGAAAGGCTACAATCTGGTGGATGCAGTCACAAGGTGCACGGTGCAGGTAAGATTATAGTATTTCTTTTCCTGCTTGGTCGTACTCCCTCTGTAAAGAAATACAAGAGCGTTTTGGATCACTAGAGTACCAATACTATCTATCGATGTGTTTTATTCACTTCTTTTGTTGTTGCTTTGCGAAGGTGTACCCGAGAGCATGGACGGCGATCTTCATCGCGCTGGACAACGTGGGCATGTGGAACTTGAGGTCGGAGGATTGGGCGCGCAGGTACCTCGGCCAGCAGTTCTACCTCCGGGTGTACACGCCGACGCACTCCGTCCGCGACGAGCTCCCCGTGCCGACCAACGCGCTCCTCTGCGGCCGCGCTACCAACAGCAGCCGTCTGCCATTCTCCCGGTACTAAGCAGTACGGAACGATCCCATTGTATCAGAGTATTAGTAGTAGCATGGTGTGCAAGTCGAACTGTCGAAGACTTGGTTTGGCTGGTTACTGGTTAGGGCTTAGTCTGGGCTTAGAAATTTGCTCACGGAGTCAACTCATTTCAGGCCTAAGTGGCCTCGGTATAAACTACAAAGATATGTGATATCTCTTTATCTGGGCTATTTCTGGCTTTTGGCATGGATCACTTCGATGGAATCTTGTTTTTAACAAAACATTAAATTTCTGGTCTTCTTTTATAAGTCTTTGGATCAATGTTTTTTTAAACGATCACGGCCCTGCGAACACACGCACACCCCTTATCGCAGACAAGCCGCTTAAACTAAGTGTGTGCTAATAGTAAATGGATTATACACTGTTCATTTGGGCGAAACATTTGCAATTTATTGCACACGGTTCGCACGAAAAAAGGTGTGTGTGTGTGTGTGTGTGATGATTTCACCTCCGCGCACGTTTTGCTTTCCGTCACATGGTTCCATTTGACCATATAGGCCACTTGTTGGGGATATACACCACGGTATGACCCGGCCTGTGGGGTGACCCGGACAATAGTTGGCGGCTTGACTATGACCCGGTGTTGACGCTCAAAAGTGGCACAATCGTAAAAATTGCTTAAAGCTATGTCAAGATTAATTCAAACTTATGATTGGAAGTCATCATGGGATGACTTTCTTTGAGAAGATCAAGATGGATATAAAGATGGTCTAAAACGGAGATCGGATGCAAAAGTTATGACAAGTTCAGACATGCTCATATTGCCACCAGATTAAAGAATGGCATGAAACTCAATTGAGATGGCCTCTGATGGAAAATGTTTCAACACGAAAGTTGTGCGTCTCGTCGAAACGGTCGATTTTGATATAAAAATCGTCTTAATCCGATGTCGTTTGCAAAAGTTAGAGTCGAAAATGCGCGACTGCATTAGGATGGCCGCACACTCCGGGGATAATCATCCGGGTTTTGGATTTCTCTGAAGATGGCCGGACACTCCGCGGATGTTCGTCCGGGTTTTGGATTTCTCTTCTGCAGACTTCGGAAAACAGCCGGAAACCCCCTCAAGATGGCCTCTGATCAAAAAGCGTCCAACATGAAAGTTGTTCGCCTCGTTGAAACGGTCAAGACTGCTTTTGGGCTCGTTTCCATCCGAGGTCGTTTACTGCCTCAAAAGTGACCCGTAAGGTGCAGCCAGGTTGTAAACCAAACAGTTTTGGAAAGTTTGGATTCCGAGTTGGACCCAAACTAGGGTTTTGAACGTGAATTCTAACTTTTTCTTGCACGGAAAGTCCATCCGCCTCTTATATACCTAAGGGGTGAAGGCCGATTGAACAACAACACACAATCGCAAAACCCATCTACTTTTTACCCTAGTTTTACATCTCTCCCTTGTTCTTTCTCTCTCGTTCTTCGTTCGTTCTTCGTATTGAAGGGCAGCGGTCCTCGAGGCTCTAGGGGCGGGTGGACCGACCTAGGGCAGCCCATAGCCGCCGTGCGTCCAGACTGGGTCCCTCCCGGGCGCGTGAGGTTTCGGGTGCTCAAAAGCGCCCGCCGGATTGCTTGCGTACCACACTTTCGGACTGGTCTCCTTCGACGTGAGTTGCGGTGCATCACCCTCGGCGTTGGACGTACACGGTGACGTGTTAGAGTGCGAACACACTTTTTGGCGACTCCGCTGGGGAAGAAAGATGAAGAATCATCATCAACCATGTCTAATCTTCCCAAGCCCTAAGAAGTTTACGCCGATAACATCATTAAGCCCAGTCTTGATGAACTATCAGAGGAACATCGCCAAGCCTATGAAACGCGCAAGAAGCAGCGTGAAGAGGTTTTTGAAGCGCTCAAGAAGAAGCACGGGGAGGAGGATTTGGAGGCGTTTCTTGCAAGTTTCAAGAAGGACCGTCAAGGCAACATCACTCCGGTTGGAAACGTCAATTTTCCTCCCCTCATTGACGAACAAGATGTAATCACTGTGAGTAAAGTTTTTTCTCCAGAGCAAGTGGCTGTGATTGAAAGTCTTGTTAGTAAGGGTAATGTGATGACGTACAATTCTTTTGTGGCAAATACTAATGCTAAGAAAAATATGCCTCCGTCATCTAGTGGTACTGTTGGTGTATCTGAAAACCCTAGTCCAACTTTACCTATTTCATCGGCACCTCCTATACATCAACAACATAGTATGCCATTGAATTTTTACCCTAGTCAAACTAATCAGCTCCTGGCTGCACCTGCATATCCTAATCCCATTATGAGTGTGCCCAATTCGGCGTCAACGCCGAATCACTTTGTCACACCACCCATAGGCGCAAGCATGTTTGGTCTTCCGTCGAATTATGGTTCGGCGCCCATCCCACAAGTTGCACCACTAGCTAGTACTCAGGTTGCTCCTATGTCATTGCCACAGACATCTTCATCTACCTCGGATCCAATTTTAGCTCAATTAAGGGAGGATTTGCATAAGATGTTTCTAGAAACTTTTGGAAACGAGCCGAAAGTAAAGAGTCGTGTGTACCAAAAGCCTTATCCTGAACACTTTGATGCAGTTTTGTACCCTCAAGGTTATAAGGTTCCTGATTTTGTCAAATTTAGTGGAGAGGGCACGAAAACAACATGGGAGCATATTCGTCAGTATCTAGCGCAGTTGGGTGAAGCAGGTTCCGTAGAAGATCTCAAAGTGCGTTTATTTCCATTATCTTTAACTGGTACCGCATTTTCATGGTTTGCTGCTTTACCACATGGTTCAATTCTCTTATGGTCGCAATTAGAGCAAAAGTTTCATGATCACTTTTATAGCGGCGATAATGAGCTTAAGTTGTCACATCTTACATCGGTTAGGCAAAAACATGATGAATCGGTCATCGATTATGTCAAGAGATTTAGAAATATAAAAAACCGATGTTATAGCTTGGTGATAACTAAGAGAGACTTGGCGGATCTTGTTCTTAATGTTTAAAAACTCACATTAAAGAGAGGCTAGAAAGTTATGAGTTTTTGAATATTAACCAAGTCTTACAAAAAGCTTTGGCTCAAGAGAGTCGAAGTAAAG
This sequence comes from Thinopyrum elongatum, assembly GCA_011799875.1. Taxonomy (NCBI): domain Eukaryota; kingdom Viridiplantae; phylum Streptophyta; class Magnoliopsida; order Poales; family Poaceae; genus Thinopyrum; species Thinopyrum elongatum. Next base: position 548,128,790 of record CM022298.1, on the reverse strand, counting down.
AGGTTCATAGGTCTACAACTGATCGTCCTAGAATGCATATGGTTGAATACAATGATGATAATTCAGACAATGAGGTTGATGTCTATACTACTGAGTTTGTTTGGTGCTCAAAGGCCAAACCCTATACATGCAATGCTCTTAGCCGATTCGCAAGAATCATGATGAGGAGCTGAAGTTTACATTTGATATATCTAAGTGTGATAAAATATTTGATGCTCTCTTGCAAGATAAGATGATTAGAATATCACACACCATACCGCCGTTTGACGAGCTAAAACGGCGTGCTTATTGCAAGTACCATAATTCATTTTCTCATGCTACTAACGATTGCAATATTTTTAGACGACATATACAATCGGCCATTAATGACGAACGATTTAATTTTGCTGAGATGCAAGTTGATAAACAACCCTTCCTGATAAACACCATGGACTTGGAGGGAAAGAAAATGTTAATTCGGCCTAGCATAGCCGAATCTGCTAATAAAGATAATGTTGTTATTGGTGAACCCGGTGACGATGACATGTACCTAGGATAGAGTCCTAGGCCTGACCTATGTACCCTACCCAAGGACACTACATACAGGAATCCAAGACCTACAAAGTTAGAAAGGAGGTGCCGACTGGAATGACCGCAGCGTGCAAGTCACTCGACAGCAAGATCCACTCGGTTACTCCTCCACCACTCGACAGTCCCTATTCACTCGGAGTACCTGGTTTCACTCGAAGGCAGAAGACCTATAGTCACCTTGGGATAACAACGGTCAGGCGATCAGTTCATCGCTATAAAGATTATTAAGTGTAGGCGTTACCAGTAACGTATGCACCTTTACTTCTCCATTGAACCCTTGGGTAACGGGGCATTCATGAGGGGTCAGCGGACTCTATATAAGCCGTCCCTCTGCTCCTGTACAAGGGTACAAACCCACTGTAACTCAACACTCCATACAACGACCTCCCACAGCACCGAGACGTAGGGTCATTACCTCCTCCGAGAGGGGCCTGAACTCGTAAATCCGAGTGTATAACCTCGCCGTAGCTAGGCTCTGCCCTCTCCTACGTACCCCTAACCTCTACTGTTAGATCCGTTCCCACGACAGTTGGCACCCTTCGTGGGGCAGGCGTTTAAGCGACTTCCAGCGAGGTTGCGTTCTTCGAACTCCTTCATCATGGTTTCCGACGGCGGACTGTCCCTGGGTCGCGAGATCCGTCTCGGCGCACTCGGCTTCGTCGCCGACGATTCGGCGTGGCTCCAAGAAGCCCCTTTGGACATCGAGGCGCTCCCTATTCACGGGGCGGCGCACTTCCATGCGAGTCCCTGCGGCGTCCTCCTCCGGCAGCCGTCGACTCGATATCAGTCGGCTTCGATGGTGTTTTCCCTCCCCACTACTTGCCACCGCAAGCGATCCGGTCGCTCTCAGCTCCAGCGGTGGGTGCGGCATGCGGTGGCTTGTCAGTCATCCACTCCGCAGATCGCGGCGATCGAGCCCGATGAGTCCATCTACGACCTGATCGATCCGTTGTCTAGTCACTCAGATACTCCTTCCGAGTGCGAAAGCAACGACCCGGCGGCGGAAGTTCTTGTGATTGGCTCTCAGCGTAGCCCACCAGGATTTCCCCATGGTGGGGATGGGAGCGGTGATCCGTCGCATGTCGATGACAAGTATTACCCGCAACCTCTCACTGCGGAACAAAGGGAAGAGCTGCAACGCAAAAACGAGCAAGTCCTTCAGACTCCCATCGCTAGCACGACTGTCGAGGCCCAGGCTTTGGAAGCTGCGCGCATAGCTACTTTGGCCGAGTGCACGCGTCTCAATGAGCTCTAGAAGGCACTCGACGACCGCACTCGCAGACAACCCCCAAGTTCCAATCGATGGCAGCGGCAGCTATTCCCGAGTGGATTGCAAAATGAGTTTCAGGTATTCCGCACTCCGATTCAGAATGTTGCAGCTGTTGCGTGGATTGCAGATTCCATCCAGCCGTCCCGATCCGAAGCTGGAGAAGGTCTTCGGCAGATCCGAGCATTGCTCAGAGCAGCTGGGGAATAGAATTCAGCCGTTTCCCAGTCGTGCAACAGAATTCACAGCAGATCAGTAAGGGCAGACACAGTTCAGTCGGCTCACAGCCCAAGATCACCTCTGTGACGTGAAGATCGTGGCTACCACCAGGATCAGTACCTGGATCAAGGCCGTGGTCAGTTTGCTCCTCGACATCACCGTGATGACCGCCGTCGAGTGCCGACGCCTCCTCCAAGGAGTGGATCATACGCGCCCCGGCGGTACGACGACAGGCGCCCGTACGGCAATGAGCGGAGGGAGCCAATCGACCCCCGAGATCCTGGATTTAACGCAAGGTCAGTCCTCGTGCAAAATCTAGTTGACAGAGGCAGAGCTCACCGAGAAGGGTTGGATAGAGATCGTCCGAGTGGAAGTGGCGTGTTTGTCTCCGGACCCGAGTGTTTCAGCAGGGCCATACGGGCCGCTGAGATACCACCCAACTTCAGATTGGCCACAGGGGTGAACAAGTTCACTGGTGAGTCGAAGCCAGATACGTGGTTGGAAGATTACCGAGTGGCTGTGCAGATTGGCGGGGGCAATGATTATGTCGCCATGAAACATTTGCCCCTGATGCTGGAAGGATCGGCCCGGGCATGGTTGAACCAGTTGGCTTCTGCTAGCATATACTGTTGGGAAGACTTGGCCCGAGTGTTCATCAAAACATTCGAAGGCACTTGCAAGCGTCCTGCTGGGTTGACTGAATTGCAGCACTGCGTCCAGAAGCCGAATGAAACTTTGAGAGATTACATACAACGTTGGACAACGCTTCACCATGTGGTGGAGAATGTTACAGAGCATCAAGCAGTCTGTGCCTTCAAAGAAGGTGTCCGGTACAGAGAACTCATCCTGAAATTTGGGCGGTCTGGGACCCTGACCATGAACCGAATGATGGAGATTGCCACTCGGTACGCGAATGGCGAAGAAGAAGACCGCCTCCACAACGGCAAAGGAAAAGCTAATGAGCATGACCCCAACAACACCAATCCCAGTCAAAAATAGAAGCGCAAGGCTGAAGCCGCTGGTCAAGCAGAAGTGGGCGTCGTTGCCGCTCAAGGCAAGTTCAAAGGGAAGGCTAGAGAGCAGTGGATTCCTAAGAAGAAGAAGAGATTAGTCGGGCCAGGACGTCCTGGATCTACCGTGTGCCATACACACGAAGAAAGACAAGGAGGGTAACCTAATTTTACCCAAGCATACCACTCGGCAGTGCAGGCTGCTGATCCATCAGTTCCGTGATCGCCAGTCGAGTGAAAAAAGCCCCGAGGATGACAAAGAGGAAAAGGCCGAGGATTACCCCAAGGTCAATGCCACTCTGGTGATTTTCGCCGACGTTGAGAGCAAAAGCCGACTGAAAGTCATTAACCAAGAGGTGAATATGGCTGTCCCAGCGACAACGACATATCTCAAGTGGTCGAAGACTCCCATAACCTTCGATCAGTCGGACCACCCAGCTCACGTTGCTACCCCTGGACGGCAGGCACTGGTGGTTGATCCAGTTGTGGGAGGCACTTGGTTGTGCAAGGTCCTCATGGATGGTGGGAGTGGTTTGAACATACTCTACGCTGAGACCCTGAAGGGAATGGGCATTCCGATGTCCCGACTCAGTGAGAGTAACATGCAGTTCCATGGAGTCATTCCAGGGAAGAAGGCAAAATCACTCGGTCAGATTGCTCTGGATGTGGTTTTTGGTGACTCGAAGAATTTTCGGAAGGAGAAACTGATGTTTGAAGTGGTGGACTTTCAAAGTGCCTATCATGCTATCATTGGTCGACAGGCTTATGCACATTTCATGGCCCGTCCATGTTACGTGTACCTCAAGCTGAAGATGCCCGGACCCAAGGGCGTAATCACGATTACTGGGAATAGGCAAAGAGCCGAAGAGTGTCTTCAGCAAGGATCCAAAATTGCTGATGAGCAGATGGCAATGGTGGAGTTGGAAGAGTACAAGAAAAATGCTGATCCGCCTGGTTTGCTTCGATCCAAGAAGCCAGCTTCTGATTCTGCTTTCCAGTCGGCGGGAGAGACGAAACAGGTTCACATTCACCCAGAAGATCCTGCAGCCGCTCCAACGAACATCTCCACGACACTCGACAGCCCGCGCTCATCCAGTTCCTCCGTGAGAACTGGGACATCTTCGCATGGAAGCCATCTGACATGCCGGGTGTACCCAGGGGACTGGCTGAGCACCGCTTGAGAGTCAACTCAAAGGCCAAACCTGTTAAGGAGCATCTCCGCCGCTCTGCTGCAGAGAAGAGGAAGGCGATTGGTGAGGAAGTAGCTCGGCTCCTGGCGGCTGAGTTTATACGTGAGATATACCACTCCGAGTGGCTCGCCAACGTCGTCATGGTCATAAAAAAGGACAATTCACTCCGCATGTGTATTGATTTCAAACATATCAATTGGGCCTGCCCGAAGGATCATTTTCCGCTCCCCCGCATCGACCAAATAGTTGATTCGACTGCGGGATGCGAGCATCTATCTTTTCTTGATGCGTACTCCGGGTACCATCAAATCCAACTGTATGGACCAGATGAAATAAAAACTGCCTTCATCACCCCTTTCGGGTGTTTCTGCTATGTCACCATGCCATTCGGTCTCAAAAATGCTGGCGCTACTTTTATGCGCATGATCCAGAAGTGCCCGCTCACTCAGATCAGTCGAAACATTGAGGCTTACATGGATGATATCATGGTCAAGTCGTGCAAAGGTTCCGACCTGCTGACTGACCTCGCTAAAACCTTTGCCAACTTAAGGAGGTACGACATAAAATTGAATCCGTCCAAGTGCACCTTCGGAGTGCCTGGAGGCAAGTTACTCAGTTTTCTCATTTCCGAACGAGGAATAGATGCCAATCCCGAGAAAATCAGTGTAATTGTCCGAATGAAGCGCCCTGAGCGCATGCATGATGTCCAAAAACTCACAGGCTGTCTTACAGCTTTGAGTCGGTTCATTTCTCGTCTCGGAGAAAAGGCATTGCCTTTATACCGATTGATGAAGAAGTCCGATACGTTCGAGTGGACCCCTGAAGCAGAAGCAACGTTTGTTGAGCTCAAAGCCCTGCTCTCCACCCAGCCGGTGCTCGCTGCCCCGAACAACAAAGAACCTCTGCTCTTATACATCGCAGCCACTGGCGAAGTCGTCAGCACAGTCCTCACAGTGGAGCGTGAAGAAGAATGCTAGGCCTACAAAGTTCAACGGCCAGTGTATTACATATCTGAAGTCCTGACTCTGTCTAAGCAGAGGTATCCTTATTACCAGAAGCTTGTCTACGGTATTTACTTGACAGCGAAGAAAGTTGCACACTATTTCCAAGAACACTCGGTCTCAGTAGTCAGTGATGCTCCGCTGTCTGAAATCATGAACAATCGAGATGCAACTGGCCGAGTGGCCAAGTGGGCAATCGAGCTCCTTCCTTTGGATATTAAGTTTGAAGCAAAGAAGGCAATCAAGTCCCAGGCACTCGCAGATTTCTTGGCCGAATGGATAGAACAGCAATAGCCGACTCAGATCCGCTCGGAGCACTGGACTATGTTCTTCGACGGCTCCAAGATGCTGAATGGTTCTGGCGCTGGAGTGGTTTTGGTATCCCCAAAGGGGGATCGGCTCAGTTACGTCCTGCAGATTCACTTCGATTCCTCCAACAATGAGGCCGAATATGAAGCGCTCCTCTACGGGTTGCGTATGGCCATCTCACTCGGTGTCCGTCGCCTGATGGTTTATGGCGACTCAAATCTGGTGGTCAATCAAGTAATGAAGGAATGGGACGTCAGAAACCCTGCTATGACAGGATACTACAGTGCGGTGAGGAAGTTAGAGAAGAAATTCGAGGGTCTGGAGCTTCATCACATTCCCCGAATCACAAATCAAGTAGCTGATGATTTGGCAAAAATCGGTTCCACTCGGAAGCCTATTCCCAACAACGTGTTCCTTGAGCACCTCCATTCCCCGTCAGTGCGGGAAGATCCTTTCACTGAAGAGCCTCCTCAGGCGATAAGTCCCTCTGACCCGACTGAAATCGAGGTCCCTGTAGTCATTAACTTGGTTATGGAGATTCTGGTAATTACCCCCGACTGGACAGTGCCATACATTGCATATTTGCTCAGGCAAGAACTCCCAGAGGATGAAGTGGAGGCGCGTGAGATTGTCCGCAGATCCAAAGCTTTTACTGTGATGAACGGACAACTTTACAAAGAGAGTGTCACTGGCGTAGCCCAACGATGTATTTCTCCTGAGGAAGGTCGATTGATCTTAGAAGAGATCCACTCGGGGACCTGTGGTCATCACGCGTCTTCTCGGACAATTGTGGCCAAAGCATACCGAGCTGGATTTTACTGGCCACGTGCCAACGAAGCTGCCAAAGAGATTGTTCAACACTGCCACGGGTGCCAGCTCTATGCAAACTTGTCCCACAAACCTGCATCTGCTTTGAAGACCATACCACTCGTCTGACCATTTGCCGTGTGGGGATTGGACATGGTTGGACCGCTCAGGACTGGCAGGAGCGGTTTCACTCATCGGCTCGTAGCAGTCGACAAGTTCACCAAGTGGATCGAGGCTAAGCCTATTAAAAAGCTAGATTCACGAACAACCATCAAGTTCATGAGAGAGTTGATATTCAGATATAGAGTCCCACATAGCATCATCACAGACAATGGCTCGAACTTCGATTCGGAAGAATTCAGAAGGTTCTGTGCCACCCAAGGCACTCGGGTGGACTATGCATCCATTGCACACCCGCAGTCGAATGGTCAGGCTGAGAGAGCGAATGGCCTTATCCTTCAAGGGTTGAAGCCACGTCTCATGCGTGATCTCCAGCATGCGGTCGGGGCTTGGGTGACTGAACTGCCATCTGTCCTGTGGGGTTTAAGGACGACTCCTAACCGGTCCACTGACCGCACCCCTTTCTTCATGGTGTATGGAGCCGAAGTAGTGCTGCCGAGTGATCTCCTTCACAACTCGCCCCGTGTGGAGCTCTATTCAGAAGCCGAAGCAGAGCAGGCATGGCAAGACGCTGTGGATCTCTTGGAGGAAGAACGAGAAATGGCCTTGATATGGTCGACTATTTATCAGCAAGACCTTCGTCGTTTCCATGCAAGACACATTAAGGGTCGGGCATTCCAAGAGGGAGATCTTGTCCTCCGAGTGGATCAGCAGCGACCACACAAGCTCGCCCCCGCGTGGGAAGGCCCCTTCATCGTCACCAAGGTGCTACATAATGGGGCCTACCACCTCTACAAACTTGCGAAGAAGATTGACGAGCCGCGCGCCTGGAACACATATCTTCTTTATCGATTCTATACTTGACAATCGGATTGTCAAGATGTAATAAGAGTACTTTTAGATTATTTATCAAAGACATGACTCCTGCAGTCCTACGATGATTTCACTCGCACAAGTGCATGTTCAAAACCCCCAGTGGGTGGCTTAGCCGCGAACCAGTTTTCGCCTAAGTTAAAAACTACTCTGAGTGAGAGCATCCCTCTCACTCGGAGGCTTAGCCGCGAGCCAGTCCTCGCCTTTGTTAAAAACTACTCCGAGTGAGAGCATCCCTCTCACTCGGGGGCTTAGCCACGAGCCAGTCCTCGCCTAAGTTAAAAACTACTCCGAGTGAGAGCATCCCTCTCACTCGGAGGCTTAGCCGCGAGCCAGTCCTCGCCTAAGTTAAAAACTACTCTGAGTGAGAGCATCCCTCTCACTCGGGGGCTTAGCCGCAAGTCAGTCCTCGCCTAAGTAAAAAACTACTCTGAGTGAAAATGGATCCCTCTCACTCGGGGGCTTAGCTGCGAGCCAGTCCTCGCCTAAGTTAAAAACCACTCTGAGGGAGAGCGTCCATCCCACTCGGAGGCTTAGCCGCGAGCAAGTCCTCGCCTAAGTAAAAAACCACTTCGAGCGAGAGCATCCCTCCCACTCGAGGGCTTAGCCGCGAGCCAGTCCTCGCCTAAGTTAAAAACTACTCCGAGTGAGAGCATCCCTCTCATTCGGGGGCTTAGCCGCGAGCCAGTCCTCGCCTAAGTTAAAAACTAATCCAAGTGAGAGCATCCCTCTCACTCGGGGGCTTAGCCGCGAGCCAGTCCTCGCCTAAGTTAAAAACTACTTCGAGTGAGAGCATCCCTCTCACTCGGGGGCTTAGCCGTGAGCCAGTCCCCGCCTAAGTTAAAAACTATTCCGAGTGAGAGCATCCCTCTCACTCAGGGGCTTATCCGTGAGAGCATCCCTCTCACTCGGGGGCTTAGCCGCGAGCCAATCCTCACCTAAGTTAAAAACTACTCCGAGTGAGAGCATCCCTCTCACTCGGGGGCTTTGCCGCGAGCCAGTCCTCGCCTAAGTTAAAAACCACTCCGAGTGAGAGCACCCCTCTCACTCGGGGGCTTAGCCGCGAGCCAGCCCTCGCCTAAGTTAAAAACCTCTCCAAGTGGGAGCACCCCTCCCACTCGGGGGCTTAGTCGTGAGCCAGCCCTCGCCTAAGTTAAAAACTACTCCGAGCGACACACATCCCATTCACTCAGAGATTTATCCGCAAACCAGGCGAAGTAAATTGTGCAATAAATTGGAAAGCAACATTCAGATAAATCCATAACCTCAAGTTCTCAACCGTAGATAAAAGTACTCGGGCAGAAAGCCAAGCCCGAACGAGTTTTAATGATTACAAAATCACTCGGCATACCGAGGCGAATGGGTTCCGACTGGAAGATAAAGTTTTCTTTCAAGCACCGGTGGGACTCGCGGGCTCGACGAAGGTGTCCAAGTCTATGCCATCCGCAATCCGAGTGGCTGCCTCAATGAAAGTCTCCATGAAGTCTTCAAACTTGAGCTTCTTCGTGTTTGCCATCTGGAGAGCCTTCAGCTTGTCTTGCTTGGCATCTTTTCAATGGAGACGAACGAGTGAGAGTGCCACATCAGCCCCACAGCGGGCGGCAGACTTCTTCCATACTTGCACTCGACCAGGGATCTCATCAAGTCGAGTCATCATTGACTCGAGATCACTCTGAAGTGTATCCTTCGGCCACAGTTCTTTGTCTATCTTCGCCAGCGTGGCCCTCAGACGAGTGATGTATTCCCGGACACCATTGAGGCGAGCTTCGAGTCGCAGCATGTTCAGGGCCACTGTGTCCTGGACGAGTGACTTGGTGGGGTCTAGATCCGTCTCGATCTGATCAGTGTCCTCCCCGAAGTTCTGACAGAATTCTCTACGAAGAAGAAAGAAAAGATTGGTTACGCCCTTGCGTTCGAGATTCAGAGAAATTCACTCGGGCAAAGAGAGGTACCTTCAAGCATGCCATACATCTTCTTTGCGAAACCCCCCAGATATTTCTCCAGCGCGTCCCTCTTCTCGGTGAGCTGGTCCACCTTGTCATTCAGAGCTGTCTTCTCCGACTCAAAAGCACTCACTTGATCTTCCATCTTCTTGGCCCACTTGGCCTGTTCTTTTTTGAGCTCTTCAACTGTAGTCTTCAGAGATGCGTTTTCCTCTTCCAACTTTCCGACTGAGGCTAACTTCAACTCAGCAGCCTCGGTCTTCTCTCTAGCCACCTTCTGCGCTCCCACAAGTGCATTGTCCTTATCTTCCAGAGCCTGCTTCATGGTGTCTAAAGAAATAACATTCCTGA